>CP106733.1:10365389-11565389 GCA_025506655.1 Gossypium rotundifolium
CAACAGTCCAACCTGTTATAAAAGTAGAAACAGAAAAATGTAGTGTAATATTTTGTACTTGTGTGAAAATAAAATAGTTAGGATACAGACCAAAATAAGATAGTAGACAATGAAGGGGATGTGGTGAGGAGGTGGTACTGATGCCGTTAGGGCCAGTTCTTGCGTGGGCATTGATGATAGGTCTGTCTTGCCACCCATTGAATTTAAAGGGGCTCGTCGTGGCCTACTCGTATAGGGATGCCGACGTCTATCCTCTTCGGTTAACAAATATGGCTTGCCATGGATCCTGAATCATGACATGTAATCCGGATCACATGCTAACTCTGAAACGAGAATTGTGTTACGAGTAGGTAAAAAATCATATTGATTATTTCACATCTTGATGTATTACGAGTAGAATACTGGCCAATTCGTATCCGATCGTTGTAAGTCAATACGATGCAGATCATCAAGCTCCTAAGGTGCCATTGGAATCGATACTCTATCCGCCTCCTGCATCTTGACGGTAGCGTATACTACCAACGGGACCTTAAACGTGCCAGGCGTTGGGATTCACAAAGAATTCCTCAAAAATTACTGCTCGAATTACCGAGTCCTCGTATGGTGTCTGTAGAGCCCAATTTATGCCCGAACCCATACCAAAAATCAGAATAAACAAAAAAATAAATAATAAAGTCCTTACAATAAAAAAAACAATCCAAGTTTACAAAAAGGCCCAAAGACCCAACACCTAAACCCTAGCCCAAATCTTTAGCCCAAAACCTAAAAAGCAAATCGAAACCCTAGACATTTTGTTTCTCACCAATACCAAAGAACCCCAACCAAGAGCCTCACGTTAGGCACGTCTCGCCCACCTCCGCAACGTACACTCCACGACGTTGGTGCCTACAAAATAGTAGGAGAATAGTTGTAAATAAAAAGGCTATAAAAAGCCAAATCAAAGTCGGTAAAAGGGGGATTCTTCTTTTTGGATAAAAAGAGCAATATACAATTTACTAATCGAAAATCTGAATGAATCTGAGCATTTTTTGTCAAAATACACAAAGTCGATTAGAAATCAGTAGAGGTCCATTTTTTCCTATTGTAGTTCATTCAGATTTAAGCACTATTGTCTTTTATCTTTTCATTTTGTTTCGTTTTAAACTATAATCTGTATATATATTAGCATTTCATTTTTTTTAAAAAAAAAAAAAAAACAAGGGGAAGAAGCTTACCAGAATACTGGTCTTGCACTCATGGCCGGACACCGGACCGGTGGTGTTGCGGGGGCGAGAGGGTAAACTTTGGGAGGGTCAAACCCTAGAAAATAAGAGGCAAAAAGGGTTAGGCTTTGGTTTTGGTTTTCAAAGCAGAGATGAGAATGAAGAAACTTTTGGATTTTTTTGTTTTTAAGCATCAAATCAAACGGCACCATTTATTAGGGAAGGAAATCCGTGCCCATTTACCCTAAAGGGGTAAATTCTGCGTTTAGTCCTCCCTACTTACGTCCCATTTCAGCTTTCTTTATTTTAATTTTTCTCATGAGCTTTGTTAGCGATTTCAATTTAATCCGCGCTCAGGTGCTGCGTTTCAGGGGATGGGTTTATTGCTTTTTAAATCCCTCTAGGTTGCGCGCCTCACGATGTGGTTTATTCACTTTCACTTGTTTTTAAATCTGGCCTAAAATTTCCATCTTGATCCAATTTAATCCCTATTTTAATTTGTTCACTAATTGGTTATTTTTTTAGTTATACTCACCATTTCAATATTTTTATTAGCATTATTTCTACTTTCGTTATTATATTTACTGTTATTATGTGTATTATTATTATTGTTCTATTATAATTTGTTTTATTTTCTTTACCATTACTATTATCACTGCTTACTAATATTTTTTTTTTTACTTTTATTATTACTTTCATCTCCTATAAATGTTTTTTACCACTATTACCTTTTTTATTGTTTTCCCTCACCGTCATTTTACATATATTCTTATTACCATATTATATTTATTATTACTATATCTATCGTTACATTATTTTATTATTAACATTTTATTTATTACTTTTTATCTTGTTACGTACTATTATATCTATTATTATTATTCCTTAGTATTTTACTATTATATTTATCATATAACCTTACTATTAATTTTAAGCTATATATATATTTTATACCTTTTGTATATATAGATATTTTACCTCTTTTGACTATTATATATATATTTAGTGTTTCACTTTTTATATATTCATATATGTATTATTATCAATTATTTTTCTTTTTTAAAAATATATCCATTACTTTTATTTTATTGCTTGGGTTATTACTTTTATTTTATTACCAACATCATCATTGCTATTTTTATTATTGGTTTTACTATTATGGTTTATCTGCCCTGGTTCCCATCATTTCATGTGGATCGATGTTTTCGAACTGCCTTTTACCATTTTTGTTTTTGCTATTATTCATTTTTTTCCCAAAAATTCGTAAAAAAGGGTTTCACAAGGGTAATATTGTGTGTTTGGGAGTTCAGGAAATCGTGCCCAATCGTGCTGGGCTTCGATTTTTTCGTTCGTCCAGATCACCAAATATCCTTTAAAGATTTTGATTGCGTCTTTGGAAATAAGGCAATGTTTTGTGTTTGGACGTTCTAGGGGTTTGTGCCCAATCGTGCTGGGTCTCGATTTTCTATTCGTCCAAACAATCAAATATCCCCCAGAGGTTTTGGCTGGGTTTTCTTAAATAAAGACAATATCTCATAATTGGAAATTCAAGGAATTGTGCCCAATCGTGCTGAGTTTCAATTTTTAGTTTGGCCAAATAGTGAAATATCCTTTTCAAATTGCAATACGAGTTTTGGAAATCACGAAATGATCTTGGTATCGAGGGTTTGGAACATCATGTCCTATCGTGCTGGATGTGGTATTTCATCTTTTCGGAACAAGAGAGTTTCGATATCCAATGTGGGTTATCCAAACATTTTTAAAGATTCATATTTTAAAATATTTTCTAATTTTTCGATATTAAGGACATTAATCAATCAATACGGTACCAATTTTTGAGCGTTGCGAGGGTGCTAACCCTTCCTCGTGCGTAACCGACTCTCGAGCCCGTTTTCTTAAAATTCGTAGACCAAAATGTTTTATAAGTGGCCCAATCACACTTCAAAAAAGATTGGTGGCGACTCTGTTTTTGTATTTTAAAGTCGGCCCGTTTTCCAACAAAAAATGGTTTCGATAGCTTGGCGACCCCACTGGGGACCAATAAGAGAGTCAAGCCGTAAAATTGGTTGATTAATGTCCTTTTTATTGAAAATAAACTTTTTTCGTTTTTCCTATTTGCATGAGTTTTTGTCGCGTCATATATTTGTTTTGGGTTTGAGACACATGGGATATCTCTGCATTCATGTTACATGACTATTGTGGTCACACCCTTTAAGTGGGAGTGAGAAGCTATGCCTTCGTGAGGTTTTTACCTCCGCATGGGCTAGGGGATTGCTTTCGAGATGCATCTGTACCTATGGTTCCGTGAGGTTTTCACCTACGCATGGCCATAGGGAAATGTATCCCCCTGAACTGAACTTGATCCATATGAGCCTATAATGGGTGAGGATTGAGGAATCTGCTGGTTCAGGTACCCTTCATTTAGAACTAAACCACATATAGCAAGCCTTAAGAGCCCACCTTAGGTAGGGCCATGCTGAACCTTAGTGGCTACCTATATAGTGGTTTGATATTTTTCACTTGCTTTGGTTGTTATTATGCGATACTAACCTGTTTTATTTTGGCCATGTTTGCATATCATTTCATACTTAAAACGCGTCGATTCCTGTTTTGATTACTAAGTTAGAAGGCTTGTTATGAAGAACGAATTCCTTGATAAAGTAGAAGATAATGCGGCCGTGTGTATATGGTCAGACTTAAGAAGGGATTGGCCGTGTATGTGACTCTATTTTATGTAAAGGATTTTGTTTTTTAAATAAGTTTTCTAAAAGAAATTGAACCAGAATCGATACTTTTTATTTTTGCATTCATATCATGCATTAGCATCACACCGCATCATGTGCATTTAATATCATAAAAGAGCCTTATTAACTAGAGATCGTATTATAGTTATCCTAGAACACCGCTATTACACTCGAAAAAAAACGAAAGTAATGGATCAAAGGATGGAAAGGTTAGAGCAAATGCAGAAAGAGATGCAAGACCAACTGTAGGCTCAGATGTAAGAGCAGTTAGCCAAGATCTAACAGGATATGAGGGATCAGATGCTGGAGTCCTAGAGGAGTATGATGAGCCAGTTAACACATTTGTTAACTCGAGGGCAGGATAAAGGAAAGGGCCCCGGGGGCGATGTTGAAGATAAAAATAGAAATTCGCTTGTCTTCCAAGCTTAGCCCGAAAATTCTCAAGCACAACCACCGAGAGTATCGTCAATATCGGACCTCGGCCAATCGACACTCCAACCAAAGAATTTCTCAGTAGGCTCAAGCTCCAACCTGGGGGTAACGACAAGGCCGATGGTCCCTGATTTCGATGATGTAGCAGGAGAGGAAGAGACGAGGGTAGAACTCTCAAAAGAGTTTGAGGATCGCTGCAAATGGCTGGAGGAGAAGTTTAAAGCATTGAAAAGTGCTGATTATTAATGCGAGGTGGATGCTAGGAAGCTGAGTCTAGTTCTAAATCTGGTACTTCCTCCGAAGTTCAAGATGCCGAGTTTGAAAAGTACAATGGGACTAGCCGCCTGGGCTCATATTACCATGTTTTGTCGGAGAATGACAGGATATGTCAACAACGACCAGCTTGTTGATTCACTGCTTCGAGATAGTCCGAAATTGCCGCAGAAATGGTACAATCAGCTGAGTTGCACTCAAATCAAATCGTGGAAGGACTTGGCACAAGCCTTCATAAAGCATTATAGCCACGTAACTGATATAGCGCCTGATAGAATCACGCTGCAAAATATGGAAAAGAAGTTAGACGAGAGTTTTAGGAAATATGCCCAGAGGTGGAGGGAAGTCGCTACACAGGTCTAACCACCTCTACTAGAAAAAGAAATGACCATGCTCTTCATTAATACCCTGAAAGCACCTTTCATCAATCATATGTTGGGGAGTCGATTAAGAGTTTCTGAGACATAGTGATGTCTCAGCGAAATGATAGAGAACGCGATAAGGTGTGGGAAAATAGAAACTGGAGAGAGCATGAGAAGATTAGTTCCAAGAAAAATAGAGAATGAAGTAGGTAATGTAAGCTCGAGTTATCCCAAACCCATTACTATCAGCCAATCGAAAGCGGTCATTGCAGCCAGAGTTCCACCAAGACAAGAGCCCAACACGAGGTAGAAGATCGAGAAATTTTAGTTTACTCCCATACCTGTGACGTATAGAGAGTTGTATAAAACTTTATTGGATGCACACGTGGTAGCCCCGCTACTCAGAATCATGTAAACCCCATATCCTAAATGGTACGATGCAAGCACTCAATGTGAATACCATGCGAGGATAGTGGGGCACCCGACAGAGAATTGCTTCCTTTTCAAAAAGCTAGTCGAAAGGCTCATCAAAATGGGCATTGTGGAGTTCAATGATGCGCCTGTCGTAGGAAATCCATTACCCAGTCACATTGATATGGGATGAATGCGATAATCGAGAGCGCAGGAAAAAGAATCAAGTTGAACGTTGTAGAAATAAAAACCCCGTTGACAGAGGTCTGGAGAAAAATGGTGGAAAGAGGTTTAATCATACAGGATGTAAGGGGCAATCCGAGGATACGAGGAACTACTGTGAGTTCCGTAACAAGGAAGGCCATGAGATCCAAAGAAGTCACGATGAATTGAGCCCTAGTACAGGGGTTAATGGATAATAAAGAGCTGGAGTTATTTGACTTTGCGGAAGGGGAAAACGTGTGTACCATAGGAAGTGAGTAAGTAGAGGGAGACGCCGAGGTCAAATGAGGATCAATTACTTTTCCATATATATCCAAGGCATTCATATCGAAAAGAATTATCCCTCCTAAACCGGGGATGACAAATGAAGAAACGGCCGAAGACATGTTAAAAGCCTTGAGCATCAACGCCGTATTCGAGGAGAGATCGAATGAAGGAAACCTAGGAGGCATTCGCCCCTACGAGCCTGAAAGTGTTTTGAATAACTGGACTGTGAAGGAAACTCCTGTAGTTTTTAGAGCTAACACAGAGTAATGTTTAAAACACACTTGTTGTTTTAAGCCTAGAAACAATAAGAATATTTGGTGAAATAGGCTTCTGTTCAAACATCTTTATTTTCAATAAAAATGCATTTTTGTGTTTCATGCCGAGCAAATATTTTCTCATTTTTTTTTCATGTCATACTATATATATTCTTTTGTTCTTTGGAATGTTCTTTCATTTTCATCCATGATTATAAATAATCATCTTCAGAACCATTTATTCTTTGGAATTTGCCTTCGTACCTACAATAGGTACCCAGATATCGGGACATGAGCAACGCTGTTACGGACTCCCTTTTGAGTGAAATATGGGTCTAAAAGGATCTGAATATTTTGAAGATGTCAGAGATTACAACTTACCCATTGATCTGTTAAGGATGGTAAAACAAAATGAAAATAGACTCTATCGTACAAAGGGTCAGTGGACATTGTGAGTCTGGGAAAGGAGTGATGATCGAAACATTGCCCACCATAGAAACAAAGCGAGACGACATTGAGTTATTCAAAGAATTCAAAGATGTCTTTGTGTGATCGCATCAAAATATGCCTAGGCACGATGAGGCTACCATGAAAGGGAGATTTTGTCAGTGTTGTCGTAAATGCCAAATTGAGAAGATATGACTTATATGCTTTTTCTATACGTGGGGCATAGATGTTACGGGGATGATTTTGTCAAAAGTATCTAGTTGACGCCTATTCATTTTCGTGATTGTCAACTATTCCACTAAGAGGGTGAGGGTCGGTTCCTATGACAAAGTTACAGGGTCAATCATCAAGTTTAATTTCAACTTCGAATTCAAGTTCGAATTTAAAAAAAAACAAAACAAAAAAAAAATAAAAAGAAAAGAAAGAAGAAAAGAAAAGAAAGAAACTATCCAAAAAAAAAAAGATCTTGAAAGAGGATGGAAACCTGTAAATATTGGCATAGACTAGTTACCATTTATCCTCTATACTTCTCGAATGTTGGCGAGGACGTCCACCGGGGCAACACCCTTCTCATTGGTTTATGGATGGATACAGTCTTGCCCATCGAAGTTGAAATTCTTACTCTTTAGATTTTGTTGGAACTGAAGTTAGACAAAGCAGAATGGGTTCACTCTCTGTATGACCAACTGGAAACTGATCGAGAAAAAGGTTAGGAGCCAACCGTTATGGTCAAATGTACCAGAAACAAATGATGCGGGCTTGTAACAAAAGTTCACCCAGTGTTCAATAGATTCTCCCTATGCAAAAGGACTTCAGAGGAAAGTAGATGCTTAATTGGGAATGACCTATGTCGAAAGAGGGTCTTTTATAGAGGAGCATTGATACTAGCCAAGATGGATGGCAAGGGTCACCAACCCGCTTAATCGGGCTCACCAAGAAACACTTCACTTAAGAAGGAAATCGGCCAAGGCGAAAACCCATAAAGGCTTTGAGGCTTTCAAAAAAAAACGGAGAGGCCAAGGTGAAAACCCAAAAGGCACTTTGAGACCAAAGGGCTTTGAGTCGAAACCCAAAAAGGCGGCTCAAGTTGTGATCAAATCATGATGGGGCATCGAGAGTCTTGCCACGCTTGAATTGACAATGAGGAAGTATGTTACATCTTGGGGCATCGACAAAGTACTCAATCCCCTAAACACATGTTGAGCTTAAATGGTCCTCAAGAAGTTTGAACAAAGAAGCTCAGTCGGCGATATCTGGGGCACCTAATTGCCATCTTACCCATTCTTAATTTGCTCGTTTCAAAATACACTACCAATAAATTTTCTTCTTGATTGCATTTGCTATCTTATTTGTTTCGAGCTATGCTCCTAATTAATTTCTTTATTAATTTCTTTCTTGTCCATTATTATGATCTTTTCCAAGCGTTTTTCATTGAAATAATGATTATTGAACTAATAATCCTTTCACAAAAGAAGTTTTGCGTATTACTCTGAAAGTCTCTAAATAATACAAGAATCTGAAACAGGACGATTATTTAGAACTAACCAGGCTTAAAAGGCTCAGAGCACTTGAGAAAAGGGACTAAGCAGTGACAACATCTTCAGATTCTCTGTTAGAGGTATCAGCTGAACAAAGAAGACATACGTTAGGGGTCACCTTAATAAGCAGTAAGCAATGACAGCCCAAGTGTTAAAAATGGATCATTCTCATGACATTTTGCATCCATTCATAACATTCATAATACATATGGTTAGGAGCATCTTTCATGACATCCTAATCATTTGACATAAGCATAGACCCCATGAAATCAATTCTACAGGTAGGTTCCCCAGAGGACAATGTAGCAAAGTTGATGGGAGTTACAGAAGAGTACAGATCTTATCTCTACTGAGCAGGAGTAGAGCAGATCGAAAGACTGAAGCCTTATCTCTCATCGAAAGGGGAGTGGCGCAAAAAGATAGTAGACCTTATCCCACCGAAAGCGAGTGGAAATTGAAAACATTGAGCCTTAATTCCCTAGCGATGAGTAACGGGCCAAAATATCGACCTTATCCCACCGGAGAGTGGAGCAATTGAAAACATTGAGCCTTAGTAGGGTAATGGTCGAAAATATCGGACCTTATCCCATCGCGAGGTGAGTGGAACAGTCAAAACATTGAGCCTTAATTCCTAAGCGGTGAGGGTAACAGTCAAAATATCGAGCCTTATCCCACCGAAAGGTGAGTAGAACAAGTCGAAAACATTGAGCCTCAATTCCCTAGCGGTAGGGTAACAGGCCAAAAATCACAGATCTTATCCCCACCGAAGCGGGTGGGGCGATCCAAAATGGCAAATCTTATCTCCATGTATCGGCAATGGAGTAGATTTAAACCATTAGCCTTATCTTCACCGGCGAGGGAGCGGGTTGAAAGTATAGATCTTATCTCTCACCGGGTGAGTAGAGCAGATCGAAAATTACGATCTTATCTCCACCGAGCGGGGTGGAGCAGATCAAAGAAGTAGATCTTATCCCACCGGCGAAGTGGAGCAGATCGAAGACGATGAGCCTTAATTCCCTAAGCGGTGAGGTAACAGGCTAAAAGAAGCAGATATTATCCCACCGAAAGTGGAGGGAGATCGAAGACGATGAGCCTTAATTCCCTAAGCGGTAGGGTAACAAAGCTAAAGAAGCGAGATCTTATCCCACCGAGGGTGAGTAGAACAGATCGAAGACGATGAGCCTTAATTCCCTAGCGGTGAGGGTAACAGTTAAAAGCGATCTTATCCCACCGAAAGGAGTGGAATAGATCAAAGACAATGAGCCTTAATTCCTTAAGCGATAGGGTAACAGTTAAAGGTTACAGATCTTATCCCACCGAAGCGAGTGGAATAGACCAAGACGATAAGCCTTAATTCCCTAAGCGAGAGGATAACATGTCAAGAGTCAGATCTTATCCCCAATGAAAGGAGGAGGGCGATAAAAATGGCGAATCTTATCTCCATGTATCGGCGATGGAGCGATTTAAGCCACCAAATTTTAATTCTCTAAACAAGATGGTAACAAAGTAAAGAAGCGGATCCGATCTCCAACGGGTAGTAGCGGAGCAGATTTAAACAAAGCTCTTATACCCCTGAAGATGCAGTGGATGAAATGAAGTTACTTGAAGAAAGGAAGCACCGAGACTCTGAAAAATCGGGCAAAATTGGTCCTATCAAAGTCTTTGCTCCATTCTCGTTACACGACAACGAGCAAAGAGGGGCAGCTGTAGAGCCCAATTTATGCCCGAACCCATACCAAAAATCAGAATAAACAAAAAATAAATAATAAAGTCCTTACAATAAAAAAACAATCCAAGTTTACAAAAAGGCCCAAAGACCCAACACCTAAACCCTAGCCCAAATCTTTAGCCCAAAACCTAAAAAAACAGAAATCAGAAACCCTAGACATTTTGTTTCTCACCAACACCAAAGAACCCCAACCAGTTATAGCCTCACGTTCACAAGACGTCTAGCCCACCTCCAAGAACGTCGTTCCACGACGTTGGTGCCTACAAAATAGTAGGAGAATAGTTGTAAATAAAAAGGCTATAAAAAGCCAAATCAAAGTCTGTAAAAGGGGGATTCTTCTTATTTTGGATAAAAAAGAGCAATATACAATTTACACTGAAAATACGAATGAATACAGAGCATTTTTTGTCAAAATACACAAAGTCAGTTAGAAATCAGTAGAGGTCCATTTCTTTCTTTTTTCCTATTGTAGTTCATTCAGATTTAAGCACTGTTGTCTTTTATCTTTTCATTTTGTTTCGTTTTAAACTATAATCTGTATATATATTAGCATTTCGTTTTTTTTTAAAAAAAAAACAAGGGGAAGAAGCTTACCAGAATACTGGTCTTGCGCTCGTGGCCGGACACCGGACCGGTGGTGTTGCGGGGGCGAGAGGGTAAACTTTGGGAGGGTCAAACCCTAGAAAATAAGAGGCAAAAAGGGTTAGGCTTTGGTTTTGGTTTTCAAAGCAGAGATGAGAATGAAGAAACTTTTGGATTTTTTTTGTTTTTTAAGCATCAAATCAAACGGCACCATTTATTAGGGAAGGAAATCCGTGCCCATTTACCCTAAAGGGGTAAATTCTGCGTTTAGTCCTCCCTACTTACGTCCCATTTCAGCTTTCTTTATTTTAATTTTTCTTATGATCTTTGTTAGCGATTTCAATTTAATCCGCTCAGTCTTTGCGTTTCAAGGGATGGGTTTATTGCTTTTTAAATCCTCTAGGTTGCGCGCCTCACGATGTGGTTTATTCACCTTCACTTGTTTTTAATTCTGGCCTAAAAATTTCCATCTTGATCCAATTTAATCCCTATTTTAATTTGTTCACAAATTGGTTTTTTTTTTTTTTTTAGTTATACTCACCATTTCAATATTTTTATTAACATTATTTCTACTTTCGTTATTATATTTATTGTTATTATGTGTATTATTATTATTGTTCTATTATAATTTATTTTATTTTCTTTACCATTACTATTATCACCGCTTACTAATATTTTTTTTTTACTTTTATTATTACTTTCATCTCCTATAAATGTTTTTTACCACTATTACCTTTTTATTGTTTTCCTCACCGTCATTTTACATATATTCTTATTACCATATTATATTTATTATTACTATATCTATCGTTACATTATTTTATTATTAACATTTTATTTATTACTTTTTATCTTGTTACGTACTATTATATCTATTATTATTATTCCTTAGTATTTTACTATTATATTTATCATATAACCTTACTATTAATTTTAAGCTATATATATATTTTTATACCTTTTGTATATATAGATATTTTACCTCTTTTGACTATTATATATATATTTAGTGTTTCAATTTTATATATTCATATATGTGTATTATTATCAATTATTTTTCTTTTTTAAAAATATGTCCATTACATTTATTTTATTGCTTGGGTTATTATTTTTATTTTATTACCAACATCATCATTGCTATTTTTATTATTGGTTTTACTATTATGGTTTATCTGCCCTGGTTCCCATCATTTTATGGGGATCGATGTTTTTGAACTGCCTTTTACCATTTTTTTTTTTGCTATTATTCATTTTTTATCCCCAAAAATTCGTAAAAAAGGGTTTCACAAGGGTAATTTTGTGGTTTGGGAGTTCAGGAAATCGTGCCCAATCGTGCTGGGCATCGATTTTTTCGTTCGTCCAGATCACCAAATATCCTTTAAAGATTTTGATCATGTCTTTGGAAATAAGGCACTGTTTTGTGTTTGGACGTTCTCGGGGTTCGTGCCCAATCGTGCTGGGTCTCGATTTTCTATTCGTCCAAACAACCAAATATCCCTCAGAGGTTTTGGCCGGGTTTTCTTAAATAAAGGCAATATCTCATAATTGGAAATTCAAGGAATTGTGCCCAATCGTGCTGGGTTTCGATTTTTAGTTTGGCCAAATAGTGAAATATCCTTTTCAAATTGCAATACGAGTTTTGGAAATCACGAAATGATCTTGGTATCGAGGGTTTGGAACATCGTGTCCTATCGTGCTGGATGTGGTATTTCATCTTTTCGGAACAAGAGAGTTTCGATATCCAATGTGGGTTATCCAAACATTTTTAAAGATTCATATTTTAAAATATTTTCTAATTTTTCGATATTAAGGACATTAATCAATCAATACGGTACTAATTTTTGGCGTTGCGAGGGTGCTAACCCTTCCTCGTGCGTAACCGACTCCCGAGCCCGTTTTCTTAAAATTCGTGGACCAAAATGTTTTATAAGTGGCCCAATCACACTTCAAAAAAGATTGGTGGCGACTCCGTTTTTGTATTTTAAAGTCGGCCCGTTTTCTAACAAAAAAATGGTTTCGACGGTGTCTATTCAAACTATATGAATGTGATAAAAGCATTAGTTATATATATACTACTAAATACTAAATACGAAATCGACTATGTTATTTGTGTAATAGGCCCATTTCGCCCGGACCCGTATTATAACCAAAAACCAAAATAATAATACAAAATAAATAAAAACCCAAATATTAAAGTCCAAATAACAGTCCCTTTTTATTACAAGCCCAAAGGCTAAACCTAAGGACCCGATCCAGACCCAATAAACCCAAGTGGTCCAATTTTTAAAACATTTCTAGAAACCTCTAGGGTTTCTGGAACCTCTAGCGCCGCACGCACGCCGTAGCCACGTCGCCTCACATGCCCGAACCCACGCTCTCTTACGACGGTTTCTCCACATTGTACCGCAACAAACGCATTTATGGCAAATGAATCTGACAAAGCAACAATATTTTTTTTATTTTATTTTCGATTTCTATTCGGCTATAAATAGGGCCGAAATCAAATGAAAAAAGATCCCCATTTTTTGTATATACGAATGTACATATACTGAACACAACGAGAAAAAGCAATTGAAACCAGTTTTGAAAGGTGATTTTCAGGTTTTGATAATCTTTTTCTTTCGTTTTTTCCTTCTTTCTCTTTCTGCATCTTTGTTTTTTCTTGTTCATGTGAAAATCAAGAGAAAAAAGAAGAGATTTACCTTTACCAAATGAACCGTCGGGACCCTACTTTCTTCGTTGAGATCGAAGCAAAGAAGGTCTTCAAGGTTAGAAATATTGAAACATTCGAATCTGGTTTTAAAAGGAGTGTTCAAATAGGCTTGAATCCATCACTAGTCACCGATTGCCATGGCGGTATAGTGGTCGGACGGAGGCTCCTTTTGGTGCGGCTGAGAAGGAGATAAAATGGGGCTAGCGTTTTGGCTTCAAAGAAAAATGACCGAGTGTTTATTTTTTTTAGGTTTTATTTACCTTTTTAAATTGTGTGAAACGACATCGTTTGAGGCCTGATTAAGTGGCCTCAAAACGACGCCGTATAGGCCTTATATGATTTGACCCGATTCAACCCGACCTGATTACCCTTAAGACCCGCGCGTTTTCACTATGAAAGGATATTTGCGCGCTTGGTCCCTCCCTTTCGCGCTGGCATTTGATTGGGCCCTTCATATTTTCTATGTTTTTTAATTTTTTCTCCAAAATTTGCGCGTTATTTCAACTTGGTCTGCCCCAAAACGCTGCGTTTTGGGATATTAGAACATTTATATTTTTAATCCTCCTACGTTTGCATGCATTGCATTTTAGTCTTTACTTCAGTTTCAATGGTTTGTTTTATTTATTAATTATTCCTTTTAGTTTGATTTTATTTCAATTAAGTTTTTTTCATTTCAATATGTGTAATTCATTATTTTTAAAATTTATTTAGCATTCATCTTTTAAAAAATTATTTAAATATATATTTGAATTACTTTAATAATTTTACTTTGTTTATTTTTATTTGTTTAATTATATAGCTATTATTTTAAAATTCTCCTTTATATCATGTTGCTTTAAAATTTTGTAAAATATTTAATTTTAATTACCCTTATATATTATTATATATATATAGTTTATGGTAAGATTAGTTTTATTCTATTGGGTAAAATACCCAAAAATAACTTATTTACGGAAAAGGACCAATTTCAAAAATAATTACGGAAAAGGTCGTTTCACCCCAAAACGCGTCCATGTCGGTAGCATTTTGGGGAAACGCCAAAAATGCTACTGGGGCACGCTTTAACCTCAAGAACAGTAAAAAAAAACTATAAAACCCCCAACCCTTTTATTTTTTTCACAATTTAATCCTTACTCATTCTTCTCTCAAATTCCTCTCAAAATTCTCTTTAAGTCCTTCAAACTTCCTCTAAAATTTCGAAATAGTCCTTTAATATTTACAAAAGAATCCCTTTTAATTTTTTTTTATATTTTTTGAAACATTTAAAACTTTCGATCAGATTACAAATGGTCGGAAATTACTTGCCTAGACAAAGAAGCATATCTCCATCGAGCAATTGCAAATGGTAAGTTTTAATTTTAAATTTTCAATATTATTTAATATTTTTAGGTCTATGCAATTTTAATTAATTTTTATTTTATAATTTTTAAACAATCAGTGGATCGGTGTTGGAATGTTATATTCAACATGCATGGTCCCCCATCGCCGTTAATCAAGAATTACCTGCGGAAAGCGGGTTTTTGGCACGTGGCCACGATAAGCCGAGGGTTCAAGTTGGAGCCGCCTTTAATCAGTGCGTTGATAGAGAGGTGGAGACCCGACACACACACTTTCCATCTTCCATGCGGAGAGTGTACCATCACTCTAGAAGATGTACGCCTGATTGGGATTGCTTGGTGAGCGGGTCGGTAGTCACCGGGTCCGCAACTTCTGGTGATTGGGGAGCCGTATGCTACGAGCTTCTGGGTGCCATTCCGGATAAAATTCAAGGAGCTCGGATCGAGATGGCCTGGTTACGAGACACATTCCCGGAGCCGAATGAGGGTTCGACTGAAATAGAAAGAATACGGTATGCTCGGGCATACATTCTTCAGATAATTGGAGGCTATCTGATGCCGGACCTTTCTAGAAACCTCGTACACTTGAGATGGCTGCTGAAACTTGTTGATTTCAGAGCAGCCGGTGAATTGAGTTGGGGGTCTGCCGTGCTATCGAGGTTGTATCGGGAGATGTGCGGGGCGACGCGGCCGAGTAAAGCAAAAATCAGAGGTTGCCTATCATTACTGCAGTCATGGGCATGGTTTCAATTTCTATTTTTACGACTTCGACTCGACCACCCATATTCATTCATATTGATAACAAGGTAAATTTAATATTATATTTTATAATTATTTCGTAGATTTATAGTATAATTGTATGCTAAAAATTTATTTAATTAGGTGGAACCATTCGGCGAGTCATGTTGGAATACCTACATCGCTTGAAGATATCTGGCTTCTATAGGACCAGCAGTTGGAATCACAAGTAAGTTTCAATTTCAGTATTTATAATTGAGTATTTCAGTATTTAGTGTCTAGTATTTTGTATATAACTAATATTTTGGTAATGTTAATATAGTTTCAATGGACACCGTACGAGGATCCGAAAATTTGGGTAGTAATTTCGGAGGAGTTCTTCCAAAATTCAAACAGTTGGCACGTGAAGGTCCCATTGATCACCTATGCGACCGTGGAGATGCATCAGTCAGATCGAGTTCTGCGACAATTTGGATTCCAGCAACCGATTTCCGTACCACCTGAGGTGTTCGATGATAAACACAAAGTGGACTTCCGGTAACTGCACACGGATTGGCCAAGATTTTGGTCAGCACATATCGAGATGTGGGATAACCGGTATGACTATTTACCTATCCGAGAACCGATCATCATTCTTGAGTTAGCGTGTGTACTGGAATACATGCCATGGTTTAGGATTTATGGTAGCGATTCATTGTTGGAAGAAGAGAGCGACAGCAACTTCGTGAACGAAGGAAACGTCGGGGCCCTTTAAATCCAAAAGAAGGGGTGATGAAACGGGGCCATCAACAACACCGACACAGTCATCGGACCCATCAGTTCAGCCGACGACACCGACATCACAGCCTTTACCCTTTATGTCAAGTGTGTACCCTACCCCTTATATGTATCCTCCTGACGCATAAATGTTTCCTTTTCCCAGTCCCACCCTAGGTTGGAATGCATGGTCGGGTTCGAGTCCGTTCCTGACTACTCCCACTGGCTAGCCGATCTTGAGGCCGTCATCGCGTGAGGGATCACAGGAGGCGCCGTCGGGGAGTACTTCTTTCTACCACCCTCCTTCGCCATACGGGATTCAGACACCCCGCCGTGGTTTATGCAAACACCTCCGGGGTCGTTATTTTATCAAGGTGAGTCATCCTCACAACACCCACAACTAAACCCAGTGTCGGAGGAACCAAAATCTCCGCCCGAGGTTCCACGACCCCGTAAAAAGCTAAGCGAAGGAGGAATCCGGTACAGAATCACGAATCCCCGTGTGGCACTCGATTAAATAAAAGCGTCAACACCGATTGAACTGACTTTTTATTTTTAATTGTAATATAATTTTTAATTTTAATTTTTAATAAAAGAAAAGTTTTAATATCTTTAATAAAATAGAAATGGTTTAATTTTTTTGTTGTAATTTAGTTTTATATATTTAATAAAATAATGCTTTTTATTTTTTATTGTAATTTGATTTTTTAATGTAATTTAATTTTTAATGTAATTTAATTTTAATATCTTTAATAAAATAGAAATGGTTTAATTTTTTATTGTAATTTAGTTTTATATATTTAATAAAATAATAGTTTTATTTTTTTATTGTAATTTAATTTTTATTTTTTTTTAATGTAATTTAATTTTAATATCTTTAATAAAATAGAAATGGTTTATTTTTTATTGTAATTTAGTTTTTATATATTTAATAAAATTACTTTTTTATTTTTATTGTAATTTAATTTTTAATGTAATTTAATTTGTTTAATGTAATTTAATTTTAATATTTTTAATAAAATAGAAATAGTTTAATTTTTTATTGTAATTTAGTTTTATATATTTAATAAAATAACAGTTTTTTATTATAATTTAATTTAAATTTTTAATGTAATTTAATTTTAATATCTTTAATAAAATAGAAATGGTTTAATTTTTTATTGTAATTTATTTTTATATATTTAATAAAATAATAATTTTTTATTTTTATTGTAATTTAATTTTTTAATGTAATTTAATTTTTTAATGTAATTTAATTTTAATATCTTTAATAAAATAGAAATGGTTTAATTTTTTATTGTAATTTACTTTTTATATATTTAACAAAATAACAATTTTTATTTTTTATTGTAATTTGATTTTTCTTTTAATAAATTAAAACTTGAATAAAATAAAAGTTCTTGTACAAAAGTTCACCGTTTTCATAAAAAAAATAGAAATTACATAGCCACGAAGAGACAAAAAAGCTAAAAACACGGTCAACTATTCTGATTTGGACACGAGCGAGATGTATGCCCCGGGTTCCTACACCATCCGAACAGCCTACTTTGGTTGCTCGTTTCTCGGATATCCATATTGTTACGTATACTCGATAAAAGTCAACCTTTTGGTTTGCGCCTCAATTGTCTATCCGGCAACAGCTTATACGGTGCAAGCGATACCAACGACCACTTACGTTCATTTGGGACTGGTGGGAATACGTGTCTCCACATGTTGTACATGTTTTCTAATTTATACACTTCGTCGACATAGCTCATGGGATCAAGACGAAGATTCTGACAAGTCGCAAGTACATGAGCGCATGGGTAACGAAGTGCATCAAATATCCCACAGTCGCAGGTCCTATTTGTCAAGTGTACACGATACTGCCCGCCAACAATACCTTGGTTCGGTCTGTCAAACTCCGTGACACGAAACGATAAGCTGTCGCGATCGTGACACACTGTGTGCATGGTGTTGGCCCGTGCTTTCCCCTATTTATTTCTTGCAAGACCTTCAGGCTTCATACATGGCCTCATTGCATCTGCCCTCTATAACTTGCTGTTCGCTTCGGAAATAGTATCTTGCACAACCGATGTAATCGGCAGATGACGAAGTTCCTTTTAGAATAAATTTATGCATTCGGCCGGTTTGTGGTCATATGACCATATCGTGAGTCAGTCGTATGCTTGTGTCTCTTGCTTGAAAGAAATATTACACAAGTAGTTTGCGCCTTCGTTATCTCGGCGCAAACTCACAAACATCTCCTCAAAGCAGTTCTTATTGATCTTGTACCTTACCAATATCGTTGATAGCGAATATTACATACCACTCTTCAATTGAGAATAAATTGAATATTACAAACAAAATTATATTAATAGATATTACATACCCATATCGGTCACTTGTCGTCGCTGACTTTTAGATCGATATTGCCCGTAGTAGTTGGATGCAACATGCCTTAGGCAATATCGATGGTGTGTGCGATGCCACAGGCTTCCTTAGCGCTTTATTGCGGCTAGTATTTTAGGACCCCAATCCGATATAACGTATATATCAGGTTAGGGGCATGCGTGCCTCCTTAACCTAGATAGGAAGAAGTTCCAGTCATCAGCTGACTCCTCCGGTGTTATTGGGAATGCAATCGAAAGGATTATCCCACAGCCGTCTTGTGCCACAGCTAGCAATAGCCGATGCGTATATCTACCATACATAAAGGTACCGTCAATTTGTACCAATGACTTGCAGTATATAAAGGCATCTCGGCATTGCTTAAATGTCCAGAACAGACGCTTGAACACTGTACATCCATGGAGCAAACGATCGTTGTAGTACAGGTTCCGTTTCAAGGTTTGTTATCTTTGCTGGACTTATCTCTCCAAAGACTGACACCACCGCCACACTTCATTATATGAAGCGTCCCAAACCATGCAACTTTTCTAACTCCTTCGCTTGGCTATCCAAGCCTTTCTGGAAGAGGGCGTGTACCTCAATTGGCTACGAATATTACCAATTAAAGTCGGCACTATAGTCTTGGGATCTACCTTCACCGTCGGGATTTTTAAGTCAGCCAACATGACTGAATCCATCTTCGAATTATCTTGTGTAATAGCTGTCAACGAAGTACGTTAAATAATGCAACATTACATAATATTAGTATTATTCAAAAACATTAAACACATAGTGGTACTGTACCGGCAAGACATGTATGTGGACCTTTGTACTTTTTGATCTCCCACAAGTCTGTCATTTTCCTCAACGAGGTCATGATTTTTCGTGAACATGTACCGTCTTGCACTGCACACTTCACCTCATACTTATCGAGCTTGGATTTAACCATGTTATAGTTAACCCCGTTCTTGATGTTGTATTATTTCAATACAGCAAGAAAAGTATTCTTGTTGGAAAACTGGTTACCAACTTTTAATTGATCCGAATCCAACGAAGAAGTTATACGGTCACGCGTCCGGTGTGGTAGTTCAGGAAACTCCAATACATCATCTTGAGATAGATCGACATTATGCATGTGGGTTGGGGCGAGTACGCCTTGAATAGCGGATCTTCTTCTTCTTCATTTGAATCGCCCTCAACATCTTCAGGTACAATTGGAACAGGCTCCGGTTCAAAAATAATCCAACTTTTGCACCATCGGGCCCGAGCTCCCGAGGTGGATCCACATTGAATTCATCGTCTGACCCTCTATAACCTGCAACAAATGAGGGCCCCTCACCGGTGGATGTCGTGGGAGTACATTATCCCTCTTAAACATCTTTTGTAATGTTCCCAATCATATGTGGATTGCCAACCACTAGAAGTTGATGATGTCCCCCAATACGTATTTCTATCATCGGACATCGAAGGACGGATATGCATGTCCCATCCACCAACCGAGTGTCGTGCAGGGTTATGTTTTCTATACTACCACCGAACACGGGCACTTTTGTGTTTTGCCTCCCACTAACAGAGTGTCGGCTTGGGGTCGTGTATTCCCCTTGAACAGCAGTAGATGTTGAGGTCGCAGAAAGATCACTTGGAGATGAAAATTGTACATATACCTCGAGATAGGGTGATTCACTGGCAAGATGAGTCTCCACCATTGCCTCAAAGCTCCGAGGACTTTTGATGTCGAATGAGTCATATCTCACCGGATCAACCAAAGCGCAAAATCTATACTTAATAGACTAAACTTTCATTGGCGTTGTTCCGAATATTTTACGCCTAATTCTTTTGCGAAGTTCTACCAAATCGAAGTTCCGATTAAAACTCGATCATTTGTGTTATCCGATAAGAAAACAACACCATTTTCGGTGTCACAAACCTCACCATCATAGTAAATAACGATGATATACGTTCACTCATTTTAGTTTTTTTTCTTTTGCCTCAATTTCCTTATGCAACCCGAGAACGAAATTTGGTGATTTATAGTCTAATTTTCCGGAGACTATCTGAAGAAAAGAGCGTCCACGTGGGAGCTTTTTAGTATTCATCTGATGGTGCACCTGTTGGAAGTGTTTTGGCCATTGTTTGTTGAAACATCTTCTCAAAATAATTTTCCGAAGACTCATCAGTAGCAAAAGAGCGTCCGTGGGAGCTCTTTTCAAGACTCATGCTTGACAAGGCACCCTCTTGAAGCGTTTTGCCTACTGTTTGTTGAAACGTCTTCTCAAAATAATTTTCCGGAGACTCTTGTAAAAGAAGCGTCCACGTGGGAGCTTTTTTCATACTCTTCTTGACAAAGCATCCTTCTTGAAGCGTTTTTGGCCACCGTTTGTTCGAAACGTCTTCTCAAAATTATTTTGCCACATACAACCGTCACAAAATTCAATTAATTTTTGGGCTAATATATTTTGCCCAAAACCCTATATATATTTTTACCCTAGCCCGAAACCTTAGAATATCATCTTGTAATTGGATGGGAGGGAGGGCAAAAAGCGCGTCCACGTCGACGCGTTTTCTGGTGATTCATGAGCAGCGCCCCTAAGGGCGCGCTTTCTTGGCGTTTCTCTCAAACGCAGCCGACGTGGGCGCTTTTTAGGTAAAACGCCCTTTTCCGTAAATATTTTTGAACCGGCCCTTTTCGTAAATAAGTTATTTTTGATATTTTGGGTATTTTACCTATTCTATGTACATTATCAATTTCATGTTGTTTTATGTATATATTTTCTTTCAAACCTATTTATGTATATATATATGTCCTTTCAAATATATTATGTATATAACTCAATCCTAAAGAACATATTTTATTATATTTTTGTTATTTAGAACCCATTCATATATTATTATCCTTTTATTATATTATTTATAGTAAATTATTTTTTATTGTATGTATATTATCAACTTTAAATAGATGTTTCGTTTTAAAAATATTTTGTACGTTATTTCCTTCAAACTTCTTCTTTCATGATACTAATTTTAATAATCATTTGTACATTATTGTGTTTTTTAATTTCTTTATATAGATAAACTATTTCAAACTCTATCATGTGTTGTTTATTTGTAAATTTTCATTTATTTAATAGTTCTTAAATTGCTTTTGTATTATATTGACTTGCAAGTTTCCGTATTTTATATTATTATTTTAATTTTATTCATTCACGTTTGAAGACTTGCAATATTTTATTTTAATTTGTTTTTAATTAGCTATATTTTTAGCTTTCATTGTTTCTTGATTAATAATGTTGTTTTTTCAAAATAGGATTGTGAGATTATTGGTTTTGTATATTTTGAATTGTATGTTCATATTATTATTCTTGTCATCCATTTGTACAAAATTGTATTCACATATTATTATTTCATGCTTGATACTATATTTTTATTTCTCATTATCGAATAGTGATTCAATAAAAAGCATTTTGAGTCGATTTTAAAATCGCTTATTTAAAAGTTTTAAAACAAGGCAATATTTGATGTTTGGAAATTTGAGAAATTGTGCCCTAACATGCTGGGTTTCAATTCTTCATTTGACCAAATAATTAAATACCCTTTTAATCGCATGATTTGGAAATTGTGAGATGATCTTGGTTTCGAGGTTTAAGATGTCATATCCTAACATGTTGGATATGGTATTGTATTTCTTCAGAACGAGAAAATCTTAAATTCCAACTTAAATTAATCAAATATTTTTCAAAAGGAATTACATTTTAATTTTTTTTCTTCTAATTTTCAACATAATGACATTAGTTAATCAATTTGGTACCAGTTTTGGGCGTACGAGGGTGCTAATCCTTCCTCGTACGTAATCAACTCCCGAACCTATTTTTCTATTTCGTAGACCAAAATTATTTTTTACAAGGTGATCCAATCACACCTAAACAAAAAAGGTTGGTGGCGATTCCATATTTCATTTTAAAGTCGATACCCATTTTCCAAACAAAAAAAAAAAAATAGTTTCGACAATTTGTATATAGTTCAAATTAAATAAATATATATCCGCTTTCGATCGTTGGTCCAATAGAAGTCGTATATCTTCAAACTCGGTAGGTAATCCTACGTGACTCGAGGCTTGGTTTCACCTAATTAAATAACTTAGTAGCATAATAATTTTATTTTAAATCAATTTAATAATGGTAATATATACTGAATTTTACCTTGTTACGATTGAGAATGTATACGAGTAGTCCACTCGAGGACATAAAAATGGAAGGCAGTATAAAGCCCATGATTGTAGTAGTAAAAGGCAACCACCAATTTTGATTTTTTCTGGTTTCGTCACCCAATACATCACCCGGTACTATGTCACCAACACCGTGGACTCCCAACTGAGTTCGCCAGCCTGTCTAAAATCGATGATCAGTTTCAGCCCACCTTAGATGTAAAGGTTTTGTGACTTATAAGGCATCAGAATACCCCCAATAATCTGAAGGATGTATGTTCGAGCGTATCGTACTCTTCTCTCTTTAGTAGGATCCTTTGCCAGTTCCACGAAATTATTTCGTAATCAAACCATTTCAATCTAACCTCGGTAATCATCTCCGGTACCACACCTAAAAGTAGGGGTGTTCAATCGGTTAACCGACCCGAACTACCATTAACTGAATTAATCGACCCTTTTAAACCCTTAACCGTTAACCTAACTGAAATTTTTTCAAAAAAAATTAATCGAACCGAACTTTTTCGATTAGTTTGGTCGGTTAACCGAAATATATATTTTTTATTTTTGATTAAAACAAGTATAAAACATATCAAAAATTAACCGACTTAACCGGCCGATTAATTTATATTTCCAAAAAATTAATCGAACCGACCGAATACTTATATATTATAATATTATTTATTAAATTCGGTTAACCGACCGATTTCGAACCAAATTAATCGTTAACCGAACTTCCAAGAAATTATTAACTGACCCTCGACCGAATTAATTCGGTTAAACGACCGATTAACCTAATTCGATCGGTTAACCGAATTAATTCAATTTTACTCAAAAGCACACCTCTACCTAAAAGTTCGTGATAGACGATCCCCCAATTAGCATATTGAACAGACCCAGTGACTATCGATTCATCCATGGGTAACCCCAACTATAGTTGCACGTCCTCTAGAGTGATAGTACACTCACTGCATGACAAATGGAATGTATGCGTCTCGGTTCCACCTCTCCACCAATGCACTTATGAGTTTCGGGTCCAACTTACACCCCAACCTAAGTAGGCCACGTGAAAAAAACCAGCCCCTCAAGTATGTTTCATTCAACGGTGATGGAGGACCAGGTAGATTACAAATATGACACTGCAAAATTCGATCTTCCACCTATTTAAATAAAAAGTTACAAAAAATATTAAGTTCAATTATAACTATAAAAAAATTATTAAAATTTATTCTTATCATTTGCAATTGATTGACGGAGATGTGCTTGTCATCAAGATGGATTAAAGACTCGGGCATTGTTAAATTGAACACGGACAAATTTTTAATAAAAAATACTATTTCTTGGAATTACAAATAAAAATAATAAAAATATTAATTTAGATAAAAAATAAAATTTAGGATAATAATTTGAGAGCTTTTTGAGAATTGTGAAAAACTTGAGAAATTAGGAGAGATTTTGTGAGAATTGTGTGTGAAAAATGTGTTTGGGGGTTTTATACTCTTTATTTTTTGGACCGTTGGGGGTCTAATGACTAATTTAAATAGCCATTAGAGTTGATCGTTAGAGCACGGACAAAAGCACGCTAATGTAGACGCTTTTAAAAAGCACTTTCACATTAGTGAGTTTTACTTTATATTATAGAAAAAAAACACTAAACTAGACATGTTTTTCTCCATTTTCTCTCAAAAGGACACCTAACTCAAACGCATTTTTATAAAAATGGACCCTTCCCCTCATTTTTAAAAAACCCAGCTCATTTACATAATCATTTTTAAAAAAATGATACATATAAAAGAATATGTAAAATTTTACAAATGAAAACGAAGCTGACGTGTAATATAGGTTGCATGCACGTGACGTGAATTGGCAAAATCTGTAAAGTAAGTCTTTATTTACTTGTTTATCCCAAAATAACCAAAACATAATGCCCGTTTCTTAGATGATGTTAATTGAATCTAGTTTAGACTAATAGACTTCATTTCTAAAAGTTTCAACTTAACTCCATTTAACCTCATTTAAATGAGTATATTATCATGTATAATTATCTAAGAAATAGGTACTTGTTAACAAAATTCAATTGTAAATGATTAATCTTCTTAAACTCAAATCGATAATGTTCAAATATAGGTTAAATTTTGTCATTAATCTTTATATTTTGTGATTTTTCAAATTAGTCAATTTTAATCCATGTACATTTTAAATTTTTAAATTTTAATCCTAATCCAAATAGTAATGGTTAAATCGCTTGATTAAATTCAATTATTAATTAGTCCTGTACTATATTTTCATTTGTAGATTAAATCAATATTCTCCAGTTGGTTCATTCGAACTCCCTATACTTTTCAAGTTTTCAAATTTCAATTTTGATGCAAATGACCGTTGCTAATTCATTAACTGGATTTTTAGCAAGTAATATGTAAAAATAAAAAAACGAACATGATATTATACATATGATAATATATTTATCACATTAGATTTTAGAAATAGCTAAACTTCATGAATTTAACAACTCATGATGACTGAAATTTTAATATTTAAAAATACATAAAGTAAAAAATGACTAAATTAAAATACAAAACTAAATTAATAACTTTTGCAAAATACAAGAAGTAATAACAATAGTTATACCAAAATTTCCAACTCTATACTAATGGGTTTTTTACTAAAATATTACAAAAAATAAAAATATGAAAATGGGGTGCACTTTTTAAAAATTACCAGAATGGTACAGAGAGGGTGTCACGCCTCTGGTAGAGGCGACACCACCCTCCTGCACCCCTACTCCCCCTACAAGTTAAAAAAAAACCTACAACTTAAAAAAAAACACTGAAATAAAAAAAACCCAAAAGCAACATACTGACACACTGGTGTAGCCTCTGCCACAGGCGGCACCGAAGGTGCCTCTGGCAGAGGCGGCACCCATTCACTATGACAGTGACCGATCGGTGGCTTGGGGACCTTATAATGGTCCCCAAATTGAAGCTGATGCTGTGAAGAAGAAGAAAAAGAAGAAGAAGAAGAAGAAGAAGAAGCATAAGGCGACGTCGAAAAAAGGAAGAGAAAGGAGGAGGAGAAAGAAGAAAGAAAGAAAGAAAAAAAAGAAGAAGGAAAAATATAAGAAGTATGTAATTTTTTTTAAATATGGATGATTATATTTTGTTTATTATTATTTTGTTGATTATTGTTAGTTTAGGTTAGGTTAGTTAGTTGTATTATTAGTTTAGTTTAGTTATTGTTAGTTGTATTATTTAGGTTAGTTTAGTTTAGGTTAGTTGTATTATTATTAGTTTAGTTTAGTTTAGTTAATGTTAGTTTAGTTTATGTTAGGTTAGTTTAGTTATTATTTAGGTTAGTTAGTTGTATTATTAGTTTAGTTTAGTTAATGTTAGTTTAGTTTATGTTAGGTTAGTTTAGTGTAGTTTAGTAACAAGTGTAATAAGTAAATATTAATTATATTGTTAGTAGTTGTTATTTATTATTATTATACTTAGTTAGTTAGTTAGTTAGGTAAAAACCTAAAATAATAATTGTTAGTTAGTTAGTTATTATTATTATGATGATTTACTAAAAGTTTAAATATTAACTATATTGTGTTATAGTTAGTTAGTTAAAACCCTAAAATAATAAATTGTTTATTATTATAGTTAGTTAGTTAAATACCCTAAAATATGTTGTTAGTTATTATAGATAGTTAGTTAAAAACCTAAAATAATAATTTTGTTGGTTAGATTGTAATAAAAGTTATTATGTTAGTTAAAAATAGAACACTAATTATTATTTTATTATATTGGTAATAGTAAGTAAAAAACAATGGCGATTAAAAACTTTAAATATAATTTTAGTTAATTAGTATTATTATTGTTGTTAGTAAAAATTATTATTATTATTAGTATTATTATCTACCTACCTTAGTTATTAATAATCAATATATATATATATATAAATAGTACTAAATAAAATAATATAAAATAATAAAAGATGAAAATTATATATTTACATTAGAGTTTGAAAATAAGGAAAATACAAAAAGGCTAAATAAGTGGATTTTACTAAATTTATATTAAAAAAAAGGAAATAGGTATATAATAAATTAAATTATGTTGTATTTTTGTTATATTAAAATATGTTATGTTTTTGTTATATTATTTTTATTGGCATGTTATTTTTGTGTTTTAATATAAAATTAAATTTTTATGTAGGTTAGAAATCAAATATCTAAGACTAAGAATGGCTCGATTGATTAGTACACTCCACACATATCTCGCCATGACTAATGATTTGGTAATATATTGTTATTTATTAATCATGGATATATTAACAAAATAGGTACATAATAATTTATGTTATAATAATATTTTTTCCGATTTAACACTTTCGGGACTTGTCTGGTGTACTAAGGGCGCGTGAATGGGTTAAGAAATCCCGGATGAACTATTGGTACCGTATATTGAGCAAGTTTTGGATTTGGGTCAAGAGTAATCGATCCGGACGTTTGACTTACGGTATGATTTAATATCCGCACTAGTCGGCGTTGGCGCCAAGACCCACACTTTTCATTTCCGTGTGGAGAGTGCACGATTACTCTAGAGGATGTTGCGGTCGACTTGGGCTCCCAATTGACGGAGTCACGTTACAAGCGTCAATCGATAAGTGACCCATTTACACTTTGTCGAGCCTACTAGGGGACCCGTCGGCGATGGCGAAGAAAATTTTACTGAGCTTGAAGTTTACATGGTCGAGAGCGAAGTATGGACGATTATCACCGGTGCCACTACGGTACCGAGTTGATGTATCTTTGCTCGAGTGTACATTATGCACATCATAGGGGTGTCTCGATGCCCAATGCAAATAGCAATACGGTTCAGATTCAAGACCTACCCCTATTGGTGATTTTTGCAATGCTAGCTCAGATAGTTAGGGCTCTCTTTGTTCTTACGATGTTGTACCGTGAGCTTTGTGGACGACGAGCCGAGGACCGAGACATTGGCGGATGCCTTACGCTATTGCGATCATGGGCTCGATGTCGGATGCCATTCTTGGCATCAGTTACGCACCAACCATATGTATATCCACTAGTAAACAGGTGATAAAATATAACTTGTTATTAATTGATAATTTCTTTATATTGATTATATTTGACTTGAATTTTATTTTTGTAGGTGGAGTATTTATCCGGGTATCGGAGGTCGTACATTGTCCCGATATATCGGCTTATGATTGAGTAACTCGCCGGGGAAGGGGTAAGTGATTCCAATATTAGTTACTTGTTAGTTTGTATATCTTATACATACCGTGTTAAATTTTGACAATGTTATTAATCGTGCAGTTTATATGGACGCCATATTGTCGACCAAAATTGCAGCCTTATATTCACTCATACATGTGGTGCACAAATGCACTAATTGTGTGTTTCCATGTAGTCGAGTGGTATCACGCGGACCGAGTACTGCGACAATTTGGTTGCGTCCAATATATCCCCGATCCGCTATGCCAGGTGGGAGAGGTTCATGGTAAAAATAAGAGAGGGAAACAAGGCTTGAATTGGGGGGTTAGGCATAGGAAATTTATTGCGGTGTGGAATGACCGCATGTCCCGTATACCGGATGGATATGGCTTCGATTTTAACCTTCATTAGAGTACATACAATGGTACTCTAGTATGGGAAACCATATATACTCGGGGACGATGATCGTAGTCCCCAACAAGTGCAAATGAGATGGGGCGACGAGGCGAGGGCGATATGGAGGCCGAGGTAGCTGCAGATCTTGATCCCGAGCCGAACCCGAGCAGGAGCCACAACCGGAGCCCGAGCAATCACATTCACATTCGGATGCACATTCGTATCATCCGGATGTGCCGAGCTATGACTACTTCCCAGGCTCCTCAGGAGGTGGATACCAGTACGAGTTTGATATATTTGGATCGTACACACCGCAGTACAGCACTCTCAGCTCGTATCTATTGCATGACATCAGGCCTTCTGGGTCGTATCCAGTGCATCAGGGCACTCCTTCTAGCTCGAGTTCATCTATGCCGTTCGAGCCACAGGATTTTAAACTATGTTTAGCACACCCCCACCTGAACCCTCATCGGATGCTGAAGAGGATGTTGGTCGTCACGGGCACCCACGATGTGATCGTCGACCACCGTAGAAGTATACACCTAGGACCACACCATCGAACCATCAATTTTATGTGTTTCTTACGATTTTGGTTTTCCTCTATTTTGTATTTGTAAATATTACAATGTTTGTACCTTATTTGTATAAAATTAACTTGATTATTTTGAGCTTTAAAATATGTATGGTATGTTTGGATTTGGTATTTAAGTGGTTTAGACATTTTATGTACTAAGTACTTGTAATATAAATTCTTGCATATTGTTAAATTGAATATGTGATTATTTAGATGATATTCAAATGGTTAAATATTGAAGCATGATTTGTACATGTGAAATGACTAGAAAAAGTATGAATTGATTTTGGTACAAAATATAAATCCATACAAATCCATATTAATACAAATTCATAAATGTAATTTTTTTTCCATTTAAGTTCCTAAATTTATCTATTTTTTCAATTTAACCTAAATTAATAAAAATCACCAGAGATATGAATACAAAACATGTATTTCTGAATAATGTCAATTCTCACTCCCTCGTGACGATTGGCCAACATGATAGTTTCGTTGCAGGCATTTACTTCGATTATGACCACCTAACTTGCATATTCCATGCGCCTATCATCATGGATTTCTCCCAAGGTCCATTTCATTACGGATTCGGATGATTGCGATGACCTCTCTGATTCTTGCGTAGCCTCCATCAGGACAAGCTCGAAAGTCGTCCTCGACACTTCCCATGTAGACAGGGCGGTCGGGCAGGACAGAGAACTCATTTTCTCAGACACGCAACGTACGCTCGAGCGTATACACATCATTCACAAATTGTTCGACATTAAGGTTCGCTTTAGCATACACTGCCACGACATGTGCACACGGATAATCAAGTGTTTGGAACCTCCTGCATTCGCACTGTCTATTCCGAATATCGACTCCATAAGACCTAGGTGACAAACCGGGTCGATGACCGATAGACTCCGTAACTCAAAAAGTTTCCATACATCGTGAGTATATTTCTACAGTCATCGACCTCGCAGTCCGACGGTTTGCAATCAATGCATCCCTGACATCTTCCACAAACACGTGTCCCGCATTCATCTGGTTGACTTACTGGTCACCCATTCTTGGCATCAAGGTCGCCAATCTGTAGAATGTGGCCAAGAAGATAGATGAAATCAGAAGATGTCATATTTTTAACAACACAGCGTTGACCCCCTTCACCAAGTTCGTGGTCATTTGACCATAACGAAAGCCCTCGTCAAAACTTTGAGCCAATTGCCACGGCTTCATTGTACCCAACCACTCTCGAAAAGATTTGTTCGTTTGACCTTCCATGTCACTCTCAATTCGAGTCATTCTTTGCTGAAAAATATGTGGCTCTAACTTGTACGCTGTATATGTTTTAATAAAAATAAGTTACGGTAACTAGATAACATAAAAACTTTAAACTTATATTGAAAATTTAAGGTTATCTTTTACCCATTTTCACCACTTGTCTCTTCCAATCTGCATTCTTATACTCTCGAAGGAAGTTAGCCGCAATGTGACGGATGCAGTAAACGGATCTCCATGACCGGAACGCCTAATTGCGGCAATTAATCCATTCGCTCTATCGGAGATGATGCAAATATTATCGTTGCTAATAACATACCTCCGCAGGTTGGTAAGGAAGAATTCCCAAGATTCCATATTCTCCTTATCTACTATGGCAAACACTATTGGGAGCACGTTCCTATTACCGTCTTGAGCAACCGCAATAAGTAAGATCTGTGTATATTTTCCATATAGCCATGTCCCATCCACCTGCACAAACGGCTTGTAGTGTGGAAATGCCCGCACACATGGATCAAACGTCCAGAACATCCGATGAAAAATTTTTCTCCCCGGTTGTAATTGGTCATCTGGGCCGTAATAAGGTCGTGTCTGCAACTCAATCACTATTCCCGGTACGTACTCTCTCATAGCGGCTATCCATCCCTGCAGCTCGTTATACGATGAGTCATAATCTCCATACAGTTGCTCCATTGCCATCTGTTTAGCTATCCACGCTTTTCGATACGATACTCGATATTGAAATAGTTCTTGTATTTCAGCAATCAGTACCGAAACTTTAATGGTTGACATATCCTTCACCATTGGCAGGATACACGTACATATAGTTTTGGAATCAAGTTTTTTATGATCTTCTGTCATACGTGTCGATCTGCATGTATGCGGTCCAACCAATTTTTGTATCTCCCACATCTACGAATTTTGAATGAATGTAGCCCGTACCTGCCAATTGCAGCCTTTCACAACCTTCCAACACTCCCCAATATAAAGCATCGATTTAGACACTGCGACTTTGTAATCCGCTGATATATCCATGCTATACGCTTTAATAGAGATCGCACTCTTCTTTACTTTCGAATCTCACGCCTCTGAACAGCCGTCCACAATTTTCTTTGGCCCGGCGAACTAAAAAATGGGCCCTAACGCATTTCTTCTTTGGGCCTAAAATTTTTTTAAAAAATGAGCCCTAACGACTTTTTTTGGGCCTAATTTTTTTAAAAATAGGCCCTAACGCATTTTCTTTTTTTTTTTTAAAAATAGGCCTAACGCACTTCTTTTCTTCAAAAATGAAACCTCGAATCAATTTTTTAATAAAATTTTAAAATTTTTTGTTGGGCCTGGCGGGGCCCACCGCCTCGCCCTTCCGGTAGGCCCCTACCTCTGAATAACTCATACTCAAAATTCTACGCCAGATGGTGCGTAGGATATATTTCGAGGTACTCGGGAACTTCATTTACACGCTACCGCGTCGGGTCTATGAAATGACATGTATGGCCCATGATTATTGTATATCATAATACATCCCATCTGGTTCCCGATCGAAGACGCGCTGATGTTTCCATCGTCATTCACGTCTTCATCATCAATATCATCAGGTATATCGTCCATATCGGGATCGCTGTCACTATCGACCTCTTCCTCACAATGATCACTACTGTCGTGTCCATCATCATCAACCACATCAATATCTAGTGTAATATTAAGATCGATATCGATCCCACGTATATTCGAATTGGCATCAACATATGATATTGGAGGCACCATGCACGATTCTTGAGCTCCATGTTCTTCACCATATGCATTGTTGTCTTCATTTGTTTCGATACCAATACCCGCAAACTCAGCAAATAAGTGAATCGGTGCATTTCTGTTACTCCCATTCCCACAGTAAAGAGCGATCATTGTCTCAACGTCTTCGTCGTCTACAAGTTCCATTTCTGTGAATTTGATCGGATCTGCCGAAATTGGAAACTTGTAGAAAATTCATGAGATCGTTCTCCCACAACGTCTAACAATTTTTGCGTTTATCCTTCGCTTCATATCATCCAACGAGACATTTCTATTAAATCTCATTGCTATTTGTTGCCGACATTCAAATATGCATCCAACGGTTGTTGTCAAGATGATTCCATCAAAATAAACACATACGAAAAACTGATCATCCATCTTCAATATTCAATCTGTTAAAAAATAAATAAAATTGCTTAGAAAATAAACAATATTCAATCTATTAACATACTAACAACAACAATATACTAACTATGTACATATTAAATAAAATATTAATATACTAACATATTATTAATATACTAACAATATATTATTTTAGTGTTTTTAGGATTTTAACTAACATATTAGTCTACTAACAATATACTAACTAACTAACATATTAACTAAAATATTAATAGTAGAAACTAATATTTTAATTATACTACTAACAATATATTATTATTATAAGGTTTTTAACTAACATATTAATATACTAACAATTTACTAACTAACATATTATTAACTAAAATATTAATATTATAATAACATATTAATACACTAATACTATTTTAATATTTTATTTTAGGGTTACTAACAATATACTAACTACTAATTAAAATATCATTTTAGGGTTTCTAACTAAAATAATAATAACTAACTAACTATGTTATTAACCTAGTCCTAATTTACAATAGTTGTAAACTAACTAACAACAATAATAAAATAAAATCATCAATATATATCTTATAACAACAACACTATCTTCCTTATTAAATTTTTTTTTATACATACTTTTATTTTTTTTTCTTCTTCTTCTTCAACTCAGCTGCTAAAATTTTGATAAAAAAATCCTAGAGCAAAAAATGGAGAGCTTAAAATGGGGGAGGGTAAAGCTGGTGATGCCTCTGCCAGAGGCACCACCGGTGCCCCTGTGGCAGAGGCGTCACCAGCCTCCTGTCACTTTTCCTGTCATTTCCTTTTTTTTTGTTTTCAGTATGTTTTTTTTTATTTTAACTTTTTTTTTTTAGATTTCAGTTAAAAAAAGTAGGTGTGCAGAGGGTGATTGCACCTCTGCGATAAGCGGCACCATCCTCCTTATATCATTCTAGTAATTTTTAAAAAATACACCCTATTTTCATATTTTTTTTATAATATTTTAGTAAAAAACCTTTATACTAATACTAAAATTTCAAACCATATATAAAAAATTATAAAAAACGAATATTAAAAAAAGGACATAACAGAGTTCCTCGGGAAAATAATACTCCAAAAATAATTTGGTATGGGAATGGGAATGGGATCATCATTGTAATAATATTTATACAGTTTTATGATTCTATATTATTATATTTACGTGACCAGTAAAAACACGTAATAGGACACGCGTACAGTGGGTCTACTTAAAACTGTAACCTAAAGCCTTATCCAATACAATTCCGCCATTTGGCAGTACAGTATTCATTGACGGTTGCCTAAGGACACGTAAGATCATCCCATCCATACATATCCTGTCATTTCTCGAACTGATTACCGGCAATTGCCGGTAGCTTCCACAAAAAAAGAAATTAATAAAAAATCATCCCCTTCGTTCCTCTTCCACGCCTCTCCCTTTGGTCGGCCTTGTTTGCTTTGCTCCATAATAATTTCTTAGAAGGAAAAAGGAAAAACAAAATTACAGAAATCATAAAATCAAAGTTGATTAAAACTCTTTTATTCTTTTAGGATTTTGATTTTGATCCTCAAATCTTGTTTTTTCACATAAAAGAACAGAAATCAAATCAATCAAATATTGATTTGGATTATTAACATTAATATTAGAAAAAAGAAAAAAGGAGAAAAGAGAAGACGAAGAAGACTAGTGAGAGATGGAGGGTTACGGTGTGGATGAGGCGGTGATAGCTTTGAAGCTGAAAGATGCATCGAATTGGTGGCATGACATTAACGAATCTACGCTCTGGCAGGATCGGATTTTTCACATCCTCGCCGCTCTTTACGGTCTCGTCGCCGCCGTTGCCCTCGTATGCATCTCCACCCATTTTCATCAATACTTTAGATTTTACTGTTTTTCTTTAATCTATTTGTTAGTGGTTAGGGTTTAGCTTTCCGTTTGATTGCTTGTTTGCCTAGGAAAATTGATGGCTAGCTTTTTCAATTTGAAACAAAAAAGGTTTTCCTTATTTGACGCTTCTTCCGTTTAATGTCAGAAGGAAGGTTCCAATAAGAGAAACTAAAAGAACTAAGTGCAATTAAGAACCTGATATGATATTGTTGTCAAGAATTATACTTATTAATGACTCGCTTTGTTCATAAACTCGTTTAATTGTTGATGTTTTTAGGTCCAATTGATTCGGATACAATTGAGGGTTCCTGAGTATGGTTGGACCACGCAGAAGGTCTTCCATTTTCTGAATTTTCTGGTGAATGGGGGTTTGTATCTGAGAATTTCTTCTTCTTCTTTTTTTTTTTTTTTGAAAGAAGAGAATTTCTATTTTTAACAATTTTTTGTGGGCTTTGTTTTGGTTTCTGTATTTACTTTGCTTTCAATTATATTGCAGTTCGTGGGCTTGTATTTGTTTTCAGACGGGACGTGCAGAACTTACATCCAGAGGTTTTCAATAAACTGTACATGTTTGACGTTTCTTTTCGATTTATAGTTGAACATGAATTGTTTATGGTTTGTTGCCCGGTGTTCCATTTTTCTTAGATTGTTCAACACATCTTGCTTGACATGCCAAGTCTAGCTTTCTTCACCACATATGCTCTTTTGGTCTTATTTTGGGCTGAGATCTACTACCAGGTTAGGTTACTTGAGCTTTGCCAGTTTGTCTCCCTGTCTTGGTGTTACTTATTTTGCTTCACTTCATCTTAACTCAGCCTATCCTAAAACAGGCACGTGCTGTATCGACTGATGGACTGAGGCCAAGTTTCTTTACTATTAATGCAGTGGTTTATACTATCCAGGTGAAATTTATGTTTTATTATTTTGGTATAAGTGCGACCAAAAAGAGAATTGGAAGTTGGATTCTTTCTATTTGGAAGCTAGTTATGTTTTATAACACTGCTATTTTATTGTATCCCCAGTTAACTTATTTGGCCAATTTCTTGCAAATTATAAATGTTTACTTGGGAGAAGGGTGCCAAATTTTGACAGAGATTGATGCCCTTTTGTGACTTTGTAAATAGTGTAAATGGGATGACATCAATAAGCATAGTGTTCATAAATGATCTTCGTTTTTCTTGGAGGGAGGATCTAAAGTTTCTGTCCCACATGAAAAGTTTTTTGTTAGGCTAATTTTCTGTTTTAATTCTTTTACCCTATGTTTGGATAAATAATTATAAATGAAAGGAAAAGAAAGGAGGGTTAAAGAAAGGATATTATGTCTGTTTATTTTGTTTGGATAGATAGAATTAGTAAAGTAATATTTACAATCTTTGTTTGGTTAAACTATGGAAAGTAAAGGAAATGATTGATTATAATGATTTTTTTTCAATTATGTCCTTTTATAAAATAACTCATGTAAAATTTAATAGGATAAAAATGTAATTTCACATCTTAAAAGTAACCTCACTTTCCTTTCCCTAGCTTTCCCCCCCTGAATTGGGGTAATTAAAAACTAAGTAAACCATGGGAAAGCAAGGGATAAACAACTCCTTTGCTGAAATAGGCGACACTTTCCAAACAAAGGAAAGGATGTTACTTTCCTTTCATTTCCTTTCCTTTCCCTAGTTTTAATGCAATCCAAACATAGTGTTAGTTGTATGAGAATTGAATTAGGAAATAATCAAAGGTCCAATATGCGGTGTCATTAGTTGAAAACAACGAACTCTTTTACATCTATGAGATAAAGCTCGGGCTTTGGGATTCAAGGCAAAAGGCACATGTCAACTTCTAGGGAGAAGATAAATTTAGAGAAGGCTACATAGATAAGAAGTGATTTGAAGTTTGGAACTTCTCATTTTTTACATTATACTAAATACCTTATGTTTTCCTAGTTCACTGCTCAAATCAAAACTATGTTATTATCTATGGTGCTCTGAACTTCTGCACACTGTTTGCAGTAGCTTATTTTTGCTTCATGCATGATTTCTTCTGCTGGAACAATGCTTATAAGCTACAGTTTTTTATAAGATACGTGTTGGTTGGATAAGGGTAATCATAAAATCAAGCGAATAGGTTAGAGTACAATATTACTTTGGCTACAACGGTGTCAAGGATGTTAATGGAACTTGTTCTAGATTTTAGTAGTAAATATGAAACCACAGTATCGATTATCTCATCCAAGCAGGGTAGACATTCTAGGAACCTTTAAGTATTGTTGCATACTTGTTTTACTTTGGAACTGTTACTTTTAGAAGGTGTTAGTAAAGTTACTGTTTGTGATGCGGGCCTGGCGGAATTGATTTCAGATTGGAATGTGGCTAATATTATGGTGGAAATATATCCCAGTTTTGGTCGTCCTCTCAAAGGTGTTCTTTGCAGGTAATTATGTGCTGTATCCTTAATAGGTTCATTATAGTTAACTGTTGATTAACTTTGGGTGCTTTCTAGATTTATTATGTATGATCACTTAGGCTCTGTTCTGTAAAATGCTTTGCTTTTTGTATTCTATTCAAATTTTATTTTTGCTTTTTATTATTATTTATAATTCTGTAAATATTATTTATCCAGAAGCAGAAAATCTGCTACAACAAATCAACATAGGAAATTCCAATGTAAACAAAAGCTATACAGTAAAATCACTCTATACCCCAAGCTATACAAATTCTATTATTTACAATTTCATCAGATCTATTTCTAGTACCAGATAAACTCATAAGAACTGCATCTTTAATCTTTTCCAAGATTACTTGCTCAGACAAACGAGTGTTACCAAAAATTCTGCAGTTTTGTTCTCTCCAGATCCAGTAAAAGAAAGCTCCCCATGCCAACCACAATACAATTGAAATCAAAGTTTTTCCTCTTAATTTCAGTACTGGCCATTGTAACTCAAAATTCCACTGTCTAGGGGATCTTTGCAATGAGCAAAGACTTAACACCTCTTTCCAAACAGTCTTAGAATAGTTGCATTCAAAAAATAAATGGTTTCTAGTCTCCATCTCACTATGAAAAAAACAGCAACAGCCATCAACTTGCAATCCCCAAGCCAATAGCCTATCCTTTGTAGATAGTCGATTAAGCATTGCCATCCAACCAATCATTGAATGCTTTGGAATATGATAAGGGAACCACAGCGGCTTACACCTATTTACCTTGGCTACTTTACCTCTAATTCCATTCCATATTGCTAGTTTGACAATGCTTTTGAAAAGTGCTTTTGAAAAGGTTGGTCTAAAATTTGAGTGTTTAGCATTGCTGTCAAAAAGTACTTTTGAGAAATAAAATGTCCATTTTAGACATGTTATTATCAAGTAATAAATATGCATTTAAATAATATTTAAATTAGTTAATATTATTATATTTTAGTAAGAATATAAAAAATTATTATAACTTGTTGTTAATATTTAAATACATGAAATATAAATTTTAAAAATCTTTAAGCAATAAATATTAATTATTTATAAAATTTAATTAGAATATATAAACTATATTTTAAATATTTAAATATAACCATTAAATATTTGTAATTAGTATTTTAAAAAATATTTTTTTATTTTTAATTAATGATTTTAACACATTTGTAATTAAGCATCAAGAAAAAAAAGGGGAAAGTACTATGTTATTGGAGGGGTGAAAAAGTAATCAAACACTAAAAGTACTTTGTTTTTAGTTTTCCATTTTTTTTCCAAAAGTTTGTTTTTTTTCTTTCAAAAGTGCTTTTGGAGTCAAAAGTGCTTATTTTAAGCACTGCAGAACGGGCCCTAACAGAATATTTGTCTTGGGACAATGAGTTCACCCATTTGAGGATCTCTAATCAACCCGATCCAACACCTCAATTTGAGAAGTTTCCTCTAGCTCCAACTACTAGTCTGAGGAGGAGAAACCTGCGTCAAATCCCTACCCCTAAGAACACAAGCTTGGATCCAAGCAACCCAAAGAGGTCCTGCTTGAATCAAAATAGACCACAAATTTTGCATAATGCAAGCTTGATTCCGACTATCAAGCTCTTTCAAACCTAATCCTCCCTCTGATTTAGGTTTGCAAATTGTAGACCATCCCACTCTTGCAACTTTAGCATCCATATTTTGCCCTTTCCAGAAAAATTTCAGGCAAAGATTAATAGCTTTAAGAACACCTTATGGGAGAATAAAATGTCTACACCAAGAATTTTGCATGTTGAATAAAACAGACTGAATGAAATTCTTGCAGCATAAGAAAGATGCCTAGTTGTCCATCTTTTAATCCTATCCTTTATCTTCTCAATCAATGGAGAGCAATTGGCCACTGTCAATTTTCGAGTTATTAATCGAACTCCTAAGTACCTTTTTGGAAGCAGTCCTCTTTTAAACCCAGTAAGACTGCAGATATGTTTAAGATCCTCTTCTGAGATTCCTGAAGAAAAAAATCTCTCTTGGCAGGATTTAGTTGTAGGCCTGAGAAGAAATAAAACTGCTGCAAAACACATTGTATTCCCACTACTGTCTCCAAATTTCCCTTAGAGAAAATTAATTAGTCATCAGGAAAGCTTAAATGAGTCAACCTAAGCTTATGGCATTTCGAATGGTAGCTAAACAACCCAGAAAATGCAGCAACATCAAGTAATTTTGACAGAACATGCATGGCAATCACAAAAAGGTAAGGGGAAAGTGGATCCCCTTGTCCTACTCCCCTAGCACCTCTAATTTTGCCAATCAACCCCCATTTACTGAAATTGAAAATCGAGGCTTAGTGATGCACTCTCTATCGAACAAACAAATTGACTAGGGAATCCCAAAGTAGCCGAAGCAGCAAGAATAAACTGCCAATTAAGAGAGTCAAAAGGCTTTTTGGAGATCAATTTTCAAAGTACATCCAGGTGACAATGTGCATCTATTATAACCCCTAACAAGCTGTTGGGCCAGTAGAATATTGTCACTAATGCTCCTCCCAAGAGCAAAAGCACTTTGGTTTCTAGTAATGCTACTAGGAAGAAATTTGGTGAGCCTCATACCCAATACCTTAGTGATGCATTGATAAAAACAATGCAACATGAAATAGGTCTGTAATCCTTAATGCTGCTAGCATTCTGCTTCTTTGGGACCAAAACAACCAGAGTCAGGTTAAAGGTACCCTGAAATCAGAGCTTTCAAAAGAGCTTGCTATGACATTAAAGTCGCCAACAAGGATCCATGAATGATCTGCCACCAATTGATGCAATCCTTGCAAATACTTCCAAAGCCTTTTCCTCTCACTACCCATATTCCTCCCATAAATGGCAGTCAAGAAAAGAAGGTAATTATCAGCACTAAAACTGACTGTGATGCTTTGATCAGTAGTACACACCAACGACAATTGAAGATAGTCTTTCCATAGAACCCAGATCCTCTCATTATCAGCTTCAACATAATTGTGACAAGACTTCCAACCATTGAACCATTTTTCAAGAATGGCCCTCATCTTATTATGCTTTACTCTAGTTTCAATCAAACAAACAACCCTAGCCCTGTTTCTTTAATTCTATTATACACTGCATGTTGCTTCAGAGGTTTATTAAGCCCTCTGACATTTCACACAAAACAATTCATGCTTTAGAGCTAGATGTTTATTAAGCCCTCTGACATTTCACACAAAACAATTCATGCTTTAGAGCTAGATGGTAAACTTCCATAGGCAGCTACTACTACCTTTTTTCCTTTTTTCTCCTTTGAAATTTGCATATTTCTTTTACTCTTCAAGCTTTTTACTAAGTCAGCTACTCCAGCGATTGCAGCTCTAGGTTTCTTAGGAGAAACACCCATATCAACAAGATCTATAGACTCAGCTTCCCCGTGGGCAATTTTCCCAATCTCAATATGTTCAGATCTCTCTTTTTCGACTCTATCTGTAATTTGATCTTCCACCAAATTTACAGTTTCAAGAACCGCAAATCTATTAGAAGAACCATTCAAGACTTGCTTAAAAAACTCAAGTGCAAATAGACATGGTAATTTGTGCTGAGAGCGTTTCCAAGCGTTTTCCAAGACATTCTTTCAGATAGACATTTTATTTTTTTGCTATTTTTTCTTTTCCTATTCATTTACTTTTTGAAAAAAAAGAAAAGAAAAAAAAGAAGATAAGCATTTAGCAAATGGAACCTTTGTAATTTTAGATGATTTGTAGACAAGACATTAATCTCATGGTAGTTAAAATTTTCAGTAATGAATGAAATTATTTAACTTGACATATGTGTATGAGCAGGTGTATCATTGTTTGCAGCCCTGGGGTTTTTACTATATGGTGGAAGGTAATTATGTTCTATTTGTTGTTCTGTTTCTAATTGTTTTAATGGCATAAGGTCAAGTTTTGTGAGTATTTGGTTTTACGTTTAGGCTGCATGCTGAAATTGGTATATCATTGTCTTTCCTATGTAATTCGAAATTGTGCCTTCTATTCGTAGCTCTTCATCTTCTTTGTTAAAAGGTCTTTCTTCTGATCTATAGGTTTAGCATAATGTCCAGGACATCTTACTTGGTCCTCTAGCTAATTCAATATATATAATGTAGATACTACGTATTAAAGTGGCTTAAGGGGTTTGGGATCTTGTGAGAACAGAAATAGCATTTCCTTATTTTCGATACATTTATTATCTTTTTAAAATTATGAAATGCTTTCTTGGTATTTGAATTTTTTATTCTTTTAATATATTGAATTCCACTTACCTGTATGCTTTTTGCAATTAATGTGATGCATATCATATGATTTGTATGCATATTGCATGGAAAAGCTATATAATCATATATTTCCTTGCAGGCTTTTCTTAATGTTGCAGCGCTTTCCTGTAGAGTCCAAAGGGCGGCGTAAGAAGCTGCAAGAAGTACATATTTACTCTGTAGTTGTGGTTTTTTTTCCAGTAAATTTTCTTTTATTGACAATATTTAATTGTTTTTTCTTTTTGGCTTGGGCAGGTTGGTTATGTAACCACCATTTGCTTCTTATGTTTCCTAGTCAGATGCATTATGGTAGATCTCTTCCTTACTTTCTGGCTTTACTATCTACATGTTTCAAACTGACATGCTTTAAGCATGTTTTCTTAGACCTTAGAAACTTTTAGATACATATAGTGTTATAAGGACTTTTGCTACAAAATGAATGTATTCTAGTTGAAACTTTAGCTGCTATATGGTTTAGATTTAGATCACTATCTAATTGATCAATCATTGGTTATTTGTCCAAAGTTTATAAAATTTGATCTCTAATGTTATTTTTTGTCTAGATGTGCTTTAATGCATTTGACAAAGCTGCTGACCTTGATGTTTTGAACCATCCAGTTCTAAACCTCTTATATTACCTGGTAAGTTAGATAAATACTTCTGTCATGTTGCTTATTGATACTGTTTAAGATATTCCTACTGAAACAGTGTGAAGGTTGCCAACTCATGTTATTGCCATATGAAAATTGAAAATTTTGCTGCAATTGCCTCATTATTTTGCTTCATACTTTTTTTTTTTTAGTTAAATAGGAATGTATATTTCAGGAAACCGATAGTTCAGTAACCAATTTACAAGTCTTTGACATCAGATTGTTATGTCAAAGAATGTTTTGTGGTCTGCTTTAATAAAACTTTTATGATTTTTTGTAGAGCAGGAGGTTGTTTTAACACCACATATACGATTAGGTCAGCTAGAGTTCCATCACCCAACTTTTATCCTCATTGCAAACTAGCCCTTGGAGTTTAGGTTTAATAATTTTACTTGTGTAGTTTCACTGATATTTGAGACTTGCATCTTCTAGACATCTTAGGGTTTTCAATTTTAACTAATGAAATTGAACAACTGTATTCTTATTATTTGAGAAATTTGTTCTTTTCATTTTGATTAATTAATAAAATAGATTTATTATCGCAACCATCATTCTGATTTTATTGTTGAATGTGTATTTATTTTTTAATATAACCAACACATATGTCTTGCACTACGTGTGATTTGGCTCTTTGAGTGGAATTTGTCATACTTATCTATTAGTCAAATGCTTTATTTATCTATTACTTCAATATAGACAATAATCACAGGCTAAGTCAGTGTCTACCTACCGAGCAATGAGCAGTTTCAAGTTTACAAGATAACTGAATGAAACAATTAGAGCGCAAAAATCTCCCTACCATTATTTTATACACTACTAAGACCCATTATATAACGATTTTAAATTTTAGGCAAGTGAATAATAATTCTTTGCTGGGTATCAGATATGTGGATAGCAATGATGGTATATCGGGTAAAAAAGAGGAACCTGATAATGCTAGACTAAGGGGCTTTAATAGAGGGGAAATTGAATGAAGAACTGGTTTTATTTTTTTTCGTGAAGTATCCATGTGCACCACTATATTCATGCATGAGATACCTAGCGATTATCTACTTTTTGCTACCAAAATTGAGAGGAATTGCTATATTTCAAAATTTTTTTGGTGGTTGTCTTGTGATTTGTGTGGTCTTTTAGTTATTTTCATGTTGTGTTCAAAATTAAAAGGTGTATTTGTTTCTTAGTGTTGATTGCAAATAAGAGAGTGAACTATATTTTAAGTGACTCGGTTTCTTTTGCTGAGCAGTTGGTGGAGATATTACCTTCATCTCTGGTCCTTTTCATTTTGAGGAAGTTGCCACCAAAACGAGGTATTACACAGTATCATCCCATACGCTGAACGATGTCGGATGCTTTTGTTTTTACAACATCGCTCTTGTTGTGTACCCTGCAAAAAAAAGGACACAAAATTAGCAATAGTGAAGGCTAAAACTGATAGTTTTGTGGTTTGTTTTGTACTTGCAAGCTGATCTCTTGGATTCTAAACATATCATTGTGTTCAAATGAAGGTGTTGTAGGGCTTTTTTTTTTTTTTTTTTTTTGGAGTAGAAATTGTGGAGAATATCGACTATTTTGGTACACCATACAGTCATGTAAGCAAAACCAAGGATGGTTTTCTGATTTTATGGAATGCTATTCTAACAGTGTTTATGAAATAATTTCTAACAGTGTTTATGAAATAAAGATTTGATATTGAGGAAGAGATGAAAACATAAAGAAATCTGAGACGTACCTTGGCAAAATGATTACATTTCTTACTTAATAGCTGAATCAAAAATATGTGGAGAGAGAGAAGATTAGATGGGCAATTTTCAATTGCGAACAGCAGAGTCAGCAATTAGACGGCAAATATATAAAGCCTATCTGAAGGTTGACTTGTAGATCCATGAAAAACTTACCATTCTAAACCTGAGTGTCAACTTGCCTTCAGTTACTGTTCTTTCTTTTTGAATGGTAGGTGAGATATATGGTGAGAAAAGAGAAGAAAGTCGTCTGAAGTAGGGTGCAATCGAAGTTCTAGCTCGATTCAAAATTCATGCTAGAGTTTATGGGATATTATAAATCAAGAGAAAAATTAAACTTTCTAAATTAACTAGAATACATTCCATTAAGCTTGTTTACCTAATAGAAAAAGAGATTAATTATTGTGCTCAAAGTTGAGTTTGAAAATTATAATAAAAAGTTAAGACAGTCAAATGTAAAAATACTCATTTAATTTTGGAGCTGAATTCAAGATGCTAATTAGTATAAATGTTTCGTTTACATCTTTAATTTGAACCCAATTAATTAATGCAGTTCTCTTTAAATTAAAACAATAATATCCCTGAATTCCAGTCTTTACAACAGGGCAACTTCATTTACGTAAAAAGAAATTTGTTTATTGCATGCATTTGTATACTGTTGTCCATTGAAGGGGTAATTGCATATCAAAATAACACAATTATTTAAATTGGAAAAGCAAAAGGAAGGAAGTGGGAATTCGTGTTTTGAAGAGTTGAGTAGATGGCAAGTTTTGTAGGTCTCAATCAAAGCGTTTAAAACACTACAAACTGAGTCATCACTCTCTTTAACTGTTGGAAGAGGACACCAAATTTATCTTTAAAACCACAATTTGATGACTACCCTAGGCCCAAAACCATCGCTGCCTCTGCTCTTTTCGCTGCTTTTAGTTTTAGTTTTAGCCTTTCAAGTTTCTTGGTTTTATTTCCTGCCATTAACCTCCCACACGTATTCATTACGTTACAGACATAATTTTGATAAGGATGGTGATACATACATGTCAGGCATGCTAAAAATATATAACACTAAAATCCAAATATAAATAAAACATAAGGAAGACATGATTAAAGAGTCCACATGATTTTTCTTTTTAGTTTCTAAAATTCTCGTTTCTTCTATGTACCTATGACGTGTCAGTCTGCGTAGTTTTTCATGCAAGAACTTATGGGTTGTCCTTGCCATGCAAATATGGGAAGGACTTTGATACTCAGAAAATTCTCAGGGAAGGACTTCCCTCATTCTTATAAATTCTCCCATTCTTTTCAACCTAACACATTACAAGCAGCCATAGCTACTTTCTTCTTCCTTTTTCTCAGCTTCAGTTTTGGTTCAGGATGACTATTCTCATTGACCAGCCTAATTTTGGTGAGTTCTTTTTTGTTCTTCCATTAATGATCTTCTGTTGGGTGTCCATTTTTTTGACACTTTTTGTTGTTTATATTATGATTCTTTTTTTTTTTTCTTTGATGATATAGAAGCTGGGTTTGAGGAGAGGCATAAGGTTGCTGTTGATGAGAATGAATTAAAAACTTCTGATGGGGGATTTGTGGCTCCACATATAAACTCTTTTGGCCACAATTTCAGGTCTTGCTCTCTTTACATTTGTTATTAAAATTCATATAAAATTTCTGTTTTTTTACTAGTTTGATCCAAAATTGCTGAAGGAAAAGGTTTGATCCCACTTGAAAACATAGGCCATTTTGAAATTATTTGATTTGATGAGGAGGTAACCTATTCCTGAAAATGCATAACAGAGATTATCATGTGGAAAGTGAAAGGCAAAAGGGAGTTGAGGAATTCTACAGGACAAATCATATTAACCAGACTGTTGACTTTGTAAGTGATATTTCTCTTACCAAATTGTTTCATATTCTTAAATAATAAATGATTCTAAAAACTATGTATGCATGCATGCACGTATGTCTGTATTTATGTATGTATGAAAATGAGCAGGTGAGGAGAATGAGAGAGGAATGTGGAAAAATGGAGAGGGTGGAAATGAGCATATGGGATTGCTGTGAGCTTCTGAATGAATATGTTGATGAGAGTGATCCTGACTTGGATGAACCTCAAATTCAGCACTTGCTGCAAACTGCTGAAGCTATTAGAAAAGACTATCCAGATGAGGACTGGCTCCACTTGACTGCCCTTATCCATGGTACATTTTATATATCATAACCTGATTGATTGAATACCATACAGAGCTTTTTAATTAGCTTATTTGATTTAGATATGCTGCTATTTTAGACTTATTGTTATTTCACAATGTGTTGCAGATCTTGGAAAAGTGATTCTTCATCCTGCTTTTGGTGAGCTTCCTCAATGGGCTATGGTGGGTGAGTGCCTCCTACTTCTTTCTTCTTTCTGTTGTTTTGCTATATAAATCTATATTTCTCTGAATTTTTTTCGAGTATTCATTTTTTGAAATGCATGTTTAACACATTTTTGGCTATCGCATGGGATTATCATCTTTCAATTTCAAAGATCCTCCATATTAAATATATATATGTATATAGTGGGCACTCACTCATAGTATTTAGTCTCTAAGATATACAGAGATTCCATTATTGCAGCTACTACTTAATTAATGATGAATGCTGTCATTCCAGGAGACACGTTTCCTGTTGGATGTGCCTTTGATGAATCAATCGTTGACCATAAGGTCATTACTCATTTCTATACTTGTTCTTCAATTTTATTATTCTTTTCATCAGCTTACTTAAATCTTCTAATTGCTATACTCTGTTGGGCATATTTTACAGTATTTCCAGGAAAATCCTGACAACAAAAATCCTGCTTATAACACTAAATATGGGATTTACTCTGAAGGTTGTGGCTTACACAATGTCTTGATGTCATGGGGGCATGATGATTACATGTACTTGGTACACTTCCAACCCCATTTCTCCTTTTTCTTTTGTTTTAAATTGAATTTTATTCAACACTATATGGTTGGGGTTGTAATCAAGTTGAACCAATCTCACTCTACAAGAAGTTCAAGGCTTGAAGCTTAGGTGAAGCTCAATTTGAGATAAAATCTAATTAGTTAATTAGGCCTCTCAATTAAAGCTTATTTACCTATTAAAAAAGAGCTTGATTCCTATACTTAACTTCAACTTTGATCATTTATGTTTGAATTTGAGTCCAAATTAAAAAATTTTCAATCTTAATTAAAAATAAAGAAAGCTTTATTAAGCTCACAAGTCAAATGTTAGTATACTCAAATTCAGGTTGCTCTTTATCTTGATTGACAATGATTGAGCAGAATTTGATTTTTTTTTTTTTTTACAAGAGTTAAATTTAACTACATTTTAGGTTGTTAACGAGAACAAGAGTACTCTTCCTTCACTTGGACTTTTAATCACTCTTTCTATGTTAAATATTAAAAAAAAAAAATTCTTTTTTTTACTTTAATCAGCTTAAAATAGCATGAATGTAATAAATATAAAGTTGACATATCTTATTGGAACCAATTCATTTGCAGCTTTACATAGGTGTGGTGCATATATGCACTTAATGAATGAAGAACATATTGAGAATCTGAAATGGCTGAAGATATTCAACTAAATAATTTGACCCCTTCTCTTATTTATTTTACTCTATATGTAACAGGAAGATCATATTCATCCGAACACTATTGCCCCCCCTTTTTTTTTTCTGTTTGGATTTTCAGTAAATATGATTTTACAGTAAAAGCAAAGTTCACATACATGTTAATAAAGTCAAGCCATACTATTTATCTCTCATCAACAAGGTAAAATTCCCATTCCAAAATCTTTAATTAACATTAACTACATAACAATGTTACTTTGACTCGAGCATATATTCAAAAAAAAGTGAAGAATCGGAGTACCATAGTTAATTTATTGGTTAAACAATTATTTGCAGTACTTTCCAGCCAAGCTAAAATGGCGATGTGGGAGCTGAAGCAACGGGACTTCAGCACATAAGAGAGCATAAAGGGCATGTATACATGGATTTCTGATGCCTTCTTTTGAGTTTAATATTTATTCTCTTTCAGTGTTTTAGTCGAAAAAGGGAAATTGTTTGAGAGAGTTGGAAGTTAGGAATAAAAGGGTTGCTCTATTTTTAGTAAAAAAAACAACAACTCTGCTTTAGCTTCTAAGACTTCGATTATATGCATAAATCCATATTTGCCTTCTATAATACTCTGACTATATAATATACCATAGATGGAAACATCAATGATTAAGTATTTATGTTTAATATTATGTTAGACACGTATTAATATATATAGAATTATATATTTTAGAAAAAAATGAATAATTCTGTATCTCATACTCGTTTAGATCCCAATAAAATAACCTAAAAGATTGCTCTTTTTTCAAAAAAAAAAAAGTACAAGTCAATTCTTTTTGTTATCTAGACGATCAAATACTTCTGAATATATGAATACTAAATAAAAGTTTAAGCACTTACATTATAATTATTTATGGGTTTTGTAATAATAGTTCAATCACCACTTCTGGTCTTCTCTTGCACCATTGCTGACACTTTCTCCGAATAGAAACGTGCAAAAAAGTTGTCATCTTTATTTATAGTATTTATTTATTTATATATATGTTCTTTTCTTTGTATATAATTATAAACTTGAAAAAGACCTAAAACTATTCAATTCATCCAAAAGACACTTACTAATACTAGAAAAGAACCAAGTATTAAATAGGGTACATTGAATTTTAACTAGTTTCGTTCACCATCTACAGAAAATTTTCATAAACAAAAACCAAGAAACAATTTTACATAAAAAATAAAATAAAATTGGCACAAGCAAAACTGGGGGTGCCTTTATTTTGTATGATGAAACTTTACTTAGGTTTCTACAACAATGTCCCTAAGTTTCCTTGTTTGTTTGTAGGAAGTTACCAAGTCATAGCATAAGGAATATTCTCACGTTGAAATCTATAAGTACAGCTTAATCACCACCAAATATATCTTCAAATAATAATAAACAATTAAACTTTACTTCGTTGAGTTAAAATGTTTTGTTGGAATCTCAATATTTAATGTTTTGTTGGAATCTCAATATTTACTCTTTCTTTTTCGAATTCAAGGTATCTTAAAGAACAATGAACAGTGAGCGTAGATGTGAAGTTGATAATAATAGCTTGGCAGGTAGCTCTTAAATTTTCCATTTTTATTTTTAATATTCCACAAACATACACAATACTGTTCAAAATCCCAACAAATTAATGTGAATACAATTATTATATCTCTGACCTTTTGTCTTTTTCTTTATATATATAAAAATAGATATAAAGATTGGTAATTTGATACTGTATATATAAAAAAAAAATATATATGTACTCCAGCCTACAGGTAAGAGGTTTGTTTTATCTCTTGATGGAGAGTTTTAGTTTGCAAGTTTATTTTTCTTCCTTTTGTTGTGTTGCCTTTGTTGACCATGACCCTCTCTTTTGAAGTTTAGCTGTAATATTATATGTATGATATATAGGAAAAAAGAAAAAAAAAAAACAAGTCCTTAGTTTTTTGGTTGTTGTGGTCTGAATTTTTAAGGTTTGTTTATTCGATTGCTTTGTCTTTAAGGTTTGTATAGGTGGTGTTTTTGATGAACGATCCATTGTTGTGTTCTTTCAGATTAATGGATAAAAACAAGCTGCGTTCTTTCTCATTTGAAGTTTAAGTTTTGTTTTTTTTTTTTTTGTGTGTGTGGATAAAAGACAGTTTCTTTAGTTTCTTTTACTGCTGATTTTTTTTTTTTGCTGATTTGGGTTGTTTTGTTTTTGAGATTCCATTACTGGGTTTTTGGTTTAATTTGCATATTTTAGTGCAATACTGAGATTTTTGGGTTTGGGAGAGTGTTTCCGGTAATTCAAATACCAAAACAGAAGTGAATATATAGTTGAAAAGCTTGCCCCTTTTTCTTGTTTGGTGGGTGAGAAAATCAAGGAAAATGAAAGGAAAATCTGGGATTCCAGGGAATTTCTATGTATTGAACACTGGAGCTAAAATCCCTGCCATTGGGCTTGGAACATGGCAGAGTGGAGGAGACCTTTGTGTTGATGCTGTTAAAACAGCATTGTCGGTCGGTTACCGACACATAGATTGTGCACATCTTTATGGTAATGAAATCGAAGTTGGGGAAGCATTGAATGAAGCTTTCAAAGGTTCTTTAAAAAGAGAGGATATTTTTTTAACCTCTAAGCTTTATTGTACCATGAACTCTTTGAATAAGATTGAGAATTATGTTAGGGTGTCTCTTAAGAATCTTGGAGTCTCCTATTTGGATCTTTATTTGATGCATTGGCCTGAGAGCTCTGGTTTTGGTGATGCAACTGATCCGCCTTTGAAGTCTGGGAGTGAGCATAGGCAGTTTCTGAATCGCCTCAAGAAGGTATGGAAGGCCATGGAAGGCCTAGTCGATTCTGGTTTAGTTCGAGCTATCGGTGTTAGCAATTTTGGTGTTCATCAGATCAAAGAATTGCTTAAATTCGCAAAAATCGTACCTGCTGTTAATCAGGTATGATAGATTTTCACGTATTTTTTAACTTTGCATTTGTTACACTCTTCGATCTTTTTGTAGATTTGTTGAGAACTTCACCGTGAAATTAAAGGAATGCTTGCATATTTGTCCATATGTTGATTGATGTGTAGTTATTGGAATAATTGTTGGTGACTCAAATGCGGGATTTGCTAGCATGAATCTATGAACTTTTGCTTGCATTCATTTAATTTGAGATGATTTCTAAGTTCTCTTTTTGATCCAAATCTATTTGCCTGGCTAAGAACACGGAGTTGGTGAGCTCCAGTCCTTTCTGCAATGTTCAAATGCGAGTCCACAACATTTGAGGCAAACTTTACTAGTTGATGATGCACTTAGAATATTTGTTTATGTTGTAGTTGATGCACATCATTTTGTTTGTCACTTCGATCTCATAATACTTTTCCAGATATTGACCTTTATTGTTCTTGTTGATTGCTTTCCGTTTTCGAATCCCATATCTGGCGAAATTCATCGAGTTATACAACTAATTCATATTTTTTTTTATAGGTGGAGTTGCATCCTTTTTGGAGGCAAGATGAGCTGGTGAAGTTCTGCCAAATGAAGGGTATCCATGTATCGGCTCATACACCTTTGGGAGTACCTACTTCAAGTCCTGGAGTGTCCGATAGTGGATCGGGTGGGGAAGATGAACCCGGAACTCCTCGGATTTCATTTCGGAGGTCTAGATCAGTACATGGACCGATGCTGAAATTATCAGTTGTTGGAGAGATAGTAGATAGGCACAAAAAGACGCCTGAGCAGGTATACCTTTTATTAAAAATATCATCTCTAGTTTTACTTTATTTATCATTCTACCTTCTGTTTTCTGTGTTTCTTCGGACCTAAAGTAGGCTAATGAATGACTTCAAATTTGTTGACAGTATGTTGACCTCATTCATTGATGTAAAATATCAACCTATTGAACCTGGTAACTGACAAATTCTTTTATCCCTTACTTTGTTGTCGGATTTATGGGATCATTTCCGAATGTCAAAATGATATAAGGTGGAAGTTACAATAATAAACGCAATTGAACTATTTTAGATTATTACCGGTGTCTGAAATTGCATGAGTATATAATGAATGCTTACAGATACAAAATTTAGATGCATCCAGCTTAGGGTCTACTTGAACATAGAGCCATTCGCTGAGCTGACACAAGAGCTCGGTTAGAGCTTGTGTTTATCATTTATCAAAACTAAGTCCATACTTTTAGCAGAAACAAAACTGAGAAGAGTTGGGAATATCAGTATCTTTTGCGGGAGAAAACAAAAATCCATATTGTAGGATTCACTTATATGCATCAATGTGTCGGATTTTATGAAACAATTTAAGACTAGTTGCCATTTCATATCAAAAGTAAAGAGGGAGGGGCTTCGTTACCCAACTCTTCACCGTATGCTTATGGTTAAATTTGTTGAATCTCTAGGTCAGTCTTGGATGCCCAACTGCTTTCTAGTAGCCGAATTTAGATCTTTCAGATGCTATAACCTTGCATTGAGCAAAGTGGACAAAAGACTCACAGAACTAACACAAAGCTTGAACATTGGAGAAAACGAGTTGCATTCAACTCCTTCCCAACAAAATAACACCATATAATAAGGGAAGCCTACGACTGATTAAAGTTATCTGTGCAAGGAACAGTCTTATGCTTTTATGAGTATGTATGTTTGTATTATCATGATTGGTCTGTAATAGATGTGTTTGGAAATGCGATGAGATGTACAGCAGGATTGGCCCAAGGATTTTTTCTTTTAACATCAGCATGATGGTTGGCATAGGATATCTTATGTATTTAAAGCTTCATGTGTATAGTGCATGGTTTTCTTATCAAATAACTTGCAACTACAAGGATCCAAATTTGTGGGTTATTTAGCATGTCTGTCATTTTCGGAGCATTTAGGATCACGAGCATTTATGGTAGAGTAAATGTTGATCATAACAGCCATTTTTATTAGAACTATGTTACTTGGCCTCTTAAGTCAGATGTGGGTATGTTAATTTTTCTCAGTTTTTCCATGTATTTGAAAGGTTTTTGGAGGTTTGTATCTCCGTATCCATGTCTGAATATGTTCTGGACATGTCTGTCCGCTTTGCGTGTTTGCAGGTAATTCTACGGTGGGGGTTTCAAAGAGGAACCAGTGTTCTACCATGTAGCCTAAAACCCGACAGGATAAAGCAAAACATCGACATATTTAACTGGTCTCTGTCAGATGATGAGTGGAACCGCTTGAATCGGATTGAACCACAGGTATGTTTATATGGAGATGGTCCTTTGAACAATCTCTCCCATCGAGGCTTCATGTTTGGTAGTGGTCCTCTTCAAGCTGTTCGAGAAATGGAAGATGACGCTGAATTCAATGGCTAATATGTTGTGAGCATGTTGTTTTAAGGATAATGTCCCGGTTTTGCATTCAATCATGTCATTGCTAGGTTATAATATTTGCTGTTGCGTCGCCGTGATTAGCATAGCTTTGAGTTTGTTGACGATGGATAGAAAGTCAAAGAGAAGAACATTGTAATTGATCTGTAGTTGCAGGTTTTACTTTTTATATGAACAAATGGTGTTTCACATATATGTGTGCAAACGTGTTTTGTTTGTAAAACATCATTAAATGTTAATTACCAATGAAAAGAAATGTAACTTACTGTAGCTTATGGTGAAATAAAACATGCTAGAACATCATACATTGTTTTAAGAACTGTTTTGTGCGAGTTTTGTTTAGAATATTTGAAATAGAATTGAAAACCCAACATGAAGGTGAGGAAGAATTGATCAACAAAGGAGCACTGTAACTGTATTTTTGTCAATCGGTCATCACGAATTCAAGTTGAAAATTGGATTCTGCTTTTGTAAAGTTACAAACAGCAAATGAGTAGTGTTGATACCCAAGGTGGCGAGGAGGAGACTAGTGTCGGCTCATCCTACTTAGGCACTGTACAGTTTTTAATGGAGCTGAGGGGCTGAGAGGGAGGACGGACTGGAGGAAGAGGGTATTATAAGAGTTCGAGAGTTAGGAGTGAACATACCCCCCCCCCCCCTTCGGATTAAGAGGAGTATTTATAGGGGCTTTAGTCCTCTCTTGCCATGCATTGTTTCTTGATAGGTTGGCTGGTTCTTTCTACTGTTTCTTGTTGGATTAACAATGTAACATGAGTTGATTAGACTATAAAGTATGTGAGTGACAAGTGATGAGTGACAAATGATGGATGCTTTATCGAAATGATCTGTTGACAATCAGAAGTAGGTAGCTTGCTCATTTCCTATGATCTAGTGAAATACTTTCAATGGTGGATGAGGTATATTAGGCGAAGTAAGATGGTTGTAGTGTTTTAGCGAGGTGGCTTAGTGGTAGGCCTACTCATATGTCAAGCCACTCGTCTAGATCTAAAGTTCCACTTGAAAATGGGAGGATTTGGATAAAATATGAGGTTCGAAAAATAGACTTAAATAAAAATTTAAGGTCTATTTTCTATATGTGTCAGGCATTGGGCAAGATGTTTTCGGCCTGACCTGAATATGTTATATTATAAAAAATGTTATATTAATTATATATGTTAAATAATAATTATATATATTTATATTAAATCGCTAACCTAATAACAATTAAACCATTAATCAAAATTTAAAAGAAAATTTACGCAACTAAATAACCCAACCCAAAATATAATAAAATATTTATTATATTTATTTGTGTTTTAATATAATAAAACATTTATTATTTTTATGGTAGTGTTTTTAAATATAAATACTTTTTAATGTGTTAGAAAATTTTATTTTAGCACATTTTAGTGCATTTAGTGTATTATATTTTTAAATAAAAACTAATATAAAAAAATCAAATATGGGAGGGTCGGGTCATGCTTGGGTTTACCTTTCTTAAATTGGGTCAAGCTTGGGTAAAAAAGTAAGCCCATTTTTTAGATCAGGATCGAGCTTAAAAATTGGTCTATATACACCTTGCATTGGGCCCAATTCGAGCCGACCCATGAGCAACTCTACTTAGTGGCATTCATTAATGTTTTAAGAATCAAACTGGTGGTTAAATTGGTTGGACCATTTATTTCCAGTTCAACTATTACAAAATTAAAAAAAAATCTAAAATTAAGAAAATAATCATGAAAATAAGGAAAAATGAATATATAAAAATGAATAATAATAGAAATATAAACATTCATTTTATAAATTATAAAAATTAAATAAAATATTTAAACTAATTTAAATTTGATTCAAATATTTTTAACTGGTTTAATCAATTTTGTGTCGATTCAATACTTCTTCAATTTTTTGCAGATTGAACAGATTGACCAAAATGAACTGATTAAACCACTGATTCAAACAACGATGGCATTTGACGTAGATAACTCGGTGGCAAAACATATATGTGTAGCAGTTGCCCCAAGTCAAAGGGAATGTTACAAAGTGACCTTTTAAAACATTCCATACTCAACCCAGTCATCGAGTCTGAGCAACGAGATGTTATAACCATTGTCAGAGCAATTTCATACCATTAAACAACATTCGATCATTCAACACGTATATAACTAACATTCACATACATGATATGTTACATGGTCATTTTAGGTCTCACACTAGCTTACAAAAGCTCTTTTGCTAACTCCAGTTTGAATTGGGACAAAGCTTTAATGTTTGAAAATTTTCGGGTTGATGTCGTAACCTTACTCTCTCCACATCATGACGTCGTTGTTGAAACCATTTTTTATCGGTGTTTGAAAAATAGAGATCGACTTTTTTAAAAATAGGAGTTGCCACTTATCCTTTTTGTTTATGTGTGATCAGGTCACCTATAAAATATTCTGGTCTGCAAAATTCGAGAAAACGAGTTCGATAGTCGGTTACGTGCAAAGAAGGGTTAGCACGCTTGCGACACCCAAAGTTGGTACCAAATTGATTAATGAGTGTCCTTATGTCGAAAATTTGAAAATATTTAATGTACAAAGTTTTTGAAGAAGGTTAGCTAACCCTGAATTGAATTTCAAGATTAATTCGTTTCAAAGGAACAAAAATATCATACCTAACACGTTAGGATATAACACGTTTATGCTTTGACATCAAGGTCGTCTTTGATCTTCAAGACATATAATTGAAAGGGTATTTGGTTATTTAGTTGAACGAAAAATCGACACCCAGCACGTTAGGATGTAATTTTCCGTACTTCTGAACACACAAATATTGCCTTGTGTTTCATTAAATTGGAATTGAATCTTAAGATTAACTCGTTTCAAAGGAATAAAAGTATCATACCCAGCACGTTAGGATATAACACCTTTATGCTCTGACACCGAGATCATCTTTGATCTTCAAAACATACAAAAAGGGTATTTGATTATTTAGTTGAACGAAAAATCGACACCCAACACGTTAGAATGTAATTTTCCGTGCCCCTAAACACACAAATATTGCCTTATTTTCTGAATACGCAATCTTAAATTGATTCAATGTATGCTTTTGACAAAAGAAAATATTTAGAAAGAATTTGAATATATTTGAGTTTGAAATATAAAATAATAATTAGTAATACAAGCATTAAGCATGAAATACACACAAATTCAATATCATATTAATAATAAGCTACAAAATATAATAATTCTACAAAATCGACAATGGCAAATTAACATAAAATAAAATTTTGGATGCTAACAAATAAAGTAAGTTTATTTTGAAATGAACATTTTATGGAATTATTTAAAATGAAATAATTTATGAATGAACTCATTAGATACATATTTTAAAAAGAAATTATGCATTAAAAGATATATATACATAAATAATTTTAAAAGAAACTAAATATATAGATAAATTTGAAAGGGCATATATATATATATATATATATATATATATATATAAAATAAGGTAAAAATCAATAATATGTACAAAAATCTTATCATTATATATGTATGTATGTACAAAATAATAACATATAAAAAGATTATATAAATCATCAAAGAAATATATAATATATGATTTTGAAATTAAATATTTATACAATAAATACAAACAAAATACATATAAATGGAAAATGAAACAAATTAGAACATTATGGAATCGATTTCAAAACAATTTTATTAAAATAGTTTGAATAATAAATAAGTTTAGTACTATAAAAAGTTACAACAATTATAAAAAAAATTGAAACTTAATCGAAATAAAAATATAATTAGAGTGATGATTTATAAATAAATAAAATTATTAAAACAGAACCAAGGACAAAAATAAAATACGCATGAATAAACGGGGTAAAAGTGAAATATTTCCATTTACAAAAACGCAGTTGGACCAAATTGCAATGGCACGCAACTTACAGAGCTCAATTTTAAAAAAATAAAGAATACGCATAACAGAGCTGATCGGAAAAGTAGCATCGAAAAGAAGGATCAAACGTGCAAATTAACCATTAAAGACTGAAGCTCGCGGATTCTATGGGTACTGGATCGGGTCCAGACGGGGCAACTTATACGACGCCGTTTTGAGACTATTAAACTGAGTCCAAACGACGTCGTTTCTATAATATATTATAATAACCTAAACCAATCTTAAAATCGTCAGTAAACCATTCCCTTAAAACAAAATCCTAGCCTCTTTGTTTTGAAACCAAAATCCTCGTTTTCTTTTCCCAACCCCGCCATATATCAAAACCTTCTCGTTCTATCACTAAAACACCACTGAGATCGGCGAGCAATGGTACACGAGGGTCAATTTGCTGTCATATACTCCCACTCACTTTGCTTTCCGATGAAGGCCTTCATCTAGCCCCGATTGCAACGGAATAGACGAAGATCAAACGTTCGTCATGGTAAGCTCCTTCCCCCCCTTTTTTTTTTATTTTCATATATGTATGTATATAATAAACGAAAATCTATATATGTATGTATATGACTTCAAGAAGAAAGAGAAAAAAAAAAAGAAATGACGAAGGCGAGATAACCTTTTTTGATTACTTCAGTATTCTCTCGTATTCAAAATTGTATATTCGTAAATCATCCGAAGAAGCTATTACAGATATCTCCTTCGATTTTTATAATCGAAAAGAAAAATAAAATAAAATAAAAGAAAAATAAAATACAATATTCTCTTTTTTCTCTCTCTTTCTTTGTTATTTTAGTCTGATTTGCAGGTACGAAGGTACGGAGGCCAGCCTGGTATACGGATGTGGCGAGCGCGTGGGGGGCATATGGAGGCGTGGGCGCGCTGTGAAGGTACGTGGGATCTACCCATGGGATCTAAAAAGCGCGCGTGTATAACACGCGAGAAGCCAAAGGCGCGGCGTAGGGGTAGGATATGGAGAAGGCACCCGGAGATTCTGAAATTATGTCCTGCTTGGGCCATTTGGGCTCTTTGGATTGGGCTTAAACTTTGGTTTAGTCTGTTGGGCTATTGGGGTTAATTCGGGTTATTGGGTTTGTTATTATTTGGTTTTGGGCAAAAAAACTATAATTAATAGACTGTTACAATGTTTTATTAGTTTTTGTTTAAAAATTTTGGCTTTTTATTTTGGTGTTGGGCCCGGGCGAAAATGGGCTTTTACAGTCGCCAACTCAGTCTGTCATGTCGCGACTTCATACATACCGAAGTCACAACATCCCTTACTGTTGACATCACATTGTGACATGGGAGTTAGGTGGTCATGACGAGGATCTATTTTTGGCAAAAACATCATTTTGATTCCTATTCAAGATGTGCAATACTACCTAAATGATTTATACAACCTTATTGATATGTCTCAAACTAACTACGATCACAATAAAGGCAAGTGCACCTATCATTCAATAGTATAGCTATGGTAAGACCGGTAATATCGTATCCACAAGGACCAAGAGTACTAGTAATTACTATCTTTTTATTATCTAGCCTAAGAATTGGAGTGATTTCTTTTAAACTAAAACTTAATTAAAAATATGACAGAGAACGAATTGGGAAAATACTTTTAGATAATTTTTTGAGATAGGAAATACCTAAGGAAGAATCCACCTAGACTTCACTTATTACTTTTGATTCATACGATTTATTCACTTGACTTAATCTGTAAAAATCCCTGATTTATGTTAATATCTCTTTCAAGACTAAAAACAACTAACTTTAGGTTGATTAATTAAAATTTTTTCTAATTAAAACCCCTATTGTCACATTAACTTGATCTATAGATTCCCTTATTAGATTTGACTCTAATCCGGCAAATTTTCGTCACCTTATTTCTAGGGTTGCAATCAACTCCACTTAATTGTGTTGATCTACTCTTAAACAGGGACTTTTGCTCCTCTGAATAAGCACATTCGAATTGAATCTATAACCTGAATTATCAAAACAAGAATAAGAACTCACAATTAAGAATAAGAACAAGTATTTATCTTATAAATCAAATAATAATAAGATCTATCTTAGGTTTCATCCCCTTAGGTATCTAAGAGATATAGTTCATACTGATAAAAGGAAACATCTTAAAATAGGAAAACAACAAAATATAAGAAAACTCAAAAACTTTTAAAGAACTTGATGGGAGATCTTCAGTCTTGATGGAGATCCTTCTCTTAAACTGCTTCCGATGGCTGTCTTCGAGTATTTTCTACCTTCTACTCGGCCTCCTCGTTTAGGTTGCCCTCTAGTGTGTTTATATAGGCTTTGGAACACCTCTCTTGGCCCACAAATGGCCTATTCCGAATAGAATTAAACTTTGACACTGCAGGGACACGCCCGTGTAACACGCTCGTGTTTGATAGCCTTAGACCGTGCTCGCTTCTGCTCGTCACACACGACCGTGTTTGATAGCCGAGGCCGTGTTGGTTTCTAAGGTAGGCCCATTTTGTCCATTTTGGGCCCATTTCTCATTCTTTTCGACTTTCTAAGCTCTCCTGAGTATAAAACATGAAATTAAAGGATTAGGAGCATCGAATTCATCAAATATAATGAATATTCTTCCAAAAATTAGCCAAGCATGGAGTTAAAATATGTATAAATTATGGTTTATCACTTATACCATCAAAAGTAACTCAAATTATACCATTTCATGCCAAATAAATCACCAAACCATTCCAATCAAAACCAATTGAAACATGAGCTCAACCTATTCAAAATCAATTTATTTCATTACATTCATTCAAATGCCAAATCTACCTATACCAAAACATTTTAAGACATGACATTCAACTTCAATACATACATTTCTATACATTTTGTGCATCAATGACTTATGTGAATCTAGCATGAACAACAACCACCAAGTACTAAATACATATTTCAAGCATTACATGAGTTAATACCATTACTAGCTATGTAACGACTCGAAAGTTGGGGTCGTTGGACAGCATACTCCCGAGACCTCGTCTGTGTGTGTCGAGTTTAAATATATTAATATTATATTTTGGAAAATTACTTTAGAAGTAAATTGAATGTTAATTAGATAATTTAAATAAAAAGGGATCAAATTGATTAATGAATAAAAGTAGGAATTACTACTAAAGTGTAATCTAGAACTAGTATGAGGGACTTATTAAGTAAATAGTCCATTTTGGTTTTAGTCAAATGGAGTTGGTGTGTGTATATGATATTAATATATATGTATATATATCATTATTATATAATAAATAAAGTGATAATAATAATAGATAAATGAGAGGGTAGGTCAAAAGAAAGATAGAATGGGAAAGTAAAAAAATTTTCTCTAGCCGAAATTTTGAGGAAGAAAAGGGAAGAGTGTTCAACTTGGGGGGGTGGTTAATGCATGCCTAAATTGGTAAGTGATTGTTGGTTGTTTTGACATGAAAATGATATTTTTTTGTGTTTTAATGTTATAAATTAGTTTATCCATGCTGAAATTTTAAGAGTGGATGGAAATTTTGGAAGTTACCATGGGAGGAGAAATTTAAAGGTTTGATGTTGAATATTAAATGTCTTTGAGATGATGATTAGAGTATAAATCTTATGGACTAAGTTGGTCATATTGTGTGGAGATTTTATTGATAATAAATTCTAGGGACTAAAATGTTATAAATTTAAAATAACATAGATTAAATTGTTAAATTGGTGAAGTATAGGGACTGATTTAGTAGACTACTCATATGGTGGAAAATTTGGGACTTAATTACTAAGTTCATTAAGGATATAAATTATTTTGTGACATGAAATTGATTAGCAATAACTAGAAATTAGTTAAATGCTATAAATAAATTTAGCAAGGTATAATTTTATTAAATTTAGATTTTTGTGGTTTGATAATGAAATTATGAACTTGTAAAGGAATGAATCAATCAGACGTGAATCATGGAAAAATGAAAGTAACGAGTAGCTAGCGGCCTTACTTTTACGACTATTTTATTAAGGTAAGTTTGTGGACTTAAACTTAATTTTATTTCTAATTATTATTTAAATTGATTATTGATAAATTAATTCTTGATATAAAATGTATGCATATTATGGAATTAATGTTAAGAAAATAAATGAGGAAGTTATGGAAGTATATAATCGTACAATTGTCGATATAATCGACTAGTGCTGGGCGCAATCTTTGTCAGCTTTACTGACTAGTGCTGGGCACACAACCATTGGTTAATCCGACTAGCACTGAGTGCAAATACTGTTGGTTTGACCAACTAGAGTTGGGCTCACAATTATTATCCTCGGTTAACCCGACTAGCACTGGGTGCAAATATTGTTGGTTTAACCAACTAGAGCTGGGTCACATTCATTATCGTTGGTTAATTCGACTAGCGCTGGGTGCAACCTCTTCTGTGGATTACCGCTAGGCACCGGGTGCCACATCGTTAACTGATAATACGATAAGGTTAAATGAATTATTGAGGAATTAGAATTCTTGTTTGGTGAAGTTAGAAATTATATAAATAGAGATTGGGATTATGTTTAGTTAATAAATGAAACCTATTAATGATAAATTGCTTTACATGTTACAGGTTAGATAGATAGTAACGTTGGACTCGGCATCCAGTAAGAATCCCGTCCTCAAAGTTGGTGACATTTCTTCTTTTTGTGTTTTGGCATGTACCTAGGATGCAAGGTTAATGATAGTGTCCTTTTGTTTAATGAACTTTAGAGTACTAGTTCTTTTTGTAAGTGTATATAATTATAAGTATTTATTGACATTTTATACAATGTTAAAATAATGTTTGCTTAAATGGGATGAATTTGAATGATAACTTGAAGAATGTGCAATTAACAAATTTAATGTTGGATGTAATGATGATACATGTTTTGAGTCTAATTTTGGGTTGGATTGAATGACTATTATATCATGGTCATGTGCATATGATTGAATTTAGGTTGATATCAATTTGGGTGAGAAATAAGGCTTGGAAAATAGCCCATTTTTGTCCATACGGGCAAAGACACGGGCATGTGTCTCATCCGTGTGTGACACACGGTCATGCACACTGGCGTGTGGTTTTGCTGTACCCCTGCACCTTAATTATGAGAAACAAAATGCTCAATATGAGCACACAGGCAGAGACACGGACGTGTGTCTCAGTCGTGTGGATGGCACAGCCTCGAACACGGGCGTGTGCCCTGGCTGTGTAAAGTTTGTACCTATTTTGTGAAAATTAATTTTCCACATGGCCTACCACACGGGCGTGTGACTTGGCCGTGTGATATCAATTTGTTCATGAGTTACAAGTCAGAGAGTTACACGGGTTGGGACACAGGCCTATGTGACCATACGACCTGCCTACACGGGCGTGTGACCACACGACCTGCCTACACAGACGTGTGACCCCTGTATAGTGGAAAAATTTCTAAAGTTCTCGGTTTAGTCTTGAACCACTTCCAATGCATGTTTTGGGCCTCGTAGCCTCGTATTAGGGACTCTATGATTAATTGCAAATGGTTTTAACTTGGATGAAAATCTATGAATCGGAATTGTATGATTGTTTGTGTGGTAAGTCTAGTAATGCCTCATACCCTGTTCAGGCATTGAATACTGGTAAAGGGTGTTACAAGCTAAACATCAACTTAACTACCAAATCATTCAATAATATGAATATTACTTGTAATAGCATTAAATATGTTCATTTCTATGCACTTACCAAGCCACAAAGAACTCACATTATTCAAAATCAATTATGCTCAATTTTGTCACAAAACTAGTTATCCAAAATGAGCATTTGAACACTTAAGTGTTCCTATATACATGCCACAATTTTGTACTTAAAAGAACATAATTCTACCGTCTTTTAATAGTGTGTGTTTCATACTGATCCGGCTCAATACGTTCCGCAAGGTGATGATCTACAAGGGAAGGAAAACAGCGAAAGTAAGTATTTAGAATATTTAATAAGTTCAAATGGAAAGTATTATGCTTACCTTATTTTCACCTAAGCATGTTAGCTACCTTAAATTAGCACAATGTTGGCTAGATCATAGCACTTTACAACATTAACAAGGTGAGCATATATCTATACATACATATCTATGACATTAAACATTATAAGCAACTCAAATCATATCAATGGTACATATAACCGATCATAAAACATATTCAACCAACAATTAATAAGTGTAAGTCAATCATTCATAATTCATTTCAATCACATTTGCTATTATCAATACATAATTATGTAACATTTACGTTTGAACCTTTTCAATAGCATTTTGATTGTTTATCAAGTATATTTCATCATGTTTTCAGGTTTCTAATTTTGGTTAAACTATTTCACCCGATGAAACCCTAATTGTAATACCTCTAACCCATAACCGCACTGAAATAGGGTTAAAGGGCATTACGGGACAATCGAAATCATTTAATGACATTTCACAGCAAAGTCTGATAAAACACATCAAAGTGTCGCTAGAATAGGTCAATGAGACCTTAAACATGTTTTAGAATAGAGCCGGGTCTAAACCGAACACATACAAAATTATCAAAATTTTAAAATTTTTCTAAGTTACAGAGGTCACACGCCAGTGTGGGAAGGCCGTGTACCTCCCACGGCTTCAGACACGCTCATGTGTCTAAGCCGTGTCAAAATAGGGCATACATACTGACTTGTCCACACGATCGTGGACATGCTCGTGTGCCTCACCCATGGTCGAGCTTGACTTGCACCACATGGCCAGTCACACGCCCGTGTGTCTAGCCCGTGGTCGAACCTGACTTGTTTTGAGGAACAACCACGAGGGACACAGTCAAGCCACACGCCCGTGTGCTCAATCGTGTGGGCAAATATAGGCCATTTACAAGGCCAAAATGCCACCACCCTAGGCAATCCCTACTAGTACAAATATGCATCAATCCAAACATAATTGGCAACCAAAAACATACCAAATGCTCATCATATCATCCCATTCAATCTCATTTCTAAGCATACCAACTTATATGCCAAATAGCTTAACAAATTTACAAACAAATTTAAGCATGATCATTCACAACTCACCAACAATAATATGCTAACTATGCATCAATAAACTTACCTTCCATATGACCATTTCATTTACTAACAAGCTAAACCAAAACTAATATCATAGGACATAATTAGCCATTCATAACACAACCATATATTTAGCCATATCACATGGCCTTGTACTTATATAACAACATATCCCAAAACAACTAGCCTATACATGCCATATTTAACTATAAACACTTTGTCAAAGGTACCAAAATATGATTGAGTAGTGTGATGACGATCATCGACGATCCCGAACCTTCAGTAGCTTTGACTATCTATAAAACAGAACAAACACACACAAAGTAAGCTTTCCAAAAGCTTAGTGAGCCATATACAAATAAACATAACATAAAATACACATAATCACATTGATACAATAACATTAATTTTTCTCATTTGCAAATTTAACAAATATCCTTTGGCTCATTTGTTTAGCCATTACTTACCCACATTCCATAGCTCAAAGTATCATTTTACTCATAGCTTATTCAAGCTTGAATCACATATTATCTCATCAAATCTATACACATTTTCATTTTAGTAAGTTCATTTGAACACTTACCTTTCCAACGTACCTGAATCATTTATACATTTCACATAGATATTCATTTTTTAGACTTGTCCGTTGAACCGTTCAGAACTAAATAGGATACTCAGAATGCTCGTAATAGTCGTACAATTCCAACGTCCTGGACGTGGTCTTACATGTAACTAAATATCGATGCCACTGTCCCAGATAGTGTCTTACACGAATCAATACGATGCCAATGTCCCAGACATGGTCTTACATGTAAATCTAATATCGACGCCAACATCCCAGACGTGGTCTTACACGAAATCTCAAATCAATGGCAATGTCCCAGACGTGATCTTACATGATTTCACTTATCAGAAATCTATGTCATGACTTATGTAATCCTATCTATTTCTAGTTTCGTATGGGACTTCTCGGACATTATACATTGTCGATACATTCCTCGGTTATCATATTTATGTTAACTTATACACACTCATCACAAATAGATTTCGTATGTACATTCATAAATCAACATAAATGCATTTATTTGTATATAATTTACCTCGGATTCGGAATAAACGAGCGATTTCAACTACTCGATCACTTTAGACTTTCAGCGATCTAAATCCATTTTCTTCGGTTCTTGATCTATACATATTCAAATTTAAATCTTTTGTTTACTATTTCATTCAATTCAATCCAAAGACACATATTTAGGGTAATTTATAAATTATCCCCTACATTTTTACATTTTGACATTTTAGTCCCTATTTCACAAAATTACAAAATCCACATAATTCAATACATTCCAAGCTTGGCCGAATACTACCCATGCTCATACAAGTCCTCAAATTTCATTTATTTTACAATTTAGTCCCTCAAAATATTATGTTCTCAATTAAGTACAAATTACTCAAATTCATCAAAACTACAAAGACAAAACTTGTTAATCTAACACATATCTTTCATTTTTCATCAATAATCATCACAAAACTCATGAATTCATCAATGACACTTTTCAAAATCTTCATCAATTTACAAAATTAAGGCATGGGTTTTGAAGTACTCAAAGCAATGATTACGAAAACGTAGAAATTATCAAAAATCGAAGTCAAACATACCTTAAAAAAACTTGATAGCTGAATGCCCTAGCTTCTTATTTCTTTTTCTTTTCTTTGTTTTTCGGTGGAAGAACACATAAAAATGGCCACCATTTTGTCTTTATTATTATTATTATTATATATATTATTATTGTTTTACCATAATAACCTTTATACATAAATTAGAAAATCACCCTTTTCAAGCCCAAAACCGGCCATGCCATTAATTAATGGCCAATTTTCCACATAAGGACCCCATCCTTACAAAGACACATCAATTTAATACTTAATCGATTAGAAAGCTACTTTTACATTTTCTGCGATTTAATCCCTTTTATCAAATTAAGTACACAAAAAGTAAAATTTTCATACGAAACTTTCACACAGGCTATATCATATACTGCAGACAAAAAAATAATATTAAAATATTTTTATAACTCAAATTTGTGGTCCCAAAACCATTGTTCCGACTAAGGTATAAACCAGACTGTTACAATTCTCCCCCTTAGGGATTTTCATCCCCGAAAATCTTACCGTTAAACAAATTTGGATATTGTTGTCTCATTGAATCTTCAGGCTCCCACATAGCCTCTTCTATTCCGTGTTGATGCCACAGTACTTTTACTAACAAAAATTTCTTATTTCGCAATTCTTTCACTTCACAAGCTAAAATACGGATCGGTTCTTCTTCATAAGTCATATCAGATCGGATTTCAATCTCAGTGAGGAATCACATGTGATGGATCTGATCGATATTGTCTAAGCATTGATACGTGAAATACATTATGAATCCTTTCTAGTTCCGGTGGTAACAATAACTTATAAGCAAATGGTTCAATTCGTTCGATAATCTCATACGGTCCGATGAACCTCGGACTCATTTTGTCTTTATGTCCGAACTTGAGTACTTTCTTCCACGGAGATACTTTCAAGAACACTTTATCACTGATATCAAATTCAATGTCTTTTTTTTTTTCAAGTCTGGATAGGACTTTTGACTATCAGACGCTGCTTTCATACTATCACAGATCACTTTCACTTTCTGTTCAGTGTCTTTTATCAAATTGACCTTGTGTACCTTATTTTCACTGAGCTCAGTCCAATATAGAGGTGTTCGAGATTTACGTCCGTACAAAGCTTCATAAGGTGCCATTTTGATGCTCGACTAAAAATTATTATTATTGCAAATTCAATCAATGGCAAATATTGTTCCCACGTACCATTAAACTCAAGAATGCAACATCTCAACATATCCTCGAGTATTTGAATAATTCGCTCGGATTGACCATCCGTCTGCGGGTGAAAGGCTGTACTGAAGTGCAATTTAAAACATAAAGCCTCTTGCAATTTCTTTTAGAACCGTGATGTAAACCTTGAATCTCTATCAGACACAATAGACAAAGGCACTCCGTGCAACTCACAATATCAAAAATGTAAAGCTCAGCTAACTTATCGAATGAGTAATCAGATCGTAATGGAACAAAATGGGCAGATTTCATCAATCGATCAACTACGATCCAAATTGCATCTTTCTTTCTCAGAGTCAATGGCAATCCAGAAACAAAGTCCATCATCACTCTATCCCATTTCCACTCGGGAATAAGAATCGGTTGTAGTAAACCAGATGGAACCTGATGTTCAGCATTTACTTGCTGACAAACTAAGCATTTCAAAACAACGTCAAAAATGTCTCGTTTCATACCAGACCACCAATAGTGTTGCTTCAAATCCTGATACATCTTTGTTCTTCCCGGATGAACAGATAAACGACTATTATGAGCTTCATTCAAAATTAACTGAATCAACTTTGGATTTCTTGGAACACATAACCAATTTCAAAATCTCAAGTAATCATCAACATCATTTCGATATTCAAATTCAGAGTTCAGATCACACTGAGCTCGTTTCGCTAGCATTTCATTATCAATCTTTTAATATCACATATTTTTTGTAAGAACAACGGTTTTGATTTCAATTCCACCAAAACTGAACTATCATCAAATAAATCTAAATGAGCATTCATAGCACGCAATGCAAATAATGATTTCGACTCAAAGCATCAACAACAAAATTTGCTTTACTCAAATGATAATCTATCACAAGCTCGTAATCTTTTAACAGTTCTAACCATCTTCGTTGTCGCAGATTCAAGTCTTTCTGGGTCATCAAATATTTCAAACTTTTATGATCTGAAAACACGTGACATTTTTCACCGAAAGATAATGGCGCCAAATATTTAATACAAACACAATCGTAACTAATTCAAGATCGTGTGTCGAATAGTTCTTTTTATGCGGCTTCAATTGTCTCGACGCATAAGCTATAAATTTGCCTTCTTGTATCAGAACACAACCCAGACCACTCAATGAAGCATCACTATAAATCACGAACTCTTTGCCCGATTCTGGTTGCACCAAAACTGGAGCTTTAGTCAACAGAGTTTTCAATTGATCAAAACTTTTCTGACATTTATCGGACCGTTCAAATCTCACATCTTTCTGAAGCAATCTAGTCAACGGAGTAGCTATCATCGAAAATCCTTTTACAAACCGACGATAATAACTAGCTAGTCCCAGAAAACTACGAACTTCAGACACATTCTTTGGAGGTTTCCATTCCAGAATAGCAGAAATTTACTCGGAGCAACTCGTATTCTAGAGGCTGATACAATATGTCCCAGAAACCAACTTCACGAAACCAGAATTCACATTTACTGAACTTTGCATATAATTGCTTATCCCGCTAAATTTGTAACACAATTTTCAGATGCTTAGCATGCTCAATCTCATCACGTAAATAAATCAAAATGTCGTCAATAAACATAACAACAAATTGATCTAAATCCGGTCTGAAAATTCTATTCATCAGATATATAAAAACAGCAGGAGCATTCGTTAGTTCAAAAGGCATAACTAAAAACTCATAATGCCCGTACCTCGTTTTGAAAGAAGTTTTCGGAATGTCTGAATCTTTTACCCGCAACTGATAGTATCCCGATCTCAGATCTATCTTTGAAAATATAGTGGCTCCTTTAAGTTGATCAAATAAATCATCAATTTTGGGCAGAGGATATTTGTTCTTTATAGTCACTTTGTTCAACTGACGATAATCAATGCATATTCCCATCGTTCCATCTTTCTTTCTCACAAACAGAATAGGAGCACCCTAAGGTGAGAAACTTGATCTTGCAAATCCTCTATCTGTCAACTCTTGCAACTGTGACTTCAATTCTTTCAATTCTGTTGGTGCCATTCTATATAGAGCTATCGAGATAGGAATTGTTCTCGATAATAAATCAATACCAAATTCAACTTCACGTATCGGAGGTAATTCGGTAATTCTTTAGAAAATACATCAGGGAATTCACAGACAACTGGCACTGATTCAACTTTCCTTTCAGATACTTTTGAGTCAGTTACATAAGCAAAATAAGCTTCATAACCATTTCTCAAATAATTCTGAGCTTTCAACACAGATATCACAGCAGGTAACCCATTCAAATCATTTGATTCAATCTGAACTATTTCATCATTCTGACATCTCAAATTAATAGTCTTTCTTTTGCAATTCACAACAGCATCATGCAACGTCAACCAGTCCATACCCAAAATTATATCGAACTCATCAAAAGGTAATAACATCAGATCGTCCAAAAAAAGATATCTCGAAACATTAACGGACAATTCTTGCATACTTTGTCAGCCAGGACACTTTTACCTAAGGGGTTCGATACTTTTATAACAAACTCAGTAGACTCTACAGGCAAAGTCTTACTGGATACTAAGCTCATGCATATATACGAATGAGTAGAACTTGGGTCTGTCAATGTAATCACAGAAGTATCATAAAGAGTAAATGTACCCGTTATAACATCCGGAGATGAAGCTTCCTCACGAGCTCGGATGGCATATGCTCTAGCAGGGCTCGCTTCAGATCTCGCAATAGTGTCTTTAGTAGTTCTTTGACTACCACTGACATTTCTTGCATTTCGGAAGGTCTACCTCTCACTGAAACATTATCAGATCTCGGATTTTGAATAATCTCTTGCTCAACAGACTCTGGGCAATCTTGGATGAAATGATCTAATGATCTACATCTGAAACACGCTCGATCATTCAATCTATAACTTTCTAGATGTCTTTTACTGCAATGCTTACATTCAGGTTGATCGGATTGGACATTTCCAACACTTTCCATTGAGTAGTAGGAGTTTTAGAATTCGACTGTGATCTAGCTCGATCTCTCGGATTCGAATGTCCCACATTTTTCTGGAACGACTATGCTCATCTCTGAATTTCTTTGAAGTAGACTGAAATGATTTGCTCGCAAATCTCTTTCATGCATCTTTGACTTCAGACTCAGCTTTTCTTTTATCTTTCCCGAGTGCCTCAGCTTTGCACATTCGATCAACAAGCAGAACGAACTCTTTTATTTCTAAAATCCCAACAAGTAAACGGATATCTTCGTTAAGGCCATCTTCAAATTTTTTGCACATTATTGCCTCGGTTGATACACATTTTCGAGCATTCTAATTTAGTATTACTAACTCTTGTTCATACTCGGTCACGGTCATCCGACCCTATTTCAACTCTAGAAATTCTTTCCATTTCTGATCAATAAACATCTGACTAATGTATTTCTTTCAAAACTCAGACTGAAAGAAGTCCCAAGTAACTCGTTCTTTTGGAACCACAGAGATTAAAGTCTTCCACCATTAGTAAGCTGGGTCTCGTAGCAAAGATACAACACATTTTATGCATTCTTTTAGACTCAATGACATTTCATCAAATACTCGGATAGTGTTCTCGAGCCCTCGGCATCATCATCACTGGTGGCCCTGAACTCTTCGGCCCCATACTTATAAATTTTGTCGACTGGAGGGTTGTTCAACAAATTCAAGTTCATAACCGGAGGCACAACTAAAGTTCAAAGGGGATTAGTTGGGGGCGAAGGTTGTAAAATAGTTGGATTATTTCTCAATAAACTGAGTGAACCACTCATTCATCATTTGGAAGAAAGCTTGTTTAGCTTCTCCCTCTTGACCTCTAGTAAACGGTCTCGAATCAGATGGCACTATCCCTTGAGCGAGAGCAGGCACATTACTTTCAACGTCATCAGCTACGGCTCTTTTGGGATCCATTACTATATGAAAACACATTTTACGCGTCACGATTCATCACACTATCACATTTCATATATATGGCATGTATAGCTAGACCCTCACATGCTACGTTAGTTCGAGAATTGACTAAATTGTAGCTCTAATACCAATAAAATGTAACCACCCTAACCCATAATCATCGCTGAAACAGGGTTAAAAGGCATTACCGGACAATCAAAATCATTTAGTGACATTTCACAGCAAAGTCTGACAAAACACATCAAAGTGTCACTAGAATAGGTCAATGAGACCTTAAACATGTTTTAGAATAGAGTCGGGACTAAACCGAACACATATAGAAATTTTTAAAATTTAAAATTTTCTAAGTTACAGAGGTCACGCGCGTGTGGGCGGGGCAGCGTGCCTCCTCGACCTCTCACACACCCGTGTGTCTAAGCTGTGTCAAAACAGGGCATACATACTGACTTGTCCACACGATCGTGGACACACCCGTGTGCCTCACCCATGGTCAAGCCTGACTTGCACCACACGGCCAGTCACACGCTCGTGTGTTTAGCCCGTGGTCGAACCTGACTTATTTTGAAGAACAACCACGAGGGACACGGTCGAGCCACATGCTCGTGTGCTCAACCGTGTGGGCAAATATAGGCTATTTACAATGCCAAAATGCAACCCACACATTAGGCAATCCTACAAGTACAAATATGCATCAATCCAAACATAATTGGCAACCCAAAACATACCAAATGCTCATCATATCATCCTATCTAATCTCATTTCTAAGCATACCAACTTATATGCCAAATAGCTCAACAAATTTACAAACAAATTTAAGCATAATCATCCACAACTCACCAACAATAATATGCTAACTATGCATCAATGAACTTACCTTCCATATGACCATTTCATTTACTAACAAGCTAAACCAAAACTAATATCATAGGACATAATTAGCCATTCACAACACAAACATATATTTAGCCATATCACATGGCCTTGTACTTATATAACAACATATCCCAAAATAACTAGCCTATACATGCCATATTTAACTATAAACACTTTTTCAAAGGTACCAAAATATGATTGAGTAGTGTGATGACGATCATCGATGATCTCCGAGCCTTCAGTAGCTTTGGCGATCTATAAAACAGAATAAAAACACACAAAGTAAGCTTTCCAAAAGCTTAGTAAGCCATATACAAATAAACATAACATAAAATGCACATAATCACATTGATATAATAACATTAATGTTTCTCATTTGCAAATTTAACACATATCATTTGGCTCATTTGTTTAGCCATTACTTACCCACATTCCATAGCTCAAAGTATCATTTTACTCATAGCTCATTCAAGCTTGAATCACATATTATCTCATCAAATCTATACACATTTTCAATTTAGTAAGTTCATTTGAACACTTACCTTTCCAACGTACCTGAATCATTTATATATTTTACATAGATATTCATTTTTCGGACTTGCCCATTGAACCATTCGAACTAAATAGGATACTCAGAATGCTCGAATAGTCGTACAATGTCAACGTCTCAGACGTGGTCTTACATGTAACTAAATATCGATGCCACTGCCCAGACAGTGTCATACACGAATCAATACGATGCCAATGTCCCGGTATGGTCTTACACGTAAATCTAAAATCAACGCCAACGTCCCAAACGTGGTCTTACATGAAATCTCAAATCAATGCCAACGTCCCATACGTGGTCTTACATGATTTCACTTATTAGAAACCTATGTCATGTCTTATGTAATCCTATCTATTCCTAGGTTCGTACGGGACTTCTCGGACATTATACGTTGTCGATTATCATATTCATGTTAACTCATACACACTCATCACAAATAGATTTCGTATGTACATTCATAAATCAACATAAATGCATTTATTTGTATATAGACTTACCTCGATTCGGAATAAATGAGCGATTTCGACTACTCGATCACTTTAGATTTTCGCGATCTAAATCTATTTTCTCCGGTTCTTGATCTATACATATTCAAATTTAACTCGTTTATTCACTATTTCATTCAATTCAATCCAAAGACACATATTTAAGGTAATTTACAAATTAGCCCTTATATTTTCACATTTTGACATTTTAGTCCTTATTTCACAAAATTACAAAATACACATAATTCAATACATTCCATTCTTGTCCGAATACTACCCATGCTCATACAAGTCCTCACATTTCATTTATTTTACAATTTAGTTTCTTAAAATATTATCTTCTCAATTAAGTACAAATTACTCAAATTCATCAAAACTACAAAGACAAAACTTGTTAATCTAACACATATCTTTCATTTTTCATCATAATCATCACAAAACTCATGAATTCATCAATGACACTTTTCAAAATCTTCATCAATTCACAAAATTAAGGCATGGGTTTGGAAGTACTCAAAAAACGATTACGAAAACGTAGAAATTATCAAAAATCGAAGTCAAACATACCTTAAATAAGAAAACTTAATAGCCGAATGCCCTAGTTTCTTATTTCTTTTTCTTTTCTTTGTTTTTCAGTAGAAGAACTGATCGTGTCAAATAGTCGAGTTTTAATATTTATAAAAAGAATGATCGAACTCAGAGACTAACTATGACAACGATAGAGGCAAGTGCACCTATCGAGCAAAGAGTATAGTTTAGGCAAGAATATCTTATCGAACCCAAGGGAACCTAAAATTACTACTACTCATTTTTTTTCTATTATTTAGCCTGAAATATGGAGTGATTGGTTTATTAAACTAATGAAAAACTAAACTAAATGCGAAGACAAAAGAATGAATTGGAGAAAGACTTTAGGAAAACTCAGTTGATGAAGATGATACCCTCAGGAAGAATCCACCTATGACTTCACTTATCATTTATTCCCCAAACCATATGATTTTTTTACTTAGCTTGATCCGTGAGACTCCCTAATCTATATTAAACCCTCTCTCGAGGCGAATAACGTCTAACCTTAGGTTAATTAGTGGAACTCTCATTCTCTTATAATAACCCCCTAAGGAAGCAGTAAATCGATCAATGGATTCTTATATTAGGTTTCACCCTAATCTGGTAAAATCTCGTAACCCTATCTCTAGGCTCCCGATCAAGTCCGCTCAATTATGCTAGATCTACTCTTAGGCAGGGTCTATTCCTCCTCCACCTAAGCTCATCAGATTAAATTAAGCAACATAATTAAGAACAAACTAAGTACTTATCATATAATTTAGAAATCAAATAACAAAATCCATCATAGGTTTCATCCCCTTCAGGTATCTGAGGGGTTTAGTTCATAACTAAATAAGAAAACATCTCAAGAGAAAAGATAAAACAAAATATAAGAAATCTCTAAAACTCCCTGAAGGAATTGAAGGAGAGATCCTCCGTCTTGAATGGAGCTTCGGCTTCTTGAGATGGATCAACTGCTATCTTCGAGTATTTCCCTAAAAGATGAAAGCTTCGGCAAAAGCCTCTACCAAAACCGTCCTCTGAATGCCTGCCTTGGGTTGTTTATATAGGCTTTTGAGATGCTTTACTTGGCTCCTAAGCACCTCTCTCAAGTAGAATTACTATTATGGTGTTTAAGTAGACTTAGGAGTATGTTTCTTTGGCTTCAAGCATCAAATTTTAAGTGAAATTGCTTATTTTTGCGGTAGGGGCACGTCCATGGCATACGCCTGTATAAATTGTGGTTGAGCTGTGTCTCGATTCAGTCATTTCGGGCACGGCCGTGTAGATCACTAGGCACGTCCGTGTGTGGTAAATGGATGATGCACGGCCATGTGTGATGGAGTTGAGGCCGTGCTCTAGGTAATCTGCGAGGCACGGTCGTGTGGGCTTTGGGCCAGGCCGTGTCGAATTCTTGGGTTGGCCCAATTTAGTCCGTTTTAAGCCCGTTTTTATGTTCTTTTTATCCTTAGGTGCTTTCCTGAGTATAAGACATGAAAAGAAAGGATTAAGAGCACCTTTTTACATAAATCAAGGATAATTCATCCAAAAGCATACTAAATATGGGATTAAAATATGTTACTTTTATGGTTTATCAAATACCCCCACACTTAAGCTTTTGCTTGTCCTCAAGCAAAATTCTCAACTTATAATTAAAATGAACTTTCCATAATTTATAATTCCTATCGACAATGTCTCATCATAATTCATAGATAATTTATACATGGATAATTCAACTCAAAGAATCCTAAAGATTCAATTACGATAAGTCATATCTTTATAGCACGAAAACATAGGTGTCTCCCCTTATTTGAATAATTACCTTTAATTCAAAACCGACAAGGATTGACATCTTTACTGAAGGTTCACTCAAATCACTCAAAGTGTTAAGGTTCAAGAATAAGCACTCATAAGTCGAATCTGAAAAGTTAATCCCATAGGCTTGCCTGAAAATCAAATCTTTACCACTCTATATGAGATGATACACAGATTAAAAGGTCTTTATCAGGGTTGTAAGGGGCTAGGGTTAAAGGTGCGGATACAAATTTGAATTAGAAGGTTAGAATCGAGATTGACTTGACAAATTACCTAACTAGAAACAATGAACTAATATAAGTACTTACATCAATTGAAAGCCAATAATACCTACTATTGATAATTACTCTATAATAACGAGTATTTCCTCACTTGAAATTTGATAATACTTTAATCTGAGCTTTTTCTTCAACAATTGGAGTTTAAATGCTCTAAGCTCTTTTGTATACTACGATATTGAATAAACTTGGATTTTTTAAGAATAAACTAAAAAAAACATAATAGAAGGAACTTTGATAATTGAAATAACCTAATTGATGAATCGATCAAATCAATTCTCGATAGAGGGGTAGTCAAAAGAATGTTGATAATAAATACAAAGGGTTTTGGGTTAATATCAAACGGGTAATTCAATAAAAAAGGGGTTGTTAGGATCAAATGGGTTTACTAAGGGTTATTTATGTAGGTAGGCTTTTTAGTGGAGTGAATGGATTAAAACCTAGGTGCCTTTATCATCTCAGTATATCAAATCATTAATGTGGTCTCGACATGCATAAACGAGGCAAGATCTAGAATAACAATTCAAATTTGACACACTCATAATCAATAAAGTGAGCATGAAAAAGAATATATGCTCTATAAGGCTCAAAATCTCACAAAATATATGGGTGTTTTTTACATCAATCCCTATAAATTTTGAACTTCAAGGTGATACTCAAATTTGGTTCAACAACCTATCAATTTTAATTATTAGAAAGTAGACTTATCATGCTCGATTCTCTAGTATCCTTCAAATTTAATCATCAATGCACAATTAACTATGACTTATTCAAAGACATATCAATAAAAATCATACATCATTGGAAATTTCATCCTAATTAGTAATATGAGAAAAAATACTTTTGAACAAGTTTAAAATTCAGGATTTTGAGAACAATGAAAAATTAGGCATTAATTTGAGAATTATGCAAAAAGTTAGGCACTTTTATCCCCCCACACTTAAGATGTACATTGCCCTCAATGTACAAAGATAAATAATGACAGTAATGGGATAAATCAAAAGAGAAGGGAGAAAGTGACACTTCCTAAATTTTGGATGATTCCTGGCGTCTTTGGTGGCGATGATGGTGTTTTCTATGGGCCTGGTGGTGTGGCTACCGAAAAGCAATTTGCTAGATGAAGAAATTGGGTAGCCTGTGAAGATATAGCCAAGAGATCTAGAGAAATAATAATAATATACTAATAATATAATTAAAGATTAAGAAAATAAAGAGAAGGAGACTAAGAAGAAAACTAAAATTTAAAGAAAAGACTAATGGACTAAGGAGTCCTTATTAGCAGATGGTTCGTGAGGTGGGTATGTTTTCTAAGGTCATGAGTGTTGGTGATGGTGGAAGTGGCATGATTCCTAGCGACCTTTAGAACCTAAAACCAAGAAACTAATATGAAATAAATTAAATTAAGTAGAAGAAAAGTATAGATAAGGAAAATAAAGGAGAAGAGAAAAGAAAAATAGAACCAAAAGGTTTCAGAGACCCTTGGCATGTCAATTAGCTGAAGCTACCGGCATGAACTCATGTTGATGTCTCCTCTGAGGAGACAATGCTTATCTTCTTACATTTCTTCGGCATGATTTTGGTGTTGCACAAGAGTCTTGGACCTTTTCTATGAACAGAAAGAAAATTTTGAAAGAAGAGAAGGAAGAAAGAAGATGGGAAAAAAATGGGAAGGGCTGTGGGGATTTAAATAAGATTTCAAATTTGGCACGTTCCTACGCCTGTGTATCGAGGGTGTGTTGATTCACACGGCCGCATCGCACTGTGTGGTGGAGTGTGGTGTTCTTCCACGTTCGTTTGTCGATTGGCATGCCTGTTCCTAAAAGGCCAGTATGTGAGCACGGATGGAATGCACGAGCATGGTCTGCCCATGCTCAATAAGTCAGTATCTTAGCACGGTCGTGAGGCACGGTAGTGCTGTTTTGTCGGTGCCCGTGGTGTGGGTGGTTGGCTCGTGACATTGAGGGTGGTTGGACTGACTTGCATGGCTCTGCTCTGTCAGTGTGGTGGTTCCGGTGGTCCACACGCCACGAACAGCACTGCAATGTGTGTAAGGCCGTGTGGCACGAAATCTGCATTTTGTGTTAGTTTAAATGTTGAGAGAAGAAAAGAAGGAAAAAAAAATAAATTTGAAAGTAAATAGTATCGATTGCTCGGGTTGCCTCCCGAGAAGCGCTCATTTATAGTCTTAAGCTAGACCGTCCTTGACTTTGAAAATTTTAGGGAGGTTTAAAGGTTTGAATATTTTCCCTCTTGTTGATAGTTTTATTTTCGTGACAAAGTTTAGGTCGAGAAGCGTTTACCTTGAAATTGCTGAATATTGGATTGTTTACCTCAACTATTTCGTGTGAGAAAATATCTTGTACCTGAAGGAGTATTTCTTCCTTTTTCTTTAGTCTGTTGAAGTGTTGTGAGGATTGGCTTTGTCTAATAACACTTGGTCTCCTATTTTAAAATGATTTGATGTCCCAATGAGCTCTTCTGGTGGTTCCTTTGGTTTTACTTCGTGTGGATCCGGCTTTTCTTTGGTGCGTATCTTCTGCTCTTCTAAATTGTCAATCTTACGGTTTTGTTTGTGGTGTGATTCTTCTGTGACGACTTGGGGGCTATGAGTTGGCTCAGATTTGATGCATTGTGATGTTTCTTGTGATGAAGGTTGAGCAATTTGATTATCTATTGAAATGACTTTCTTACCTTCATCTTCTGTTGTTTTGGCTGAGTTGAGAGCTTGAAGATTGACCAATTCATCTCCTACATGAAGTATGAGTTCTCCTGTGGCAACATCAATTTTAGTCTTGGCAGTTGCAAGAAAAGGTCTTCCTAAAATTAACGGGATTGAATTTTCCACATCCATGTCTAAAATAACAAAATCTACTGGGAAAACAAATTTATCGATTTTAACTAAAACGTCTTCAATAATACCCCTAGGAATTCTAACAGTTTTATCAGCTAGTTGAATACTCATCCTAGTTTGTTTGGGCTTCCCTAGACCTAGTTGTTTAAACAGTGCATAAGGCATGACATTTATACTTGCCCTAAATCAGCTAATGCATTATCAATAGTTAAACTACCAATTAAACATGGAATCGTAAAACTCCCTGGATCTTTTAGTTTCTGTGGTAGTTTGTTCTGTAGCATTGCTGAGCATGTTGCATTGAGTTCCACATGGTGCTCTTCATCTATTTTGCGTTTGTTCGTCAAGAGCTGTCTTAAAAATCTCCTTGAGTCGGGCATCTGAAAAAGTGCTTCAAGAAGAGGTAAGTTAATATGTAATTTCTTTAAAAGTTTTAGAAACTTACCAAATTGTTCCTCTGAATCATCTTTTTTCAATGCTTCGGGATAAGGTATGTGAGGTTGGTATTCTTTGATTACCGATTTTGGCCTCTCTTGTGCTACCTCTATTTTACCTTTTTCTTTCTTAGTTTCTTATACTGAGGTGGGCTCGTATACCTTTGTACCCTCTTGAGCTATGATGGCTTGGATCTACTCTTTTGGGTTTATTTCTGTGTTGCTTGGTAGACGTCCTTGTTGACATTCAGAAATCAGCTTTGTGAGATGTCCCACTGACCTAGTAAGTTCTCCAACTTGATTCTCGATCCCCTTGATCGATTTTTGTTGTTCATCAAGTGTTGCTTCAGTCTTTTGGAGACGAGAATCTGTAGTTGCCATGAATTTTGTCAGCATCTCTTCAAGGTTTGATTTCTTTTCCTGTGGATAGGGTTGATTTTGGTAATTTGGAGGAGGTTGTTGCCTTTGATTTCCTTGATTTCCTTGTCCTCCCCACAAAAAATTTGGGTGGTTCCTCCAACTTGCATTATAAGTGTTACTATAAGGATTATTATTAGATCTGAAATTGTTACCTATATAATTTGTCTGCTCATTATCTGTGCCCTGTTGGTAGGGTGGGTACTCAGAATTTGCCACATTTCCACTCGCTTCGCATTGCATGACTGGGTGTACCTGCGAAGAACATAAGTTATCAAGCTTTTTATTCACCATCTCCACCTGTGTTGACAGCATTGTTACTGCGTCTATGTTGAAAACTCTAGCTGATTTAGTCAGTTTGGCTCTTGTAATTTGCCATTGATAGGTGTTCAATGACATCTCTTCAATAAAATCATAAGCCGCTTCAGGAGTTTTGTTATTCAAAGTTCCACCGGCTGATGAGTCAATCATTTGCCTCGTTGAAGAATTCACACCGTTGTAAAAAGTTTGGACTTGAAGCCACAAAGGTAATCCATGGTGTGGACATCTTCTCAGGAGGTCCTTGTATCTCTCCCATGCATCATATAATGTTTCTGCATCATTCTGCACAAAAGAAGATATGTCATTCCTAAATTTGGCTGTTTTGGCTGGTGGAAAATATTTTAAAAGAATTTTTTTGATCATTTGATCCCATGTGGTGATTGACCCTCGTGGTAACGAGTTCAACCACTGCTTTGCTTTATTCCTTAATGAAAAAGGGAATAACCGAAGACGTATGGCATCATCAGAAACGCCATTTATTTTGAAGGTATCACAAAATTCTAAAAAATAAGATATATGAGTATTTGGATCTTCATCCTGCAAACCATCAAATTGAACAAACTGTTGAATCATTTGTATTGTGTTAGGCTTTAATTCAAAATTATTAGCAGCTATAGCAGGCCTGACAATACTAGATCCTACCCCTGTCAAATTAGGTTTAGCATAATCATACATAGTACGCGGAGCATTCTGTTCTTGCACATTTGGTGGTGGATTGTTTTCGTCCATCCCTTCAGTAGGATTGGATCTTTCTTGTTGTTCTTCTCTTTGGTAGTCTAGAGCTCGTCTAGTTTCTCTGCAATTTCTGTGAGCGGTAGCCTCAATGTCACTTTCGTATTCTAATGGTCCTCTCGGGTTTCTTCTAGTCATAAACTAGAGGTTCCTGCTAGGAAAAGAAAAAAAGAAATTTAGAAAAACAAAGATATATGTAGAAAAATAAGAAAAAATTAAAAATAAAAATAATGGCTAAAGTAATAGAAATAGAGCTTTCTTAATATTTTAGAGTTCCCCGGCAACGGTGCCAAAAACTTGATCGTGTCAAACAGTCGAGTTTTAATATTTATAAAAAGAATGATCGAACCTGTAGACTAACTATGACAACGATAGAGACAAGTGCACCTATCGAATAGTAGTATAGTTTAGGCAAGAATATCTTATCGAACCCAAGGGAACCTAAAAGTACTACTACTCACTTTCTTTCTATTATTTAGCCTGAAATATGGAGTGATTGGTTTATTAAACTAATGAAAAACTAAACTAAATGTGAAGACAAAAGAATGAATTGGAGAAAGACTTTAGGAAAACTCAGTTGATGAAGATGATACCCTCAGGAAGAATCCACCTATGACTTCACTTATCATTTATTCCCCAAACCATATGATTTCTTTACTTAGCTTGATCCGTGAGACTTCCTAACCTATATTAAACCCTCTCTCGAGGCGAATAATGTCTAACCTTAGGTTAATTAGTGGAACTCTCGTTCTCTTATAATAACCCCCTAAGGAAGCAGTAAATCGATCAATGGATTCCCATATTAGGTTTCACCTTAATCCGAAAAAATCTCGTAACCGTATCTCTAGGCGCCCGATCAAGTCCACTCAATTATGCTAGATTACTCTTAGGCAGGGTCTATTCCTCCTCCACCTAAGCACATCAAATTAAATTAAGCAACATAATTAAGAACAAACTAAGTACTTATCATATAATTTAGAAATCAAATAACAAAATCCATCATAGGTTTCATCTCTTTCAGGTATCTGAGGGGTTTAGTTCATAACTAAATAAGAAAACATCTCAAGAGAAAAGATAAAACAAAACATAAGAAATCTCTAAAACTCCCTGAAGGAATTGAAGGAGAGATCCTCCGTCTTGAATGGAGCTTCGGCTTCTTGAGATGGATCAACTGGCTATCTTCGAGTATTTCTCTAAAAGATGAAAGCTTCGACAAAAGCCTTTACCAAAAACCATCCTTTGAATGCCTGCCTTGGGTTGTTTATATAGGCTTTTGAGATGCTTTACTTGGCTCCTAAGCACCTCTCTCAAGTAGAATTACTATTAGGGTGTTTAAGTAGACTTAGGAGTATGTTTTTTGGCTTCAAGCATCAAATTTCAAGTGAAATTGCTCATTTCTGCGGTAGGGGCACGTCCATGGCACACGCCCGTGTAAATCGTGGTTGGGCCGTGTCTTGATTCTGTCGTTTCGGGCACGGCCGTTAGATCACCAGGCACGTCCGTGTGTGGTAAATGGATGATGCATGGCCGTGTGTGACGGAGTTGAGGCCGTGCTCTAGGTAATCTGTGAGGCACGGTCGTGTGGACTTTGGGCCAGGCCGTGTCGAAATCTTGGGTTGGCCCAATTTTATCCGTTTTAAGCCCGTTTTTAAGTTCTTTTTATCCTTAGATGCTTTCTTGAGTATAAGACATGAAAAGAAAGGATTAAGAGCACCTTTTTACATAAATCAAGGATAATTAATCCAAAAGCATACTAAATGTGGGATTAAAATATGTTACTTTTATGGTTTATCAAGAACACATAAAAATGGCCACCATTTTGTCTTTATTATTATAACATATATTATTATTATTTTACCATAATAACCTTTATACATAAATTAGAAAATCACACATTTCAAGCCCAAAACCGGCCATGCCATTAATTAATGGCCAATTTGCCACATAAGGACCCCATCCTTATAAGGACACATCAATTTAATACTTAATCGATTAGAAAGCTACTTTTACATTTTTTGTGATTTAGTCCTTTTTATCAAATTAAGTACACAAACAGTAAAATTTTCATACGAAACTTTCACACAGGCTAAATCATATACTGCAGACACAGAAAATAATTTTAAAATATTTTTATGACTCGGATTTGTAGTCTTGAAACCACTGTTTCGACTAGGGTATAAACCGAACTGTTACACTAGTAAACGAACTCGGATACACAGGTAAATTACACCACACCAGGTTGTTCTTCTAAGCTAAAACTACATTACACCAGGGCACCGAAGTGCAAAGCCAGTAGACATTATACTTTTATTCAATTTGATCCCTAATGTAAAAAGTTAACTAATAAGTTAAATAACTTTACAATCTAATCCTTTTCATAATCTAAGCGTAAAATCTATCAATTTCAAGCCTAATTCTTCAAGAAATCAATAATGAAAACTTTCTAAAACTTTAATAGTTTTACAAACAGGTACATGGGCTAGCTAAATCAAGCTCCCATGAGCTCAAATCTATAAAATTAACAAGAAAATGACTTAAATTTCATACTTATTAATTGGCTGAATATTAAGCTTTCAAATATGGTTTTCTTCCTTCCATGGATGGCAAGGAGGAGATAAAAGATGAAGATGGCATTATTTTCCCACTAACTTAACTTGTATACCTTGATTATGATTTATTTAAACTAGTTTAATTAACATAATCGAGGTTTAATTAACTTAATTTAATTTTAATAAACTTTAGTGGACTCCAACATCACTATCCACTTTCTCCTATTGAGAAATGTTCCAATTGCTATCTAGGACCCTTGGGTAATTGCTATTTTAATCCTTAAGCCTTTTGAAAATTAAAAATTTATAACAATTGAAACTTTACAATCTAGTCCTTGTGCCTAAATTAAATATTTAATTGACAAAATTGATGGACCAAACATCAATATATTTTTGTATTAGCCCTATAAATATTCATATTTAATATTTACACAAGTTTACAAAAATAGGTTTCAAAATTGTATTTTTCGATACCACTAAAAATTAGATTATTATACCTTCTCAAAGACACGTGTTGTGTGGTGAAAGTTTCTCACTTCTATCCAATGTGGAGGATAACTTCTCCTTGCAATGAAAAATTCGAAAATCTAACGATTTTAAATTTTTTGGACTTTGAATTTCAAATAATGACTTGATTGTTAAGTTGATGTTAAGGCGTGACTTAGCGAAGCATGATTTGAATCGTTACTTGAGTTGCACACCTTTTGGAGGTGATTATGATATATGTGACAGGTGGCAACATTTTAAATGGTTATCGTGGCTGTTTCTTAGAAAGTGTGGCCTAAAATTAGGGCTTAAAGGGAATGCCAAGTTCATAAATAGGGAGCTTCTGTTGTAGGCTCCAAAAAAAAAAAAAAAAAAAAAGGGTAAAAGCTTTTACCAAATCAATCGATTATAAGTTAATTTCTATGTGCAGACCAATAGAGATTTTATTATATAAATAGATTTATTGGTATATATTATAGATTCTGTTATCCATATAAAATGTTGTTATAAAATAAATATGTTGAAAAATCATTAAAAATTATTAAAATTCATAAAAGTATAATTTTTTAGCATTAAAAGTTCACATTTTTTTAAACTTTGTAAGATCTTTTACAAAGCTAGGTTTCTAATATGACTTTGAGTATTTGGATAGAAAATTGTGCTTTCATTAAGAATTTGAATAAATAGTTGATGTTTTGGTAGTTATTATAGAATATTGTTATTTAGGAAATATTTTGTTATGTATTATAAAAATAAATTTTGAACTAATTGACCTAAAAGAAGTCGGGTGGCTTAGTTGGGGATTAACTATCTTAACTACATTGTACTGAGAGATGTGTCGAGGTGCTAAAACACCTAAAATTAAAATTGATGGATGTACATTCTTTCTTTAGTCATGGGCATGGTACCGCTTACTATTTTACGTCCCTAAGTAAATTTCCCTCACCAATTTTCACTCGTAATAAAGTAAAATTTATTTAATAATATAATTATCATGTTTTTTTCATTATTATATATTTTGGAATAACATATTACTTGAACAAGTGGACCAATAACATGATTCATGTTGGTATGTCAAATGAGCTTCAAAGATATTATTTGGGCTTCTATTATATTGAGTCCAATTATTTATATTTTCTAGGCTTTTAACTCAATAGTTTATAATTTAATTCAACTCAATACATATTTTTTATTTTCTAAAATAAATATTATTTGTTTATTAATTTAATTAGATAAATTAAATTTTCAATTAAATAATTTTCTCAACCAATTCTAATTACATTAAAGTCATAACAACTTCACGATAAAAGAATCTATGATGAAATATATTTAATTTTAATATTCAATGAATTCATAATGACTAATTAATTTAATTCTATTTTTGAACTTCAATTATTTCATTATAATTAAGTAAATAATAATTCAAAACCTTAAATTAATTCTCAAATGATTTTTATATTTAGTGAGAAAATATGTGCATTTGTGAACGCGACCCATTTCTTGAACTTCATTTCTATTTATTTTTGTTCATTCGATTCTACATTCAATTTATTTCTTGTTTCAACGAGCTAGCGGACGGACCGGTTTGACATATATAAATAGGGCTCAAATAATTAATAATTAAGTTCCATTTTTTTGCCCATTATTTATAAATTTATTTAGTTATAAAGTCATTCCACTATAGTATCGCGACTAAGCCTCCCTAATTACATATCATTACTAAAGCTACTTAATAAGTGCTCGACTAATAACATTATTATAAGTGTGTTACTGTCGAAACCATTTTAAAATCAGTTTTGAAAAATGGAGATCGATTTTGAAAAATGAAAATGGGAGTCGCCACCAATCCTTATTATTTAGGTGTGATTGGATCACCTTGTAAAATATTTTATTTTAAAACATTTGATTTTGGTCCGTGAAAATGAGAAAATAGGTTCGGGAGTCGGTTACGTATGAGGAAGGGTTAGCACCTTCATAACGCCCAAAAATTGGTACCAAATTGATAAGATTATGTCCAAATGTCTAAAATTTAAAAGTATTTAAAAATATGATTTCCAAAAGATTCCAAACTATTTGACTTAAAATATGAGAGTTCCTCGATATGAAAGATTATAAACGTCACATCCAGCACGATTGGACACAATGTTTTTTTAACTCTCATATCTAAGATCATCTCATAATTTATAAAATATTTGGATTTAAAATTTGAGATTTCTTCGATCCGAAAGAATATAAACATCATATCCAGCACGATTGGACATGATATTTTTAAACCCTTGTCACTAGGATTACCTCACAATTTTATAAAACTTATCAAAAGGATATTTAGTTATTTAGTCAAATGGAAAATCGCAACCCAGCACGATTGGGCACTATTTTCCGAATTTCTAAATATCAAAACATTGCCTTCTTTTGAAAACCTTAAAATAAAATATTGATTTTGTAAAAATGTGTTTTTTTTAACAATATCCATGTGACAATATCGCATTCATAAACTATCATACACAAATATTAGAAAAATAATTATAATACAATAACATACAATATAGACAAAATAAAATACAATTAAAATAATTACAAAAATAAAATAGTAGTACAATAAGAAAGCAATTATATAGGTTAATATAAAAAAATAGTTGAAATAAACAATAATGGTAATGGGAATTAAAATAACAAAATAAAATAATAAATAATACATATCATACACTAATCATAAATTTACACATATAATATAAACGATATAAATAAAATAGATTAAGTAATATAAATACATTAAAAAACTTTAGAAATAATAAAAATGTAACATAATATTATATAATATAATAAATAAATAATATATATATATAATAATACATAAAATTATTAAACAAGTAAGATAATATATATAACAATAATTAAATATAAAGAGTAATAAAAATATATATAAATATATATTATTAATAAATTAATATACAAATAATTTAAAATAAAATGAATATTTAAAATATTTTAATATAATAATATAATAATTATAAAAAAATAAAAGTTTGAAAAATTAAGAAATCAGGATCAAATTATAATAAAAATAAATATTAAGGGGTCAAATTATAAATAAAAGGATATAAACGGACTTAATTATGAAACTGAAATAATGCGAAAGGACGAAAGGAATAAATTTCCCGTTTTCTGAAAACGCGCGGACCCTAATTCGATCCGGGTCAACGCGCAGGTCATGCTTTAACAAAACGACACTGTTTGCATTCTCCTATAAAAATATGTTTTCTATGGAATCACTGACTGTTGAGTATTCGTGTGGGAAATCGGTGTTTTTTTTTGTGCTTCGGTGTATTTGTATCGTATTTATCTGCTTATTTTCTTTGTATTTTTCCAGAACGTTTGTATCACAAACTTTTCTTTATTGCTTTTTGTGTCCAGTCTCCTCAAAAATTTTTACAAAAGGGGTTCTTATACCCAAAACAAAAAATAAAATAAAATAAAAGAAGGGAAAGATATCTTTCCGTATCTTTCTATATTTTGTGCCCTCCGATTTGTTTCCTTTCTACTACTTATTTCTTTCCTTTGCAGGTTTGAAGATCTCGCAACGATGAATCAAGGCATAAACAAAGGCCGGACGAGACGGAGGTGCGACGATTGGTCTCCGGCTGAAGTGGCGTGACTGTTGGGCTCCTGTTAGACGATGGTTGGGTAGCCTCTGCTTGCGGTGCGAGGAGACCTAGGGTTCTAGAGACCCTTGATTTTTGATTTGGAGTTGGGCCCTTAGGTTTGGGCTAAGGGTGTAATGGATCAAATCTGTTTTAGATTTTGGGCCTTTTGGGCCTCTGAGTCTGGGTCTAGGTTGCTGGTGTTGGGTTTTGGGGTTTAGCTGGGTCAAATTTTGGGCCATCAAAATTGTGCTTTGTATGATGGACTGTTACAAAACTTTGGTTTTATTATTTTTGGTTTATTTCAAAGCCCAAAAATGGGCTCTTACAGCTACCCCTATTTGCTCATTATCGTGTAATAAGAATAGAGCAAAGACTAAAAAAGACCAATTTTGACTGGTCTTGGTCAAGCCTCGACCTCTTAATCCTTGTCTTCTTCAAATGACTCCAACTCCAATGCAACTTCAACGACATTGGATCTTCATCTTGACTTTAGTGAATTTGATAGCTTCAACTTCATGAAGGCAGTATCCACCATCTTTTGATCTGCTACACTGCAAACTCAGGGAGACAAGATCTGCTATTTTCAATCTGATCCCTGCAAACTCAGGGATCACCAGACTGATGTTTTTAATCTGCTCCCTGCAACTTCAGGAAGATCAAATCTGCTATCTTCAATCTGATCCCTGTAAACTTAGGGATCACCAGATTAATGTGCTCCCTGCAACTTCAGGAAGATCAAATCTGCTATCTTCAATCTGATCCCTATAAACTCAGGGATCACTAGATTGATGTCTTCGATCTGCTCTCTGCAACTTCAGGAAGATCAAATATGTTATCTTCAATCTGATCCTTGCAAACTCAGGGATCACCAGATTGATGTCTTCGATCTGCTCCCTGCAACTTCAGGAAGATACTATTTTCAATCTGATCCTTGCAAACTCAGGGATCACCAGATTGATGTCTTCGATTTGCTTCCTGCAACTTCAGGAATGACAAATGTTTTGTTTTCAATCTGATCCCTGCAAACTCAGGATCACCAGATTGATGTCTTCGATTTGTTTCCTGCAACTTCAGGAATGACAAATGTTTTGTTTTCAATCTGATCCCTGCAAACTCAGGGATCACCAGATTGATGTCTTCGATCTACTCCTTGCAACTTCAGGAAGATCAAATCTGCTATCTTCAATCTGATCCCTACAAACTCAGGGATCACCAGATTGATGTCTTCGATTTGCTCCCTGCAACTTCAAAAGATCAAATCTGCTATTTTCAATCTGATCCCTACAAACTCAGGGATCACCAGATTGATGTCTTCGATCTTCTTCCTGCAATTTCAGGAATGAAAAATCTTTTATTTTCAATCTGATCCCTGCAAACTTAGGGATCACCAGATTGATGTCTTCGATCTGCTCCCTGCAACTTCATGAAGATTAAATCTGCTATTTTCAATCTGATCCTTGCAAACTCAGGGATCACCAGATTGATGTCTTCGATCTGCTCCCTGCAACTTCAGGAAGATCAAATCTGCCTTTACCAATATTCGTTATCGTCAACTGAAGGATATATATCCTGTAGACTAGGTTTTATGTGTTTATGAGTGACATGAATGCGACATGTCATGAAAATGATTCCTTTTAAAGGATTAGGATGCAAAGATTGTAATGAATCAAATGCTCCTAATGAAATTTGCTATGATGCAAAATGTTATGAGTATGATTCCTATTTTAGGTGTTATCACTCATTTGTTTTTCCATTCTTATTCATCAATCATGCTCTGTTCAACCAGCTTGCCCCAAGGTAATTTCTGAGTCAGCCCCACTTGGATCTTGAAAACACAAGGTTTGTTTCATCCACCCCTTTTAATCTAATCCTTCTGCAAATTTAGGGTGTAGAGTTAATCTCAAATTCAACCCATTCCACCGCAATTCAGGGTTTCTTAGTTCACCATACCACCCCAAGTGTCATGATCAGATGACATCATGTCCATTTATCAATTGGACAAAGAATTCGGAGAAATATATCTATCCCGACTCTTCTTTCTCAAATATTTCTATGTACATGGAAATTCTAAACAATTGTCATGTCTTGGTTCCTTGTCTTATCTAGAAATTTCTAAAGTAATATGCAAAACTTTTCTTTTGTGAAATTATTAGTTCGTTAATTGTTATTCCAATGCAACTCATTTATGGATAATAGGTAACAAATTAATCACAAAAGAATACAGAGAAAAATTATCTGGAACGTATCTTTGACAAGAAAAAGAATCCAAAGATAGTAGAATAAGTAAGACAAAAATCAGATGCCCTAGATATCGCAGATTTAGCTTCCATAAATAAACTTCATGAAGACTGTCTTGAGTTCAACATGTGTTTAGAAAATCCAAAGTATTTTGTTGATACCCCGTTATGCAACATTCTTCCTTTCATTGTTGTCTTAAGTGTAGCGAGATGACTGTTCGTCCGTGCAGAATTTGAGTTGCCCTTTCCGGGTTTTCAACTCAAAACCCCTTTGGTCACAAGGCGCCCTTTGCGGGTTTTTGCCTTGGCCTCTCCCTTTTTTTGAGGAGCTCAAAGTGCCCTTTGCGGGTTTTCACTTTGGCTTCTTCTTTTCAAGCAAAGCATTTCTTTACTAAATCCAAGTTCACAGGATTGGGTAAAGTTTTTCCATCCATGTCGGTCAAGATCAATGCTCCTCCAGAGAAAGCTTTCTTCACCACATATGGTCCTTCCCTGTAACACCCCTTACCCGTATTCGATGCCGGAACAGGGTACGAGGCATTACCGAGGAGTACGAACACTTATAGATGATTTAAACCATTTATCGCTCAAATATCAAAATTGATTATAGAAGTTTCCTTTAATGCACCCTTGGAGTCCAAATCATGCATTGGGATTGGGTGGATTGAATCGTAATCGTATGAAATTTTTCAAAAATCCCTAAGTTTATCTCATTTACAAAGCTCCTGCGCCTGTGTGGCTCACATGACCGTGCCTCGGGTCAGATAACTCTTTGACTTGCGTCTATGAAGGAACTTGAGTCACACGGCCTTAGTACACGCCCGTGATGCTAGGCCGTGGGTAAAGTTAATTTTCACAAATTATGCTATTTTCCAAGCCATATTTCTCACTCATTTGATCTTTATTCTTCACCGACATTTAATACATACAAAAACCAATTTAAGATATTCAACTGAGCCTTATACTTAATACCATTTGTTAGTCGTACACTTCATATAAATAACAAGAAATGTATATGGGCTCAATTCTCATTAAATTTCTCTTGTACTTATACTTTTCACACTATGTATTCATATAACATATAACAATCACACCTCTCGTATTTCATATATATTTTTATAACAAATTATCTTGGTTTCAAACTACTTCATATTTGAGTTTTACTTATCAAATCATTTGAAACATCATCTTTACACATATAGTGCACTAGAGATGCACAATTCTATAATTATGAATGAACACATTTATCAAACATATTCCATGTTTTTATATGTATAGTCTCATATTTCCATGTATCAATTACCATCATTTCTTCGTATTTTGACAAATACATGTAACAATTCATAAACATGAAATTCACTAACCCTTCCTGCCAATCACAATTTAAAGTGACAAATCACTTATTGAGCCTAATTTCAATGTTCACTACAATCTATCATATAAATTTGGATGTACGTATCCACCAATAAATTCCATGTACAGGTATCATCATCTCATATTTCCACATACATTACTTTACACATTATGAACTCAAATAACATATACAAGACATACCAATGTATTTCAAATACGTTTTCATAATATTTCATTTAGAATTAAGATTATTTCATATTAGAATTCTTCTCATTAACTAATTTGGAATACTAATTCATACATAATAGACTCAAGGATGTACAAATATATAATCACAAATGAACTCATTCACAACCAAGTTCTACGTTCATGTCTCATCAACTCGTATTTCCTCATATCACATAATATATATATATATATATATATATATCATGATTTCCATTCCTTAATATTTTTCCATATTTATCCCGTTGAATTTCTTGGAATTTTCGATGGATTTTCAGATGTACACTTTAGTGTACAAATCCAGTCCGTCAATTCATGTTCATGTGGGCACATTTCCATTTCGAGAGAGCACACTCACTGAACCTCATCCTTACAGTGGGATTACCGTCTAGGCTAAATCCTCAGAAGAGAGCACACTCCATGAACCTCATCCTTACAATGGATTACCATCGAGCTATATCCTCGCAATGACAATTACTCTAATGAGCTTGGATCCGAATTACAGTCGAGCTAAATTGAACCTAATTGGATTACTCGTCCGGCTAAATCCATTTTCACATATTCTTCGGAGGGCTATATCGGGATCACCCGTCCGGCTAGATCCTTTTCACACATATTCTTCGGAGGGCTATATCGGGATAGGATCACCCGTCTGGCTAGATCCTTTTTACCGTCAATTCCTTTTCGAGATCCATCAATTTCCCTTTCATTCAACCGGATTTCTTCCACTTTTTATCAAATATATCAATGTTTCAATCAACTTTCATACAATGAACATTCAAATTATATTCATATCAATAACATACATTTCAAGCATTTAAGAATATAATTCAAGTTACATGAACTTACAATTCGATTTTTATACCATAACGATAATCTTAGTTTCATAATAAATATTTGAAATAAAACATTATATCATTTCTACCTCAACGTTTATCAATTTTAATCGAGCATGTGATCAATTTATACACAAGTCATTCATTTATTATTTTCCTCCTCCTCCTCTCCATCCACATCCTTAGTATAAACAACACACTTGTAAGTAACATTATCTATTATTTTCACTATTTACTTATGTGAATATTCAAGCCGTCCATCCGTGTCATAGTCACTAAATTATTTTTATCTTGAGATACAGAACTCCAAATTAAGATCCGTAAATTTTATTTGAAACTAGACTCACATATCTTATTACCATAATATTTGCAAAATTTTTGGTATGGCCAATTAGTACAGTTTATTAGTTAAGTTCTCCCCTGTTACACAGTCCTACTGCTCTGACCTCTCTTCACTAAAAATCAATTATCTCATAGTACAATTTTCATATAGTGTTTCTGATTATTTATAATGAAAATAGGCTCACTAAGGAATACAGACATATAAATTATAATGCATAATTCTTTTGTACAATTTTAGTGAATTTCTAAAGTAAGAACAGGGGCTCACGAAGTTATTCTAAACCAGTCTTACTAAAATTTAAATATCTTAAAAATGTAGACTTTCTTTGCTTGTTCTGTTTCTTTTATATGAAAATAGACTCAACAAGATTTAATTCTATATCTCACTAAACTTCTAATTCAATTTCTACCATTTTGGTGATTTTTCAAAGTTAGACAACTGCTGCTGTCCAAAACTGCTTTAGTGTAACATGTTGATTTCTATTTTGTCCCAAATTCCACAATTCATACAATTCAAGATTTGCTCAATTAACCCTCAATTGAGCTAATTTTCTCATTTAATACTTTTCTCTATCATTTTAGACTACTTCATAACCTTTGAAAATCAGAATTTTAACATTAGGCCTTAATTTCAACTCTTTCACAATTAGGTCCTAAAACCAATTTCCATCAATTTTACTTGATAAAATCACCATATATCAAAATTAAAGCTTCAATTCTATATTTATTCATCATATTATTCCAGCACTCATCCATAGAAACTTTAAAATTTGCCATAGAATCAAAAACTAATGACATACTAAGTTGGACCCAATTGTAAAAGTTCAAAACATAGAAATTTCAAGGAGAAAGCGAGAATTAAACTTACATGAAGCCAGAGTATGAAAACCAGCTTGAACCCTCTTCCATGACTATTGAAAACCAGCTTGAACCCTCTTCCATGACTATTTTTCAGCTGATGAAAATGAAGAGAAATGAAGAGAATTCTAGATATTCCAATTTGGTCCCATATTTATTTAACTAATTTTGACAATTTTTCAATTTTACCCTTATTTCAGCCATTTCCTGATTTTTCTCAGCTATTGCCGCCCAAAATATCTCCTTTGGGCTTATTTTCACTTTACGTCCTTCCACATTTGACAATTAAGCTATTTAATCCTTCTAGCAACTTTTATACCTTTTTCAATTTAGTCCTTTTTATTTTATTAACCACCCAAACGTCAAAATTTCCTAACGAAATTTTTATACCACTTTATTGACATTCTGTAAATATTCATAAAAATATTTTTGACTCGGTTTATAACACCGAGATCTCGATACCTCTTTTTTCTCGATTTCTTGACCAAATAAATCTTTATAAAACACAATTTACTATTTCAAAAATCTTTTAAAAGCTACATTTGGCTCGTAAATATTAAATAATACAATCTATGAGTTCATTTGTCAGATTTGATGGTCTCGAACCACTATTTCTAATATAACTGAAATTTGGGCTATTACATTCCCAATTTGGCATCCATTTCCCTCTAAAATCCTTCTATATTGGAATGATTTGTTTCAGCACGAGGTCCCCTTCATGAAACTCTCTCTGGCGAATTTTCTTGTTATAGGCTCGCATCATTCATTTCTGATACATCTGACCATGACGAATAGACCTTAGTCTCTTTTCTTCAATCAAGTGCAACTGATCATACTGAGCCTGAATCCATTCAGCTTCATCCAACTTTATTTTTGACAGCACACGAAGAGAAGGAATTTCCACTTCGATGGGTAGGACGGCCTCCATCCCATAAACCAACGAATAATGTGTTGCCCCAGTAGAGGTTCTGACAGACGTCCGATAAGCATAGAGTGCAAACGGCAGTTTCTCATGCCAATCCTTGTAAGTCTCAGTCATTTTCCCCACTATCTTCTTGATGTTTTTGTTAGCCGCTTCCACTGCCCCATTCATTTTCGGACGATATGGAGACGAGTTATGATGTTTGATCCCAAATTGGTTACAAATTTCTGCTATCGAGCTGTTGTTCAAGTTCAGCGCGTTGTCTGATATGATTCTCTCAGGCATTCCATATCGACAAATAATCTCTTTCTTTAAGAATCTACTAAATGCTGATTTAGTAACATTAGCATATGAAGCATCCTCTACCCATTTCGTGAAATAATCAATTACCACGAAGATGAATCGATGCCCATTCGAAGCTTTTGGTGAGATTGGCCCAATAACATCCATGCCCCACATGGAAAAAGGCCACGGGGAAGTCATAACGTGCAAGGCGACGGAGGCACATGTATTTTGTCTCCATAAATCTGACATTTATGACATCTCTTGGCATAGTTAATACAATCTCCTTCTATGGTAGACCAATAATACCCAAACCTCATTATCTGTCTGGCCATCGTGAATCCATTAGCGTGTGTTCCACAAACACCCTCATGAACTTCTTCAAGGATTTGCTTAGCTTCAACAGCATCAACACATCTCAATAGCACTTGATCTTTTCTCTTTTTGTATAAAATATCTTCATCTAAGACATAATCAGAGGCCATTCTTCTTAGAGTCCTTTTCTCATTCTCTGTAGCATTCTCCGGATATTCACGATTTTTCACGTACTGCAATACATTCCGATACCAAGGATAGTCATCTCTTTCCTCTTTCTCTATGTCATAACAATGGGCTGGGACCTCGACAATACTCATCTGAATAGGCCTCATGTCTTCTGGTTTGTTTACTTTGATCATAGAAGCCAAGGTTGCCAATGCATCGGCCATCTGATTTTCATCGCGTGGAAGGTAATTGAAAGTAATGTTGTCAAACTCCTCAATTAATCCCAAAACTATTTTTTGATAATCAACTAATTTAGGATCTCTTGTCTCCCACTCTCCTTTAAGTTGGTAAATTACTAAGGCGGAATCACCGTACACTTCTAGCACTCTGATCTTGCGTTCCAAGGCTGCACGAAGTCCCATGATGCATGCTTCATATTCTGCCATGTTGTTTATGCAATCAAAATCCAGTTTGCATGTGAATGGATAATAATCACCACCAGGAGATACCAGAACTGCCCTAATTCTATTTCCCATAGCATTCGATGCTCCATCAAAATTCAATTTCCACCGACAATCTTCAATATTCGCCACATACATCAATTCCTCATTTGGGAAATCAAAGCTTAAAGGTTCATAATCATCCAAAGCTCTACTAGCCAAAAAGTCTACGATTGCACTTCCTTTTATAGCCTTTTGGTTCACATAGACTATATCGAATTCAGATAGTAGAATCTGCCACCTAGCCATTCTTCCGTTCAAGGCAGTGGATTCCATCATGTACTTTAAAGGGTCAAGTTTGGAAATCAACCATGTTGTGTGGTATAGCATATACTGCCTCAACCTCCTAGTTGTCCAAATCAAATCGCAACATAATTTCTCGATCGACGAGTACCTCATTTCACAATCAGTGAATTTTTACTTAGATAATATATTGCCTTTTCTTTCCTCTCTGACTCATCGTGTTGTCCAAGCACAGTCTTGACTCTTCTTAATAGCCACAGATGCTCTACCTTGAGTTGGCTCATCATTCTGATGCCTCTTCTAAAACCTTTTTGAAGAACCCGAATACTTTATATCTCTCTTGCCTCTGACTCTTTCTCGATTCTGACGTTCTGAGCTCTTAGCCTCTTCGGCTATTTTGGCTTTCTCCACAAGCGTGGAAAAAGTTCTAACTTGTTGTGGGGCTATCAAAACCCGCAACTCATCATTCAGCCCATCCTCGAAGCGTACACAGCGCTTATTATCCGTTGACACTATTGTCCGAGCATAGCGACTCAAGCGTAAAAACTCAACCTCATACGCTACCACCGTCTTATTTCCTTGAATCAGATTCAGGAATTCCTTCCTCCGAGCATCCACATAACTTGTTCCTACATATTTCCCTTGAAAGGCAGCTTTGAAGAATTCCCAAGTAACAAATGCACTTGGTGCCTTCTGGACGAGAAGCCACCATTGGTATGCCTCGCCCCTTAACAAAGATATCGGTCCTCTTAGTTTACATTCTCAATTACTCTAGGTCATCCATAATTTGCTCTACCACCTCGAGCCAATATTCAAGAACATTTGGAGCTACACCGAGACACCTCTCGAAAACCTCAAAGACCACTTGATTTCAATCGCTCCGATATCGACCCACGAGTTGTTGGCCCAACTCTAGTTCCAAATGACCCTTTCAAGGACTCGCAACATTGCTCGTGTCAAAGCATTATCTTCTCTCTATTCTCTTGTGAATCATTTTCGACACTGGTGATGCCGGTGCATCCATTTCCAGACTATGTCCCGATTCCTAGGACACAACTCTAGCACCTCGGCCTCTACCACGGCCACGTCTATCACGTCCACGTCCTCTGGCGCTCATACTGACTAACTCGTTTTAATATGATTACGAATTTTATGAATTAGAAAACTATTTCAGTGTTTATTAACGATATTTTATGAGATTCAAGAGATAATGTTATTTTTCGCAAACACATCCTATAGTCTCGATCTCTACGGTTTTCAACATCTAAAACTAGAAGTTCTAGAGTGTTCCTATGATCATATCATCATAATAATCATTCAGTAATGAATACTTACTTGACTTGGTGCCGGATGCTTGTGGTGCCATACTAACTTTAAAACATAAAAATAATTTCATACGGAAGTTATTTATTGAACCCAACCACAGTCGAGTTTTGAAACCAGCTCTGATACCATTAAATGTAACACCCCAAACCAGGTCTATGCGTTAAGACGAGATTTGGTTTGTCACATAGATCGAACATCCTTTTAATTTTTCTAATGAATTAGGTGAAACCGTTCTACAAAACCTCTTGAAAGTGAAGTTTAGTAAAACCAAGAAAAATGATTTAAAATCGATGAATTTAAGAAACATTAGTTGAAATCTTATCATTTAGTATTTAATTGTCAAAAACCTTAAAGTAGTTTTTAAAGAGTTCAAAAGAATTTAAAACAAGAATAGTTAAAGAATCTCATATGTTTTAAAACCAAAGTATTTTAAGAAATATTATAGGATTAACATAAGCCCATATTAAATATCTAAAACAAAATTTAAATCCATCCACACATAAAAATCCATGAAATATTAATAAAGGCCTTATTACATCATACCCAAAATAGTAATTAAAAGAATTCACTTAATTAAAAGTTCATAGTTTATAAAACCCATGTTCGAAGTATGGCCTCCACGAAGTCATCCTCGGCCCAAGCCTCCGTCAATTGCCATTACCTGAGATGGATAATTAAACGGAGTGAGTTACTTAGAACTTAGTTTATAACTCACTTACCATATCCACTGGGCTAGATCATCAAGTCATTATTTTGGGCTTGAGCTCATATACGAATTTAACAATATAATAAATAAAATGCATGTAAAATGAAATTCCTAACCAAACCTAATTTCCATCCGCTACACACCACCCGTACCAACCAACACACTTGTGGGGATCAAGTCAACCCACCCCGCCAACACACCAATCGTAGGCATAAAGCCATTTTTAATAATGTTGTGCTGCACCACCGAACTAGATTGTGACAAAGTCACCGAACTAGAGGCATTAAGCCATTAAAATATTTGTGGCAGAGCCACCGAACTAGATTAGGCCTTTCTTCTCTTCATCATTTATCCCAACCCATGCAATCATGTATGCAACAGTCTATATCCATATGATAATTTAACAAAAAGCCCATAATACATGTGAGTTTATATTTCAAGTTTTTATTTTGGCCCATAAGACAAAATAACATTTAGCCCATTTAGCAATCTAGTAACTTTGGCCCATATATCGATCTAGCAGATTTTTGGCCCATTTAACGATCTAACAGATTTTTGGCTCGTTTAACGATCTAGCAGATTTTCGGCCCAATTAACAACTAGCAGATTTTTGGCCCATTTAACGATCTAGCAGATTTTCGGCCCGTTTAACGATCTAGCAAATTTTTGGCCCAATTAACAATCTAGCAGATTTTTCGGCCCATTACACATGAGGCATAAAATTTACTATTTACCAATTAACTCATTGAGGGCGTTTTCGTAAATTTCATAACTTTAACAGTTTTCATGTATTCACACAAAAGTATTAATTATTACGCATTTTCTGATTTTTTCATCTTTACGATTTTTCCCAATACTTACGGTATAGTATCTAACCCGAGATAACTGTGAAGTTACACACCTGGTTACTGTGAGAACTAGACTTTCTCGCTCGTCAATACCTAAACGCAACACGATAAACTAGAACACTATTATTTATTTACAAATCGTATCTTAGAAGTAACGATCTAGACTTTTACCCTCAGAATTTTGAACCACTTTTATTTGCGGTTTCTCCCCGATTGATGGTTCGTTACCCTATGAAAATCCATGAACAAACAAAGGTTCGGGGGTACGAACGACTTCAAACAACTGGTTCTCCTCGGATGAGGGTCCACAACCCGGTGAAAAATCTCGGATTCCCGAAACAGTCCTTCGCTTAAACTTAGGGGGAATAGCGGAACCACCCCTCTTCCGAACACTATTTACCGCCCTTTTCGTCCATATCTTGATTGTCTCTATTGACAAAAGATCATTAGTCCGACTAATAAATTATCGAAATTATGACTAATGATTTTAAAAGTGAGATTGGCTTACCACAAATATCCTCGTTCCACAATATGACAATCGAGCGATAACGTCCCCTAAAACGAAATAGATTAATAAACCATTTATATCCATATGTCGAGTAATATGAGAATCCTCAATAATCCTTTACCTTAACACCTTAAATCAATTCCAACGATTCACGACGCTTACGAACACTTGAGTTTCGGCCTATCTCTATTTCACTATAAAATGAAGAGAATTTATTTAAGAGAAATGGATGAAGATTTCGGTCAAAAGGCTTTCTAAAACCAACTTAAGGATTTGGCAATTAAGCAAATAAGAACAAAATTAAAACTATCAAAGAGGGTTCTTTCCGAATATTCAAAGTTTGAATAAAACAGAATTGAGAAGAAAGAATATGTGAAAGCAAAGAAACTTTCGGCTTAGGCAGATAGTCACTGACATTCGGCCATGAGAGAAAAATAATGAAGAAAGTATGGTTGAAAAGAAAATAAGAGATGAAAGAAAGAGAAAGAGAATGATAGGTTTATAATTAAATTATCAAAGGTAAAAGAAAAGCAAAGAGAGAGTGTTTAAGACAATGGTGCATTCGACAATGGGGGGTGAAAACTATGGCTTGTTGTGTTGGCAATTTCGGCACTAGGAGAGATTTTGCAAAAAATAAGGTGATCAAATGGTCAAAAGTATGGCCATAAGAAATGAAACAAAAGTTGTTTTTCTTCTAAACCAATACATTCGGCCAAGGGAGAAAAATGGATAGAGAGAAAGTGTTTTGCAAAAGCAAAAATGACCAAAAGGTAATACCCCCCAAAGCTACCAACCAAACTAGCCTATCACCAAAATTCACCACCTAAAATTGGCTCCCTCCTTTAGTCCACAAAACCGTCCCCATTCATGGTCAAAATGGCCATGAAAAAGTTACCAAAACATCAACCTAGACTCAAGCCTTACCATCCTCCATTTTCCTTAAGTTTGAGAAATCCTATCCCCAAAGTCAAGCAATTGCATCCCTTAACTCATGCTTACCATAACCTTAAGTCCTCTTACCATAAAAATTTAATCCAACTCATCCTAATCCTTATCCATGACCGACACATGCCATATAGATGCAAAAATTAAAGTCACCAAAATGCATGCTAGGAGATTCGAACCTCTCCCCTTAAGTCCAACTTATGGCGCCATCACCTCTTTGCCAATTACTCATCTTATTCCATTTTTATCACTTGATTAACTTAACTTCAAGGTCACTTGATTTCTCTACAGTAAAGTACTCTTTACTAAAATTTATTCTAATTCCAAGTAAACCCGAGCCTTCTCAAGACTATATTAAGCACACAATAAAATTATACCCGAGTTAATACCAAAGACAAGCAACATATTGATACTCAAATTTTTGGATGTTACAAGTGTCCCAATTTTCACGACTTTCCCTTCTTCTAAGGTTATGTTCTCTATTTCTTCTTCATGGGGTAAGATCTGTTTCTCCTCTTGTTTCACCATGCTCAACAAATCTGGAGATAAATCGCTATCTCGGTCACCTTCAAAATCCCAAGATTCCTCTAAACACATGTCCTGCTCAAAATGGACTTCCGAATCCATAATATCGTTGCTCATGCCATTGATATCTAGGGACCTGTGATGGGTGAAAAAATGGACAATGAATTTGGGGACAAATATTCACATGATATGAACAAAAGAATATGCAATTTGAGAAGAAATTTAAAAGGATGAAAATGATAGAATATTTACTCAAGTTGATTATCCAAAATGTATTTTATTGAAATGATAAATTCTGAACAAAAGCCTATTTCACAAAGAGATCTTTACTGCTCCTAGGCTAAAACAACAAAGCGTTCAATATTACTCAGATAATTCCTAAAACTACGTGGAGCTCCACTGCAATTCAATTGTCTAGAATGCTTTCAGGTTCATAAGGGCGAATACCCATCTGGTTCCTCTGTTCTATTCCTTCCTCATGTATGGCATTGACGTGAGGAATTTCCAATAACCCTCTCAGGGTGAATTGTCCCTCCTGATACAAAGTTCTGGGATATCTGCGGGAATGTCATCGATTTCCACTAGACATCTTCTCCATTCAAGCGTGCCCTTCTGCTCTCCTGTTTCTTTTTTAACTCCTTCCTTTTTTGTCTAGCATCCTGCTTGAAACCCAAGCCAAAACGATCTCTCTTCTCCTTCAGTATTGGCACTCCAATTTCCCCTTGTAGGTATCTGCCTAATCCTTTCCTTGGTAGGGCTCCTTTTCCCACCGTCATCTATAAGCCCATCCTTATTGTCTTAGATATCCTAGGCACTGGGACTTCACTTCCCTCCGAGATGAAAGTTGCGTTGACAAACTCTAAGGACCTGAAAGAACATTCAATGGCCTCCTCATTCTTTTCTATATATGGTGCGTTATTTGTAACAGTCGCTATAATGTCTTCCTCTGCATTTATAGTGACTAGTCGACCATCCATTACCAGCTTCAGTTTTTGATGAAGAGATGAGGGCACTGCCCCTGCCGAATGAATCCAAGGCCTTCCCAACAAGAAATTGTATGAAGGTTTTATATCCATCACCAGAAAATCCACCTCATATGTGCTTGGGCCAATCTGCAAAGGTATGTCAATTCTCCCCATCACTCTTCTCTCAGTACCGTCAAATGCTCTCACTATGTTGTGGCACGTCTTCATGTGAGAACTATCTATTTGTAACCTCTTCAGTGTTGACAATGGTAGAACATTCAAGGCTGATCCATTATCAATCAACACGATCGGTAAAGTATATCCTTTGTAACGAGTGGTTATGTGTAGGGCCTTAGTCGACCCTATACCCCCAGGTGGAATCTCATCATCACTGAAGGAAATAAAATTGTTGGCACTTATGTTACTAACTAATCGATCCAGCTTATTGACCGATATGTCCTTAGTAACGTACGTCTCGTTTAGCACTTTTATCAAAGCTTCTCGATGAACTTCAAAACTTAAAAGTAAGGCTAGCACCGAAATACGAGCCGGTTGTTTGCATAGCTGCTCCACCACATTGCATTCACTGTGCTTTAAGAATTTCAAAAATTCTTTAGCCTCTTCCTCCTTCACATGTATATTGATAAGGTTATCAAGTCCTTCTTCTGGTTCAATTGGCATGTCTTTTGCCTTTGCTAGTTCAGTTCTAACGTTTACCGAGTCATAACGCCTCCCATTTCTCGTATAAAATCCCTCTCTTTGGACCTCCTTGGAAGTGCTAGCCGCAATTACTACTTTCGGTATCGTCACATTACAATTGTAATTCCATGGTATGGCCTTGTCATCTTTGTAAGGAAAGGATGCTGGTCTCTGAATTACTATTTTAGGCGCAATTTGTGCTCCGCCTTCCGTATTCTTTGATCGGGAAATAATAATCCTTGGATGATTGACTTTTTGAGCAGTCCACTCTCCTTTTGTTGCATATATGTCTCCCCCCTCAGAACCTTCTTCATAAAATTCCAGTTTCTTATTGTCCATAAGGCTCTGTACCAAAGCCCTAAACTCAACACAGTCTTGGATCTCATGTCCGTCATCTTCGTGGAACTCACAATAGTTCCTTGGTTCTTCACTTCTTTTTCCGGACTTGATTTTATTAGCCCCCTTCTTGCCATCTCATTCTAGATTATCCTCAACGAGGTCTTCACCTTCGAGATATCCCTCTTGGTCTTTCTTATATGATCTTCTCCAATCGCGTTTACCCTGTAATGGCCTAAATTCAAGGTTATCGGAATAATGGTTTCGCAATCATAAATCCGATTTAAAGAGAAATTTATTTCAATATATTTGCAAGAATATTTATATGATAGGAAATATTTTTATAAATATTTATAAAATGTTAGTAATGTGGTATTAAAATTTTGTTTTAGTAATGTGGTATTAAAATTTTGTTAGAAAATTTTAACGTTTGGGTAGGTAATTAAATGAAAAATATTAAATTGAAATAGAAGTAAAAGTTGAATTATAGATTAAAAGAAATTTTAAAGGACCAAAATGGCAATTAAGCCATTTTGTCTAGTTGAGGCGGTTTATTGTGAAGAAAATCTAATATTTTTATGTTTAATATATATTATTATATTATTATATAATAAAGATATTTTATGTTTTAATTATAATATAATAAATTATATTGTTATTATTATATTTATATATGTGTGTATAAGCTAAAAAAAATAGAAATAGAAACAGAATAGGCAAACGAAACAGAGAAGGAAAGAAGGAAAGAAAGAAAAGAAAGAAGAAAGGGAAAAATGAAAGTTTGAAGCTTGAAAGTTGATAGGTAAGTCAATTTAGCCCTTTTTACTTAATTTTGATGTTTTAGAAGCCTCGGAAAAAGGTTTTGATGAAGCTAAGTTGTCATATTGAAAGTTTGTGAGCTCTCAAGTATAGTTTATGATGAAACAAAAACATGAATTAAGGACTTAATTGAATGAATTTCAAGTTAGAATTGAAAGATGGATTTAATGGATTTAATTGAGAAGTAAGCTATAAGTAAACAGTTTTTGGACAGCAGCAGTAAAGTAACTTTGAAAAATCACTAAAAATCGTAGAAGTGGAAGTATAAGTTGAGTGAGATATTAAATTAAAGCTTATTGAGTCTATTTTCATATGAAAGAAACATAGAAAGCAAAGTAATTCTTTATTTTGAGATATTTATATTTTTGTAAGACTGGTTCAGAGTGATTTCGAGATCCCCTGTTCTGACTTTGAAAAATCATAAAAATTTAATAAAAATAACTAGGGGCTTAAATTTATATTTTTAGACTCTTTAATGAGTCTATTTTAGAAGAAACAAACTAAAACATCATTTTAATTCTTTAAAAGGATAAAATTGATTCATAGTGAAAAGTGGTCTGAACTGTCAAATAGTAAAACAAGGGAAATTTTAATGAATAAACTGTACTAATTGGCTAAGACAAATATTCTGAAAATTTTACAGTATAAATATATGTGAGTCTAGTTTCAGAGAAAATTAACGGTTCTTCAATTGGAGTTCTGTAGCTCGAGAAATAAATAATTTAGTGACTGTGACTCAAGTAGACAGCTTTGAATGAATTATGAACAATAATAGAATTATAGTGAATGCTACATGTGAACATAAAATGTGTTGAATTGATGATTGAATTTATTTATTTAGATCAGGAAAACACAAATACGAAGTTAGATAGAGGAAAGGAAAAAGTCCCGGATTAGTAGATTTTTGTGTACGAACAAGTATCGAGGTAAGTTCATGTAACTTGTATTATATTCTTAAATGCTTGAAATGTATATTATTGATGTGAATATGATTTCAATGTTCATTGTATGAAAGTTGATGAAACATTGATATATTTGATAAAAAGTGGAAGAAATCCCGGTTGAATGAAAGGAAAATTCGATGGATCTCGAAAAGGAATTAATGGTAAAAAGATCTAGCCGGACGGGTGATCCTATCTTGATATAGCCCTCCAAGAATATGTGGAAAATGGATTTAGCCGGACGGGTAATCCAATTAGGGTCTCAATTTAGCCTCGACTGGTAATTCGGATCCAAGCTCATTAGAGTAATTGTCGCTGCGAGGATTTAGCCGGACTGGTAATCCCGATAATACTCTATGAGTTTATATTACAGGATTTAGCCTTGACCGTAATCCTCCGTAAGGATGAGGTTCATGGAGTGTGCTCTCGAAATGGAAATGTACGCACATGAACATGAATTGACGGACCTGGATTGTACACTAAAAGTGTACTTCTGAAAATCCATCAAAATTTCGAGTAATTCAACCGGATAAATATGGAAATATAACAAAGAAACGGAAATCATGGTATTGATGAGCTCATCAATCATAGTATATATATATTATTGATACATGGAAATTATTGAACTAACTTGAATGTTGAGCTTGTGTATGTTAGGGTAATAATGCATTGAATGGATATATGAATGTTTATTATATTGAATTGAAAAATATTAGGCAAGTATAATTCTTGTTACATGGGCTTACTAAGCACAAAGTGTTTACCCTATTTCCTTTTTCCCTGTTTTGTAGTGTTAAGAGCTCGAGATCGGATTCATCAGAGACATATCACACTATCAACCCCAAGACTTGGTATTTAAAGAAACTTTATTTTGAAAATGAATGGCATGTATAAGCTAATAAAATAAATGTTAATATGAAATGAATATAAGGTCAGCCATTGATATGGCTTATGTGTTGAAGTTATCTTATAAATATGCATGGATTTATTTTGAAAATATGTTGAATTAGATTGGTTGATGTGAATTGGTCTCGGTTAAAAAAAAATTTTGTAGGGAAGGCTAGATAATTATAAAGGGGTTATATTGAGTAAAAAAATCGTAAACTCTCAGAATGCCTCGTACCCTCTTTCGTCAACCAATACGGGTAGGGGGTGTTACATTTATTGGTATCAGAGCTACGGTTTAGCCGGTTCTAGGATCGACATAACGAATACGGATTAGCTATACATGCTATTTAAATTATTTTTGATAGTGTGATATCTCCTGACCATTTAAATTGTGTTTTCCTTATAGTAATGTCATCTGATCGAGCTCAATCTGCAGAAGCTGGGAGTCATGCTCCAGCTTCAGTGTAAAGAGAAGAAACTAGCAGTAGAAGACCCAATACAGAAGGTCAAGGGAGGAGGCAAAATAGCCTTCTTTCAAATGATGAATGAATGGTTTACTCAAGACATAAGAACTAACCCTACAAAGGTAGCAAACTCAAACTCCCTCCTATTCCTCCACGGTTCCGAGATTTCACAGTACAGTCTTGAATCACAAAAAGGAAAAGCTCCAGTTGATAAAATTTGAAAATATGAGGCCGAAGAATTTCAAGCAGCAGTTGATGATGATCCCGAATAGGCTGAATTTTGGTTAGAAATACTACTCGGGTTTTGGAAGAATTATCTTGCACACCAGAAAAATGTTTAAAATATGCCGTCTCACTGCTAAAAGACACAACTTATCATTGGTGGAATACTAAAGCTTCAGTTGTTCTGAAAGAAGAAATTACATGGAAATTCTTCCAGACTGAGTTCAAAAAGAAATGTATCAGTCAAAGATTTCTTGATCAAAAAAGAAAAGAATTTCTTGAGCTGAAACAGGGCAATAGATTGGTATCTGAGTATGAAAGAGAAGTTGTTCGGTTGAGTAAATATGCTCGAGAATAGGTACAATCAGAAGCTAAAATGTGTAAACGATTCGAAGAATGTTTAAATCTGATCAGACAGAGGGATTATCTAATGTGATTTCAGTTATTACTGCTCAGAGGTATGTCAAAAAGGGGTATGATGCTTTTCTTACTTATGTATTAGACACCAAGGTATCTAAGTCGAAGATTCAGGTAGTGCCAGTGGTATGTGAATTTTTTGATGTGTTTCCAGAAGAGTTACCAAGGTTGCCACCAGAAAGAGAAGTGGAATTCTCTATAGATTTGATTCCGGGAACTACTCTGATTTCCATAGCTCCAAACCGAATGGCTCCTACAGAATTAAATGAATTAAAGACACAGTTACAGGAACTTGTTGATAAAGGTTTTGTCCGACCGAGTCATTCACCTTGGGGTGCTCCGGTTCTGTTTGTGAAAAAAAATGAGCCTTTGAGATTGTGTATTGACTATCGGCAGCTCAATAAGGTAACTATAAAGAATAAGTACCGTTGCCTCGGATTGATGATTTATTTGATCACTCAAAGGTGCCACAAGATTCTCAAGATTGATCTCCGATCGTTATTACCGATTCACGGGTAAAGGAGTCGATGTATCAAGACAACTTTCGTAACGGTATGGGCATTATGAGTTTCGTTATGCCGCTTAATGACTAATGCACTGCAGATTTATGGATCGATGAATCGATTTGAATCCGCATTTAGATGATTTGTGGTAGTATTCATTGATGATATTTTGGTTTATTCTCGAGGTGAAGAAGAACATGCGAACATTTAAGAATTATGTTGCAAATTTTGCGAGGAAGTAATTATATGCTAAATTCAAGAATGTGAATTTTGGCTTCGAAAGTGGGTTTTCTTGGACATATTGTATCCATTGAAGGCATTAGGGTAGATCCAAGTAAAATCTCAACTATTGTCAATTAAAGTCCACCGAAGAATGTATCTGAAGTTAGAAGTTTCTTGGGTTTAGTGGTTATTATCGAAGATTTGTACAGGATTTTCTATGATAGCTTCTCCGATGATTCGATTATTGCGTAAAGATGTAAAGTTTGAGTGGATGATGAATGTCAAGAGTTTCAACCGATTGAAAGATCTACTAATGAAAGCACCAAGATTAGTGCAAATGAACCGTAAAGAATTTGTTATTTATGAATGCCTCATTAAATGGTTTAGGTTGTGTCCTCGATGCAAGAAGGTAAAGTAATAGCCTATGCTTCAAGACAACTTAAACCACATGAAAGAAATTACCCAAGACATGATCTTGAGTTAGTCGCTATTGTATTTGCATTGAAGATATGGCGGCATTACTTGTACGGTGAGAAATGTCATATTTATATTGATCATAAAAGCTTGAAGTATTTGATGACACAAAAAGATCTGAATCTAAGATAGCGCAGGTGGCTTGAATTGATAAAGGACTATGATTTGATTATTGATTACCATCCGGGTAAGGCTAATATTGTGGCTGATGCTTTGAGTCGAAAATATCTGTTTGCTTTGCGATCTATGAATGCTCAATTGTCTTTGGTTGATGATGGTTCAATCATAGCTAAATTGAGAGCTAAACCAACATTTCTACAGCAAATTTGTGAAGCTCAGAAGAATGATAAGAAGTTACAGGTTAAACGGGCACAATGTGAGTTAGGTACTGATTCTGAATTTCAAGTTGGAATTGATGGTTGTTTATTATTCAGAGGTAGGGTATGTGTACCCAAGAATTTAGAGTTCATACAGAAAATTTTACACGAAGCTCACAGTGGTACTATGTCTGTACATCTGGGAAGTAATAAAATGTATAATGATCTGAAAAAGATTTACTGGTGGCCAGGTATGAAACGTGATATTTCTGAGTTTGTATCAAAATGTCTGATATGTCAACAGTCAAAGCGAACATCGTGTACCTTCGGGTTACTTCACCAATTACTATACCGAATGGAAATGGGAAAGAATCACTATAGATTTTGTATCGGGTTACCGTTGTCTCCGAGGAAAAAGATGCTATTTGGGTGATTGTTGACCGATTGACAAAGTCAGCACACTTTATTCGATATGTATGGATTATTCTTTAGATAAACTGTCTGAACTATACATATCTGAGATTGTCAGGCTACATGGAGTGCCTGTCTCCATTATATTAGATAGAGATCCCCGATTTACGTCTCGTTTCGAGGACAAATTGCAAGAAGCTTTAGGTACTCAGTTGTATTTCAGCACTGCATTTCATCCTCAGACAGATGGCCAATTTGAGCGTGTAATTCAAGTATTGGAAGATATGCTCCGATGTTGTATACTAGAGTTTGAAAGTAATTGGGAGAGATATCTACCTTTGATTGAATTTGCTTACAATAACGCTTATCATCCAAAGATTAAAATGGCTCCGTATGAAGCTTTGTATGGTAGAAAATGTAGAACACCATTATATTGGACAGAGCTTAGTGAAAAGAAGATACATGGGGTTGATTTGATCCGGGAAACAGAAGAAAAAGTAAAAGTGATTCGGAATAGCTTGAAAGTAGCCTCTGATCGCCAAAAATCATATACCAATCTTAAACGAAAAGAGATTGGATTTCAGGTTGGTGATAAGGTATTTCTGAAAGTGTCTCCTTGGAAGAAAGTTCTCCGATTCGGTCGAAAGGGTAAATTAAGTCCAAGATTTATCGGGCCATATGAAATTATAGAAAGAATTGGACTGGTCGCTTATCGATTGGCATTAGCACTGGAACTTGATAGAATTCATAATGTTTCTCATGTGTCTATGCTACGACGATATCGGTCAGATCCTTCACATGTTATTTCTTCGACAGAAGTGGAGCTTCAACCGGATATGGCTTATAATGAAGAACCGGTCAAGATATTGGCACGAGAAACAAAGGAGCTTAGAAATAAAAAGATAAATTTAGTGAAAGTATTATGGCAAAAGCATGGGATTGAGGAAGCGACATGGGAATCGGAGGAGACAATGAGGAAATAATATCCGAACCTCTTTACTGGTAAGATTTTCGAGGACGAAAATCCTTAAAAGGGGGGGAGAGTTGTAATGGCCTAAATTCAAGGTTATCGGAATAATGGTTTCGCAACCATAAATCCGATTTAAAGAGAAATTTATTTAAATATATTTGTAAGAATATTTATATGATAGGAAATATTTTTATAAATATTTATAAAATGTTAGTAATGTGGTATTAAAATTTTGTTAGAAAATTTTAACGCTTGGGTAGGTAATTAAATGAAAAGATTAAATTGAAATAGAAGTAAAAGTTGAATTATAGATTAAAAGAAATGGTGCGAAATCGACACATTAAGTGTTCGAATACGAAACAATCGATAAATCCGTACTCTTCCAAATCCTATGGCATGCCAATTAAATCCGACCAAATTTAGCTAATTAATAGGGTATTTCGCTTCTCAATTTCATTTTCATTTTTATAACAAATTCAATTTCAATATCAAATACACTTTTCCAATCAATGTACAATTCATATATTCACACATATTCACATTTTCATTCATTTCTTGAACATTCAACACGAGGTGCACTTTTCACTTTTCTATTCCATCGACACAATATTAACCTTATTTTTATTTACTAAACATATTACTCACAATTCATGGTGCACGAAATACTAACACATATTTTCTCACGTTACTTACCTCAATATTTACTTACCATAAAATAAATAAATATAAAATTAGTACAACTTTAATCAGGTGCTCAACTTTTACAAAATTACAATTTTGAATTACGACATTCACGGCAACATCAGAACAATAACAAATTTTACCAATTAGTGCACGAAATCGACACACGAGGTGCACGAAATCGTATTTTAATAATAAAAGAAATCATTTTCATCAATAGAACATTTCTCATCGATATCTCATGGTAGATACTTTGAACAATAATTTATTAAAGAAACGACACTCATACTATAGGAATTTCATTTGAAATCTTGCGGATACATATACCTCACGACGAGGTGCATATTAACTCGACATCTTTCTCAGAACTGTGTTCATTTACTAAACCATTCTCAACTCGATTACGTTGTCGGTTAATCTACAACTCAACTCTTTAGTCTTCCACTTGTAAACCCATTCGGTTTGAATTTCATAAAATTTCGATATAACTTAACACTATCTATATATCTATATATATATATATATATATATATATATATATATATATTTGTTTCAAGTAACTTAACATGCATACTCATTTTACACAACCTTCCTATCATCTTATTCAAACAAGTGCACTTATACTTTCATTCATAAATCTCGCATGAAAATAATAAGCAATACAATAACATGCTATTTTCATATTCTTTCTATTTATTCATATTCGAGATAAACTTTTTTCTCGAGTCATAGTCATTAAATAATTTATATCTAGAGCTACTGAACACCAAATTAAGACACATTAATTTTTCACGAAACTAGATTCATTTATCTTCTTACCATAAAATTTTTAGAATTTTTGCTTAGCCAATTTATACAGTTTATTCATTAAATTTTCTCTATTTCACTTGTTCAACTATTAAGAACTCTCTTCACTATAAGTTAATTTCTCTGTGTCCGAATTTATATGGTCTACTTGTTTAGTTCATTTGAAACTAGACTCATTCGAGATTTCGGGCATGTAAATTACATCTCATAATTATTTTTGTACAAATTTTAACGATTTTTTTTTCAAATGCGAATAGGGATCACGTGATTATTGAACCGGTCTCACGAAATTCAAATATCTCAAAATATACGAATCATTTGTTTATCATATTTCTTTTATATGAAAATAGACTCAATAAGCTTTAAATCAATACCTCATCCAACTATAATTTAATTTTTACTATTTTTGGTGATTTTCAAATTCATATTCTTGCTTTCTTGTCCAAAGCAGTTCTATTGTAAATTTTGCTCTCTTTCACTTTAGTTGTGTTCATCACTTGCGTATACCAATATTTCTAATTTAGATTACATATCGAACATATTGTTCATACATTACATTTGCCACGTGTCTCAATTGGTCACATTCATACAATTCAATCTTAGCTATTCAACAATTGAAATCATTCACATTCATGTTGAGCCATTATCCATCTCATGAACCAATGGTTCATATTTTCCATTCCATACTCCTATTCAAATCACATTTTCAATTCATGTTCTATTTTCACATTTCTTCCAATGGCTCAACCATTTCATTTTATTCAATTTAATATTTCCTTTAGTTACCTATTAATAGACTCGGACTCAGCGGATACCAGAGTTCAACCCAAACACACGATGCGGCTCATTGTGCCTAAGCGGTACATAGTACTGATCGAATCGACACATAAGTTCTGAAATGAAACACGAGGTGCCTAATACACGACACGAGGTGCACGAAATCGACCTGCAGTGCACGAATTCGACACGAGGTGCACGAATCGACACACGAGGTGCACGAAATCGACACACGAGGTGCACGAAATCGACACACAAGTGCACGAAATCGACACACGAAGTGCACGAAATCGACACACGAGGTGCACGAATCGACACACAAGGTGCACAATCGACACATTAAGTGCACGAAATCGACACGAGGTGCACGAAATCGACACATAAAGTGCACGATCGTAAGTGAGAGATAAATCCTACTCTTCAAATCCTATGGCATGCCAATTAAATCAAACTCACCCGACTAATTAATAGGGTATTTAGTTCTCAATTTCATTTTCATTTTTATAACAAATTCAATTTCAATATCAAATACACTTTTCAATCAATGTACAATTCATATATTCACACATATTCACATTTTCATTCATTTCTTGAACATTCAACTCAATCACTTCCTCATACTTTCAATCCATGTACATTTCAAATAATCACATTCAATTCAATTTGATTTAATTTCAAATCACTTTTCACTTTTCACATTTCCATTCCATTCATTTATATATATATATATATATATATATCATCAATTCAATGAATTTTCCACTTTCTAATCAATATATCATCAAATGCTCATACATATTCAAACTTCATTTCAATTTCATTCAATTCACAATCAAATTCAGTTTTATCTAATTCAATATCAATATTAACCTTATTTTATTTACTAAACATATTACTCACAATTCAACAGATTACTAATAATAAATTCAATTCCAATACATATTTATCACTTAATTCATTCTTGATACTTACTTCAATTTATTTATCATATATACATATATTAATTTAAAATTTAACAATAATCAAATTTGAATTATAGTAATACTAACACATATTTTCTCACTCAATTCACTTTTCTAAATTCAATTCAATAATTTAAAGGACCAAAATGGCAATTAAGCCATTTTGTCTAGTTGAGGCGGTTTATTGTGAAGAAAATCTAAGATTTTTATGTTTAATATATATTATTATATTATTATATAATAAAGATATTTTATGTTTTAATTATAATATAACAAATTATATTTTTATTATTATATTTATATATGTATGTGTATAAGCTAAAAAAAAATAGAAATAGAAACAGAATAGGCAAACGAAACAGAGAAGGAAAGAATGAAGGAAAGAAAAGAAAGAAGAAAGGAAAATTAAAAGTTTGAAGCTTGAAAGTTGATAGGTAAGTCAATTTAGCCCTTTTTACTTAATTTTGATGTTTTAGAAGCCTTGGAAAAAGGTTTTGATGAAGTTAAGCTGTCATATTGAAAGTTTGTGAGCTCTCAAGTATAGTTTATGATGAAACAAAAACATGAATTAAGGACTTAATTGAATGAATTTCAAGTTAGAATTGAAAGATGGATTTAATGGATTTAATGGATTTAATTGAGAAGTAAGCTATAAGAAAACAGTTTTTGGACAGCAGCAGTAGAGTAACTTTGAAAAATCACTAAAAATTGTAGAAGTGGAATTAGAATTAGAAGTTGAGTGAGATATGAAATTAAAGCTTATTGAGTCTATTTTCATATGAAAGAAACATAGAAATCACAGTAATTATTTATTTTGAGATATTTATATTTTTTAAGACTGGTTCAGAGTGATTTCGAGATCCCCTGTTCTGAATTTGAAAAATCATAAAAAATGAATAAAAATAATTATGGGCTTAAATTCATATTTTAGACTCCTTAATGAGTCTATTTTTATAAGAAACAAACTAAAACATCATTTGAATTCTTCACAAGGAGAAAATTGATTCGTAGTGAAAAGTGGTCTGAACTGTCAAATAGTAAAACAAGGGAAATTTTAATGAATAAACTGTACTAATTGGCTAAGACAAATATTCTGAAAATTTTACAGTATAAATATATGTGAGTCTAGTTTCAGGAAAAATTAACGGTTCTTCAATTGGAGTTCTGTAGCTCGATGAAATAAATAATTTAGTGACTGTGACTCAAGTAGACAGCTTTGAATGAATTATGAACAATAATAGAATTATAGTGAATGCTACATGTGAACATGAAATGTGTTGAATTGATGATTGAATTTATTTATTTAGATCAGGAAAACACAAATCTGGTTAGATAGAGGAAAGGAAAAGTCCGGATTAGTAGATTTTTGTGTACGAACAAGTATCGAGGTAAGTTCATGTAACTTGTATTATATTCTTAAATGCTTGAAATGTATATTATTGATGTGAATATGATTTCAATGTTCATTGTATGAAAGTTGATGAAACATTGATATATTTGATAAAAGTGGAAGAAATCCGGTTGAATGAAAGGAAAATTTGATGGATCTCTGAAAAGGAATTGACGGTAAAAAAGATCTAGCCCGGACGGGTGATCCTATCCTGATATAGCCCTCCCAAAGAATATGTGGAAAATGGATTTAGCCTGAATGGGTAATCCGAATTAGGGTCTGAATTTAACCTCGACGGTAATTCAGATCCAAACTCATTAGAGTAATTATCGTTCAGAAATTTAGCTCGACGGTAATCCCTACAATATCAGATGAGTTTATATTACAGAGATTTAGCTCGGACCGTAATCCTCTGTAAGGATGAGGTTCATGGAGTGTGCTCTCGAAATGGAAATGTGCTTTACGAACATGAATTGATCGACCTGGATTGTACACTAAAAGTGTACTTCTGAAAATCCATCGAAATTTCGAGTAATTCAACGGGATAAATATGGAAATATAACAAAGAAACGGAAATCATGGTATTGATGAGCTCATCAATCATAGTATATATATTATTGATACATGGAAATTATTGAACTAACTTGAATGTTGAGCTTGTGTATGTTAGGGTAATAATGCATTGAATGGATATATGAATGTTTATTATATTGAATTGAAAAATATTAGGTAAGTATAATTCTTGTTACATGGGCTTACTAAGCACAAAGTGTTTACCCTATTTCCTTTTTCCCTGTTTTGTAGTGTTAAGAGCTCGGAGATCAGATTCAGTCGAAGACATATCACACTATCAACCCCAAGACTTCAGTATTTAAAGAAACTTTATTTTGAAAATGAATGGCATGTATAAGCTAATAAAATAAATGTTAATATGAAATGAATATAAGGTCAGCAATTGATATGGCTTATGTGTTGAAGTTATCTTATAAATATGCATGGATTTATTTTGAAAATATGTTGAATTAGATTGGTTGATGTGAATTGGTCTCGGTTAAAAAAATTTTTGCAGGGAAGGCTAGATAATTATAAAGGGGTTATATTGAGTAAAAAAAAATCGTAAACTCCTGTAATGCCTCGTACCCTATTCCGACAACGAATACGGGTAGGGGGTGTTACATACCCCTTGTCTCCGTGATTGGGTAATGGGTTCACCGTGCTAGGCATGTCCTCAAGTTTGACAACTCCCAATTTAAGAAGCCTCTCAACTACCCTTTTGAAGGCAGTACAGTTTTCTATAGAATGCCCTACTGCTCCTGCATGGTAATCACATTGGGCATTTGAGTCATACCATTTAGGATATGGGGGTTGCATTGGCTGTAAATAGTATGGGGAAACTATGCATTCTTCTAGTAAAGTATCATACAGCTCCTTATACGTCATAGGGATTGGCGTAAATTGGTTTTTATCTACATTTTGTTTGGGACCTGATTCTTGTCTTGTCGACCCTTATTGTCCGGCAGTAATTACTTTCGGCTGATTTATAGTAACTGCTTTTGAGTACCCTTTATTGTACGTACTCGCATTGTTTACTTCACTCTCTTTTTCCCTAGGAGCAGGTCTCCTAGTGACTTGTCCAACTTCGATCTTCCCACCCCTTATGGCATTTTCGATCATCTCTCCTGCCATTACTATATCTACAAAGCTCTTGGTGGTGCTTCCTATCATATGAGTGATGAATGGAGCCTTCAAGGTATTAGTGAAGAGCATTGTAGTCTCTTTTTCTAGGAGTGGTGGCTGGACCTGCATGGCGACTTCTCTCCATCGTTAAGCATATTGCTCTAAACTTTCATTTGATTTCTTTTCCATGTTTTGCAACATGATTCGGTCAAAGGCCATATCGTGGACGTGATTATATTGTCTCATGAATGCTTGGGCCAAGTCCCTCCATGAACTAATATTTGTATGACTTAGCTGATTATACCACTTAGAAGTCGCACTGTTAAACTATCCCGAAACAATGAACCGGAGTTGATCATTGTTCACATAGCCTGTCATACGTCTACAAAACATAGTGATGTGGGCTTCAGGGCAAGTAGTTTCATTGTACTTTTCAAATTCCGGCATCTTGAATTTGTGAGGAAGTACCAAATCTGGGACTAACTCAAATCCTTGGCATCGATACTGTGATGATGATCAGCGTTTTCCAAAGCCTTAAATTTTTCCTCCAACCACCTACAGTGATTCTCTAACTGTTTTGCAGATTCAGCTTTGATCCCCTCTCCTTCAGCCATGTCTAAGTCAGGGACAACAGGATTAGCTGGGTTGTCTCCTGGGTTGGATCCCATACCAACTTGAAAATCTGTAGGCAATCCAGTGTAAGCTTGCACTTGCTGGGGCCTTATTGTGACAGGTGGCCTTTTGGGGTATTCTTCATGTTGCACTTGCACGTGTGTTGGAGTGAATCCTCTAGGGGAATCCTCATTGTCCTCAGTATTGACTATAGGACCTTTTGCTTTTTCTACTATCCCACTCATCATCTAGGCCATCTGGGCCATCATGTTCTTTTGGGCCTCTAACATTTAGTCCATCATCTCCTGTTGGAGCTTTGCCATCTGCTATTGCATCTGGTCTTGAATGTCTCTTTGGAATTGTTCCATCCTTTGGCCCATTTTCTTTGACATTGCTCGTGTACCGTAAGGATGTTCAGCTTTCAGATTTTCTTTTTCTCTCTCCTATAATTTAAACTAATTAGACTCTCTCTACGAATTTGAATGCATATGATGTTATGTAATGCAAATGCATGAATGTAAAGAGGCATCGATTCTGATCAATTTCATTGTAGAAAACTTTATTAGAAAACAAATTCTTTTACATAAAATGTATTACAAATAAGCTTTTGCCCTACGTCCTAAAGTTCTAATTTTCCCTAATAACGAGACTAGCTCTTGATTATGATTGGACTATAGCTCATACCCCATGCTCAATATGTCAGCCTGCACTGCCAAAGTCTGTAGGTGATCAGCTACCTCTCGAATCTGAACTATGGCTTCCCCTATGAGATAATCCCGGTTTCTGACTTGAACATGTAAATGATAGAGTTCTTCCTTCAAATGCCCTTCTCTTGTTTCAAGACACTCGATCCGAAGTTCACAACTATGCAGTGCTGATTCTAACTCTTCAATTCTACCCTTTATTTCTTCAATCTTGTTTAGGCTTGATTCTAACTCGATCACGAAATTACGACTCCGGTAATGATGAAGGGACCATCCAAGTTTGGCCACTCTAGTTTGCAATTCTCCTTTTTCATTTAAACTTTCCGCTAAGTTCTTTTGCATCTCTAGAAACTTTCTCTCCCAATAGTCAGCTTTGGCCCTTTCTTGTTGAACATTTTGTTGCCACTGTTGTGAAATCTTTCTCAATCCCGCATTTTTTATTGTCAGTCACATCTTTTTGTATTCGGTCTTCAAGCTATCACGATCTTCCTCAATTGCTCTCTTCTCCTTTTTTACTTTCTCGGCTTTCGATTTTTGAGTATCCACCTCTAGCTTTAGAAACATCTTCTCTTCTTCTAGCTTCTCTATCTTTTTTCCAAACTCTAGACTTTGTCTTTCTAAGTCCTGCTTTATAATTTCTATCTCTGATGGGATGACTTGTAAACACTCCTCTATTGATCGAGCACCTTCCACCCTTGTCTCAGGAATATTATCGTTGATCCTTTTTCTCAACACTCTTTATATTCTGGGGTTTCCATCGGCCCTCAAGTCAATATCTTCATACAACGAACCTGCTTCCAAGCCTCAGAAATTTCCCGAATTCTCTTCTTATAATTTTCCCCCTTATATAAGAATTCACTTTGAGCTAACCCATGTGTCGTTGGTATGAACTGTCCTGCATTATATTGCCTTAGTACGAGCAGCGGTGCATATCCCACAGCTCCCCAAACTCCCGATAGAGGTACCCAATCAAGATTTCCGCACCGGTAAAGGCCTTTATCAAGAATCAACCAATGGGCTCTCCACACAACGTCTTCTTCTCGGAGATTTTGAAGAATTTCCATCCAACTTTCCTCTGATAGATCGTCTCTCCTTGCCGTAGCTGTAGCCTCCTTTAAAGGGGAGTAACTTTCAAAGAACACTTGGTAAAAAACTTTGTCAACCTTCCAAAAGTGGCTATGAAACCAAACCATCGCAGCTTGCCAGCGATCCGATAAATCGCCTCACCAGCTTTTCGACATGCGTCCAAAGATCTGAATGTCTCAGCTACAATAGCAGGCACCGGCGTGATTCCTTTGTCAAGTCGATCGAACAAATCAGTAACCGCTTCATCTATATGTCGTAGCGCTTTGGGGAAGATCACCAACCCATAAATACTCAATGCCAAGATGTCAATCTTCTTTTTTTCATCTGGATATGTCAGAATCAAGTCCCTTAAACTCACCCAAGGTATGCATTTACCTTCACCTTTTTCTTGAATCCTAGCTGTAACCCACTATTCACTCATCCCTGTAATACCCATCAATCTTTTCACAAAAGTCGTAACATTGGCACCCCTAAAGTAAACTCTATCGACTTGGAATCTCGAGCAACGAAGTAAAGCTGTATATTCCTCCAACGTTGGCACTAAATCTACCTCCCCAAAAGTGAAACAACTATAAGAAGAGTTTCAAAACTGAGTCATGGCCCTAAATAGATGCCTATCTACCTCGATATCCAACAAATAGGGTAGATCACCATAATCACGATAAAACAGTTGTTTTGCCTCATCACCCTATTGAGTCTATATATCCTTCAACTCCCTAAACTCATTCTGCGTAATACTAACACGAGTAAAATCCCAAAGTTTAGATACATACCCGTCAATTAAGCTATCCCCCTTCTCTAATCTGCGTTTGTTCGACCAAGTCGATAATTGCATTGTCTCCCACTTTATCAAGGAACCTGCTTCTCCATAACCATTTCTAACTTAGAAACCGACCGTGAATCAATACCTCTATAGAAATGGGATGATATGCACAAAAATGAAATACCACGAGTTAGTATCGCAAAATAAATATAAATCAAGTGAAATAAATACATCTATTTGGGTAACCTAATGAAACTTAGGATTGCTCTACTTAAGGTGAGTTCTTAAGGTTTACTATATGTGGTTTAGATCTAAAGTTGAGGTACCTGAACCAGCAGATTCCTCGATCTTCATCCATTATAGGCTCATACAGACCGAGTTCGGTTCAGGGGAATACATTTCCCTATGGCCATGCGGAAGTGACAACTTCACGGAGACATAGGTACAGATATATTTTGGAAACAATCCACTAGCCCATGCGGAAGTGAAAACCTCACGAAGGCATAGTTTCTCGCTCCCACTTAAAAGGTACGACCGCGATGGTCATGCAGTGCAATGCAGAAATATTTTATAAATGTCATGTAAAACAAAAATCATGGCTTTTCAAATCAGACCTTTAAATTTTTGACATTTGGACAATAGCTGATCAATTTTTGGCTTGACTCTTAAAAAAAAAAATCCCCAGCGAAGTCGCCAAGCTGTTGAAACCATTTTAAAATCAGTTTTGAAAAATGGGGATCGACTTTGAAAAACGAAAATGGGAGTCGCCACCAATCTTTATTATTTAGGTGTGATTGGATCACCTTGTAAAATGTTTTATTTTAAAACATTTGATTTTGGTCCGTGAAAATGAGAAAATAGGTTCGGGAGTCGGTTACGTATGAGGAAGGGTTAGCACCTTCATAACGCCCAAAAATTGGTACCAAATTGATAAGATTATATCCAAATGTCTAAAATTTAAAAGTATTTAAAATATGATTTCCAAAAGATTCCAAACTATTTGACTTAAAATATGAGAGTTCCTCAATATGAAAGATTATAAACGTCACATCCAGCACGATTGGACACAATATTTTTTTAACCCTCATATCTAAGATCATCTCATAATTTATAAAATATTTGGATTTAAAATTTGAGATTTCTTCGATCCGAAAGAATATAAACATCACATCCAGCACGATTGGACATGATATTTTTAAACTCTCATCACTAGGATTACCTCATAATTTTATAAAACTTATCAAAAGGATATTTAGTTATTTAGTCAAACGGGAAATCGCAACCCAGCACGATTGGGCACTATTTTTCGAATTTCTAAATATCAAAACATTGCCTTTTTTTGAAAACCTTAAAATAAAATATTGATAACAATATCCATGTAACAATATCGCGCATTCATAAACTATCATACACAAATATTAAAAAATAATTATAATACAATAACATACAATATAGACAAAATAAAATACAATTAAAATAATTACAAAATAAAAATAATAGTACAATAAGAAAGCAATAATATAGGTTAATATAAAAAAAGTTGAAATAAACAATAATGGTAATGGGAATTAAAATAACAAAATAAAATAATAAATAATACATATAATACACTAATCATAAATTTACACATATAATATAAACGATATAAATAAAATATATTAAGTAATATAAATACATTAAGAAACTTTAGAAATAATAAATAATGTAACATAATATTATATAATATATAAAATAAAATATAATAAATAAATAATATATATAATAATACATAAAATTATTAAACAAGTAAGATAATATATATAACAATAATTAAATATAAAGAGTAATAAAAAATATATATAAATATATATTATTAATAAATTAATATACAAATAATTTAAAATAAAATAAATATTTAAAATATTTCAATATAATAATATAATAATTATAAAAAATAAAAGTTTGAAAAATTAAGAAATCAGGATCGAATTATAATAAAAACAGATATTAAGGAGTCAAATTATAAATAAAAGGATATAAACGGACTTAATTATGAAACTAAAATAATGTGGAAGGACGAAAGGAATAAATTTCCGTTTTTCGAAAACACGCGACCCTAATTCGGATCCGGGTCAACGCGCGGGTCATGCTTTAACAAAACGACACCGTTTACATTCTCCTATAAAAATATGTTTTCTATGGAATCACTGACTGTTGAGTATTCGTGTGTGAAATCGGTATTTTTTTTGTGTGCTTCGGCGTATTTGTATCGTATTTGTCTACTTATTTTCTTTGTATTTTTCCAGAACGTTTGTATCACAAACTTTTCTTTATTGCTTTTTGTGTCCAGTCTCCTCAAAAATTTTTACAAAAGGGGTTCTTATACCCAAAACAAAAAATAAAATAAAATAAAAGAAGGAAATATATCTTTCCGTATCTTTCTATATTTTGTGCCCTCGATTTGTTTCCTTTCTACTGCTTATTTCTTTCCTTTGCAGGTTTGAAGATCTCGCAACGATGAATCAAGGCATAAACAAAGGCCGGACGAGACGGAGGCGCGACGATTGGTCTCCGGCTGAAGTGGCGTGACTGTTGGGCTCCTGTTAGACGACGGTTGGGTAGCCTCTGCTTGCGGCCATGAGGAGACCTAGGTTCCGAGACCCTTGATTTGATTTGAGTTGGGCCCTTAGGTTTGGGCTAAGGTGTAATGGATCAAATCTGTTTTTGGTTTTGGGCCTTTTGGGCCTCTAAGTCTGGTCTAGGTTCTTTGGTGTTGGGTTTTGGGGTTTAGTTTGGGTCAAATTTTGGGCCATCAAAATTGGGCTTTGTATGATGGACTATTACAAAACTTTGGTTTTATTATTTTTGGTTTATTTCAAAGCCCGGTCAAAAATAGGCTCTTCCAGTTACCATTATAGGATATCTTTAATCTATTTTTGGTAAATCAGTTATTCCAATATGATCCTATTTTATCTCATGGTAACTATTACATCTTCATTCATGAAAAATCAATTACTATCAAATAATAATCAAGTCATCTATTACAAAGACAAATATTATAATATTTGTAATATTAATTCTATTGATAAAAAGTGTTTATTTTACAATTTTAAAGTAGTAAAAAATTGTGCATGTATACATTTTTCTTAATTGGTTAATTAAATTGGTGCCACTTAGCAAAAGTATGAGTTTGATTGACAAATTATACACAAAAAGTTAACAAATATTACTATAAGAGTGTAATTGCCTTTTATATTTTTATTTAGAAATTGAAAAATAACATGTTCGTGATCATAAAACATAATAATGACTAACATCTCAACTTTAATATTTCAACCAAAGGTTCTATTTGATTTTTATATTAATATTTTATAAATATGTTTATTATATTTTTTCAATTATATAAGTGTGCCATAATTTAGTATTAACAATTTATTTTATATTAAAGTTATAAAAATAAATTTTATTTAAATTTTAACAAGGTTTATATTCTTTAATAGAAATTTAATATCGCATGCATATGTATGTCAAAACAACATACACATAGTATGCGTTTAAAATAACATATAATAAACAATGAAACGTATGATTTGAAACTAATTAATAATCGATATGAAATATATACGACATTAAGATAAAAAAATTAAATTAAGTTGTGAGAAAATAAAATTTAAATGCATAAATACATTAGATTAAGAATACTAGATGAATACAAAATTATTTATTATGGTGTTGATATCAATCATGAGTTGATATCGAATTAATTTAAGACACCATCTAAATTAACAACATTATTAAATTGATGGTGATAATAAATTGTGCATAATAAAATTAAAGTATATAAAAATATCAAAATAAATCTTTGGTTGAATAATGAATTTAAAGTTTTATTAATGCAATTAATATGAGTTAAAATCTCACCATATATATATATATATATATATATATATATATTATTTTAAAAATAACAATATTAAAATATTATCGAATAATATAATTTATTTTAAATACGAAAAATATTTTAATAATTTATCTAATCGAGTTGATACTTAACTCGTGACACCAATTTAATAAAAATATAAATAATAATACGAGTACATATATGAACTATTACTGCATAAAATCAAATTACTACAAATCACAAAAAAAAAAAAAAATCAAAAGTATACTGAAAGCCTCTTACATCGTAATTACGTAGAGACTCAACAAACGTATTTTAAATAGTTTTATTGTGATATTGTGGCCTGTGAATTCATGCAATTTATCATAATTATTTTCTAAAATTAACGCCAGTAGAAATATTTCCCAAAATCTATTTTTACTGGTTTCTCTCAACTCAAAAGCTATTGCCAATGGCCACCATTGTTTTTTGTTCTTCATCTTTAACTGTATTTCCCTTCCATTAAATCTTTCCGTTTTTATCGCTTTGTTTATGCTTAATCTCCGTTCTCCTTTATATATTTATATCTGTTCGTTTCCTTTTCTATACTTTTCTTTACAAATCAAATAGCGATGGACTCATCAGAGCAAGAGAAAGTTGACGGAGATATTGATGTTGAGAAGAAGAAGGATAAGACTGCCAACGGTTATGGTGGAGACGGCGGCGAAGCGAAAGGAACCGCCTCGTCGGCTGATCAAGATAGCGGAGACTTCTACGACGTCGAGATTGAGAAAAGCAATGGAGAGAAAGAGGAGAAGCCCCCACAAGAAAGCAAGGAAGAATCGACTTCCATTTCCAGCAAAACCGAAGAATTCAACGATAAGGAGATCACCATTAATAGTCCTAAAATATACTGCAATGCCCGCAACCATTACTTGCCGGCCATTAAATCACAAGCACATCTCCCTAAACCCGACCCACCAGCGACGCCGAGGGTGGAACGTTCGCAATCGTTGTCCATCGCAGAAACCATGCCTTCCATTGGCAAATACATAAGCGACCGAAGCAGCAGTTTCTCAGCAGCAATCGTCAGACGTTTATCGTCGTGGAAAGAGGATAACGGGGACTTGGTGGTCAAAAACGACTCGTTGAACTTAGAGGTGACGGAGTTCCATATCCCAGGAGTGAAAGTAATAGTAAAGCTTAAAAGCGAAGCCGAACGACTGGGGCTGGATTTGAAAGGTCGGATATCATTTTTCACGAGATCGAACTGCCGAGATTGCACCGCCGTCCGACATTTCTTTAGAGAGAAAGGGCTGATCTACGTGGAAATAAACATCGACGTGTTCCCCAAAAGGGAGAAGGAATTGATAGAAAGAACGGGGATTAGCCAAGTGCCGCAGATATTTTTCAACGAGAAGTGGTATGGAGGATTGATAGCTTTGAATGAATTAAGGAATAGTGGGGAGATGGAAGTGAAATTGAGGGAAATGGTGGGGGAGAGATGCCCGGAGGGAGCGCCGGCAATACCAGTATATGGGGTGGATGATGAGGAGGAAGAAGACGACGTGTTGTTGGAGACGGTGAGGTCTCTGAGGAAGACTTTGCCTATTCAAGATCGTTTGATTAAGATGAAAATGGTTAAGAATTGCTTCTCTGGTGTTGATTTGGTGGAAGGCATTATGGATCATCTTGACCGTGGTAGGAAAAGGGTACTGCTACTCTTAATTTATCACTTTTAATTATAATTATATCACATAATCTTAATTAAATTAATTAGAATTCTAATTATATATCTGATGCATCAAAGGATTTTCATACCATTTTATTACATGCCATAATTTTAGCACTTTTTTCTTCTTATATGATGTTAGAATTAAGTAACATTTTAAAACACCGTCATGCGAATAAATTTATTTTATTGATAAATTAATTGGTAATTTTAAAATATATTTATTATGTTTTAAAAAAACCATATAACTGTTATAATTTTATTAATTTTTGTGATTTATTGATAAGGTTTGAAATTATACATTATTTCTTAAATAGCATCGAAAAAATCAAGTTGAATTAATTGATAAACCATCTATTATTTATATTATTATTTAAACTTTTAATTAAGTTGATGTTATTAATCAATTGAGTATCAATTTAATTGAAAAATAGTTAAAAAAATATTATTTTTACAAAATAAATTATATTATTATGAGGATGTTTTTACCTTAATAAAATTTTGTTATATGAAATCAATAAAATCACACACATGATACTATGCTTTTAAACATTGATCAACTTACTAGTTTAATCAATGCTTTATTTGGTTTTACATAAACATTTAGGTTAAAATATAGAATTTAGTCCTCATCTACATTTTGAATTTAAAATGTAAATTAAATTATTAACATAATTAAATTTTTGAGTTAAATTCAAGCTCAATATAATATAATTTTTGTTGATATGAATAAATGTACAAAGAATAATACATGTATTTGGGTCATATTTGGATCAAATTTTTAATTATTTTATCTCGTTACATAATTTTTACCCATGTGTAAAAATCTAGTTTAGTATCATAGATTAAAAACACTAAATTTTAGTAACTTAAATTTTAATAAAATTAATTTAAATTTATATATAGAAAGTTTGATATCATGGTGTCTAAAACCTCAATCAATTTAAGGGCTTTTTCACATAATATTTTATAAATATTATTTTGTATGTGTCGTATTTATAATATTGTACTTAATATTCAATTTATCTTTTCACTAAACAATCCAGTTGAATTAGTTTGGATGAAGCGAATCCAGATGTATAATCATTGGATATGATTTAAGGTATTTTTGTTCTATATATCTAAAATAAAATAAAAAATTGATCGTAAATTGGAAAAGTGCACTCATATAATTATTTAAATTATATGAAATGGATGTGGATTGTGGTAATGTAATTTTCAACGGTTAATATTTTCTGAAAATTCCGCAAACATTAATTTACAAATTTTTGTTTTCATAGAGCGTCATAACTGCAAAGCTTATGGCTCAGAAGCACTTCTTCCATCATGTTTTCGGGTAAGAACAGCTCAATTTTTAGTCTTTTTCTTAAGTACGTAGTAAATATTGTCATTAAATAATAAATAATTTAATGATATGAAAATGGTGTAGAGAGAATGAATTTGAAGAAGGAAACCACTTTTACCGATTCCTAGAACATGAGCCATTCATAATGGGATGCTTCAATTATCGAAGTTCAACCAACGATAGTGAGCCCAAACCTGCATCTTTTCTTGCCGATAGGCTTTCCAAACTAATGTTTGCCATTCTCGAAGCTTATGCATCGGATGACAGGCTCCACGTTAATTATAGTGGCATCGACAGAAGTGAAGAATTCCGCAGGTTTTATCATCCTTATCCCCCCTTGTTCTTGTTATTTTACTAATTATCTCATCAACCAAACATGCTATATGGATTATGAGTGGGTGGGTGTGGGTGATTGCAGATACTTAAATGTGGCTCGAGATCTGCAAAGGGTGAATATGAAATTACTGAGTCCCAATGAAAGGCTAGCCTTATTCTTAAACTTGCACAACGCCATGGCCATCCATGCTGTTATTAGCATCGGACACCCCGAAGGAGTGCTTGACAAGCGAGCCTTTTTCAATGAGTTCCTATATCTAGTTGGTGGATACCCTTACTCCCTTAACATTATTCTCAATGGTACCCTCCGTCGCAATCGGACCTCCCCTTATTCCTTCTTCAGACCCTTCAGCAAAGGTGACCGCCGCTTAGAGGTACCCCTCTACTTCATCCCCATCCATTGTTGTAACCAGTCTTAGTTGATCATATCAATATTAAATTATTTTGAAAATCACAGCTGGCTCCTCCCAAACTGAATCCATTGATACATTTTGGACTATGCAATGGGACAAGGTCCAGCCCTGCAGTGAGGTTTTTCACTGCTGATGGTGTTGAAAGTGAGTTAAGATGTGCTGCCAAGGAGTATTTCCAGAGAGGTGCAATTCAGATTAACATGGAAAAGAGGACCGTTTATTTAACTCGTATCATCAAATGGTACAATGAAGATTTTGGAACCGAGAAAGATATCCTGAAATGGGTGATGAAGTACTTGGATTCTACGCAATCGGGGCTTTTGGCCCATCTTTTGGCTGATGATGGTCATATTAACATTATGTATCAGGATTATGATTGGTTTGGTAACTTGTGATGAAATCCCTTCAACCAAAACATCCAACTATCTTTCACATTTATTTATACACACAGATAAAGCAAGGATATATACACACTGTTGATTATGTATTATTGGAAAGAACATTTGTATATTAAAAGAAGGTATTGGATTTTCAACAACACCTAATTTCTTAAGATACGATCAAATTTACGTCTGCAACTACGATATTGCAATCAAAATCCGAGTAGAAAACCAGATAAACAAGACAAGATGAAGTTACAAGAAAAAAAGAAGAAGTGGTAATCTAAAACATTTAAGATTTAAATTTCAACCGAACACATAGGCAAAGTTAGTAAACCAAGACGGTGGAAATGGAACTCGAATGTCGCAACGGCCGATTCCCATGCGACACAAAGCCGGCAAGTTTCTAGCCTTCTGCAACATTTCTCGCTTTTGTTTACTTCTGAAATCTTCCAACAATTCGTTCACCAACCTCCTTATCACCGAACACCGTCGTTGCACCTCAATACGCTCTAGTTCCCCACAGCATAACTTCATTCGTTCGCGGCAGCTATCGTCCCTCACGCGCCGGCAGCTCTCAGTCAAAAATTTCTCGCAACCCCTGAGACCTTTGCGAGAGGAAGAAGCTGCCACAACATTAACAATAGAAAGAGTAAGAAGTAAGGAAGCTGCTAAGAGAGTGACTTTGGCCATTGTTTTCGGGTACAATTTTACATACATTGTGAGGTGGGGGATTCTATATATTCTGTAAGAGAATAGTAGGTTAATTTGCATGAACAAGATACGTGGAGCTTTACTCTGCTAGTGAAAACTATGAATGTTGAGGTGGGAGATTCTTCCGTCCAAGGTTTCAGTTTTGGTTCCACGTACTAAAAACGCTCTGTCTTGGATCTACGCTGTGGTTTGTTTCTTTGTTATAGAGGGTCTGACTCTGAATAAAGTATATTATTTTTTATGGGTTAAATTGTAAATTTATCTTAATATTTGTCATTATATTTGAGAATATATAAGTGTATTAAATTTTACCAAATAATATTATTTGAAAACAAATTTAACAAAATTCTTCCATATTTTAATTTAATGTTTAAAATTAATTAAACTATAAAATGTTAATAAATTAATTTAAATTTTTATTTAATGAAAAAACACTTGAATTTTTTTAAAAAATATGTCGTAAAAAGGATAAATTTTTAATTTATCTTTCTAAATTAATTTTAAATTTTTTAATATTAAACTAATTTATTATAGTTAACTACTAAAATAAAATATTAAAAATTAATTTTTAATTTTTAATATTATACATTTTTGTATTTATATGAATTTGAATTAGGTTAGTTTATCAATTAATTTTAAAGTTATCTCATTTTAATATTTTCTAATTTTGCAAAGTATTTTAGGGTGCATTTTGAAAGTAACCTAATAATTAAATTTAGGTATAGTGGTTTTGCAATTACACATCCGGGTAATTACTATTAAACTGAGCGTTCTTAGATAATTACACTTAAATCCTATTATCTATGGCTTTCCAAACACATTTATACATGATTTAAGCTTAAGAAGATATTTTATACTAATAAAAGTATTTTAATTTTAAGACATTCTTTTAAAAAATATAATTTTATGTTACTTTACTGATTGTGGGAGAAGGTCTCTATTCGACCTAAACAGTGGGTCTCGTCCCGATGAGAAACAAAGGCTCATCTCAACGACACGATTGTCTTGACGTCCCAATGAGCAGAGAAGCAGCGTCGCGACAACGCAATATCCAATCCAAGTTTTTTTACTTTTCTTCTCCTAGTTAAACTTTGTTTCAGCTTCCCACTTAAACTCTGATTAATCTAGAGATATTATATTCATATTTTACTACGAATTTTAGGCTATAAATAGGTCGCAGTTACTCTAGGTTAGACACACAATAGAAATATTTAGATTGAGAGAATTTTGTTCTTTACTTTGAAGGGTTTTTCTTGTGGGTTTTCGTGTTTTATTTTAATTCTTTCCATCTCTTGTACTCTCATTTTATTATAGTGCAATCTCCTTTTGCCCATGGTTTTTTATCCTCATTTGAGGAGTTTTTCCACATTAAAATTTACGTATTCCATCTTCTTGATTTAGTTCATTCACTTGTTCGTTGCTTTATACAGGTCAATCCCCTACAAACTGGTATCAAACCTAGATTAATTTTCGCAATCAACCCGTTCAAAGATGGCAGCATCAAGGTTTGATATGGATAAGTTCAATGGCATTGCAAATTTTAGTTTGTGGCAACTTTGCATGTCAACAATTTTGATCTAGAGTGACCTAGAGAGGATCTTTGTAAAAAGAAAACCAATTGACATGGAACAATTAAAATGGGATAGTTTAGATCGAAAAGGTCTATCCATAATTTAATTATGCCTAACAAACAATACGTTACAGTATGGAAGAAATTGGAAGCCCTATACATGACGAAATATTTGGCCAACAGGTTAGTATTAAAACAACGTATCTACACGTTCAAAATGGCCAAAGGTGAGTCCATTAGATCTCATCTTAGTGAGTTTGTTACCCTTTTAACGATATAAAGAATATTGAAGTAGAGATTAGTGACGAGGATCAAGCTATGTTGTTGTTGTGCTTTTTGCGCTCTCCTTATAAAACTTTTAAGGAAACTCTAATCTATGGGAGAGATTATCTTTCATTTAAGGACGTGAAGGGAAATTTGTAGAGCAATGATAAACTCAACAATGAGTTAGACTTAAACAAAAAGCCAGACGGGCAAGCCTCAGTCCTAGTTGCAAAAGGTAGACAACAATCCAGAAATACAAATCGTAACAGGTCTAAAGTGAGATTCAAATCCAGAAACTGTGACAAATTTTGTGGCTATTGAAATAAAAAAGGTTACATTAAGACAGAATGCTAGAAACTCCAAAATAAAATCAAAATGGATGCCAAAAGTGACAAGAGAGATACATAGAAAATTGATGTTGCTGATGCTAGTGTAGCCAAATATAGAGGTGATAATTTCTTATTGATGTCACAAAGTGAAAACTCTATCCATACTTTCGAATGGATCCTAGATTCAGGGTGATCCTATCACATGTGTCTCAACAGGGACTAGTTCTCCACGTATAGTTCGGTTGAAGGTGGCGTTGTGCTAATGGGGAATAATTCTCCATGTAAAATAGTCACGGTAGGGATCATACAAATCGGGACGCATAACGGAATCATTCGAACACTGTCAAATGTCTTGTACTTGATTTAAAAAAAAATCTCATTTTGTTGGGTATTTTAGATTCCAATGGTTGTAAGATAGTCATTGAATTATATGGCTTAAAAGTCTCTCATGGAGCTCTCGTTGTGATGAGAGGACAAAAAAATGGCAGCCTATACGTTCAGCAAGGATCTACGATAACTAGTGCGATTGTGATTATTGAAGAATAGCTAAAATCGTCACCATGTCGAGATGAAGAAGATCATGGTGTCACGACAAGAATGCACTCAATATCCCGACGACCGACGTGACTTCTTCTCCACCGATTTGATTCAACCAAACTTTAACATATGCGTTTGGGTCATATGAGTGAGAAAAGTATGATAGCCTTGTGCAATAGAGGTCTTCTAAAAGACACTAGAGTTGATAAGTTACGTTTCTACGAGTATTGTGCTTTTGGTAAGTAAAACCGAGTTAATTTTAATTTAGAAATGTACAAAACAAAAGGGACTCTTTGTTACATTCATTCCAATTTATGGGGTCCGTCTCCGACATCTCAAAAAAAGGTAATAAATATTTCTTAACTTTTATTGATGATCACTCTAGAAAAGTTTGAATATTTTTTTTGAAATAGAAAAGTGAAGTCTTCGGAATCTTTCAACAGTGAAAGACACTATTAGAAAAACAAATCGAAAAATCTGTGAAGCTGTTGAGAACGGATAATGGCCTTGAGTTCTGTTCGTTAAAGTTTAACAATTTTTGCAAAGGGAAGGAATTGAAAGACATAAAATCATTGTTGGAACTCCACAGCAGAATGGAGTTGCAGAAAGAATGAAATAACCTTGCTATAAAAGGCCCGATGCATGCTTTCTAATGCAGGCTTAGGGAAGGAATTTTGGGCTAAATTCGTAAATCTGACAAGTTATTTGGTCAATCAATCTAATCATTTAGCATTGAACGATAAAGTCTTAGAGGAAATATGGTCAGGTAATCCTCTAGATTATTCTAATATTAGAATTTTTGGTTATTCTGCTTATGCTAAAGTTATCCAGGAAAAGCTCAATGCAATGGTCGTTAAATGAATATTTTTAAGATGCACTATCGGTACAAAAGGTTTTAAGTTGTGGTGTTTGGAATCTAACAAAATCATTGTTAGCAAATATGTTACATTCGATGAATCTACTAAGTTTCGATCAGAAAATAGGCATTTTACCTTTAAAAACACAACAAATCATAGTGTCTTGCAGTAAGGGATAAAAAGCATGCGACGTCACGATGAGTCAACACCCCACGTCATAACTATACTATGAATAGAGGGTTCGTTCTAATGAAGAGTCACTTGACGTCACGACGATGAGACAGAATCTTGATTTTCACAATTTTAAATCTATTTCGGATCAGTTTAGGGCTTCATCCTACCTTCAAGTACCCTTACCATCTTAGTTAATGAACTATAAGTTGGCTTGTGAGAGGAAGAGATGAGAAATCCGACCACCATAGAAATATTGTGAAGGAAACATAATGGTTTATGCTCTTGGTGTTGTTGAGAGCATTGATTCAACTGATCTTTCGAGTTATTATGAGGTAGTTCAAGCCTCCGATTCTAGCAAATGACTTGTTAAAATGGAAGAAGGAATGAAATCCTTTCATAAGAACGAGACTTGTCAGCTAGTTAAACCATCCATCGATAAAAGAATCGTTGGTTTAACAATGTTGTATGCAATGGTATTTCGATATTTCACATGCTATTAGTGTTGTTAGTCGATACATGGCCAATCTTAGTAAGTTACTCTGGCATGCAATTAAGTAGATTTTTCGATATTTGCGGGTAGTTCTAACATGTGCTTAGAGTTTGGAATAAGCCCAAAGAGCTTAATCGGATATGTTGATTCCGATTATGTAGGTGACTTAGATCGAAGAAGGTCTCTCACAGGTTCCATATTTGCTTTTGAGAATTGTGCCATTAGTTGGAAAGCTACACTTTAAACTACATTGATTTTGTCGACTACTAAAGCAGAATACATGGTAATTACCGAAGCAGTGAAAGAAGCAATTTGGTTGAAAGAATTAGTGAGAATTATGTTAGTTAAAAACACTAATTATTATTTTAATCAAGATATTGGTAGTAAAAACAATGGTTAGTTAAACCTTAAATATTATTTTAGTTAGTTAGTATATTGTTAGTAAAAATTATTATTATTATTATTATTATTATTATTATTATTGTTAGATTAAATGTAATTATTATTATTTTAGTTTAAATAACCCTTAGTTAGTATTATTATTGTTAGTAAAAATTATTATTGTCAAGATTACCTACCTTAGTTATTAATCAATAGATATATATATATAAATATATATATTAAAAAATAGTACTAAAAATATAAAATAATAAAAGACGAAAATTATATATTTATATTAAGTAATAGAGTTTGAAAATAAGGAAAATACAAACAAAGGGCTAAATAAGTGGTTTTAATAAATTTATATTAAAAACACTAAAATAGGTACATAATAAATTAATGTTATATTAAGTTATGTTATGTTTTGTTATATTATTTTATTGGCATGTTTTTTTTTTTTGTAATTTAATATAAATTTAAATTTTTTATGTAAGTTAAAAATTAAATATCTGAGACGGAAATAGCTCGATTGATTAGTACAGTCCCACACATATCTGACGTAGCTAATAATATGGTAATGTATTGTTATTTATTAATCGCGGGTTATATTAACAAAATAGGTACATAATAAATTATGTTATAATAATTTTTTCTGATTTAACATTGTCAAGACTCGTACCGTGTATTAAGGGGCTAAGTGAATGGCTTAAGAAATCCCCCAAATGAACGATTGATGCCGTATATAGAGTCAACTGGATTCAGGTCCGCAGCACTGATCTGGACGTTTGACTTGCTGTATGATTTAATATCTGCACTAGTCGAGCGTTGGCGCCTGGAGACCCACACTTTTCATTTCCCCTGTAGAGAGTGCACGGTCACTCTAGAGGATGTTGCAGTGTAGCTTGGGATCCCAATTGACGGGAGTCCCGCTATGGGCGTCAGTGCGATAGCTGACGCATTTACACTTTGTCAGAGCCTACTAGGGGAATCGTACGGCGATGATGAAGAAAATTTTACGAGCTTGAAATTTACATGGCTGAGAACGAGGTGTGAACAGTTATCAGCTGATGCCATTGAAGGCGAGTTGATGTGCGCTACTCGAGCGTACATTATGCACATCATAGGGGTGTACTGATGCCCGGTGCAAACAATAATAGGGTTCATATTCAGTACCTACCCCTATTGGTTGTTTTGAGAAATGCTCGCTCGTATAGTTGGGGCTCCGTAGTTCTTGCGATGTTGTACCGTAAGCTTTGTCGGACGACAACGCCAGCGATCGTAGACATAGGCGGATGCCTTACGCTATTAAAGTCCTGGGCTCTGTATCAGATGCCATTCTTGGCATCAGTCATCCACCAACCATACGTATATCCGCTAGTAAACAGGTGATAAAATATAACTTGTCATTAATTGAAAATTTCTTTATATTGATACTATTTGACTTGAAATTTATTTTGTAGGTAGAGTATTTATCCTGCATCGGAGGTCATGCATTTGTTTGATATACCGCTTATGATTGAACAACATGCCGGGAAGGGGTAAGCGATTCCAATATTGGTTACGTGTTAGTTTGTATATCTTAAGCACACCGTGTTAAATTTTAACAATGTTATTAATCGTTCAGTTTATATGGATGCCATATCGTAGACCAAAAATTGCAGCCGTTATACCCCGTCCGCCTATATTCACTCATATATGTGGTGCACAAATGCACCAATTGTCCATTCAATGCAATGAGTGGTACCACGAGGATCGAAAGGCCGCACCAATTTGGTTGCGTCCAATATATCCCGGATCCGCCATGCCAGGTGGGAGCGGTTCATTGTACAAATAAGAGATGGAAACAAGGCCTGGATTGGGGGGTTAGTCATCAGGGATTTATTGCAGTTTGGAATGATCGCATGTCCTGAATATCGCGAATGGATATGGCTTCCGATTTTCAACCTTCATTAGAGTACATACAATGGTACTCTAGTATAGGGAAGCCATATATACTCGAGGACAACGATCATTGTATCCCCACACATCTTTATGTGATCCGGTTTATACCCTAGTCGAGCAAAGGGTTTAGAGACCACAAATCCAAGTCTCAGTATAATATTTTTAATATTATATTCTATGCTGTTGATATGAGGTTTAGGATGTGTTAAATTTTCGTGAGTAAATTTGATTGTCTAAGTGGTTAATTTGATAAAAGGATTAAATTGCATGAAATGTGAAAGTTGCTTGCTATTTGCTAAAGCACCTATGTGTTGTGGTTTTATAAATATGAGGACTTACGTGGCAAATAAGCCAATTCTATGATAGTGGAGGTAATAAATGTGGCACATGCATATTTTTATGATGATTATTAGGTCATTTTATATGTTATAAATATCTTATTACTTATTTATTAAGTTATAATTATTTTATAATAAAAGAAATTTAGTGGATGGTGGAATGACATGATAACCATTGTTTATGTTTGTCCTATATGATTATTTTAAGGCTAAATTAGTAAATAGATTATTATGTATGATATATTTGATAAAAGCATGAAAATGGACATTTTCTCATCCATTTTCCAATCGAATTTGGGAAAGAAAAGAAAGAACAAAAGCTTTCAATTTTTAGCTATTACAAGTTTAAATCAAAGGTTAGTTTTGATCCGTTCTTGATAATTTTACGCTTTTGTAATCTTTGCTTTGAGAGCTACAAAACCCATGTTTTAATTTTGTGAATTGATAATGTTTCTGTGAGTTGCCATGGATGATAAGTTAAGCTTTTTGATGATTTTTGGTGTTAAATGAAAGGTATGAGTTAGATAAACATACTTTGTTTTTGGAGTTTTGATAAATTTAGCTAAATAGGGCTAAATTGTAAAATAGCAAATTGAAGGACTAAGTTGATAATTTGATGGAAAATATGAGCTTGTATGATATATATGTGTATTCGGTTAAGTAAGTGTTTGTAATGATTTTTTGAAATTGATATTTTGAGAAAAAATAGACTATATTGATAAAATGTGCAAATATGAGGGTTAATTTGCAAATAGCCCTAAATGTGTATCCATGGATTGAATTGAATGAATTAGTGAATAAAAGGGTTAATTCTGAATATGTTTAGATCAAGAACCGAAGAAAATAGACTTAGATCGTGGGAAGGCGAAAGTAATCGAGTAGCCGTTTTCATTCCGATAAACCGAATCCGAGGTAAGTTACTATGCAAATAAACGTATTTGTATGATATTATATTTGTTCTTATGACTATTATTGAATATTGATATTCATGAGTAGATATGCAAATGAAATCTGGGATAAGTTCGATATAGTGACTAAGTCCGAGAAGTCCCGCATTTAACCTAGGAATTGATAGGATTAGATATGTCATGACATAGGTGTCTGCTTTTATCATGTAAGACCACGTCTGGGACATTGACATTGATCTAAGACTCGTGTAAGACCACGTTTGGGACGTTGGCATCAATATCAGCTTTATGAATAAGACCACGTCTAGGACGTTGGCATCAATATGACTTTTACGTGTAAGACCATGTCGGGGACATCGGCATCGTATTGATTCGTATAAGACCCTGTCTGGGACAGTGGCACTGATATCCGAGTGCATGTAAGACCTCGTCTGGGACGTTGGCATCGTACAACTATTCCGAGCTTTCTGAGTATGCTACTAGTTTCCTATTGGTTCAACAGACAAGATTGTGATACGAAATACAAATCTGAGCTAAGAACAAATATGTGATATTAAATCCTATTTAGGTACATTGATTATACACTATTTGTGTATGCAAGGTAAGCATTTAAGTGATCTTACTATGATGACATGTATATGGGGTTAATGATATGATATGAATTATTTTGGCTTAGTGAGTTATGTGTTTATATGGTTTTTGAGTGATGAATATTGAAAATGTGATTAAAAGTGTATGAATCAAAGCAAACAAGTGAAGGTTTGCTAAATGAATGATATGTGCTAATATATTTATTTGCATATAAGCCTTCCATATTTAGTTAATTTGTATATGACTTGCTAAGCTTTCGAAAATCTTACTCTGTATGTGTTTTCTCTGTTTTATAGGTCGTCAAAGCTATTGAAGGCTCGGGACTGTCAAGGATTGTCATCACACTTCTAAACTCTTTTGGGTACCCTTTTTGAAAATATATTTAGCTAAATATGGCATGTATAGGCTAGATATGTGTATATGATTTTGAAGTAAACTTAGTCATGTGTTTGACAAGTTTTGAGTTGATAAATGCTTGAATGAATGAGCTTTGTGATACAAATTTTGATATGAGTTAATGCTTATGAAATGGTTAAGTTTTGTTTAAACAATGTATGATTTTGATTGTGTATGAATTAGGTGTTTTGGTGTGTTTTAATAGCCTAAAATGGTGAAAATAGCAGTTTCACACGGCCTGACACATAGGCGTGTGCCTGTGCCGTGTGGTACAAATCAAAATCAAAAGAATCGCCCACTGCTAGTCCCACTACTGTGTAGTAAGTCGAGAATCGCCCTGGCCTGCCCATGGCCATGTGCCCTATTTTCAAGAAAAGTTTCTAAAGCTTTTATTTTAGTCCCAAATCATTTCCTAATCATATTTTGGGTCTTGTAGGGCCATATTAGGGTCGTAAAGATGAAATTTGAAAAATTTTAAATTGTGCCTCGGGATTATATCCCAATTTACTCGTTTATTTATGTTTAACTTTGGTAATACCTCGTAACCCTGTTCTGGCGGCGGTTTAGGGTTAAAAGGTGTTACACATGTAGCGACATGGGGCATACGAGCTAGTGGCTGATATAGAGGCCGAGGTAGCTGCAGATCCTGATCCCAAGCCGGAGCCCGAGCCGGAGCCCGAGCAATCACATTCACATTCGGATGCACATTCTTATCATCCAGATGTACCCGATAATGACTACTTCCTGGGCTCGTCAGGAGGTGGATACCAGTACGGGTTTGATTTATTTGGATTTACACATCGCAGTACAGCACTCCCAGCTCGTATCCACTGCAGGACATCAGGCCTCTTGGGTCGTATCCACTACATCAAGGTACTCCTTCTGGATCGAGTTCATCTATGCCCTTCGAGCCACATAATTTTTCGGCCATGTTTAGCACACCCCCACCTGGACCCCCACCGGAGCCTGAAGAGGATGTTGGTCGTCGCGGGCACCGACGACGTGAACGTCGACCACTGCAGAAGTATACACCTAGGACCACACCATCGAACCATCAATTTTATGTGTTTCTTGCAGTTTTGATTTTCCTCTATTTTGTATTTGTAAATATTACAATGTTTGTACTTTATTCGTATAAAATTAAATTGATTATTTGGATTCGAATTTGTTTAGATTCGGTTATATGAGTTCACGTTTAAGTGTTTAATGTGATTGGTTTTATCATTTCAACCATGGCTTATTTATATGCAGTTAATGGTTGCTATGATTAGTTAATATTGCGATAAAGGTTTTGATATATATAATATGTATGGTATGTTTGGATTTGGTATTTAAGTGAGTTCGGTTAGGTCTTATAGAATTAACTGTGTTTATAAAGGTTAGAAGATATTTATATGTCTGAATGTGTATGCGTTGGATGATTATAAGTCCAAATATGTATAGGTTATATTGATTAGGTTTGAATCGGCAATGTTTGCATATATATTATGCTTGAATGATTGACTAAATAGGTACGGTTGGTAATAGATTAATGATGAATATGCCATATGATTGTTTTGGTAGATAAGTAAAGTGAATATGCAAATAAGGTTAAGGTTATGATAATAAGTGATAAGCATGTCATTTTGATTTATTTATAACACCCTAAATAAATATATGTTATAATGAATGTTATATCTTGAGATAAGTTTTAAGTTTATAAATGCCATTAATGTTTAAGTCATTTGGTTTGGACATTTTATGTATTAAGTACTTGTAATATGACTTGTTGCATATTGTTAAATTGAATATGTGATTATTTAGATGATATTAATATAGTTAAATATTGAAGCACGATTTGTACATGTGAAATGACTAGAAAAAGTATGAAGTGATTTTGGTTGATTATGTGATCCATATATATATATGAGTTTTATTTGTAAGGAATAAGAGGATGGATATTGTAACAACTTATATCATTCATATCTAGTTACAAAGATACATTGAATAAGATGCCAATACAATTTATCATCCCAACGTTGTATATGTATATATATATATCATATTCAATCAATTTCCAGAAACCTCAAAATCACACATATATATATCTATCATGAAATAGCTTTCAACTAGGCATTTTATATATGCATACCAAAATACTCTTAAAATACAAGATCCCCAAGCACGAGCTGGCCTTCAAAGATCTATGAAATAGTCAATTAAACACAAATGGTAAGCTATCTTAGCTTAGTAAGTAATAAGAAATGGTAATTATATACATCTAATCATTTTTTAGAATTTAATCAATTTACTCTTAATCCTTAACTAACACATAACTGCATAGATATAGCATGTTTCAATGTTTAACATTTATCACATTCAAATAGTCTCAAACCCGAATAGTCATGAACCATTTATCCAATCTGAACAAATCCAAAATTAATAATCTTACCTTGCTACTAAAATTCATAAACTCAAAACAACTTACCTCATTAGCTTTAAGCATTCAACTTTCATATATTACTTACCTATACATCATCTCTCTGTTACCTTCATTCAACTTTCATATATTACAAACACCCAATTGTCATTCATGGCAACACTCGAAACATACAACCAAAACAAGAATTCGAATATGCTCAATTCCCACTCGCTCGTGACGATTGTCCAACATGATAGTTTCGCTGCGGGCATTTACTTCGATTATGACCACCTAACCTGCATATTCCACAGCGCCTGTCGTCAGATTTCTCCCTAATGTCCATTTTATTATGGATTCTGGATGATTGCGGACGACCTCTAGAATTCCTGCGTAGCGCTCTATCTGGGATGAGCTCGAAAGTCGTCCGAGGCACCTCCCATGTAGATAGGTCGGGCAGGACAGGGAATTCATTTTCCCAGACACGCAACATACGTTCAAGTGTGTACACATCATTGGCAAATTGTTCAACATTAAGGTTCGCTTTAGCACACGCTGCCACGACATGTTCACACAGATAATGAAGTGTTTGGAACCTCTTACATTCGTAATGTCTGCTCCGAAGATCGACGCCATAAGACCTTGGTAGCAAACCGGGTCGATGACCGATGGACTCCCTAACTCGAAAAGTTTTCAGGCGTCGTGAATATATTTCTACAGTCATCGACCTCACAATTCGACGGCTTGCAATCAATGCATCCCTGACATCTTTCACAAACACGTGTCCTGCATCTATCTGGTTGACTTGTTGTTCACCCATTCTTGGCATCAAGGTCGCCAACCTGTAGAATGTAGTCAAGAAGACAGATGAAATCAGAAGATGTCGTGTTTTCAACAACACAGCGTTGATCCCCTCCACCAAGTTTGTGGTTATTTGACCATAACGAAAGCCCTCGTCAAAACTTTGAGCCCATTGCCACGGCTCTATCGTACCTAACCACTCTCGAAAAGATTTGTTCATTTGACCTTCCATGTCACTCTCAAGTCGAGTCATTTTTTGGCGAAAAATATGTAGCTCTAACACGTACGTTATATACGTTTTAATAAAGATAAGTTACGATAACTAGATAACATAAAAACATTCAACTTATATTGAAAATTTAAAGGTATCCTTTACCCATTTTCACCACTTGTCTCTTCCAGTCTGCATTCTTATATTCTCGAATGCAGTTAGCTGCAATGTGATGAATGCAGTAAACGGATCTCCATAGCACACCGGAACACCTAATTACGGCAATTAATCCTTTCCCTCTATCGGAGATGATGCAAATATTATCGTTGCTAATAACATACCTACGCAGGTTGGTTAGAAAGAATTCCCAGGATTCCATATTCTCCTTATCTACTATGGCAAACGATATTTGAAGCACGTTCCTATTGCAGTCTTGAGCAGCCGTAATAAGTAAGATCAATGTATATTTTCTGTATAGCCATGTCCCATCCACCTGCACAAACGGCTTGCAATGTGGAAATGCCCGCACACATGGATCAAACGTCCAAAACATCTGATAAAAAATTCTTTTCCCCGGCTGTAATTGGTCATCTGGGCCGTAATAAGGTCGTGTCTGCAACTCAATCACAGTTCCCGATACGTACTCTCTCATAGCAGCTATCCATCCCTGCAGCTTGTTATACGATGAGTCGTAATCTCCATACAGTTGCTCTATTACCATTTGTTTAGCTATCAACGCTTTTCGATATGATACTCGATACTGAAATCGTACTTGTATTCAAGCAATTAGTACTGAAACTTTAATGGTCGACATGTCCTTCACTATTGAAGGTACACGTACAGATAGTTTTGGAATCAAGTTTTTTATGATCTTCTGTCATACATGTCGATCTGCATATATGCGGTCCAACCAATTTCGTATCTCCCACATCTGCGAATTTTGAATGAATGTAGCTCGTACCCGTCAATTGCAGCCTTCCGTTGCCTTCCAACACTGATGGCTGTCGATTCCACTAATATAATCCTACACCTAAATTGCAAATTTAAGCAGTATAGGGAGTAGGGTCGATCCCACAGAGACTGGATTTACTCAAAATTGTTTCTCTCTCGACCAGATTTATGTCTGGGCAGTTGTCGTGCCCACGACTTCAAACGAACATGTCAAAAAAAATAAATTAAGGGGGTTTTTAAGATCTTTAAAAACTAACTAATTGAAATAGAATAATTAAACGAATTAGAAATCAACTTCAAAATTAAATTTGGGTTTGTAATCAAAGTAAAAAAGCCTTAGCCTTAGACTCGATAAATTCTGAGTCAAGAATCAATCCTCGAAAATTGATCTTCTCCTCTAAACGATAAGTTTGGTTATAGCGATTAAGAACGCCCTAACCACCAATTCCTCCTTTCAGAATGGTTTGATGCGACCGCAAACCAACCTTACCGATTATCTAACCGAGATACACGTGTTCCCGATTGAAGATTTGGTAGCCTTGCATTCTGAAGAACCCAACTCGAATCAACGACCTCAACCGCGTGGGTCGTCTAAACCCGATCACCTCTTCCTTGATTTTTTCTTGAAAACTCGAATACAGCACGGCCGACTCTAATCTCCAACTGTCGGCAAATCTGATCTTAACCCAACGTGCACTTTAACTTGGAATCAAATTCAACCTTAAAGGGATGATTTATCTATCTCGTTACTTAGGAAAAAGGTGAATACCGATTGGAAGGATTATTTGCGCGGATACTGAATCTCACGATTCTGATCGAATGAATCTGGTCTAAGACTAAGATGGAATTTAGTGTGGCATGATTTTGCTCATGCTTGAAGGTTTTGGAAAGTGTTTGATTTGGTGTGAAGGATGATGGGATTTTGGAAAGGGAAAGGGTTTGGAAGGTAATTAAACTAATTTTGGGAAAAGAAACAAAAGGAATTGAAATGGACAGAATGTTTGGACGTTGGTTTGAAGGAAAAAATAAAAGGAATTCTATTATAAATAGAAATAGGAAAAGAGAGAAATAAAACTTCAAATAGGAATAGGAAAAGAAATAATTGGTTGATGATTATTCAAATACAAATAACCCTTATTTATACTAATGGATTTACTAAAATAGGCTTAATTAATTTAAAATAAAATCTTAAAATAAAAATAAAAATAAATAAAAAACAAAATAAACTAAAAATAGGATTTTTTATATTTGGCTTTTTACAAAGTCAAATTGCTTGATGAGTCCTTGGCTTCCTCCATCTTTTTTATTTGACCCCATTCCTATGATTTTCTTTCAATTTGGCCCTTTTCAGCTTGCTTTTGATCAATTGCATCCCTGAAAAGAATTAAATCATAAAAATACAAATTAGCAGGGATTAATTTAGAAATAAACCGAATTAAATACAAGAAATCATGCAAAATAATCATGTTATCAAACACTCCCCAATATAAACCGTCGGTTTAGACACTACGACTTTGTAATCCACTGATATATCCATGCTATACCGTTTAATAGCGATCGCGACTCTTTTTACTTTCAATCCTCGCCTACTGAATAACTCATGCTCAAAATTTACAGCCAGCCGGTGAGCATGATATATTTCAGGGTATTCTGGGAACTCAGCTACACGTACTGCGTCGGGGTCTATGAGCGACATGTGTGGACCAGGATTGTTGTGTATCATAATACATCCCATCTGGTTCCCGGCCGAAGAAGCACTAATGTTTCCATCGTCATTCACGTCTTCATTGTCAATATCATTAGGTATATCGTCCATATCGGAATTACTGTCACTATCTACCTCTTCTTCACAATAATCACTACTATCGTGTCCATCATCACCAACCACATTAATACAGGGTGTAATATTAAGATCGATATCGATCCCACGTATATTCGATTCAGCATCAACATACGATATTGGAGGCACTATGCACGGTTCTTGAGCTCCATGTTCTTCACCATATGCATTGGTGTCTTTATTTGCCTCAATACCGACTAACTCAGCAAATAAGTGAATCGGTGCATTTTTGTTACTCCCATTCCCACAGTAAAGAGCGATCATTGTCTCCACGTCTAACAATTTTTGCGTTTATCCTTCGCTTCATATCATCCAACGAGACATTTCTATTAAATCTCATTGCTATTTGTTGCCGATATTCAAATATGCATCCAACGGTTGTTGTCAAGATGATTCCATTAAAATAAACGCATAAGAAAAACTGATCATCCATCTTCAACATTCAATCTGTTAAAAAATAAACAAAATTGCTCAGAAAAATTTCGATCAGTATATACTATTCTTAAATAAAAAACTTAATGTTTCAATATGCTATTTTTTCCATTCTTAAGCTCACACTATTACAATTATCATTTTGTACATGAACAACATTTATCTTTACATCTAACCACTTAAAGTCAATTCTATATTTTATTCCATCTCCGAGCCTGTATCTTTCTCTAGGAAATACTGTACAATACAATTTAGAAATTCTTGATTCTCTTCATATTCATCTTCTACAATCCAATTTGAAAATTCCTCGGGATCTTCTTGCTCTTCAATCTTTATAATAGGTATTGAATTTAGAAATTCTATTGGTAATTTCCTAATATCTAGTTTATCCATCCATGTTATGTCAAACACACTTTGGTTCCTAGTCAACTTCCGTGAGCCTGTACGTTGTCGCACTATTTTTCTAGCTCTATAAGAGATTATAGACTTCACAAAGCATATAACTAGATTCCAATAGGCTTGTGGTACCAATGTCTTCCAAAGTTCGTCTAAAATTATTTGATGGTCTCATTCTATTAATGTCCCTCTAAGGGTTAAGTATTGCACTTTATTCTTCCTAATCATTTCATAACCATTCCACAACACTTCTTGCATCTTTTTATTTACGGTAATAAGGTGTTGAACAATGTCTTCTTCTGGTTTCATTCTGTAATCTTGCACTTCTCTCATCATCTTATCAACTTTCACCCTTTATGCTGAAGTTATTATCTCATCAGGCAATATCCAATATGTTGCCATTTCTAACAATATCTACATCGTAAATATTTTAAATTTTTATCACTAATTAACAATTACTTTATGATAGTTTTACTAATATAAAACTTTCAAATATATTAAAATTTAAAACATAACATTCACAATAAAAATTATTTAATATAAACACAAAACTTACTAACAAATCAAAACTAAATAATAACAAAAATAATATTTAAGGTTTCTTACTAACAATATTTACTAATACTAACTAAAATATAATATACTAACTAAAATATTAATATACTAACATAGTCAATATATGATTTTAGGGTTTTCGTGGTTTTAACTAACATAACATATTAACATATTAACATACTAACAACAATATACTAACTAATATATTAACTAAAATATTAATATACTAACATATTACTTATACTTGTATATATTATTTTAGGGTTTTAGGGTTTTAACTTACATATTAACATACTAACAACAATATACTAACTATGTTACATATTAAATAAAATATTAATATACTAACATATTATTAATATACTAACAATATATTATTTTAGGGTTTTTAGGTTTTTAACTAATATATTAGTCTACTAACAATATACTAACTAACTAACATATTAACTAAAATATTAATAGTATTCTAACATTTTAATTATACTACTAACAATATATTATTATTTTAGGTTTTTAACTAACATATTAATATACTAACAATATACTAACTAACATATTATTAACTAAAATATTAATATAATAACATATGAATATACTAACAATATTTTATTTTAAGGTTACTAACAATATACTACTACTTAACTAAAATATCATTTTAGGGTTTCTAACTAACAATAATAATACTAACTAACTAACTAACTAAGATAATAATTAACCTAGTAATCCTAATAACTAACAATAGTTATAAACTAAACTAACAACAACAAATAATAAAAATAAAAATCAATATATATCATAATAATAACAACAAAAATTATAAACACAATAACAACAATATCTTCCATTATTTAAAAAAATTTATACATACTTTTATTTTTTCTTCCTTCTTTCTCCTTTCTTTTTCTTTTTCCGGCACCACTGTATCCTCCTCCCCTCCTTCAACTCAGCTGCTGAAACTTGATTCTTCTGAGATGAAAATGAACGTTGGGGAGCTTATAACGTAGAAAAGGCCAAGCTGGTGCCGCCTCTACCACTGGCACCATCGGTGCCGCCTCTGGCAGAGGCACCTTCAGTGCCGCCTGTGACAGAGGCTTGACCAGGGTCTTGTCATTTTTTTTCCTGTTTCAGTTTTATTTTTTTTTTTTAAATTTCAGTGCAAAAAACACTAGGGCTGCAGAGGGTGGTGCCGCCTCTGACAGAGGCGCAACCACCCTCACTATACCATTTTCGTAATTAATGGAAAGGACACCCCAATTTGGATATTTTGATTTTTTTTTTATTAATTTGATAAAAAAGCCAGCAGAGAAGCAACGCCACAACGCCCAATTTAAGTTTTCAACTTTTATTCTCCCAGTTAAATTCTAATTAATCTGGATGTATTCTAGTCATATTATACTACGAATTTTAGGCTATAAATATGCCAAAGTTACTCTAAGTTAGACACACATTAGAAATATTTAGATTGAGAGAATTCTATCCTTTGCTTTGTAGGGGTTTTCTTGTGGGTTTTCAGGTTTTCTTTTAATTCTCTCCATCTCTTATACTCTCCTTTTATTATAGTGAAATCTCCTTTTGCCCGTGATTTTTTATCTTCATTTGAAAAGTTTTTTAATGTTAAATTTTGCGTGTTTGATCTTTTCGATTTAGTTCCTTCACTTGTTCGCAGCTTTATACGGGTCGATCCTCTACACTAATCTTGTTTAAATAATATGAAAATTTTATAGATGAGAGATTTTTCATATATTTTGACCTACTAAATATTTAACTAAATTACATAGTATTTATTATAAATTATTTATATTAATTTTAACTAAACTTTATAGTTTTTATTATTAATTTTTCAGATTCACCAAGGACCAACCAAGATGACAATGAATATATGTTTAAAGTTGGAAAGAGAATAGCTTAACAAATACAAAATACTAGAGCAATTAAATAAAATTATATAGATGCTTATTTTTCTTGTTAATTTTATTAGCAATGTTGAATATTTTCTTAGACTAACATATTATAAACAATGATTTGATTTTATATGTTATTACTGCTTTATATAAACTTTTCTTCAAACACCCTTGAGAGTTGAAACGGTTTCAAACATTTTGATAAATAATGGTTTTGACATACCATTTCAATATTTAATTTTTATTCTGTATTATAAAAGTAAAAAGCCCCAAGGTTACTAGTGGAGAAAAGGCTAAGTTGACCATTTTTATTTTTGAGTTTTTATAAAAAAATAATAGAATCATTAGATAATATAAATGTTAATAATTATTCAAAGTGAATACAAATAAATTTTGTTGTTATATAAAATTATAAAAAATATATTTTTATTCATAGTTTAATAATATAAAATTTTATTATCATAAATACAATATAAATTATTATTTAATATAACGTAATCTTAAATAATTTAATTTTTAATATACATGCCCTTTTAATACTTTTAATTATTATTTAACAAAAACATAATTAAACTTTTAATGTAAATGGTTCTAAATAATTATTTATTATATTATAAACTCAAACTATTGTACTTAATAGTGATTTATTATAATAAAATTTAAAATAATTAATTAAAATATCTATAAAAATATTATGATACATATTATTATCTTTAATAATCATTTTATATTTTATCTCATCGCTACAACTACGATTGAATCCAAATATATATCCCACCACTAATTTTAATCTTGTTACTACAATATCTAATTTCACCCGATAACTAATTTCACCTAAATTCATGTTCGATCTTGAATTTTTATCACAAAATTTAAAGTCAATATTAAAGTTTTAAACTTTAAATTATAATTATTTTAATAACAACAAATTTAAATGTCGATGAAGTGAATTACATCATTTAAAAAAATCAAGTTAATCTAATCTAATTCATAAAATGAAAATTTAATTAAAAATAAAATAATTTAAATTTAATTAAAATAAAATAATTTTGCAAAGTATTTTTAGGGTGCATTTTGAAAGTAACCTAATAATTAGATTTAGGTATAGTGGTTTTGCAATTACACATTCGTGGCACGTTTGGTTAATTATTATAATTAGTAGATCTCATTAAATTGTGTGTACTTAGAGTATCACAATTACACTCCAAAGAAAATATGAGAATCGGGGTAATTACTACAAATAATTACACTTAAATCCTATTACCTATGGCTTTACAAACACATTTATACATGATTTAAGCTTAAGAAGATATTTTATACTAATAAAAGTATTTTAATTTTAAGACATTCTTTTAAAAAATATAATTTTATGTTACTTTCTCGATTGTGGGAGAAGGTCTCTATTCGACCTAAACAAAGGGTCTCATTCCGATGAGAAACAAAGGCTCATCTCAACTACACGATTGTCTTGGCGTCCCAATGAGCAGAGAAGCGTCGCGACAACGCAATATCCAATCCAAGTTTTTTACTTTTCTTCTCCTAGTTAAACTTTGTTTCACTTCCCACTTAAACTCGATTAATCTAGAGATATTATATTCATATTTTACTACTTAATTTTAGGCTATAAATAGGTCGCAGCTACTCTAGGTTAGACACACAATAGAAATATTTAGATTGAGAGAATTTTGTTCTTTACTTTGAAGGGTTTTTCTTGTGGGTTTTCGTGTTTTATTTTAATTCTTTCCATCTCTTGTACTCTCATTTTATTATAGTGCAATCTCCTTTTGCCCATGGTTTTTTATCCTCATTTGAGGAGTTTTTCCACATTAAAATTTACGTATTCCATCTTCTTGATTTAGTTCATTCACTTGTTCGTTGCTTTATACAGGTCAATCCCCTACAAACTGGTATCAAAGCTAGATCAATTTTCGCAATCAACCCGTTCAAAGATGGCAGCATCAAGGTTTGATATGGATAAGTTCAATGGCATCGCAAATTTTAGTTTGTGGCAACTTTGCATGTCAACAATTTTGATCTAGAGTGACCTAGAGAGGATCTTTGTAAAAAGAAAATCAATAGACATGGAACAGTTAGAATGGGATAGTTTAGATTGAAAAGGTCTATCCATAATTTAATTATGCCTAACAAACAATACGTTATAGGAGGTTTTGAAGAAGAAAACAACATATCAGTTATGGAAGAAATTGGAAGCCCTATACATGACGAAATATTTGGCCAACAGGTTAGTATTAAAACAACGTATCTACACGTTCAAAATAGCCAAATGTGAGTCCATTAGATCTCATCTTAGTGAGTTTGTTACCCTTTTTAACGATATAAAGAATATTGAAGTAGAGATTAGTGACGAGGATCAAGATATGTAGTTGTTGTGCTTTTTGCGCTCTCCTTATAAAACTTTTAAGGAAACTCTAATCTATGGGAGAGATCATCTTTCATTTAAGGATGTGAAGGGAAATTTGTAGAGCAATGATAAACTCAACAATGAGTTAGACTCAAACAAAAAGTCAGACGGGCAAGCCTCAGTCCTAGTTGCAAAAGGTAGACAACAATCTAGAAATACAAATCGTAACAGGTCTAAAGTGAGATCCAAATCCAGAAACTGTGACAAATTTTGTGGCTATTGAAAAAAAAAGGTTACGTTAAGACAGAATGTTAGAAACTCCAAAATAAAATCAAAATGGATGCCAAAAGTGACACGAGAGATACGTAGAAAATTGATGTTGCTGATGCTAGTGTAGCCAAATATAGAGGTGATAATTTCTTATTGATGTCACAAAGGGAAAACTCTATCCATACTTTCCAATGGATCCTAGATTCAGGGTGATCCTATCACATGTGTCTCAACAGGGACTAGTTCTCCACGTACAGTTCGGTTGAAGGCGGCGTTGTGCTGATGGGGAATAATTCTCCATGTAAAATAGTCACGGTAGGGACCATACAAATCGGGACGCATAATGGAATCATTCGAGCACTGTCAAATGTCTTGTACTTGATTTAAAAAAAATCTCATTTCGTTGGGTATTTTAGATTCCAATGGTTGTAAGATAGTCATTGAATTAAATGGCTTAAAAGTCTCTCATGGAGCTCTCGTTGTGATGAGAGGACAGAAAAATGGCAGCCTATACGTTCTGCAAGGATCTACGATAACTAGTGCGATTGTGATTATTGAAGAATAGCTAAAATCGTCGCCATGTCGAGATGAAGAAGATCATGGTGTCACGACAAGAATGCACTCAACATCCTGACGACCGACGTGACTTCTTCTCCACCGATTTGATTCAACCAAACTTTAACATATGCGTTTGGGTCATATGAGTGAGAAAAGTATGATAGCCTTGTGCAACAGAGGTCTTCTAAAAGACACTAGAGTTGATAAGTTACGTTTCTACGAGTATTGTGTTTTTGGTAAGTAAAACGAGTTAATTTTAATTTAGCACTGTACAAAACAAAAGGGACTCTTTGTTACATTCATTCCAATTTATGGGGTCCGTCTCCCGACATCTCAAAAAAAGGTAATAAATATTTCTTAACTTTTATTGATGATCACTCTAGAAAAGTTTGAATATTTTTTTGAAATGTAAAAGTGAAGTCTTGGAATCTTTCAACAAAGGAAAGACACTATTAGAAAACAAATCGAAAAAATCATGAAGTCATTGAGAACGGATAATGGCCTTGAGTTCTGTTCGTTAAAGTTTAACAATTTCTGCAAAGGGAAGGAATTGAAAGACATAAAATCGTTGTTGGAACTCCACAGCAGAATGGAGTTGCAGAAAGAATGAACATAACCTTGCTATAAAAGGCCCGATGCATGCTTTCTAATGCAGGCTTAGGGAAGGAATTTTGGGCTGAATTCGTAAATCTGACAAGTTATTTGGTCAATCAATCTAATCATTTAGCATTGAATGATAAAGTCTTAGAGGAAATATGGTCAGGTAATCCTCTAGATTATTCTAATATTAGAATTTTTGGTTGTTCTGCTTATGCTAAAGTTATCCAGGGAAAGCTCAATGCAATGGTCGTTAAATGGATATTTTTAAGATGCACTATCGGTACAAAAGGTTTTAAGTTGGGGTGTTTGGAATCTAACAAAATCATTGTTAGCAAATATGTTACATTCGATGAATCTACTAAGTTTTGATCAGAAAATAGGCATTTTACCTTTAGAAACACAACAAATCATAGTGTCTTGCACTAAGGGATAAACAGCATGCGACGTCACGATGAGTCAACACCCCACGTCATAACTATACGGCGAATAGAGGGTTCGTCCTAATGAAGAGTCACTTGACATCACGACGATGAGACAGAATCTTGATTTTCACAATTTTAAATCTATTTCGGATCAGTTTAGGGCTTCATCCTACCTTCAAGTACCCTTACCATCTTAGTTAATGAACTATAAGTTGGCTTGTGAGAGGAAGAGACGAGAACCGACCACCATAGAAATATGGTGAAGGAAACCTAATGGTTTATGCTCTTGGTGTTGTTGAGAGCATTGATTCAACCGATCTTCGAGTTATTATGAGGTAGTTCAAGCCTCGATTCTAGCAAATGACTTGTTAAAATGGAAGAAGGAATGAAATCCTTTCATAAGAACGAGACTTGTCGACTAGTTAAACCATCCATCGATAAAAGAATCGTTGGTTTAACAATGTTGTATGCAATGGTATTTCGATATTTCACATGCTATTAGTGTTGTTAGTCGATACATGGCCAATCTTGGTAAGTTACTCTGGCATGCAATTAAGTAGATTTTTAGATATTTGCGGGTAGTTCTAACATGTGCTTAGAGTTTGGAATAAGCCCAAAAAGCTTAATCGGATATGTTGATTCCGATTATGTAGGTGACTTAGATCGAAGAAGGTCTCTCACAGGTTCCATATTTGCTTTTGAGAATTGTGCCATTAGTTGGAAAGCTACACTTTAAACTACATTGGTTTTGTCGACTACTAAAGCAGAATACATGGTAATTACCGAAGCAGTGAAAGAAGCAATTTGGTTGAAAGAATCAGTGAGAATTATGCTAGTTAAAAACACTAATTATTATTTTAGTTAGTATATTGGTAGTAAAAAACAATGGTTAGTTAAACCTTAAATATTGTTTTAGTTAGTTAGTATATTGTTAGTAAAAATTATTATTATTATTATTATTATTATTATTATTGTTGTTAGATTAAATGTAATTATTATTATTTTAGTTTAAAAACCCTTAGTTAGTATTATTATTGTTAGTAAAAATTATTATTGTTAGTATTACGCACTTTAGTTATTAATCAATAGATATATATATATATATAAATATATATATTAAAAAATAGTACTAAAAATATAAAATAATAAAAGACTAAAATTATATATTTATATTAAGTAATAGAGTTTGAAAATAAGGAAAATACAAACAAAGGGCTAAATAAGTGGTTTTTAATAAATTTATATTAAAAACACTAAAACAGTACATAATAAATTAATTTTATATTAAGTTATGTTATGTTTTTGTTATATTATTTTATTGGCATTTTTTTTGTAATTTAATATAAATTTAAATTTTTATGTAAGTTAAAAATTAAATATCCGAGACTTTAAATAGCTCGATTGATTAGTACAGTCCCACACATATCTGACGTAGCTAATAATATGGTAATGTATTGTTATTTATTAATCGCGGGTTATATTAACAAAATAGGTACATAATAAATTATGTTATAATAATTTTTTTCGATTTAACACTATCAAGACTCGCACTGTATTAAGGGCCGGTGAATAGCTTAAGAAATCCTCGAATGAACGATTGATGCCGTATATAGAGCCAATCGGATTCAGTCCGCAAAGATCGATCCGGACGTTTGACTTGTCAGATGATTTAACATCTGCACTAGTCGAAAGGCATACTGAGACCCACACTTTTCATTTCCCGTGGAGAGTGCACAATCACTCTAGAGGATGTTGCAGTGTAGCTTGGGATCCCAATTGACAGGAGTCCCGTTATAGGCGTCAGTGCGATAGTTGATGCATTTACACTTTGTCAGAGCCTACTAGGGGAATCGTACGGCGATGATGAAGAAAATTTTACGAGCTTGAAATTTACATGGCTGAGAGCGAGGTGTGAACAGTTATCAGCTGATGCCATTGAAGGTGAGTTGATGTGCGCTACTCGAGCGTACATTATGCACATCATAGGGGTGTACTGATGCCCGGTGCAAACAATAATAGGGTTCATATTCAGTACCTACCCCTATTGGTTGTTTTGAGAAATGCTCGCTCGTATAGTTGGGGCTCTGTAGTTCTTGAGATGTTGTACCGTAAGCTTTGTTGGACGACAACGCCAATGTCAGTAGACATAGGCGTATGCCTTACGCTATTGCGCCTGGCTCAGACGATGCCATTCTTGGCATCGCTTATCCACCAACCATACGATATCCGCTTAGTAAACAGGTGATAAAATATAACTTGTTATTAATTGAAAATTTCTTTATATTGATACTATTTGACTTGAAATTTATTTTTGTAGGTGGAGTATTTATCCGGGTATCGGGAGGTCATGCACTGTTTCGATATACCGGCTTATGATTGAACAACATGCCGGGGAAGGGGTAAGCGATTCCAATATTGGTTACGTGTTAGTTTGTATATCTTAAGCACACCGTGTTAAATTATTAATCGTGCAGTTTATATGGATGCCATATCGTAGACCAAAAATTACAGCCGTTATACCCCCGTCCGCCTATATTCACTCGTATATGTGGTGCACAAACACACCAATTGTCTGTTTCAATGCAGTCGAGTGGTACCACGAGGATCGAGCGCTGCACCAATTTGGTTGCGTCCAATATATCCCGGATCCGCCATGCCAGGTTGAAGCGCTTCATTGCACAAATAAGAGAGGGAAACAAGGCTTGGATTGGGGGGTTAGTCATCAGGGATTTATTGCAGTTTGGAATGATCGCATGTCCTGAATACCCCGAATGGATATGGCTTCCGATTTTCAACCTTTATTAGAGTACATACAATGGTACTCTAGTATAAGGAAGCCATATATACTCGTGAGGATACGATCAGATCCCCCACATGTCGTAATATCCAGCTTTATACCTTAGTTTAACAATGGTTTCGAGACCACAAATCAAGTCCGTATAATATTTTTAATATTATATTCTGTACTGTTGATATAAGGTTTAGCATGTGTTAAATTTTCGTGAGTAAATTTGATTGTCTAAGTGGTTAATTTGACAAAAGGGTTAAATTGCATGAAATGTGAAAGTTGCTTGCTATTTGCTAAAGCACCTATGTGTTGTGGTTTTATAAATGTGAGGACTTATGTGGCAAATAAGCCAATTCTATGATAGTGGAGGTAATAAATGTGGCACATGCATATTTTTATGATGATTATTAGGTTATTTTATATGTTATAAATATCTTATTACTTATTTATTAAGTTATAATTATTTTATAATAAAAGAAATTTAGTGGATGGTGGAATGACATGATAACCATTGTTTATGTTTGTCCTATATGATTATTTTAAGGCTAAATTAGTAAATAGATTATTATGTATGATATATTTGATAAAAGCATGAAAATGGACATTTTTCTCATCCATTTTTCCACCGAATTTGGGAAAGAAAAGAAAGAACAAAAGCTTTCAATTTTTTAGCTATTACAAGTTTAAATCAAAGGTTAGTTTTTGATCCGTTCTTGATAGTTTTTATGGTTTCGTAATCGTTGCTTTGAGAGCTACAAAACCCATGTTTTAATTTTGTGAATTGATGATGTTTGTGTGAGTTGCCATGGATGATAAGTTAAGCTTTTTGATGATTTTTGGTGTTAAATGAAAGGTATGAGTTAGATAAACATCCTTTGTTCTTGGAGTTTTGATAAATTTAGCTAAATAGGGCTAAATTGTAAAATAGCAAATTGAAGGACTAAATTGATGATTTGATGGAAAATATGAGCTTGTATGATATATATGTGTATTCGGTTAAGTATGAGTTTGTAATGATTTTGTGAAATTGATGTTTTGAGAAAAATAGACTATATTGATAAAATGTGCAAATATGAGTGTTAATTTGCAAATAGCCCTAAATCTGTATCCATGGATTGAATTGAATGAATTAGTGAATAAAAGGGTTAATTTTGAATATGTTTAGATCAAGAACCGAAGAAAACAGACTTAGATCGTGGGAAGGCGAAAGTAATCGAGTAGCCGTTTTCATTCCGATAAACCGAATCCGAGGTAAGTCACTATGCAAATAAACGTATTTGTATAATATTATATTTTTTCTTATAACTATTATTGAATATTGATATTTATGAGTAGATATGCAAATGAAATCTGGGATAAGTTCGATATAGTGACTAAGTCCGAGAAGTCCCGTACGAACCTAGGAATTGATAGGATTAGATATGTCATGACATAGGTGTCTGTTCTGTTTTATCATGTAAGACCACGTCTGGGACATTGGCATTGATCTAAGACTCATATAAGACCACGTTTGGGACGTTGGCATCAATATCAGCTTTATGAATAAGACCACGTCTGGGACATTGGCAGCAATATGACTTTTACGTGTAAGACCATGTCGGGGACATCAGCATCGTATTGATTCATGTAAGACCCTATCTGGGACATTGGCACTGATATCCGAGTGCATGTAAGACCTCGTCTGGGACGTTGGCATCGTACAACTATTCCGAGTTTTCTGAGTATGCTACTAGTTCCCTATTGGTTCAACGGGCAAGATTGTGATACGACAAATCTGAGCTATGAACAAATATGTGATATTAAATCCTATTCAGGTACATTGATTATACACTATTTGTGTATGCAAGGTAAGCATTTAAGTGATCTTACTATGATGACATGTATATGGGGTTAATGATATGATATGAATTATTTTGGCTTAATGAGTTATGTGTTTATATGGTTTTTGAGTGATGAATATTGAAAATGTGATTAAAAGTGTATGAATCAAAGCAAACAAGTGAAGGTTTGCTAAATAAATGGTATGTGCTAATATATTTATTTGCATATAAGCCTTCCATATTTAGTTAATTTGTATATGACTTGCTAAGCTTTCGAAAAGCTTACTCTGTATGTGTTTTCTCTGTTTTATAGGTCGTCAAAGCTACTGAAGGCTCGGGACTGTCAAGGATTGTCATCACACTTCTAAACTCTTTTGGGTACCCTTTTTGAAAATGTATTTAGCTAAATATAGCATGTATAGGCTAGATATGTGTATATGATTTTGAAGTAAACTTAGTCATGTGTTTGACAAGTTTTTGAGTTGATAAATGCTTGAATGAATGAGCTTTGTGATACAAATTTTGATATGAGTTAATGCTTATGAAATGGTTAAGTTTTGTTTAAATAATGGATGATTTTGATTGTGTATGAATTAGGTGTTTTTGGTGTGTTTTAATAGCCTAAAAATGGTGAAAATAGTAGTTTTCACACGGTCTAGACACATGGGCGTGTGCCCAGGCCGTGTGGTACAAATCAGAATCAAAAGAATCGTCCACGTGCTAGTCCCACGGCCGTGTGTAGTAAGTCAGAATCTGCCCACCGACTGCCCATGGCCATGTGCCCCTATTTTCAAGAAAAAGTTTCTAAAGCTTTTATTTTAGTCCCAAATCATTTCCTAATCATATTTTGGGTCTTGTAGGGCCATATTAGGGTCTTAAAGATGAAATTTGAAAAATTTTAAATTGTGCCTCGGGATTATATCCTAATTTACTCGTTTATTTATGTTTAACTTTGGTAATACCTCGTAACCCCTGCTCGCGGCGGTTTAGGGTTAAAGGTGTTACACATGCAATGACATGGGCATACTGAGCTAGTGGTCGATATAGAGGCCGAGGTAGTCTGCAGATCCCGATCCCGAATGGAGCCCGAGCCGAGCCGAAAGCAATCACATTCACATTCGGATGCACATTCAGATCATCCAAATGTACCCGACAATGACTACTTCACGGCTCGTCGGAGGTGGATACCAAGACGGGTTTGATTTATTTGGATCTACACATCGCAAAGACAAAGACTCCCAACCTCGTATCCACTGCAGGACATCAGGCCTCTTGGGTCGTATCCACTACATCAAGGTACTCCTTCTGGATCGAGTTTATCTATGCCCTTCGAGCCACATAATTTTTCGGCCATGTTTAGCACACCCCCACCGACCCCCAACGAGCTCGAAGAGGATGTTGGTCGTCGCGGGCACCGACGACGTGAACATCAACCACTGCAGAAGTATACACCTAGGACCACACCATCGAACCATCAATTTTAGGTGTTTCTTGCGGTTTTGATTTTCCTCTATTTTGTATTTGTAAATATTACAATGTTTGTACTTTATTCGTATAAAATTAACTTGATTATTTGGATTCGAATTTGTTTAGATTCGGTTATATGAGTTCATGTTTAAGTGTTTAATGTGATTGGTTTTATCATTTCAACCATGGCTTATTTATATGCAGTTAATGGTTGCTATGATTAGTTAATATTAAGTAAAGGTTTTGATATATATATAATATGTATGGTTTGTTTGGATTTGGTATTTAAATGAGTTCGGTTAGGTCTTATAGAATTAACTAGGTTTATAAAGGTTAGAAGATATTTATATGTCCGAATGTGTATGCGTTGGATGATTATAAGTCCAAATATGTGTAGGTTATATTGATTAGGTTTGAATCGGCAATGTTTGCATATATATTATGCTTGAATGATTGACTAAATAGGTACGGTTGGTAATAGATTAATGATGAATATGCCATATGATTGTTTTGGTAGATAAGTAAAGTGAATATGCAAATGAGGTTAAGGATATGATAATAAGTGATAAGCATGTCATTTTGATTTATTTATAACACACCTAAATAAATATATGTTATAATGAACAGTTATATCTTTGAGATAAGTTTTAAGTTTATAAATGCCATTAATGTTTAAGTCATGTGGTTTGGACATTTTATGTATTAAGTACTTGTAATATGACTTGTTGCATATTGTTAAATTGAATATGTGATTATTTAGATGATATTAATATAGTTAAATATTGAAGCACGATTTGTACATGTGATATGACTAGAAAAAGTATGAAGTGATTTTGGTTGATTATGTGATCCATATATATATATGAGTTTTATTTGTAAGGAATAAGAGGATGGATATTGTAACAACTTATATCATTCATATCTAGTTACAAAGATACATTCAATAAGATGCCAATACAATTTATCATCCCAATGTTGTATATGTATATATATATCATATTCAATCAATTTCCGAAACCTCAAAATCACACATATATATATATATATATCTATCATGAAATAGCTTTCAACTAGGCATTTTATATATGCATACCAAAATACTCTTAAAATACAAGATCCTCAAGCACGAGCTGGCCTTCAAAGATTTATAACATAGTCAATTAAACACAAATGGTAAGCTATCTTATCTTAGCAAGTAATAAGCAATGGTAAATATATGCATCTAATCATTTTTAGAATTTAATCAATTTACTCTTAATCCTTAACTAACACATAACCGCATAGATATAGCACGTTTCAATGTTTAACATTTATCACATTCAAATAGTCTCAAACCCGAATAGTCATGAACCATTTATCCAATCTAAACAAATCCAAAATTAATAATCTTACCTTGCTACTAAAATTCATAAACTCAAAACAACTTACCTCATTAGCTTTAAGCATTCAACTTTCTTATATTACTTACCTATACATCATCTCTCTGTTACCTTCATTCAACTTTCATATATTACAAACACCCAATTTTCATTCATGGCAACACTCGAAACATACAACCAAAACAAGAATTCGAATACGCTCAATTCCCACTCGCTCGTGACTATTATCCAACATGATAGTTTCGTTGCGGGCATTTACTTCGATTATGACCACCTAACCTACATATTCCACAGTGCCTGTCGTCGGATTTCTCCCTAATGTCCATTTTATTATGGATTCTGGATGATTGCGGACGACCTCTCGAATTCCTGCGTAGCGCTCTATCTGGGACAAGCTCGAAAGTCGTCCGAGGCACCTCTCATGTAGCTAGGTCGGGCAAGACAGGGAACTCATTTTCCCAGACACGCAACATACGTTCGAGTGTGTACACATCATCGGAAAATTGTTCAACATTAAGGTTCGCTTTAGCACACGCTGCCACGACATGTGCACACAGTGTAACACCCTAAAAATCCGAGTATTTAAATTGCATAAATTGGTGTTTAGATTTTTTTTTTTAAGGAAAAATATCTTATTTTTATTTTAGTGCTTATTGAAGTCCTAGAGAGGTAAAGCATAATTTGAAGAAGGAATAAAATTTATTAATTGAGAATTTATGGAAGTGAAACAAAGGTGATTAAGACTTAAGCTAAATTATGTGCTAAAGAGTGTCATAAAATGAGCATATGGCATGGTGGAGTTGGCGCATGGGTTCTAGTAAGAGGGAAGAGGTTCAATCCTTGTATAGCACCTAAATGAATTTTTGTTTTTAATTTTCTGCTCATGACTAAGAAGTGTCGGCAAGGAACATATAAGGAAGGTGTTGACCATGTTATTTTGGTTAGTGTATCAATGGATTAAGGAAACAACTAACTTATGGCATGGAATCAAAGATTTAAGGAAAGATAGGGGAGCATAAGGCACATATCAAGGGAAATTTTGGAAAGAAATCATGGCCAATTGACCATGTGTGGGACAAGCAACTTGGTTTAGGGAAGGAGCCAAATTTTTGTTAGTTTGGCTAAAATCTCATTCTTTCTCTTTGGTCATTCTTTGCACTTGTGCAGATTTTTCTTTGTTTTCTCCTCTCAAACTTTCATCTTGGCGAATAGGGCATTAGTAAAGCTCAAATTTTGTGACCATTTGGTTATTCCTTTTGCTTATCTCGTTAGCCAATTCTTTGTGCCTTTTCTTCTTGTGCGAAATCATCCATACCAAAAGAATCATCTTTTCTTTTTCTTTTGCCATGGCCGAATATACTAGCTCCTAAAGTTCATTTTTTTCTTTTCTTCTCTTCTCTTTGAAATCAAGCAACAACATCACCATCATCCTTTCGTTCTTATATTATTTCTTTTTAATCGAAATTCTCCATTTTCACTCTCTTGGCGAATGCTATTGTGCCTATAAACCAAATTTTTTTCTTTTCCTTGATCATACATATCCTAATCCTTCATCAATTAGACACCATTCTCAATCCTTTCCTTTCGATCGTGGAAAATAGGTAAGGGTTCTTTTCCATTTTCAATTTATTAAGGTACTATGGCGAATAGTAATGGTGAATTGAAGGACTTTTGGATTGATATAACGTTCATTCTAATAACGTCTCTTTCGTTATTATTTAGTGCAATAACGAGATCGAACTCAAGTGATCGGAGAATTGTAGAAACGTTGGAAACGTTTTATTTTGGTAAGGAATCAAATCTCTTTAAAACCTCTAGTATTATTTGATATTATTTTAGATCTAACTAAATTCCTTTGGATCTTGAAGATCAAAATAGGGAAGAAAAGGCGGTGGTTAGTCACGTTAAGAGGGCGGATCCGTAAATCCCCATTCAAACGAAGAGCGGTTTGGCATCCGGATTTTCCACGGGTTGCGGGCCATCTTCCAAGGAAGTCCATTATTCAAGTAGTACGAACCTCGGAGTCATTATACGCTGGTGGATTCTCGGCTAGTGAATCAATAAACGAGGAAAGCCGAAAATCAAGTGATTCAAAATCAAGAGGGTAAGATTTTGGATCTATTGTCGATTAAGATTATTTTACTAATTAGTTGTCTAACGGATCAAAATATGTTTTAGGTGCCGAGAGCGAGAAGGATTAGTACTTTCAGAACTAGGTGTGTAACTTCACACTCATTATTTTCTGCTGGATGTCAATTTCGTATGAAGTAAATCGTAAAAACGATTAGATCGGTAAAACGTAAATATTGATATTTTGACGAAAATACGTAAAAAACGTCTAAATCGTAAAAATTACTTAAACGCCTCGAGAAAATTTTCGTTAATATGTAAATTGGATGTTTCGTTAAAATTGGGCCAAAATACTCTAGTTCGATAAATTGGGCCAAAATACTCTAGTTCGATAAATTGGGCCAAAATACTCTAGTTCGTTAAAATTGAGCCAAAACACTCTAGTTCGATAAATGGGCCAAAGCCCACTAAACTGCTAAATAGACAAATTGCTGTATTATAATTATGGGCCAAATGAAATGTTATTAAACCCACCATGTTATGCATTATTAAGAAATTTTATATTTTATAGTACATGTACAATTGCATGGGTGGGATATATGAAAAGAAGAATGGCCAGTTGCCAAATATCTAGTTCTTGGCTTCGCCACAATATCGCTTATTGCTTCTAGTTCGTGGTTTCACACAATATCGCTTATTGCCTCTAGTTCGGTGGCTATGCCACAATTTTAAAAAGGCTTAATGCCTACGATTGGTGTGATGGCGGGTGGGTTGACTTGATCCCACAGTGTGATGGTTGGTACGGGGTGTTAGCGATGGATATTAGGTATGGGTTGGGAATTACATTTTACATGCATTATTAATTGTTTTAATTCATGATATATTGTTGAATTTCGAATTGGGCTCAAGCCCAAAGATAATGTCTTGATGATCTGCCCAATAATGGTGGTAAGTGAGTTACACTCGAGTTCTAAGTAACTCACCCCTTTAAATTCTTTCCATCTCGTAATGGAAATTGATGTGGACTTGGGCGAGGATGACTTCGTGGAGGCCATCTCTGTGAAAGAGGGTTATTTAAACTCGAACTTTTAATAAGTATATTTTTACTATTATGGATTATTGTAATAAGGCCTCTATAAATAACTTATGGGTTTTTTTTTTTTGTGTGTTTGGGATTTAAACTAAACTTTGGACTTTTTAAATTATGGGTTGTGATTTTATGATGTTTTATTAAAATAAATTTGGGTTTTCAAGTATATGGAATTCTTTTATAAATATTTTATTAAAGTTAACTCTTTAACAAACTATTCAAAGGGTTTTGATAATACAATGATTTTCAACTAATGTTTTCAATTATTTATCAAATTCAAATACTCTTCTATTTATTTTAAAATCTGAAATTTATATTGAAATTTTCAACTTATTGCAAATTTAAAGATAACTCGATTCATGTAACAAACCAAATCTAGTCTCAACGCATAGACCGGGTTTGGGGTGTTACATTTAGTGGTATCGAGCCAGCCAAAAACTCTACCGTGGTTTGGGTTCAAAATAATTTCGTATGAAAACGCCAATGATATTTTTTTAAAAATCAAGATGGCACCACAAGCATCCCAAGAACAAGTCAAGTAAGTATTATTGCTTAATGATTACTATGATATGATCATAGGAACACTCTAAAACTTCTAGTTTTAGATATGAAAATCGTAGAGATTGAGACTATAGGATATGTTGCGAAAAACAACTTTATATCTCAAATCTCATAAAATATCGTTAATAAACACCAAACAAAATTTCGATTCATAAAACTTGTAATTAGATAAACGAACAAGCTATCATGAGCACTAGAGGACGTGGTCGTGGACGCGGTAGACGTGGCGTGGTAGAGGCCGAGGTGCTACTACCAAGCACCAAATCATATGCTGTAAGTGGACGACTCGTCAATTGAAAGTGAGACCGGATCACGCGATCACATGGAAGAAGATCATGCATTGACTCAAGCAATGCTGCGAGTCTTGGAAAGGGTCACTGAACTAGAATTGGGCCGACAACTCGTGGGTCAATTTCAGAGCGACTTAAGGCGAATAATGCGAAGTTTTCAGAGGTGTCTCGTGTAGCTCGAATGTGGCGAATATCGCTCAAGTCGTGGAACGGATTATGGATGATATGGAATGTCTTGTCGAGCAAAAACCGGAGGAGCTGATCCTTATTGAGAGATGAGGCGTGTCGATGGTGGCTCACTGCTCGAGAAGGCACCGCCGCATCGATTAATCGAAATTCTTTAAAGCCGCCCAAGGAAAATACGTGAACGAGCTATGTAGACGTCAAGGAAGGAATTTCAATCTTGTCCAAGGAAGTAAGACAAGCAATATATGAAGTCGAAGTTTGTACGTCTGAGCCGCTTATGCGGACAATTGTAGCAATGACCATGAGCGCTATGACGCTTTGAAGATGGACTTAATGATGAGTGAGGGTTCCGATTGCTCGCAACAAGTTAGAAATTTTTCCACTCGTGGAGAAGGCCAAAATAGCCAAGAGGCTAAGAACTCGAACAGCAGAACCGAGAAAGATTCCAAACAAGAGAGAGACACAGAGATCTGTTCTTCCAAGAGATTTCGTAAGAAACCCTAATGATGAATCGCCAAGGCGTAACCCGTAGCAAATAATCAAGTCGAGATTGCACCGAGTGTGGAAGAGACATTTTGGGGAATGTTGAGGAAAACGGCGCATGCTACAAATGCGTTCAATGGAACATCAAGACAAAAGTTGTCCTCGACGAATGGATACGACTCAAGAAGTCCGTAATAATGATGCACAATGGCCAGAGGTAATCAAGACCACCGGAGGACGTGGACCGTGTCGTGGTGGTAATGGGCTGGTCGTGGTCAAGGTGCACCGGTCGAGGCAATGGTAATAGAGGAATGCAGATGCAAGACACCAATGGTCTATCTATGCGCTTAGACGCCATGAGACGGTAATGCACTGATGTGATAACCCAGACGTTCTTCATTTTGATGTACCGTTATTGCCTTAATAGATATTGGCTCTACTCATTCATATGTATCTAGTGCCATATCTCGAAATCAATTTAGAATCAAATTACCGAAAATGAGATGATGATGAATCATCCTTTAGGATGATGGTAATGGTTAATAAAATATTTAATGACGCCTCTTTAAAAATCCAAGAGGAAGTATTCTTAGCAAATTTGATGGAACTACCTTTCGCGAGTTCGATCTCATTCGGGCATGGACTGGTTGGTTAACCATCTAAGCAATTGGATTGTGTTGAAAACGAATGTCGAAGGACCTCGGATGATAAGGAAGTCATAATGATTGGTGAACGAAAGAACTATCCGGCAAATGTGGTATCCGCATTAAAAGTCGGAAGTTGGTGCGGAAAGGATATGGAGCATTCCTAGCCTTTATCGTGCTTTGGATGCCAAGGAATTATCCGTGAATGATGTGAGGACGGTGAAGGAATTTCCGATGTATTTTCCAAGAACTTCCGCATACCTCCAGATCGGGAAGTAGAATTTGGCATTGAGCTTTTGCTGTGGCGGCTCCCAAAGGTCCATTGCTCCCTATAGAATGGCAATCAAGGAGTTGGTCGAGCTCAAAGCTCAAATTCAAGAATTGCCGGATCGGGATTCATTCGACCAAGCGTGTCTCCGTGGGGAGCATCGCCTTGTTCGTCAAGAAGAAGGATGGATCGATCGCGTATGTGCATTGACTACGCATAGTTGAATAAATTGACGATCAAGAATCGGTATCCTCTGCCGAGAATTGACGACTGCTTGATCAATTAAAATGAGCTTCAGCTTTCTCCAAAATTGATTTAAGGCTCAAGTTATCACCAAATTTTAAGGTGAAAGAAACGGACATTTATAAGACGGCATTTCGGACATGCTACGGACACTATGAGTTTGTAGTGATGCCGCTTGATTAACCAATGCACCAATTGCATTTATGGACATGATGAACCAGTCTTTCAACCATATTTAGACCGGTTTGTGGTAATGTTCATAGATGGCATATTGGTTTATTCGAGAAATGAGGAGGAACATGACCAAAGATTTGCGGATAGTATTACAAACTACTTCGTGATAAGCAATTGTATGCCAAATTTGGTAAATGCGAATTTTGGCTAAAGAAGGTGACTTTCCTTAGTCATGTAGTATCACCAAGGAATAAGGGTGGATCCTCGGAAAATTGAGGTTATTCGGATTGGAAACCACCAACATCGATGAGTGAAATTTGGAGTTTCTTAGGTTTGGTGGATACTATAGACGTTTTGTAGAGGGTTTTCGTTGATTGCTGCACCCTAACTAAATCATTGCGAAGGGAGCTCCGTATATCCTGACCTAAAAGCAAAGAAGAGTTTTGAGAAATTGAAGAAGATCCTGACGAAGCTCCAGCTTTAATTCAACCCGAGGTCGGAAAGAATTCACTGCTTATTGTGATGCGCCTCACACGGTCCAGGTTGTGTGTTGATGCAAAATGGAAAGGTGGTGGCCTATGCTTCGCCAATTGAGACCACACGAAGTAAACTACCCTACTCATGATTTGGAGTTAGTCGCCGTTGTCTTTGCTCTAAAGATTTGGAGGCACTATCTCTATGGTGAGAAGTCCATAATCTACACGGATCACAAAAGTCTTAAATACCTCCTTACCCGTAAGGAATTGAATTTAAGACAAAGAAGATGGGTAGAATTGTTAAAGGATTACGATTTCTCCATCGAATACCATCCTCGAAAGGCTAACGTGGTAGTCGACGCGTTAAGTCGTATAGCGGTATCCGAATTAAGAGCTTTGTTTGCCCATTTGAGTCTCAGATGAGGATGGCGCTTTGTTAGCGTAACTTCGTGAAGCCTCTGGCTGGAACAAATCAAAGAAAAAGTACATCGATGAGAAGTTGGGACCTTTACTTGCAAGTTGAAAACGGTGAAATTGAAGATTTTAGAATAAACACGGAGGGTGTGTTGTGCTTTCGAGGAAGAGTATGCATGCCTAAGGACTCGCACACAAGCAACCGATTCTACGGAGGCGATAGTAGCCTTATGCTATGCATCCCGAGGAAATAAGATGTATCGAGATCTCCGTGAATGTATTGGTGGCGGTTGAAACGTGAGATTACAGAGTTTGTGGAAAATGTTTGACATGTCGCAAGTGAAGGCGTAACATCAATTACCGTCTGGATTGTTACAACCGATAAGATTCCTCTTTGGAAATGGGAGCGGATAACTATGGATTTTGTTAGTGGGTTACCGTTAACACCTACTAAGAAAAATTTCGCTTGGGTAATTGTTGATCGGTTGACGAAGACCGCCATTTCTTGCCGATTCAGACGGATTATTCATTGCGGTTGGCGAAACTTTACGATCCCAAATTGTGAGGTTGCATGGGGTATCGTGATCATTATATCGGATAGGACCTTAGGTTTACATCACGATTCGAAAGCTCGCATGAAGCCTTGGGGACAAAGTTGAATTTCAAGACGGCTTTTCATCCTCACCGATGGTCACGGAGAGAGTAATTCGATATTGGAAGATATGTTAAGAGGATGTAATCGACTTGAGGGTAGTTGGGAGGATTATCTACCATCGCGTAATTTGCGATGATAACAACAGCCTATCGCCTAGCATTCGGATGGCACCTACGAGGCATTGTATGGTCGTAAGTGTCGCTTCTCTATTTGTTGGACCGAAGGGCGAAAAATGATGTTAGGTCCCGAGATGATATCCGAGACCGAGGATAAGGTAAAAAGTTATTCGAGCATGGTTGAAAGAAGCCTCGATAGATGTAAGTCGACGCAGATCCGGATCGAAGCGAAGGGACATCGAGTATAATGTGGGAGATCGGTTTTCTTGAAGGTATCTCCTTGGAAAAGATCTTCGATTCGGAAGGAAGGGCAAGCTAAGTCCTAGATATATTGGACCTTATCGTGTCTTTGAAGCGTGTTGGTCCAAGGGCATATCGATTGAGTTACCTCCGAGTTAGATCAAATTCATAATGTCTTTCATGTTTCCATGTTGAGGCGTTATAGATCGGATCCTTGCACATTATACCCAGAGAAGAATTGGAGTCGAATTCAGATTTGTCCTTTGAAGAAGAACCAAAGAAAATTCTAGAACGAGATGTCAAGGTATTAAGGAAGAAAACCGTGCCGCTGGTTAAAGTTCTATGGCGAACCACGGAGTGGAAGAAGCTACGTGGGAGCCAGAGGATGCAATTCGGCAACAATACCTCACCTTTTTCAACTGTAAATTTCGAGGACTAAATTTTCTTTAAGGAGGGTAGAGTTGTAACACCTAAAAATCCGAGTATTTAAATTGCATAAATTGGTGTTTAGATTTTTTTTTAGGAAAATCTCTTATTTTTATTTTAGTGCTTATTGAAGTCCTAGAGAGGGTAAAGCATAATTTGAAGAAGGAATAAAATTTATTAATTGAGAATTTATGGAAGTGAAACAAAGGTGATTAAGACTTAAGCTAAATTATGTGCTAAAGAGTGTCATAAAATGAGCATATGGCATGGTGGAGTTGGCGATGGGTTCTAGTAAGAGGGAAGAGGTTCAATCCCTTGTATAGCACCTAAATGAATTTTTGTTTTAATTTTCTGCTCATGACTAAGAAGTGTCGGCAAGGAACATATAAGGAAGGTGTTGACCATGTTATTTTTGGTTAGTGTATCAATGGATTAAGGAAACAACTAACTTATGGCATGGAATCAAAGATTTAAGGAAAGATAGGGGCATAAGGCACATATCAAGGGAAATTTTGGAAAGAAATCATGGCCAATTGACCATGTGCTGGATCAAGAACTTGGTTTAGGGAAGGAGCCAAATTTTTGTTAGTTTGGCTAAAATCTCATTCTTTCTCTTTGGTCATTCTTTGCACTTGTGCAGATTTTTCTTTGTTTTCTCCTCTCAAACTTTCATCTTGGCTTAATAGGGCATTAGTAAAGCTCAAATTTTGTGACCATTTGGTTATTCCTTTTGCTTATCTCGTTAGCCAATTCTTTGTGCCTTTTCTTCTTGTCCAAATCATCCATACCAAAAGAATCATCTTTTCTTTTCTTTGCCATGGCCGAATATACTAGCTCCTAAAGTTCATTTTTTCTTTTCTTCTCTCTCTTTGAAATCAAGCAACAACATCACCATCATCCTTTCGTTTTATATTATTTCTTTTAATCAAATTCTTCCATTTTCACTCTCTTGGCCAAATGCTATTGTGCCTATAAACCAAATTTTTTTTCTTTTCCTTGATCATACATATCTGAATCCTTCATCAATTAGACACCATTCTCAATCCTTTCCTTTCGACCGTGGAAAATAGGTAAGGGTTCTTTTCCATTTTCAATTTATTAAGGTACTATGGCGAATAGTAATGGTGAATTGAAGGACTTTTGGATTGATATAACGCTCATTCTAATAACGCCTCTTTCGTTATTATTTAGTGCAATAACGAGATCGAACTCAAGTGATCGGAGAATTGTAGAAACGTTGGAAACGCTTTATTTTGGTAAGGAATCAAATCTCTTTAAAACCTCTAGTATTATTTGATATTATTTTAGATCTAACTAAATTCCTTTGGATCTTGAAGATCATCAAAATAGGAAGAAAAGGGCGTGGTTAGTCACGTTAAGAGGGCGGATCCGTAAATCCCCATTCAAACGAAGAGCGGTTTCGCATCCGAGATTTTCCACCGTTACGGGCCATCTTCAAGGAAGTCCATTATTCAAGTAGTACGAACCTCCGAGCCGTTATAATTGGTGGATTCTCGGCTAGTGAATCAATAAACGAGGAAAAGCGAAAATCAAGTGATTCAAAATCAAGAGGGTAAGATTTTGGATCTATTGTCGATTAAGATTATTTTTACGAATTAGTTGTCTAACGGATCAAAATATGTTTTAGGTGCCAAGAGCGAGAAGGATTAGTACTTTCAGAACGAGGTGTGTAACTTCACACTCATTATTTTCTGCTGGATGTCAATTTTGGTATGAAGTAAATCATAAAACGATTAGATCGGAAAACGTAAATATTGATATTTTGACTAAAATACGTAAAAAATGTCTAAATTATAAAATTACGAAAACGCCTCGAGAAAATTTTCGTTAATATGTAAATTGATGTTTCGTTAAAATTGGGCCAAAATACTCTAGTTCGATAAATTGGGCCAAAATACTTAGTTCGATAAATTGGGCCAAAATACTCTAGTTCGATAAATTGGGCCAAAATACTCTAGTTCGTTAAATTGGGCCAAAATACTCTAGTTCGATAAATTGGGCCAAATACTCTAGTTCGTTAAAATTGAGCCAAAACACTCTAGTTCGATAAATAGGCCAAAGCCCACTAAACTGCTAAATAGACAAATTGTCAGATTATAATTACGGGCCAAATGAAATGTTATTAAACCCACCATGTTATGCATTATTAAGAAATTTTATATTTTATAGTACATGTACAATTGCATGGGTGGGATATATGAAGAGAAGAATGGCCATTGCCAAATATCTAGTTCGGTGGTTTCGCCACAATATCGCTTATTGCTCTAGTTCTATGGCTATGCCACAATTTTAAAAAGGCTTAATGCCTACGATTGGTGTGATGGCGAGGTGGGTTGACTTGATCCCACAGTGTGATGGTTGGTACGGGTGTTAGCGGATGGATATTAGGTATGGGTTGGGAATTACATTTTACATGCATTATTAATTGTTTTAATTCATGATATATTGTTGAATTTCGAATTGGGCTCAAGCCAAAGATAATGTCTTGATGATCTCGCCCAATAATGGTGGTAAGTGAGTTACACACCCAGTTCTAAGTAACTCACCCCTTTAAATTCTTTCCATCTCGTAATGGAAATTGATGTGGACTTGGGTCAAGATATCTTCGTGGAGGCCATATCGCGAAAGAGGGTTATTTAAACTCGAACTTTTAATAAGTATATTTTTACTATTATGGATTATTGTAATAAGGGCCTCTATAAATAACTTATGGGTTTTTTTTTTTTGTGTGTTTGGGATTTAAACTAAACTTTGGACTTTTTAAATTATGGGTTGTGATTTTATGATGTTTTATTAAAATAAATTTGGGTTTTCAAGTATATGGAATTCTTTTATAAATATTTTATTAAAGTTAACTCTTTAACAAACTATTCAAAGGGTTTTGATAATACAATGATTTTCAACTAATGTTTTCAATTATTTATCAAATTCAAATACTCTTCTATTTATTTTAAAATCTGAAATTTATATTGAAATTTTCAACTTATTGCAAATTTAAAGATAACTCGATTCATGTAACAAACCAAATCTAGTCTCAACGCATAGACCGGGTTTGGGGTGTTACACACAGATAATGAAGTGTTTGGAACCTCTTACATTCGTACTGTCTGTTCCGAAGATCGACTCCATAAGACCTTGGTGGCAAACCGGGTCGACGACCGATGGACTCCCTAACTCGAAACGTTTTCAGGCGTCGTGAATATATTTCTACAGTCATCGACCTCACAATCCGACAGTTTGCAATCAATGCATTCCTGACATCTTTCACAAACACATGTCCTGCATCTATCTGGTTGACTTGTTGTTCACCCATTCTAGGCATCAAGGTCGCCAACCTATAGAATGTAGCCGAGAAGACAGATGAAATCAGAAGATGTCGTGTTTTCAACAACACGCTTGATCCTTCCACCAAGTTTGTGGTTATTTGACCATAACGAAAGCCCTCGTCAAAACTTTGAGCCCATTGCCACGGCTCTATTGTACCTAAACACTTTCAAAAAGATTTTTTCGTTTGACCTTCCATGTCACTCTCAAGTCGAGTCATTTTTTGGCGAAAAATATGTGGATCTAACACGACGCTATATATGTTTTAATAAAGATAAGTTACGGTAACTAGATAACATAAAATATTCAACTTATATTGAAAATTTAAAGCTATCCTTTACCCATTTTCACCATTTGTCTCTTCCAGTCTGTATTCTTATATTCTCGAATGAAGTTAGCTGTAATGTGATGAATGCAGTAAACGGATCTCCATGGCACACCGGAACACCTAATTACGGCAATTAATCCTTTCCCTCTATCGGAGATGATGCAAATATTATCGCTGCTAATAACATACCTCCGCAGTTGGTAAGGAAGAATTCCTGTGATTCCATATTCTCCTTATCTACTATGGCAAATGATATTGGGAGCACGCTCTATTGCCGCCTTGAGCAACCACAATAAGTAAGATCGAGTATATTTTCAGATAGCCATGTCCCATCCACCGCACAAACGGCTTGCAATGTGGAAATGCCCGCACACATGGATCAAAAGTCCAAAACATCCGATAAAAAATCTTTTCCCTACCGTAATTGGTCATCTGGTCAGTAATAAGGCCGTGGTTCCGCAACTCAATCACGCTTCCTGACGTATTCTCTCATAGTTTATCCATCCTCGCAGACTTTGTTATACGATGAGTCGTAATTCCATACGCTTCTTTCTTTACCATCTATTTAGCTATCCACGCTTTTTGATATGATACTTGATACTGAAATCGTACTTGTATTTCAACAATCAGTACTGAAACTTTAATGGTCGGCATGTCCTTCACTATTGAAGGTACACGTACAGATAGTTTTGGAATCAAGTTTTTTATGATCTTCTATCATACATGTCGATCTGCATGTATGCGGTCCAACCAATTTTCGTATCTCCCACATCTACGAATTTTGAATGAATATAGCTCGTACCCGTCAATTGCAGCCTTCCGTTGCCTTCCAACACTGATGGCTGTCGATTCCACTAATATAATCCTACACCTAAATTGCAAATTTAAGCAGTATAGGGAGTAGGGCCGATCCCACAGAGACTGGATTTACTCAAAATTGTTTCTCTCTCGACCAGATTTATGTCTGGGCAGTTTTCGTGCCCACGACTTCAAACGAACCTGTCAAAAAAAATAAATTAAGGGGGTTTTTAATATCTTTAAAAACTAACTAATTGAAACAGAATAATTAAACAAATTAGAAATCAACTTCAAAATTAAATTTGGGTTTGTAATCAAAGTAAATAAGCCTTAGCCTTAGACTCGATAAATTCTGAGTCAAGAACCGATCCTCGAAAATTGATCTTCTCCTCAAAACGATAAGCTGGTTATAGCGATTAAGAACGTCCTAACCACCAATTCCTCCTTTCAGAAATGGTTTTGATCGACACCGCAAACCAACCCTTATCGATTATCTAACCGAGATACACGTGTTCCCGATTGAAAATTTCGGTAGCCTTGCGTTCTGAAGAACCCAACTCGAATCAATGACCTCAACCGCGTGGGTCGTTTAAACCCGATCACCTCTTCCTTATTTTTTCTCGAAAACTCGAACACAGCACGACCGACTCTAATCTCCAACTGTCGGCAAATCTGATCTCAACCCAACGTGCACTTTGACTTGGAATCAAATTCAACCTTAAAGGGATGATTTATCTATCCCGATACTTAGGAAAAAGGTGAATACCGATTGGAAGGATTATTTGCGCGGATACGAATCTCACGATTCTCGATCGAACAAAGTACCGGTCTAAAACTAAGATGGAATTTAGTGTGGCATGATTTTGCTCATGCTTGAAGGTTTTGGAAAGTGTTTGATTTGGTGTGAAGGATGATGGGATTTTGGAAAGGGAAGGGGTTTGGAAGGTAATTAAACCAATTTTGGGAAAAGAAACAAAAAGGATTGAAATGGACAGAATGTTTGGACGTTGGTTTGAAGGAAAAAATAAAAGGAATTCTATTATAAATGGAAATAGGAAAAGAGAGAAATAGAACTTCCAATAGGAATAGGAAAAGAAATAATTGGTTGATGATTATCCAAATACAAATAACCCTATTTATACTAATGGATTTACTAAAATAGGCTTAATTAATTTAATATAAAATCTTAAAATAAAAATAAAATAAATAAATAAAACAAAATAAAAACACTTCCCAATATAAACCATCGGTTTAGACACTCATTGACTTTGTAATCCATTGATATATCCATGCTATACCGCTTTAATAGCGAATCGCACTCTTCTTTACTTTTGAATCTTTGGTCTACAAATAACTCTTGCTCAGAATTTACGGCCAGCTGGTGAGCAAGATATATTTTAGGGTACTCCGAAAACTCAGCTACACGCGTTGCGTCGGGGTCTATGAGCGACATGGGTGGCCCAGAATTATTGTGTATCATAATACATCCCATCTGGTTCCCGACCGAAGACGCGCTAATGTTTCCATCGTCATTCACGTCTTCATCGTCAATATCATCAGGTATATCGTCTAAATCGGGATCACTGTCACTATCGACCTCTTCCTCACAATGATCACTACTACCGTGTCCGTCATCACCAATCACATCAATATCGGGTGTAATATTAAGATCGATATCGATCCCACGTATATTCGATTCGGCATCAACATACGATATTGGAGGCACCATGCACGGTTCTTGAGCTCCATGTTCTTCACCATATGCATTGGTGTCTTCATTTGCCTCAATACCGACTAACTCAGCAAATAAGTGAATCGGTGCATTTTTGTTACTCCCATTCCCACAGTAAAAAGCGAACATTGTCTCCACATCTTCGTCGTCTACAAGTTCCATTTCTGTAAATTTGATCGGATCTGTCGAAATTGGAAACTTGTAGAAAATTCTCAAAATCGTTCTCCCACAACGTCTAGCAATATTTGCGTTTATCCTTCGCTTCATATCATCCAACGAGACATTTCTATTAAATTTCATTGTTATTTGTTGTCGACATTCAAATATGCATCCAACGGTTGTTGTCAAGATGATTCCATCGAAATAAACGCATACGAAAAACTGATCATCCATCTTCAACATTCAATTTGTTAAAAAATAAACAAAATTGCTCAGAAAAATTTTGAACAGTATATACTATTCTTAAATAAAAAACTTAATGTTTCAATATGCTATTTTTTACTATTCTTAAATAAAAACTTAATGTTTCAATATGCTATTTTTTCCATTCTTAAGCTTACACTATTACAATTATCATTTTGTACATGAACAACATTTATCTTTACATCTAACCACTTAAAGTCAGTTCTACATTTTATTCTATCTCCGAGCTTGTATCTTCCTCTAGGAAATACTGTACAATACAATTTAGAAATTCTTGATTCTCTTCATATTCATCTTCTACAATCCAATTTGAAAATTCCTCGGGATCTTCTTGCTCTTCAATCTTTATAACAGGAATTGAATTTAGAAATTCTCTTGGTAATTTCCTAATATCTAGTTTATCCATCCATGGTATGTCAAACACACTTTGCTTCCTAGTCAACTTCCGTGAGCCTATATGTTGCCGCATTGTTTTCCTAGCTCCATAAGAGATTATAGACTTCACAAAGCATATAACTAGATTCTAATAGGTTTGTGGTACCAATGTCTTCCAAAGTTTGCCTAAAATTATTTGATGGTCCTGTTCTATTAATGTCCCTCTGATGGTTAAGTATTGCACTTTATTCTTCCTAATCATTTCATGACCATTCCACAACACTTCTTGCATCTTTTTATTTACGGTAATAAGGTGTTGAACAATGTCTTCTTCTGGTTTCATTCTGTAATCTTGCACTTCTCCTATCATCTTATCAACTTTCTCCCTTTGTGCTAAAGTTGTTATCTCATCAGGCAATATCCAATATGTTGCCATTTCTAACAATATCTACATCAGAAATATTTTCAATTTTTATCACTAATTAACAATTACTTTATGATAGTTTTACTAATATAAAACTTTCAAATATATTAAAATTTAAAACATAACATTCACAATAAAAATTATTTAATATAAACACAACTTACTAACAAATCAAAACTAAATAATAACAAAAATAATATTTAAGGTTTCTTACTAACAATATTTACTAATACTAACTAAAATATAATATACTAACTAAAATATTAATATACTAACATAGTCAATATATGATTTTAGGGTTTTTTTTAACTAACATAACATATTAACATACTAACAACAATATACTAACTAACATATTACTTATACTTGTATATATTATTTTAGGGTTTTAGGGCTTTTAACTTACATATTAACATACTAACAACAATATACTAACTATGTTACATATTAAATAAAATATTAATATACTAACATATTATTAATATACTAACAATATATTATTTTAGGGTTTTAGAGTTTTTAACTAACATATTAGCCTACTAACAATATACTAACTAACTATAACATATTAACTAAAATATTAATAGTATTCTAACATTTTAATTATACTACTAACAATATATTGTTATTTTAGGGTTTTAACTAACATATTAATATACTAACAATATACTAACTAACATATTATTAACTAAAATATTAATATAATAACATATGAATATACTAACAATATTTTATTTTAAGGTTACTAACAATATACTACTAACTAAAATATCATTTTAGGGTTTCTAACTAACAATAATAATACTAACTAACTAAGATAATAATTAACCTAGTAATCCTAATAACTAACAATAGTTATAAACTAAACTAACAACAACAAATAATAAAATAAAAATCAATATATATCATAATAACAACAAAAAAATTATAAACACAATAACAACAATATCTTCCATTATTTAAAAAAAATTTACATACTTTTATTTTTTTCTTCCTTCTTTCTCCTCCTTTCTTTTTCTTTTTCCGGCACATCCTCCTTCCTCTTCTTCTCCTTCCTTCTTCTTCTTCTTAAACTTGATTCTTCTTCTTCTTCAAATGAACGTTGATTCTTCTAACGTGAAAATGAACTTTGGGTGCCGCTTATACCACGGCACTAAAGCCAATTGCCGCCTCTGCGAGAGCACCTTCAAGTTGTCACTGTGATGAGGCTTGACCAGGGTCTTGTCATTTTTTTCTGTTTCAATTTTGTTTTTTTTTTTTTAAATTTCAGTGCAAAAAACACTAGGGCTGTAGAGGGTGGTGCCGCCTCTGACAGAGGCGCAACCACCCTCACTATACCATTTTCGTAATTAATGGAAAGGACACCCCAATTTGGATATTTTGATTTTTTTGTATTAATTTGATAAAAAAGCCAGAGAGAAGCAACGCCATAACGCCCAATTTAAGTTTTCAACTTTTATTCTCCCGTTAAATTCTAATTAATCTGGATGTATTCTAGTCATATTATACTACTTAATTTTAGGCTATAAATATGCCAAAGTTACTCTAAGTTAGACACACATTAGAAATATTTAGATTGAGAGAATTCTATCCTTTGCTTTGTAGGGGTTTTCTTGTGGGTTTTCAGGTTTTCTTTTAATTCTCTCCATCTCTTGTACTCTCCTTTTATTATAGTGAAATCTCCTTTTGCCCGTGGTTTTTTATCCTCATTTGAAGAGTTTTTTAATGTTAAATTTTACGTGTTCGATCTTTTCGATTTAGTTCATTCACTTGTTCGCTACTTTATACGAGTCGATCCTCTACACTAATCTTGTTTAAATAATATGGAAATTTTATAGATGAGAGATTTTTCATATATTTTGACCTACTAAATATTTAACTAAATTACATAGTATTTATTATAAATTATTTATATTAATTTTAACTAAACTTTATAGTTTTTATTATTAATTTTTCAGATTCACCAAGGACCAATCAAGATGACAATGAATATATGTTTAAAGTTGGAAAGAGAATAGCTTAACAAATATAAAATACTAGAGCAATTAAATAAAATTATATAGATGCTTATTTTTCTTGTTAATTTTATTAGCAATCATATTGTTGAATATTTTCTTAGACTAACATATTATAAACAATGATTTGATTTTATATGTTATTACTCGTTTTATATAAACTTTTCTTCAAACACCCTTGAGAGTTGAAACGGTTTCAAATACCTCATTTTGATAAATAATGGTTTTGACATACCATTTCAATATTTAATTTTTAATCTGTATTATAAAAGTAAAAAAGCCCCAAAGTTACTAGTGGAGAAAAGGCTAAGTTGACCATTTTTATTTTTGAGTTTTTATAAAAAATAATAGAATCATTAGATAATATAAATGTTAATAATTATTCAAAGTGAATACAAATAAATTTTGTTGTTATATAAAAATTATAAAAAATATATTTTATTCATAGTTTAATAATATAAAATTTTATTATCATAAATACAATATAAATTATTATTTAATATAACGTAATCTTAAATAATTTAATTTTTAATATACATGCCCTTTTAATACTTTTAATTATTATTTAACAAAAACATAATTAAACTTTTAATATAAATGGTTCTAAATAATTATTTATTATATTATAAACTCAAACTATTGTACTTAATAGTGATTTATTATAATAAAATTTAAAATAATTAATTAAAATATCTATAAAAATATTATGATACATATTATTATCTTTAATAATCATTTTATATTTTTATCTCATCGCTATAACTACGATTGAATCCAAATATATATCCCACCACTAATTTTAATCTTGTTATTACAATATCTAATTTCATTCAATAACTAATTTCACCTAAATTCATGTTGGATCTTGAATTTTTATCACAAAATTTAAAGTCAATATTAAAGTTTTAAACTTTAAATTATAATTATTTTAATAACAACAAATTTAAATGTCGATGAAGTGAATTACATCATTTAAAAAATCAAGTTAATCTAATCTAATTCATAAAATGAAAATTTAATTAAAATAAAATAATATTTATTGAAATTCATGAAAGGCGCGTGAATAGATTTATGATTACCCTTTACGTTTTCTATGAATCACGAAAGCAACTAATAAATTAAAGACTCAAATTTCGTATAACATAAATTATTAAATAAATTTTTATAAATTTTAAATTAAAAAATAAAATATACGGCAGCTCACTTTATATGAAACGAGCTTTTGCCACGTGTATGTAGCAAAATAACACATACGTCAGGCAATCATGCATCCTTGAATGGCATGTTGAAACTCCAAAATTATTACTTTCTCTTCTTTGCTTTCAATTCCTTCACCCTTTTCCCGAGACTGCTCAGAAACTCAGTCTCTTTTTCTCTCTCTTGATTTATTACATTCAGTACAGGTAGATCTATCTAACCTCTACCTCTGTTCTCCTTGCCTGTTCTTTGTTTTTCATTTTACTTACCCTCAAACTCTTTCCTTTTGAAGAAAAACTAGATTTTTTTTATCTGACAAACAATGGTGTTCTTAGTGTTTTTTTTATGATCTATGGCATTGGGTAAATTCCTTTGTTCTTTTTAAATTATTTTTGGTTGCTTCAATAATTTGTTTGAAGATTTTAAAGTTCTGGGTTTTTGGTGGTTAGTCTGTGCGAAAAAATTCCAGGTTTCTAAGTTCAAAGGTTCAGGGTTTGAACTTTGAAAAGGCCTTTTGATTTGATTGACTGTGTGCATATTGCATTCAACAACCATCAAAGTGAAAGTATTGGATCCCATTACTTCCGAGTTTCAAAATAAGCTAAACGACGTTTGAGCAGCCCGAAACAATTTAGAAATTTGAGTCAAGATTCTTTGTTAGATACTGCAGTTTCAGGAATATAGAAACCATAAGTAAAATACATATATTATATTATTGTCTGCAAATTCTGAGGTTTCACGTGAAGAATACGCTGCCTTGTCCGTGATTATTGCAAGTAACGGATTCGAGAAAAAGATGCCTCAGCTCAGCTGCATTTGCTGTATTTGAGAGATAACCTACTTCATCATTGCTATGCAATGCAATGCAGCCGCTCTGATCCTCCTTCGCCATAAATGCACACGGACTTCTTCTCAGGGTTTTCAAAGTCACTTCAGTGAGTAAATAAGCTTGTTCCCCATCGCTGCTTGTTTCATGCTTTAGATGCCGTCAACAGGGCGCCACTTGAAAATGACCCAAATTGGCCTCTTTCTTCTGGTACTCAACCATTCTCATGCTGTGCGTGGAAACAATGGCAGATCTCAAGTTTTGGAGTTTGGGGCAGTGATAGGATTTTGATATTTTTTTTGGAAGGTTGAAAACGTCAATGTCTTTGCTTATGGAAAGCTATTCAATGCAAATTCAAATCAAGGGTTTGCATTGTTTAACGGTGATGATTTGAAAGATCCAAAGAGTACTTTCGAAAATCACAGGCTCAAAGAATGGAACCCATTGTTTCAAGGTACTGCTTTCTTTTCTTCTCCATCTTCATCTCTCTCCTTTCTCTTATTCCACTTGTCAGATCAGGGGATGCAGAGGCGCTTTTAACCCTGAAATCATCCATCGACCCTTTCAACTCATTGCCATGGAAAGGAACCAATGTGTGTGCATGGGAAGGAATCAAGGAATGCATGAATGGAAGAGTTACAAAACTTGTTTTAGAACACCTAAGCTTGAGTGGCCCTTTAGATGAACAAAGCTTGAACCAGTTAGATCAACTTCGGGTTCTGAGTTTCAAAAACAACTCCCTTTCAGGTCAAATACCTGACCTTTCTGGCCTACTCAACCTCAAATCACTTTATCTCAACGACAACAACTTCACCGGTGAATTCCCAGAGTCCATTACAAGCTTACATCGTTTGAAAACCATAGTTCTGTCTGGAAATCAAATCACTGGTCAGATTCCTGCTTCTTTACTCAAGCTCAAACGATTGTACACTCTTTACTTACAAGACAATAGCTTCAATGGTACACTCCCAGCTTTGAACCAAACCAGTCTTAGATTCTTCAATGTTTCAAATAACCAACTCCATGGTCAAATCCCTGTGACCCCTGCTCTGGTTCGGTTCAACCTGTCTTCATTTTCTGGTAATATCGATCTTTGCGGCGAACAGATTGGAAACCCATGTCGAACCATCAATTTGGGGCCAGCAATGAGTCCAGTTTATCCCAATTCGAGTTCAAATCCCACATCGAAAAAACATAGCAGGTTGATCAAGATCGTAATAGTAAGTTGTATAGGTGGGTTAGCGCTGCTACTTATCAGTGTGTTTTTGGTGCGTTTTATTAGCAAAAGGAGGCGAGGAAAGGTTAAAGAAAATGATGTTAAAAGCAAAGGGGTTGTTAGCATTGAAGGGGTTGAAGGAGGAGGGGAGGCGTTGGATGGCGGCGGCGGCGGCGGCGGAGGGAGTGGTGGCATGAGAGGTAATAATAGTGGGAAACAAGGGGGGTTTTGGGAGGCTGAGGGTCTAGGGAGTCTGGTGTTCTTAGGAACAGGTGATCAGCAAATGAATTACAGCTTAGAGGATTTGCTGAAAGCATCGGCGGAGACATTGGGGAGGGGTACAATGGGGAGTACGTATAAAGCGGTGATGGAATCAGGGTTCATCGTGACCGTCAAAAGGTTGAAAGATGCGAGATATCCAAGATTAGAGGAGTTCAAGCGACACGTGGATTTGATAGGACGGCTCAGGCACCCAAACTTGGTCCCACTTAGAGCTTATTTCCAAGCCAAAGAGGAACGCTTGCTCGTATACGACTATTTCCCCAACGGAAGCCTCTTCTCTCTTATTCACGGTATGTCGGTGACTCTCAAATTTCACTTCTTTTAATTATTTTTTTAGTATACCTATATTGAATTAATATTTTAATATCCAATAACCTGCAATTAATGCATACAAGTTTCATTTCTTTTTTTATAAATATTTTCCCATAGTGAACTAGATTGTATATGGCATTTAATTTGGGTCTTCATTGTTTTTTTTACTCTTTACAACCCTGAAATTGCATTAAACCTTCTTTGACTTGAAATCGGCGGTCAAACGGTTAAAAGTATTGAGTGTTGGGCGTAATTTGTAATAATAATTACTTTCTTTTTACTTAAGTAACGCTCAATTTCTCCTTAATCTTTTTAGTTAATTATAATTATTTTTTTAAAAAATCAATAAATTTAATTTTGACATTACAATTACTTTCTCAGATTAGTAACATATTTTTAGAAAAATACTTTTATTAGTACTTTTTGACCATTTGATGGCTAAGTTTAAGAAATTTGGAAGTCAGGGTGTTTGGCATAATGAAAAAATTGAGATCCTGATAATAAAGTTAATTGGATGAGACCAGTAGGAGCCTTGGGCCTTGGGGAGATCTCAAGCAAGAAAAGGCTGAAAACATTATGGGTTTGCCCTTGTAAGTAGCTAGCTAGTTACTTAGATGACTATAATTCATAAAAGGAGTTGCAATAATTGTACATCCCAAATTTCTAAATTCTAATAAATTATTTATTTTAATCAGATAAGATTGTGGTTATTTCCCTGTATCCGTGCATGAGATTGTGGGGTTTAGTGTGTTTCGTGGAAATTAGGCAGCCCATGTTTTTTCTTTGGGTCTCCGCTTCTCACAATCCAAAAATCCAATCCTTTTGTCAACCTCCCTTTTTATTTGTATTATTTTTGGGGTTATTTTCTTTACTTATTCAAAGCTTTGCATCCAAGAAATTCATGATCGTGTGTAAAATTTCAGTTTTCACTTTCATCTCGAATGAAATGACTAGTATTTTCCTTTATATGGAAAATATTTCTCTATCGATCATGATCCTAAAAGATTTAGGTAAATAAGGACAATTCGTGGCTGAGTTGTGTTTCTTTTCCTTTTTTATTTATTTAATTTTCAAATAAAATGAAACAAAGCAGAACATCGAGAAGGGTGCATCACTATAATTTGACAACTCATAGTTCAGAGTCTGACCACCCCCAGCATGTTATCGTTGTCACTTGCCCCCCACTCACTTATCTTTTAATTTTTATTCACTAAAACTCAAGAGAAGAATAAGAGAACCAGATTTGAATAAATATGTCTATTGTTTTGGAGAATTACTACTTTATACGAACATCTGAATGGGTGGAAATATGTTGTTTATGTTCCATAGGCATAATATAAGCTTGTTTTGTTTTTGGATTGCCTTGTAGGAACAAGAACCTGTGGTGGTGGTAAGCCTCTTCACTGGACATCATGTCTGAAAATAGCCGAGGACTTGGCTACTGGACTGCTTTATATTCACCAAAATCCAGGCTTAACTCATGGAAATCTCAAATCATCTAATGTGTTGTTAGGTCCTGATTTTGAATCTTGTCTCACTGATTACGGTCTCACTATATTCCGAGACCCAGATTCAGTAGAAGAACCTGGTGCTGCTACATTTTTCTACAGGGCACCTGAGTGCCGGGACATCCGGAAATCATCGACTCAACCGGCTGATGTTTACAGCTTCGGTGTTCTTCTCTTGGAGCTCTTAACAGGCAAAACTCCATTCCAAGACCTTGTTCAGGAGCACGGTTCGGACATCCCGAGATGGGTAAAATCAGTCCGGGAAGAAGAAACCGAGTCTGGCGATGATCCTAGTTCGGGTAATGAAGCATCCGAAGGGAAGCTTCAAGCTCTTTTGAACATTGCAATGGCTTGTGTTGCAATTGCTCCGGCTAACCGGCCTGCAATGAGAGAAGTTTTGAAGATGATTAGAGATGTGAGGGCCGAGGCTCAAGTATCGTCAAACAGTAGCGATCATTCGCCAGGACGATGGTCTGACACTGTTCAGAGCTTGCCTAGAGATGAACATCTAAGCATATAAAAAAAAAAAAAGCCTGTGAAATAGCTTAAGATTTGGTAGGCATTGATTTAGATGTCGAATTCTTTCCCATTCAAACTTTCATTCTTCTACTAGCTGTAGAATTGTATTGTAAAGGCTTTTATTTTGTTTTTGGTTGCATTTGTATAATGTTAAAGCTACTTCCATTGTGGGAATGGTTTTGATTTATTGGACTTTTTAGTTCTATTTTGGTTGTGTTGAATCCAATCACTTTGATTTTGTTACGATTTTATGTGGTAAATAACTTAAATGATACTCATTATGTTACGATTTTAGTTGTGTTGAAACTGGTCCAAAAATACTGAACAATGAGATAATAAACTACAAGTTGTATAAACCAAGTACCAAATAAGGTTAGCAAGTTACAAATTAAACACATGAAAGCTTCAATGCAAAATTCAGCTGAACCTGTTGGGTACTTTTTATTCCACCATTTCTATTATCTGGTGCTAGGGTTTATTTGATACCTAAATATTTGAGGTTTCGAAAAATGGGATTTCTACAAATTCTTCATATCAGTTTCTTATGAATTTACAGTAGAAATTTTTTTCCGTAATTTGTACATACCAGATACATCCAAACTCGACCTCAACAATTCCCAATCAGCACCTTGGCTCCTGCTTGAGATTGATCCCGAGAATCGTTGCCTGGACACACGAGTAAAAACAAGATGTCATACACCTTGTGGGACAACTAATTTCCTGCTGTTGAATTATGTGACCTAACCATACATTAGGATGACCATATATGCCAGTTTGCATGTCATCAACAAGGAGTCAAGCAGATTGTTGTTCCACAAAGGAATTCAAAAATTTAATGTACATCAATGAAACTGAATAACATGAATAATACGTAATACCGAGGAGCGGCGGATATGCTGGTATGATGTGAAATATGCGAAAATAATGGGAGAAAGATTTTGGAAATACGGATTTAATATCAAGACACATGAATGATTAGATGAGGATTTGACCAACAAGCCATGAAACCGTCAGTACAAAGACTTTACAGAACATGAATTTGCAGATAAGATGAGGTTTGCAGCACTTGCAGTATGATGATAGAAAAACAGGATTATGACCAACCGGCTAGCCGTGAAACCGATTTGGTCAGAAGACCATACCAAGAGGTCCAAAAAGGTAGTCATGCCAAGAAGAGAAGTTTGCAGTGCCAACAACAAGCTAATGCGATATTGAATGCAAGACAGTAAAACTTTAAACAGCATTAATATGAAGGAACCGATGGGCGATTGCACAGATAGTTACATAAGACATCTATAAATCTCTTCACAATGTCTGGTCAATAGGCAACTGAAAGTGGATTCTTATCCTTGTGCTTTCGAAAATAGCCGTAAGATATCAACTATCCATTCAAAAACTAGATTACATCAAATGAAGAATGGAGGTTGATGGAGGGTTCCGTGAAATCTGGGACTTGAAAAAGATTAAAACAATTAGTTAGAGAGAGAAAGATACCTGAAAACTTGAAAAACTTTTTAGGGAGAAAATGCGACGGGGATTACAAGTCCTCACTGGAATGAATGGGAGTACGGGAGTTCACAAGCTCATAAGTTAAGGGTGTTTTACTAGGGAAGGTTACAGAGGGTACGAATTTGATGTATAAAGTTTGAATTCTAACATGACATGCATATGTAGATTGCAACCTGGAAAGGTTGTATCTCAACCAGGAGAAAATAGGCTTTGAATGAAACCTTAATGAGATAAAGTTAACAATATATCCCATAAAGTGAAGAAATTCTTTAAATTAGGGTAGTTTATATGATCCCACCACTCTGGCAATCCACCTCAGCACAATACAGAACTGAGTCAATTTAAAGGAGAACCTACCTGAGTTGCACTACACAACATGCTCTTTGCTAAATCCTCATTAACAGACACAGGCAATGGCAGCATATGGCTCATTAAACCCGGCGTATCTCTCATGCTGCAAAAAGTTGCAGTAGAAATTAATAACCCAACACATATGCAACACTTAACCCAAGAAATAATGAAAATGCTTGCCAGTTGGGCATTAATCACCAATTGATAATTAGAAAGAACGTCCACATACTCTTTTAGCATGGCGGTAATATTGTTCTTTGCATGACAAAAGAGATCAACGTTATCCTGTAACTGTTCATCAAAGCTTTACTTAATAAGCCAGCCTCATAAAACTTCTACAAGAATCATATATGATACGAGGCAATCACATACAAAATTTACGTGAGCACAATTAAAAGAACAATAATAATTTGAACCCCATTAACAACAGCAAGCTTTATCTGGCAGCAGATGCAGAACTAAGCTTTTTTTGTTCTTATCAAATAGGTTTACAACACTGTAAGTCAAAGAGCAAGCACAATTAGAAGTATATAAGCCTGATTGTTGCTATGTTCTTTATAATCCTGATTAAGAACCCACACATCAGTTTGTAAATGAAGCTAAAACATTTGGAGGATGATGAAATATCTGAAAATTTTCATTTTCCTAGTTTCATTAGTGAAACATATTTTTCCAATTCTCATTATAATGCCATCAGCATTCACCATTAAATGGATAATTATCACATTAGTTAACCTCTCAAACTTTATAGCATAAACAAACATAACTTGCAGACTAACCAATAAAAAGTAGCACAAGCAAGACGACAAGGTGTTCATCTCATCCAACAACTATTTTTCACCATCTGACTGCATATTAGCAACCAAGGACTGCCACAAATTAGGGATGATACACTCACCCTGTATGCAGAAAGGTTGGATGTGATTTGACTAAGTACTTGAGAATTTTGCTTCAGAAGATGCATAGTTGTACCAAATATTCCTGAAAACAGGCATCATAGAAGTAGATTTTTATAAGCCGATACATTTAACCACAAGCACGTATACAAGATATTCACAATATATCAAATCCAACTACTACCATTTATGCCACAAGCAGGCCTAATTTGCAGGTCAGACCTTAAAATTCACCGCAACCTAAACAAGGATTTAATTAAGCAAAACCTTACATAAACACCCAAAGAAAAAAAAACGCAAGTGAAGGAAAATCTACATAAATACAACTTTGATAAATCAAGGAGAATGTACACATAGTGTCAAGCCCAACTCAGAAGAAATTAACTTTAATGATGCAATACCTAAAACCCATCAATAACACTTGCAATACGTAAAAACCTAATTAATATAAGAAATATTTTATATTACCAATCTCGTAACTTAAGCATGAATTTCATATTTGATGTCCATCCCTAATTCATTAATAAATGTAAATTTATACCACAATTTCAAACCCCAAACCTAGTTTCTTACCCAAATCTATTTTATAAACATCATTTTGGAAGATTACCAAAAGTTTTTCTTACATTACTTGACATAATAAAATGGGAGATGTGGACAAATATCAATAAAAAGATATTACCTAAAGGCAATTACGACTGAAAGATAGATATGGATGCTTCTAGGTGGAAATATAAAATACAAACCTTCAGAAGGTATTCTCCCATTCTGGTCCAGAGGGTGCATTGTGAGAGGATATGGAGCCGTGTTTTGTGGCAAAGCTGAAGGCATATTCATCTTTGAAGATGATTCCACCAGCTTATCCTGAAGAAGTATGATCTTTAGAATACTGGTCCTTCAATCACATTACATCCTAAAGACATTAGTTGATTCAAGAAATTAAAACAGGAGTCCCAGTTGTAGCATCCAACTTAGCGAATTGAGATATAGCAAAGGTAATTCATGTCAATTCTTTGTCATAATTGGCAGTTTTGTTTGTAATTTGAATGAAAGAAGAAACACAATTGAGAAAAACTGTAATTCTTTCAACAAAAAGTATAAAAGCATCACAGCCAGAGCAGTGAAAGAATCAGTGTGCTCACCGAATTAGTGAAAAAGCTTGAGATTCATCTTAAGAAATACAACATTATGACTTGTAGTTATATGATAATCCCAATCAAGTTATGTGGAAGAGACATAAATAGTAGTGCAGGATATGTTCAAAAAACAAAAACTTCACAATGGACAAAGCAATCGTTATTGTTTATACCGATGATAAAAACCATTTTATACAAAGAAAATCAGAATTCATGGACCATATACTTCTATGTGCCTTGTCTCAAGAAACTTAACTAACATGCTTAAAATCATTTTAGGGAAGGAACTAAAAATTGTAAGCATACCTTCCTATTGTTAACCCTTTTACCCGCATTAAGTTCTTCAGGTTTCCTTCGCTTTCTCTGCCAATTTCCAAAACATACCTTTATCTCTTAAAACAAATGAATCAACAAATAATTTTAAAAAAGAATAAAAAGCACATTAACAAGATTCACTGTGTTTCATTGGCTCCAGTCAATTCCTATGTAATCATGTTTCTTGAAGACAAATCTAAACCCGGCAAGTCAAAACTGCCATAATAAAAAATAGCAGCTAGCAATATCTTCAAATGGGAGGAATCAAAAGATGCCAGCAGCTTTTAGCTATTGTCTTAATAAGGCCCCGTAGCTACAATATAATTTACTGACTCATTTGCTTAATAACTCATTCTGGCCTACTTAGGGATGGACCAAACTGAATAAAGTATTAAGGCAGAAGACATTTCAATCAACATAAGATTGACATATGCTACAGTGACTTACAGAGATATAATCCATTATCAAGTTGAACGCGCAAATTATCATCAAATAAAAAACCCAATGGATTAAGAATGAGCAAAAAAAAATTAAGCAGACGCATTTTGGTGTAACTTCTCTTTAGCACTTGATTATTAAGTCAACATTCCAATTGGAATATTAACAATAATCATTTTCCACATCACTTTTTCATATTCAGACAAAGAATGGGGGCATAAATCACAAGATATAATAGATGGAAATACATCATATGAAGATGGAAATACATCATCAAAGAAGAAAGGAGCTTACTTGCATCCACCTACTCCTCAATACAACATCACGTACAGTTTTATCAGGCAATGTAGCCGCAATCTTTATGTACTTCATAATATTTGGTTCCTTTTTATATCTATATTCATGTACATCAAAAATGAAAATCAGCAGAATCTTTATTTCAAAATAAGTACCTTCTAAATAAGCAGTCCTCTCTTGTGGCAGCTCAGCAATACTAGAACATGACTAGGGATCTAATACTTAATATTAACTACTATCAATTTGACTTCATTATTTATATTAGTAGCATTGAATCACAATACTTGCATAAACAGTAAGAAACCGACTACGTCTCCCAAAGGCAAGAAGAATTAATTAAGACATACTTTTCAAGGCCCTCCTTCAATACGTACTGCTCGTCAACGGACCATTCGACAGCCAACCCTGTATCATGCGTGAACCCTGCGACTGAGTCAATAAGGGAAGAGCCAGAAGAGTTCCCAGGTTCGATTAAAGCAGGGGAGGTAGTAAAAATACTGGAATTCCCAGAGAAATTCATGGGGGGAGGTGCAAAGTAACCACCCATCGGAATCATCTCGGAACTACTGTCAATAGTAGCTGATTGGAAAGATATGTCGTGTTGATTCATCATAGAACCTAAATTATTTTCACGAACAAACTTCACTGAAAACCCAAACCAAATCCAAATGTGAAAATCTAACTTAATTTCTCCCCGTCATTTTAAAATTTAAACTAACAACTTCCTTCAAAAGCTACCATTTTTTCTTTTCATTTCAGCTCATCAAAATCCTACAAAACCCTGTACAGCACAAATACCAAAGGACAAAAAAATGCCATAGCAATCTGAAAAAGAAATTTCAACCCAAACCAAATCCTAAAATCCTACAATTATAAAAAAATAATCCCATCAAATTTAATTGAATAAAAAGAATCAAAGAACACGACGACGCTAAAAACAGAGTGAACAGGGAGAGGTGAAGTTACCTTTTTGTGGGCAACTTTCCGACAAGGCCCTAATTGGTTATGCCTTTTTCTTTCTCACTAAAATCTAAAAACTTCACTACTGCTGCAATTGCTGTTTTACTGCTCCTTTTTTTTTTATTACTTGTTTATTTGTTTATTTTGGGGGTGTGGGGTTCTTTGTCTTTGTTTGTTACTTTGTTTAATCTCTCCATTTTCTTCTGGAGAGACTTCACCCAATGGGAACTGGGGAAGCAAAGCTTTGCTAGGCAAAGGCAAAGATTCAAGAAACCAAGAAAAAAAGGTTTATTCTTTATAGGTGAAATTTATAAATGTGGCATAGATATATGTATAATTGATGTCTGCAAATCTCGGAATTCAGCAACAGGGCGAAATGCTAATCCCCATAAGCATTTAATACCAATTATTGTGGACTTTCCACTTTTTTAAGTTTTAACTGGCTTTTCTCTCCATCTCTGTTTTCTTTTCTTTATTATTGTAAGCAGTGAGTGTAATCTGATTCATCATTCAAGTTGAGTTCAAGTCGCAAGAATTTCGAATTTGCGGTAGATCAACACAGTATTTTAAAGTTCTTATAAAAAAGTTTTAAGTCATTCTCTCCTCTTTTAAATTAATTTTCAAACTTTAAATCTTTTAATTAAATTTAACAATAAATTTAATCACTAATATTTACATGTTTTGTCAATATAATCCTAATTATATTTTTGAATTTTTTATTAACTTTTATTTTTTAAAATTATTTTTTAACAAATTTGATGAAATTATGGCTAAAAAAATTAACAGGATGATGTAAAATTTGATATATAAATTTATTTTAATATATGTAACTTAATTTTTAGATAATTTAATAAAATAATTACACGTGAAAATAATAAAATAAATAAATAATTCATGAAATTAAAAATAATTCTTAATTTAAAAAAATAAAAGTAATTATCTAAAAAATGTTTCAAAATAATTGGGTGATTTGGAAAATAGAGTATAGTTTAAGTACCACTTATGACCAAAGAAAAGTTTAGGTACCAATTTGGAAAATATTGATATAGTTTAAGTACCATTTTGTGGTTTAAACCTTTATTTCAAAAAAAAAAAAGTCTTTATTTAAGAGATTGATGTCCCAATTTTTTTTTTTTTTTTGAATTTTAAGTGGATAGTTTTTTAGATTTAAATATGGTAGAGGTATATATATTCTTTTGAAATTTAAAATTTAGTCATTATACTTTAATTTCAACATATTGAGTACTTAATTTTTGTTATTTAAAATTTTGGTCCCTCTCCCCAATTTTGCTCTTAGAGTTGTTAATGTGAAAATTATAAAAGGGCAAAATAATTTTTAGTTCTCAACGTTTACAATTTTTGTTAATTTGGTCTTTACTCTTTAAAGATATATGAAAATATATCTTTCTAAATAAAAAATAAAAGTTATTTTTTTGCAAATAATCTGTGATTTTATTGAATAAAACAACCATTTTAAAGAGATAAATAAATTCTAAGTCAAAACTTAAAAAATCAATAAGAGAGTCAAAGTTTCATTGTTTTGAGCGTTATCCACATGAATCTTCAACTCTCTCACAAAAAACCATCATAATTTCATTGATAAGGGTTGAATGAGGACTTTTGTTATGAAAATTTTGTTTTTATAGGTTTTTTTATACTCTTTTATAACAACTATTAATTTTCAATTTTTAATGAAAACAAGAAAAACTTTTAATTTTAATTTTCTTTATAATTTTTATGTGCCTTTATCAAATTGATAAAAAATTGTAAAGGCTGAAAATTTAAAAGTTATTTTACCCTAATTGCCATGTTAGTAACTTCAATGGCAAAATTAGAGAGAGGACTAAAATTTTAAATAAAACATTTTAAAAATTTAATGTCTCAAATTAAAATATAAGGATTAAAATTTAAAATTTAAAAAAAATATGAACTTATAATATATTTAAATTTAAAAAACTAAACCCTAAAAACTAGAAATGAAGGACCTTCAATCTTGAAACTGAAGACATCATAATATAAACAAAATGAAAGCACTTTGAATTAAGGGTATTCAAATTTTGGTTAAAATCGAATTAATTGACCGAATCGATTTAATTCGGTTAATTGGTTGGTTAATCGATCTAGTTCGGTCGGAGGTCGGTTAAAGGTTTTTTGGAATTTTGGTTAACGATTAATTCGGTTCAAAATTGGGTAATTAATCGAACTAAATAAATAATATTATATTTTATATGTATTAGGCTATTACTAATTTGATTAATTCGGTCAAATGAACATTATCAAATTTTCTTTTGATATCTTTTATACTTGTTTTAACAAAAAATATATATATAAATTTAGATTCGGTTTTTTTTTTAAAAATTTCGATTAGGTTAATAGTTAAAAAATTAAAAATTTTGATTAATTTAATTAATACTAATTCAATTCGATTAATCGATCGGTTAACCGTTTAAATACTCCAACTCTAAATGATGGTTTTCACAATATTTTGGATGCAACCGCGGGTTGAATGGAACAAAAAGAAGTTTAGGAACCCACAAAAAGAAATTGAAAGGTTAACAAATTATCTTGATGTCTTTCAGTTTGAATCTTCTATGCCTCTACTGCCAACCATAGGAGATAGAATGGCATTCTCAGGATCCGGAGGGATCGGGGAAGAAAATCAATCTAACATCTTTATGAGCAATTTTATTCATCTATTCAGATCTCTTCAAGAATGCAGAATCCATGAAATCTTAGATAGTTTTTGATGACATAAATGAAACATTAAAAAAGGAAGTCCTACCTGAAGAAATTTATAATGCTGTGTTCCTTATAAGGCCATTGGTCCCAGTGGTTTTATGGGTGTCTTTTACAAAAATATTTAGATTCTATTAAAGATGCTGTGATTGTTGTAGTTAGCAATTTCTTTGATAATGGAAACTTTTTTCTAGATGATAAATAATAAAATTAGGAAAACATTGTACCATATTCATTAAGGTGGATCTATATTCCATCTGATAAATTGTACAATATAAAAGTTTCAAATATTAGAGGAGTGAAGGATTAAATTGAATTAAATGCATTATTGTTTGATTTCGTCGAATTGTGATAAATTATATGATTAACAGCGTTTTCATAATTGCATTATCGAATGTAACCAAAGACGACGCTGGAACGTCAAAGACAAAAGGAATAGAAAAGTTAGACGTCGTTTAGCTTTGAAGGTTTATGCTTTAATAATTCAATTTCAATTTGCTTACGTAGACTAATTAATCGTTATAACCAATATGTCTATGCACCGAGATAGTGATATCTTTCTCTATAAACTTTAGATAATGGATTCAATTGGTGATATTTAGAATATGTGATAAATATTCGAAATTGTGTTTACTATGTACATAAATGTTGAGACATTGATATTATGATGATATGTGTTATAAAGGTAATTATGATGTAATGTCCCGTTAAATGATATTAGATAGTTCGAGTATAGTTTGCATGCCATAGGGTCATTGATATAGTGATTTACTAGTCATCATTGTCGAGCAATCCGAGATAATAGAATAAAAGTAAAAGTTATCGTTGTCGAGCAACCCAGGATGGTAAACTATACAAATTCTAAAAGTCATCATCATTGCCGAACAACCTAAGATGATAGAATAAAATAGGTTTGTGTATCTGTCCTGACGTCTATTGTCGAATAATAGGAGCTAGAATAAATAAGCATTGAAATTGATACTAAAATGTGAGAAATGACTAAGAAAGTAAGAAAATGATATGATGAGCGAAAATAGTATTTATCAAAATAATTTATACTTGTTATATATACTTAGTTTACTTAGTTTATTCTTAATGCAATATGTTTGACTTTGAATTATATTAGCATAAATTAGTACTATTCAATACTCAACGTCGATGATGTTTGTTTGCTATGCATAGTTATCGGAAGTGAGTAGATGTAGATTATATGTGTTTGAGTTAAAATGATATGTACCTAAAATGTTTTAGGCATATTGTTCAAGTGGTTATCATGGTATATTTGGTATATTGGCTTATAAATTTTAAGTTTTAATTTTAATTTTCAATTAGTAGATAATTATCTTAGTTTTTATAAGTTTTTTTTTTTACGTGAATTAGTTGGTTAAATGATGTTGCATTAATGGTTATAATTTGATGATGTTTAGTTATGTTTATACGTGTTCAATTGATAGTTTTAATTTGATGTGAAGTTTAGGTATGTTTAAGGTATCATTTGATATGGTTTGGACACTTAAAAATTTGCATATTAAGTTATTTTACCATTGAGTCTCGAGATAGTATGAATATTTCTCAAAACCATAAGAACAAAATTTACTTTATATTTAGATCTATATGCTTAGTGTCTCGAGACAATCCTATTAAAACTTCAAGACAAGAACATATTGTCTCGAGACATTTAAATATCAAAACAAATTTAAGAAAATAGTGGAGGTTGGTCTCGAGATATAAAGAACCTTATCTCGAGATATCACCTTTAATGTCTTGAAACATATTGACATTGAAGCAAAAATGCCTAAAATAAATAAGGCCTGTCTTGAGACAATAAACCCTTCGTATCGAGACACAAGCACTAAAATTTAATAGTTAAATTTGAATTTGAGTTTTAACTCTAAATTTAACCTTGCATAACCTCGCAATATGATGAATTGAATCTTAAACACTATAAATGCATACATGTGAGTATAATTTATGATTAAATTAGTTTAAATGATAATTATGATTTAAATTTTATGATTATGTAACGATATTATACATTTGAATCTAGCGCCAAGTTGGGTGTAAGATATTTTTCCATTGAACAAAAAGAAAGAAATGGGGGGAGGAAAAGAATTATGGCTATAAAACTTGATCTCCCCATGGCGTACGTCAAAATTTTGTGAGAAAGCCATGATACGAATGGGATTTTTTTGACTCTCGGATAGAGAGAGTTTTGAGTTGCGTTTTGGCAACATCTCTTGCAGTAATCATGCCTGGAAAGGGACTTTTCAGGGAGATCCCTTCTCACCAGGTCTTTTCAATTTAGTCACAAATGTCTTCTCGATATTATTAATAAAGATGTAGCTTCAGACATGATTGACGGCTATCAAATTACAATGTCCAGAGATGTCACACCCCTTGTTTGCAGATGACTGTCTGCACTTTTATACTATTGATATGAACAATGGAGCAACTTTCTCCCAATGCATTTAATTAATCCAGGCGACAACGGGGCAAACAGTTAACAAAGAGAAATCTTTAGTTTTCTTCTCTCAAATTGTTAAGCCGTGATGAAATATTCTATTGTGGGTTGTCTCCGTGTCTGAAAACTCCAAATATCTTGGCTCACCATCCATTTGGGGTCACAAAAAGGAGGCACTTGTTTTCTTGAAAGAAATGGTGATGAACAAAGTAAAAAATTGGAAGGACAAGTTTCTTACACAAATGGGGTGTGATGTCCTTATCAAACCTGTCATTTCAGCGATTTCGATCTACATCATGCACTATTTTGAAATCCATATCACGTTTTGCAATGAAATGAACATCATTCTCAATTGGTTCTGATGATTAAGAGCGGATCCTTCCAAAAACACTATTCAATAGATGTCTTGGGAAAAGTTGGTTGTACAAAACAAAGTGGGAGGAATGAGTTTTGGAGATTTCCAGGCTTTTCAACGTGGCACTCCTAGCCAAACAGACTTGGCGACTCACTCCAGAATCGGTTGCGAAATTGGCAAAATTTCTTAAAGGGATTTATTATCCCAATTCGAATTCGACTTAAGACATAAAGGGAAGATCTTGCTCTTGGGCCTGGAACAACTTATCACAAGGCATGGATTTTCTTGAAATTGACTGAGATGGAATGTTGGAAACAAAGGAAAAAGATTTGTTATGGGAGGAGAAATGGGTTCCCTCAATACCATCTTTTAGAATTTCCTCCACTCAACAGTCACAACCGAGATTGACTCTTGTTAAACATTAGTTAGAGAAAATAACATAATATGGAATAGAGATCTGCTTCAATTTTCGTTCACTACAAATGAAGTTGAAGCCATTTCCATTATTCCTATAGGTTATCACCTCATTTCAAGCAATTTCAATTTCTCTTAAACAATCAAACCAAGTTTCCAACACTAATGGAGTGGTAAGGACCGGAATACTGTGTTGGCGACTGAAGACTCCGAACAAGATCATAGCTCAGTTGCATCCAATGAAAACCTCACAGAAGAATCACTCTATCTTCAAAGGATGCTCTTGATGGGGAGCCGAAAGAGAGGCGATCTAACATATTTTATCTTTTTTGCCCTTTTGCCACGAGTTGTTTGGAGAACCTCGACCTTTAGCTACTCTCCTGCTTCTACAGGTTTTAGCTCGATGGCAACTTGGTGGTCCAAAATTAATTTTGACATCCCTGACTTTGAATTCCTTCCAAGCACAAGTCTCATTGCTTGCCTATGTTGGAGTATCTGGAATACTAGAAACAATTGGAGTTTCCGCGAATTGAAAGATGATCCCATTAGGATCTAGGAAAAACTATTGACAGCTTTCCTGAATTTATGGAGGCAACCTCTCCAACCAGGGAATCTTCCTCAAGAGCCTCGCCAAGAAAAATCCACTAGTCTCCCCCTCCACCAAATGTGGTTAAGATTTACTGCAACGCTTCTTTTATCGGTAAATTGAACGTGGCCGGTCTTGTGACAGTGGCAAGAGATAATAATGGAGTTGTGATAGACCGAATCAATGCACAGACTAATCCCTTAATGCGTTTGCGGCTGAAACCCTTGCTATAAGGTTAGGTTCCTATTTAATTCATCGTAACGAGTGGCAACTGTAACTATTGAATCTGACTTCTCAAAAGCTATCCAAATGATGAGAGGTAGCTTAGATTTTTCTTGGGATGCTGCTGCAGTCCTGGGTGATATTTTTTCGCAAACCTCTTATCTAAGGTCTATTTGTTTTAATCATGTTCTTAGGTCTGGTAACAAAGTGGTTGACTAGGTAGCCAAACAAACAACTATTGGTGCTTGTTCTCCATGTTGGCCGTTTCTATTCTTGATAATCTTAGAATGATTCTATAAACATCTTTATGAATGAATATTTTCCTTTATGACAAAAAAACACAAGTAAACTAGTAAATGATTTAAAAGCCTTTAAAGTAAAATTTTAATTGAAGAAATATAATAATATATTAAAATTAGATAATAGCCATTAGTGAAAATCTTGATCCAATTGCTAATAGCCATTAAAGAAATAATATATTTTCCGACGGACGTTGAATGTTTACACCAGCCATTAGTGAAGGAAATGGCAAGCCGTTGTATCTTGTGGCGGGCGCCTAGAGAAGGTATGGTTATGATTAATTTTGATGCGAGCTGCTATCGGGATTTTTGTTCCGAACCATGCTGTTGAGGTTCTTGTAGCCTGTTTCAAAATTTTCCTTAATGTTACCAGCCCATATGCAGCAGAAGCTAGTGCATGCCTGCTGTGCCCTTCAAGCATTGGAGATGGTTTTGGAGAGTAGTTTTAGAAGGAGACTCACTATGTATTATCAAGAAGCTACAAGAGAGGTCACCGGATTTTTCACCAATCAGAACCATTATTGAGAATGCCAGGTTATTTCTTCGACATTTCCTCTCTTGGGAGGCTCTTTTCACTCCCAGGGAATGTAACAAAGCAGCTCACCTCGTTGCGGCAACAGGGATGAAAGATGGGGGTAACCGTTACTGGATGGAGGAGGAGCCGTGCTTTTTGGTGCAGCAGATACGGGAGGATAAGTGGCAGGTCCTTAAGGGACTAATTTGCATTCTTTGGTGTTGTTTCTGCTCCTTTTTCTTCGTGTTCTGTCTGTGGAACTTCCCTTGGGTTTGTGGAGCTATCTATCCTATGTTCATATGCCTGGAATGGTGAATGATTGAACTTATTCTTGTTTTGTGTATACCCAATGCCTTATCATTTGGTTTAGGTTCTTGTGTACCAGCTGTTTTAGATTTCCTACGTCCTTTAGGTTTTGTCTGCTATCAGCTGATATTTTGCTTTATTGATGGGTAATTTACCAAAAAAAGCCCAAAAATTTGAAAAATTACGGAAATGGGCCAGTTTGTAGAAAATTTATGGGAAAGGGCCATTTCCCCCAAAAACGCGTCCACGTCAGCGCGTTTTAGGGGGAAACTGACCAAAAGCGCACCCCTGGGGAGGCGTTTTTGTCCACCTCAAAGAAAACGCGCCCACGAGGTGCGTTTTTGAGTTGGACAAAACGCCTCCCAGGGCGCACTTTTGGTCGGGCTTCCCAAAACACGCCGACGTGGACACGCTTTTGCCCTACCTCCCAATGAAATTTTTTGAAGTTTTTGGCCCAATAGTCTCCGCAAAATAATTTTGATGAGACGTTTCAACAAACTGGCCAAAATGCTTCCAAAGAGGCGCACTATCAAGATGCGATCTTGAAAAGCGCTCCACGTGGGCGCGCTTTTGCTGCTTGTCTCCGGCAAAATAATTTTGAGGAGACGTTTCAAAAAATAGTGGCCAAAAACGCTTCCGGCGAGGTGCACTGTCAAGATACGTCTTGAAAAGCGCCCCACGTGGACGCGCTTTTACTCTGATTGTCTCCGATAAAATTAGGCTATAAATCGGTCAAATTTCATTCTCGAGTTGCATAAGGAAATTGAGGCAAAAGGAAAAAATTGAAAATGAGTGAACGTATTAATGTTGTTATTTACTATGACGGTGAAGTTCATGACATCGAAAATGGCGTTGTTTTCTTATCGGAGAACACAATACATCGAGTTTTAATCGAACATCGATTTGGTAGAACTTCGCAAAAGAATTAGGCGTAAAATATTGAACAACACCAATGAAAGTTCGATTATTAAGTATAGATTTTGGGCCTCGGTTGATCCGGTGAGATATGAGTCGCTCGACATCAAAGGTGCTCGGGGCTTTGAGGCAATGGTGGAGACTCATCTTGCCGTGGATCACCCTATATCGAGGTATATGTAGAATTTTCATCTCCAAGTGATCTTTCTGCGACCTCGATATCATCGCCGCTCGAGGGAATACACGACCCCAGTCGACACTCTGTAAGTGGGAGGCAAAATACGAAGTGCCCGTGTGCAACAGTAGTATGAAAAACATAACCCTACACGACACTTTCGGTTGGTGGATGGGACATGCATATCCGCCATTCGACGTCGATGATAGAAATACGTATTGGGGACGTCGTCAACTTCTAGTGGTTGGCAATCTACATACGATTGGAATCTTTACGAAAGATGTTTAAGGAGGGATGATGTACTCCCGACGATATCCATCGGCAAGGGGCCCTCATTTGTTGCAGGTTATGGAGGGTTGGACGATGAATCGATGTAGATCCACCTCGGGAGGTAGGGCCCGACGGTGCGAAGTTGGATTATTTTCGACCGGAGCCGCTCCAATTGTACCAAAGACGTTGAGGCGGTTCGGACGAAGAAGAAGATCTCGCTATTCGTATGCATACTAGCCTCAACCCACGTGCATAATGTCGATCTATCTCAAGATGATGCATTGGAGTTTCTGAACTACCACACCGGACGCGGACTGCATGCATTTTTCGTTGGATTCGGACCAATTAGAAGTTGGTAACCGCTTCCAACAAGAATACTTTTCTTCTTGCATTGAAACAAGACAAAGATTAAGAACGGGTTAACTACAATGTGGTTAAATCCAAGCTCGATAAGTTCGAGGCGAAGTGTGCAGACAATATGGCACATGTTCATCGAAAATCATGGCGTCGTTGAGGAAAAGGATGAGGTTGTGGAAGATAAAAAGTACAAAGGTCGACATACATGTCTTGCTTCAGACAAGACCACTATGTGTTCAATGATTTTGAATAACAAGAATAATATGTAATGTTGTATTGTTTAACGATTTCGCTGTTGTGGTGTAACATAAGATTATCCAAGATGGATTCGGACATGTTGGTGAACTAATAATCCCGACGGTGAAGGTCGATCCCAAGACTACGGTCTTTTTACTTTAATTGGCGATGATTCGTAGCTAATTGGGGTACACGCCTCTTACGTAAAGGCTTGGATAGCCAAGCAAAAGGCGTTAAAAAGTTACACGGTGGGTGGGACACTTCATATAATGAAGTGTGGCAGTGGTGTCAGGTGCTGGAGAGATATGTCCCAGCAAAGACGATGACCTTGAAACGGAACCTGAGTACTACAACGATCGTCTGCTCCGTGGATGCGCAGTGTTCAAGCGTCTATTCTGGACATTTATGCAATGCCAAAATGCCTTTAAATACTGCAAGCCATTGGTACAAATTGACGGTACCTTTATGTATGGTAGATATACGCATCGGCTATTGCTAGCTGTGGTACAAGACGGCTGTGGGAGAATCCTTCTGATTGTATTTGCAATAACATCGGGGGAGTCAGCTGATGACTGGGACTTCTTCCTATCTAGGTTAAGGAGGCATGTTTGCCCCCAACCTGACATATGCATTATATCGGATCGGGGCCTTGGAATACTTGCGGCAATAGAATTCCAGGGAAGCATGTGGCATCGCACACACCATCGATATTGCCTGAGGCATGTTTTATCCAACTACTATGGGCAACGTCGATCTAAAAGACAGAAACAGCAAGTGACCAATATGGGTATGAAATGTCTATTGATATAATTTCGTTTGTAATATTCAATTTATTCTCAATTGAAGAGTGGTACGTAATATTCGCTATCAACGATATTGGCGGTATGAGATCAATAAATACCGCTTTCACGAGATGCTAGACAGTTTATGCTCGAGATAACGCCAAGGCGCAAGCTACCTGCAATATTCCTTTCGAGCAAGGACACAAGCATATGACGGCTGACTACGATATGGGCATATGACCACAAACCCGGCCGAATGCATAAATTTTGTTCGAAGGAACTCACATCCGCCGATTACATCGGTTGTAACGAGACATATTTTCTAAGAGCGGCACTATTTTCAAGAGAGCAAATGAGTTATAGAGGCGATGTAAGGAGGCCATGTATGGAGCCCGAAGGTCTTGCAAGAAATAAACCGTGGGAAGGCACGGGCGAACACCATGCACACAGTGTATCACGATTGTGACAACCTATGGTTTCGTGTCACGGAGTTTGACAGACCGAACCAAGGTATTGTTGGCGGCCATTATCGTGTACACTTGACAAATAGGACCTGCGACTGTGGGATATTTGATGCACTTCGTTACCCATGCGCCCATGTACTTGCGGCTTGTCAGAATCTCCGTCTTGATCCAATGAGATATGTCGACGAAGTGTATAAATTAGAAAACATGTACAACGTGTGGAGACACGATTCCACCATCCCAGATGAACATAAGTGGCCATCGGATCGCTTGCACCATATAAGCTATTGCGGATAGACAATTGAGGCAAGAACCAAAAGGTCGACCTTGCTCGACTAGAATACATAACAATATGGATATCCGAGAAACAAGCAACCAAAGTTGGTCATGCGGATGGTATAGGAACCCGCCATACATCTCGCTTCGTGTCCAAATCGAAATAGTTGACCGTGTTCTTAGGTCTTTTGTCTCATGGCGGCTATGTAATATCTATTTTTTGAGGAAAAGCGGTGAACTTTTGTACAATAACTTTTATTTTATTAAAAAATTAAAATAAATTAAAAAATTAAATTATAAAGAAAAAGTTAAACTCAAATTTTATTAAATATATTAAAACTTAATTACAAAAAAATTAAACCAATTCTATTTTGTCAAAGGTATTAAAATTTAAATAAATTAAAAATTTAAATTATAAGGAAAAAGTTAAACTCAAATTTTATTAAATATATTACAACTTAATTACAAAAAAGAAATTAAACCAATTCTATTTTGACAAAGTTATTAAAATTAAATAAATTAAAAAATTAAATTACAATAAAAAAAAAGTAAACTCAAATTTTATTAAATATATTACAACTTAATTACAAAAATTAAACCTTAATTACAAAAAAATTAAACTCAAATTATAAATTAATTTACAATAACTCAAATTAGGGGTTTAGGGTTTAGTCTTGATGCCGGGGTGGGAACCAAGTACACACTGGGTCGTCGATTACACATCACTGGATTCCTCCTTCTTCGGCTTCCATGGGTCGTGGAACCTCTGGCGGAATCGGGTTCCTTCTGCAGGGGGTCCAGTTCGGATGTTGCGATGGTGACCCACTCGATAAAATAATGACCCGAGGTGTTTGCATAAACCACGGCGGGGTGATCGCATCCCGAACGAGAAGGAGCTGGAAGAAAGAAGTACTCCCACTGCCGCCTCCTCGAACCCACATGCGACGCCTCACCATCGGCTAGCCACGTGAGTAGTCGAACGGACTCGAACCCGCCATGCACTCCAACCTAGGCTAGGACTAGGAAATGAAACATATATGGGTTAGGAGGATACATATAAGGGGAAGGGTACGCACCTGGCATGAACAGTAGATGTTATGATATCGGTATTGTCAATGAACCGGTGGGCTCGATGAATCGTAGTAGGTCTTGTTGTTAGGCCGGTGATCGTGTCGTACCGATGATGGCCCCGCCTCATCACCTCTTCTCCTTGGATTTAAAGGGGCCCAACGTTCCCTTCGCTCGCGAAGTTGCCATCGTCTCTCTTCTTTCGACAATAGATACGGCTTACCATGGATCCTAAACCATGGCATGTACTCTGGCACGTACGCTAACTCCGGAACGACTATCGGTTCCCAGTCAGGTATATAGTCATATCGGTTCTCTCACGTCTCGATATGTTCTGACCAAAATCTTGGCCAATTCGTGTGTGGCTGCCGTAAGTCCACTTTGTGCTCATCATCGAGCACCTCCGGTGGCACGAGAATCGGTTGCTGAAATTCAAATTACCGTAGAACCCGATCTGCCTGGTGCATCTCTACGGTCGCGTAGGTGATCAATGGGACCTTTACGTGCCAACCGTTCAGATTTTGGAGGAACTCCTCCGAAATTAATGCCCAAATTTTCGGATCATCGTACGGTGTCCATTGAAACTATATTAACATTACGAAAATATTAGACACTACATACGAAATACTAAATTATAATAACAAAATTCGAAACTTACTTGTGATTCCGACCTTTGGTCCAATAGGAGCCGTATATCCTCAAGTGAGTTAGGTATTCCAACATGACTCACTAAATGGTTCCACTTAATTAAATAAACTTTTAGCATGCAATTATACTATAAATCTACTGAAATAATTGTAAAATATAATATTAAATTTACCTCATTATCGGTGGGAATGAATATGGGTGGTCGAGTCGAGGCGTAAAATGGAAATCGAAATCATGCCCATGACCGCAGAGTGATAGGCAACCTCGATTTTTGCTTTACTCACCGCGTCAGCCCGTAATCTCCGGTACAACCTCGACAAAGACGGCAGACCCCAACTCAATTCTACCACGCTGCCTCTGAAATCAACAAGTTTGGAGCCATCTCGGTGGATGAGGTTTCTAGAGAGGTCCCAAGATCGATAACCTCTAATTATTTGAAGAATGTATGCCCGAGCATACCGTATTCTTTCTACTTGATCGAACCTCGTTCGGCTCTGGAATGTGTCTCGTAACCACGCCATATCGATCCGAGCTCCTTGAATTCTATCCAAAATGGCACCCGAAGATCGTAGCATACGGCCATCCAATCGGTAGATGTTACGGACCCGGTGACTCTTGACGGCCCACCGGTAATCCCAACCGCAATTGCACATCTTCTAGAGTGATGGTACACTCTCGCATGGCGATAGAAAGTGTGGGTCTCGGGTCTCCACCTCTCAATCAACACGCCGATCAAAGCGGCTCCAACTTGAACCCCTACCTATCGTGGCCATGTGCCAAAAACCGCTTCCGTAGGTAATTCTCGATCAAGGCGATGGGGACCATGCATGTTATGAATATAACATTCCAACACCGATCTACGACTATTTAAAAATTATAAAATTAACAATTAATTAAAATTACATAATTATAAAAAAAATTAAATAATATTAAAAAATTAAAATTATAACTTACCATTTTCATTTGCTCGACAGAGATGTGCTTGTTGTCTAGGCGAAGTCATTCCCTGGCCATTGTAATCCGATAAAAAATTTTAAAATTTTCTGAAAAATATATTAAAAAATTATAAAGGGCTTTTTCAGTAAATAGTAAAGGACTATTTTGAAATTTGAGCGTAAATTTCAAGGACCTTGAGAGAAATTTGAGAGAAAATTGAGAGAAAATTGAGAGAATATTGAGAAAGGATTGAAATGTAAAAAAATAAAGGGTGGAGGGTTTTATACTTTTTTCTTGATTGTTGGGGGCTAAGCGCAGAGGGGCGCTTTTGCCACCTCAAAGAAAAGCGAGCCTCGTGGATGCATTTTTGTTGAGGTGGCAAAGCACGCCCTACTGTATGCTTTTAGTTCCTTTATCCCCAAAAAGGCGCTGACGTGGACGCGTTTTTGGGGGAAATGGCCCTTTCCCGTAAATTTTCTACAAACTGGCCCATTTCTGTAATTTTTCAAATTTTTTGGCTTTTTTTGGTAAATTACCCTTATTGGTAGCTGGGTTTTTTTTTTCTTAAAAAAAAATTCCAGTGGAATGACAGTTAATTTGACTGAATTCCTTTGAACGTGTTTGGTTGAATTAATAAGTGATTCAATGCAATAGGTTATTTGATTCACATATATTTTGGGCTACTCTTGATGTTATCGTTTTAATCTCTATTACAAGAATGGCCTCCTATTGAATGACTACGACCATATTCAAGGCTATATAATTTTTTTCTTACAACAAATTTTATTCAACCGGTCCGATTGAACTCTGATCACAATCTCACTTTTAAGACTATTATTTTCATTTCATCAACACTATTTTAATTTTATTTGATAACTTCATGATAGAGTTTAATAATATAGCTCAAACAGTTAGGTAGTTATAGATGTTGATATAGCTCAAACAGTTAGATTGATACAGCTAGCAATTTTTAAGAAAGCAGTTATGCAAGTTCTAAATAAACAATATGTACAATGAACAAAATCAAGACTTCATTCATAATATAGAAACGGAGCAATTCCAGTTTTTCAATTTCACCTCTATTTTCTATTTCTTTTCTATTTTCAAGATAGTGTTTTAAGCAAACCGTACCTCTCAACATGGTATCAGTCGCTCGTTGATCCTTGACCATGACCACCACACATTCCGCTGACTCTACCTTCGTTGAGCTTCATGGCTCTCCTTTAACCGATGATAGACTCGTCAACTCCTTCCCTCGGCATGATGTGGTTAAACTTGACGAGAATACTTTTGTTCAGTGGCAGAAACAAGTGCGATTTATTGTCGCAGGCTATGACTTGGCCGGTTTCTTAAATGGCTCGATAACAGTATCGACGCAATTTGTTCAAGCATCAGACGGGGCCCTTGTGACCAATCCGACCGCCTCGGCCTTTAATCAACAAGACAACCTTCTCACATCGTGGTTACTTTCCACAATCAGCCCATCTTTCTTTTCCTTTTTCATCGATGTACAAATGGCCTCTGATGTGTGAATGACGGCGAGTACACTCTTTGCTACCGACACTGGTGCGAAGCAATCTCGATTACGGCATGAGTTAATTCCTTAAAAAAAGGTAATCTCCCGATTAAGAATTTTGTTGTGAAAATGAAAGGATTGTGTGCTCTTTTGGAAGCGTTTGAATCTCCGATCTCCGAGGCTGAGCGGACGGAGATTTTACTTGCGGGTCTCCCTCTGAATTTGATGTCGTCATCTATTCGGCGTCCCTCTCCCTGACTCCCTTGCCCCTTCAATGCATCGTCGATGCCCTTCTAGAGTGTGAGCGTCGTCAAGAACGGGCAATCCATGAAGTTGTTCTTGCAGCGAATCTAGTGGACAGCTCTCAATCACAGACGGTGGAGAATCCTACTTGCGTGGCCATGGGAGAAATTTTCACCGCACCTCCAGTGTTAGATTTGTGAGCGCTATGGCTATGTTGCTCAACGGTGCTATTATCGTTACCATCGCGATGACTTTGCGTCAGTGGTGGTTCCCCGTCGCTCCCTGAAGGTCCAATTATAGATCCGTCTCCTGAATTGTGCCCAGCTATTGTGGGAAATGAATAGTTTTCTCAATCGAATAGGAGACCTAGGTTTGATACCAACCTTAGTCAACCTTATCATGATGCCGGTTAACATCCATATGTGAGGCCACAATAATTTCCACACTCAAACTATGCCAGGCCGCATAATGGGCAGCCACCTTACCTAGCACATGGGTCGCATGCACAAATTGGGCCCTCCTATTTTCTACATGCAACTAGGCTTCCCATTAGTGGGCCACACAGTTTTGGGCCTTTTTATGGGCATACAAGGCCGAATGCACCATTTTTATGCCTAAGCCTACCTCTAATAATATTCAACTTGATTCATCTCTAGGTGTAGGGCCACATGATTGTCAATCAGGTGGTGTTATTGTTCCGTGGCATACTAAACCACGTGCTCGTGTTTACTTTGGGTCTGATCCGTGCATTAGACTTCCACAATTAGGTGATCTTCACCCGTCTGATTACTATGACTCATCCGGTTCTAATATCAATACTGCACAAATTGGGTATCATGGTGATGGTATAGACTTTTATATTCCCATGTCGGTTGGCACCACGTCATGGTATCCTGACTCTGGCGCTAGTAATCATGTATGTCGGGATCCGTTGGCTCTACATCACGCTACCCCTATTCAGGTACTTCTGCTCTCTTAATGGGTGATAAAACCTTTACCTCAATCGCGTCAGTTGGTCATGGTTTTTTACCCACTCAGTCTAAATTGCTGCGCTTATCTAATGTTTTATGTGTTTCAAGCATCAGGAAGAATATTTTATCGGTGTCTCAATTTGCCAATGATAATTATGTGTTTTTTGAATTTCACCCAACCTATTGTGTTATTAAGGACATTATGACCCGAAAAACTTTACTGAAGGGCCACATTCGTGATGGACTATACCACTTCCCGGTGCCCGTGATGTCTACTCAGTCGGCCGAAGCTCTAGCTACCTGGTTCATCTGCAATCCAAAATAAGCCCAATGATTGTAATGTTTTTTCGTTATGGCATAAATGTTTGGGTCACCCATCTACTAGTGTTCTTAAATCTGTGTTAGATAAATGTAGTATTGCCTCAAATAAATATTGTTGTGATATTGTATGTACTGCATGTCAAAAAGGAAAGTCCTATAAACTGCCATTTCCTGTTTCCACTACAAAATATAGTGATCATTTTACCTTAGTTGTCTCTGATCTCTAGGGTCATGCATCTGTTACATGTGGAAATAATTGGTGTTATGTATCGTTTATTGATGTTTGCACACGATTTAGGTGGATCTATCTACTTCGCCAAAAGTCTCAGGTTGTGCAGTGTTTTGTTTAGTTCCAACAACTTGTTAAGACTCAGTTTAGAAAGACTATTAAACAGCTTCAGAGTGATTGGGGTGAAGAGTATCGAGCCTTCACGTCTGTTCTAACTTCACAAGGGATTTTTCATCGACTGACGTGTCCACATACTTCCAAACAGAATGGAGTGGCTGAGCGCAAGCACTGACACATTGTTCACATGGGCATTACTCTTTTGGCTCAAGCGAATCTATCTATGGAGTACTGAGGCTATGCATTTTGTTGTGCGATTCACCTCATCAATTGACTTTCCACTCTAGTTCTAAAAGGACAAACTCCGTTTAAGGCTCTCTATGGATGCGAACTCACTTACGATCATTTGAGAGTATTCGGGTGTTGTTGCTTCCTTTATTTACCACCATTTTTGGCACATAAGTTAGAGTTTTACTCTCAACCGTCTACCTTCTTGGGTTATAGTACTCAACACAAGGGGTACTAGTGTCTTCTACCGACTGGCAATATCGTTGTCTCACAGCATATTGTGTTTGATGAGAATCGATTTCTCTCAAATGAGTCTGCTCCTGAAGAGAAACCACTAGGTCATAGTCACCTATCTCGACTTTCATTCCGCTAGTTTGACACATTTCTTCTTTGCCTTCAGAGCCCTCTTCTGCTCAATCGTCTCCATCACTTTCTCAATTAGTTGACTGCTCAGTAACTTCTACCCCTATCGTAGCTCAGTCCGGGATTGGGTCTAATCGTGAACCACATGGTTCTTCTATGCTTGGTAATGGTAGGATCCGGTCTACTAAAGGTCATGAGTTTTCTTCTAATGGTCAAACGCATGCTATGCCCATAATCAATAATCACCCGATGGTGACTCGATCGAAGGCTGGTATTTTTAAACCCAAAGCTCTGACTGTTGAAGCTGTGGAACCTTCTTCAATTGAGGAAGCACTTTCTACTTCCGAGTAGCGTGATGCAACTCAGGCTGAATATGATGCCCTGGTTCGTAACTCTACATGGGATCTTGTTTCACTACCACCTAATTGCAAGGTCATCGAGTGTGAGTGGCTTTTCAAGATCAAGAAGAATCCTGGTGGTACCATTGCCCGACGAAAGGCTCAGCTAGTTGCGAAAGGTTGCTCTTAAGTCCCTGGGTGTGATTTCAAGGAAACCTTCAGTCCAGTAGTAAAACCTACTATTATTCGAGTTATTTTGTCAATCGCCGTCTCCAAATGGTGGCCACTGAGGCAAGTTGATGTGAACAATGCCTTTTTAAATGGGGATCTTGATACTGAGGTTTTCATGCATCAACCTCTGGGATATGAACAATGTGATTCAGATGGAAAACCTTTTATCTGTCGTCTAAAGAAAGCTTTGTATGGTCTCTGTCAAGCTCATCGTGCTTGGTTTGAGAAATTGAAACAGTTTCTTATTTTGGTTGGCTTCGTTGTCTCAAAATCTGATGCATCTCTTTTTGTTTAGGCAATATCTGGCTCCACTCTTTATGTACTTGTGTATGTAGATGATATTATAATCACTGGCAGTTTGTCCACCTCTATCGATTGGTTTGTTCAGTTGTTAAATAGTGAGTTCTTGCTTAAGGATATGGGTGATCTTCACTATTTCCTCGGGATAGAGGTGACTCGATCCTCCGGTTGTCTACATCTTTGTCAGAGGAAGTATATCCGTGACATTCTTGATCGATGTTCCATGACCACGGCAAAGAGTGTTCATACACCAATGGTCAGTTAGTCTACCATGTCCAAAGGTGATGGAGAGCGTTTGGAGGATCACACTGAGTACAGAAGTTTTGCGGGTGACCTTTAGTATGTTGTTCTGACCAGGCTAGATATTGCATATACCATCAACCGGGTCTGTCAGTTCATGCACAACCCTACTACAGCACATATGGTGGCACTAAAACGCATTTTGCGGTATTTATATGGCACTCTTGACTTTGGGATAGTTTTTCATCCGTCTGATCGGTTGTCATTGATTGGGTATGCCGATGCTAACTGGGGATTAGATTTTGATGATCGGTGCTCCACATCCGGATACTATGTGTATTTTGGTCAAACTCCAGTGGCGTGGTGCTCCAAGAAGCAGCAAGCGATGTCTCGTTCCACCGCTGAGGCAGAATACAAGAGCTTTGCTGCAGCCACAAGTGAGGTTACCTGGTTGCTATCATTGCGTCAAGAACTACAAATTAAGTCTGATGATGCTCCGAATGTTTGGTGCAATAGCTCTATTGCAGTGGCAGTTGCAGCCAATCCTGTCTTACACTCTAAGTTCAAGCATATAGAGCTAGATCTTTTTTTGTTCGTGAGAAAGTCGCGGATGGATCTCTGTAAGTTGGTGAGGCTCTCGCCTGTGATCAAGTGGCTGATGTCTTCACCAAACCATTGTCAGTGACTTTTTTTTCTCGGTTTCGACATCTTCTTCAAGTCTTACCTGTCGGGAAGATGGGTACATGATAGAGTTCAATAATATAGCTCAAGCAGTTAGTTAGCTATAGTTGTTAATATAGCTCAAGCAGTTAAATTGATACAGATAGCAATTCTTAAGAAAGAAGTTATGCAAGTTCTATATAAATAATATGTACAATGAACATAATCAATACTTCATTCATAATATAGAAACATAGCAATTCCAGTTTTTCAATTTCACCTCCATTTTCTATTTCTTCAAATTAAATGGTAGAAATAAAAACAAAAAGGTGCAAAGTGAAAGCTTATAACTTTTGGGATTAGAGTTTGTCAGATTGGGAAGAGACAATATATCTAAAACTAGGGCTCTTCGAAGTGGCGGCTATTAACAAAATAGAGAATGATAAATTATGAAATTTAAATGTAAATTTAGGATATTTTAATGACTTTTAAGGAAATTCATGATATTTTGGGTTGGAATATGGAAAACTGTAAGTTGTATTCTCTAATTTTGGTGAACAAGAATGTGGAGAAAAATCGTTGTAGAGATAGAAAGAGAATGTGATGACTTAATAAGATAGGAAAAAAAACTTCATTATAAATAAAATGAAAATATATTATTAAAATTAAAGTAATTTATTATTATAGTTTTATGAATATTATATAATTTAAAAAATAAAGAGTATATTAAAATAATGGTGGTAGTGAGGGCAAGGGTGTCAAGTAGGGGTGTTCAGTTGATTAACCGACCCGAAATACTATTAATCGACTCTTCAAAATTTTTAACCGTTAACCGAACCGAAATTTTTTCAAAAAAATTAACTTAACCGAAATTTTTTTGGTTAATTCGGTCGGTTAACCGAATTAACCAAAAATTATATATTTTTTATTTTTAGTTAAAATAAGTATAAAATTAACCGAATTACCCGAATTAATCGAATTAACTGAAAAAACTAATAAATTCCCCTTTAATAAAGAACTTACTCTAAGTCTAAGGTAAACCATCTAGTTTTTCCAAGTAAACATTAATCATAATAAATTCCTATTACAAATGTTTTAATTTTGCAGATTTTGAATATTAATATGACCTAATAATGCAGTGAAAGAAAACAAATACAATACTCTATGAATGTGACCATCACAGCTAGAAACAAATGCATATATTCTACTAGAAAAAACAATTGAACCTTCTTTCTTGGCCAACCAACTAAAGATTAGCTGGTTTACCCATTAGCAAATACAAAAATTTAATAGTAACCCCAAGAATAAAACAACAAATCAATCTGTATAATTTCATTTCTATCTAGATTTTCATGTCTTTCTGGTGTGAATGAAGGTTAGGTTTTTTTTTTTTTTTTTGTTATTTCTGTCGTCTAGACTTTTACTTTTGGAGTTTTAGTTTTTGATTTTGATTTTTATTTATTAAATTATTTGTAATTTTTATGATTGGGTTGGGTAATTGAGTTGGATTGGGTTGGGTAATTGGGTTTATATATATTAAAGTGAGTTTATGTTGGATTGGGTTTGGGTGAATAGTGGCCTATTTATATATTATAATTTTATCTATTAACTTTTTTGATTAAACCGAAAAAATTCGATTAACCGACTGGTTTCGAACCGAATTAACCGTTAACCGAAAACTCAAAAAATTATTAAACGACCCCCAACCGAATTAATTCGGTTAACCGACCTATTAACCGAATTCGATCGGTTAACCGAATTTTTTCGACTTTACTCGAATTTTACACACCCCTAATGGCAAGACTAAGGCCTCCCATGAAAAATAGAATTTGATGTCATAATATCTATAAAATTATTAGTTAGTACACTTTTGCCTCAAAAATAATAATTTTTAATTTTTTAATTTAAAATTTTATAAAGATATGAGTTAATATAATGATGAAATTACAATTCAATATTCATAAAAGTGCATAGTTTAATTCCGGCCCTAAAAAAATATTTTCTGGTTTCACCCCTGAATAAAGTAATTATTTGATACACAAATTGTAGAGTTTTTAGATTACACAAGTATAATTAAAAAAGTGAAAAGTGTCTCATTTATTTATATACTTTTTTTTTGTTATACCATATAGTACACATGTTACAAGCTTTTACCTATGCATTGGAAAGGAGGTTCGAGTCATGCAGAGCAGTCTATAACCATTTCAATTCGTTCGTGTTCGATCATGGTTTTCACGATATGGGGTTTTATGGACCATGTTTCACTTGGAATAGAGGGAGTCTATTTCAAAGACTTGATCGAAGCCTCTATAATTATTTGTGGCAATCTTTTACACCAAACTCAATGGTACAACACTTACACAAATTGAAATTGGATCATCGTCCGATCCTGGTATCGACTAATAAAACGAGAATGGGGAGAGCTGATAGACCATTTAGATTCCTCACTAGCTGGTTGATGCACCCAGAGTTCAAGGATATGGTTGTAGAGTCATGGTAAGGTGATGAGAGGGTTGCTCGTAAGTCGGAACACTTTACCTAATCTGTCCAAAATTGGAACAAAATGGTGTTTGGAAATATTTTCACTAGGAAAGGGCAAACTATAGGGGAATTTGAAAGAATATAATGAGCATTGGAGAGGCGAAGTACAACTAGACTTCAAAAAAAGGAAGTCGTCGTTCGAACTAAAATTGAAAATATTTTGGAACAAGAAGAGATGTTATAGTTTCAGAAATCTAGGAGTGAGTGGTTATCAAATGGTGATAGAAATACAAATTTTTTTTCATAGTCGGACCATGAAACGAAAAAAAACAAAACAAGATTAAGGCGTTGATGATTGACAATATTGGTTGGTGTTATGATGAGGAAACCTTAAAGAAACATGCGATTGATTATTTCACAGAGTTGTATTATATTGAGCAATACACTATTGGAGATTTTCCTGTTAGAGGATGCTTTCCAAAAATTTCATCGCAATCACTTCGAGTACTTAGGGAAGAGGTTTTGATAGAGGAAATTAGACATTCGGTGTTCAGTATGGCCCTTTTAAAGGCACCAGGGATCGATGGTTTTCATGTAAAAAAATTCAAGAAAATTGGAATATAGTGGGGAGTACTGTTTATGAGATGGTCCGAAATGTGTTTTTGGGTGGTCAACGAGATCCTTGCATTAACCGTACACTCATTGTTCTTATTCCTAAGAGATTTGGTGCGAAGTTGATTAAGCAATATAGGCAAATCAGTTTGTGCACAGTTTTATACAAGGTGATAACGAAAATAATTGACATTCGTCTTCGACAGATGATGCAAACATTGGTTAAGCAAAATCAATCTAGTTTCATACAGTAGCACAATATTTCTAATAATATTATAATTGCGCAGGAGGCAATTCACACAATGAAACATACGAAAGGTAAACAAAGGTGGATGGAAGTTAAGGTGGATTTTGAAAAGGCTAATTATCGGGTCAAATGGGATTTCTTAAAAGATACTTTGTATGAAGCGGGCTTACCTACGCCTCTTAATCGTATAATTATGAGTTGTGTCTCTACTTCATTAATGTAATTGTTATGGAATAGTTTACTTACTGACAAATTTACTCTGACAAGAGGAATACGGTAGGGGGATCCTCTATCTCCATATTTGTTTCATTCTGGCAATGAAGCGTTTAAGACGCCTGATCGAAGCAGCTATTAGTGAAGGAAGTTGGGAACCCCTTCTTCTTTTCAGAATAGGGTCAGGTGTTTCACATTTTTTTCGTCGATGATTTGGTACTCTTTTGCAGAGCTAACAATAAGAATGTTAAGTGTCTCGAACAGATTCTTAATGTATTTTGCCACTTTTCAGGTCATTGGGTTAATTTTCAAAAGACTCAGGTATTTTTCTCTAACAATGTCTCAGCGGAAGAATCTGAATCCTTTTGTAACAAACTCAACTTTACCAAGGTGAGCGAGTTGGGTAGATATTTGGGTGTTCCATTCTTTCACAAGAGAGTTGGTATTGATAGTTTTCAGTTTATCTTGGACAAAGTTCGTACTTGGCTAAATGGATGGGAGGTAAGGGAGCTATCTCTGGCTGGCCGCCTAACATTGGTTAAATCGATGTTACTTACTATCTCAAATTATTTCATGACAGCAATCAAAATACCTATATCGATTTGTAATTAGATTAAGAAATTGGCTCGTGGTTTCTTGTGGGGATTAACCATTTTTGAGAGGAAATCTTCGCTTGTGAATTGGGAGATTTATTGTAAACCTCGGGAATATGGGAGCTTAGGCATTCAAAGATTGCAAGATCGGAACAAATTATTTCTTATAAAGTTAGGTTATAAGTTGGTTGCTAATATAGAAGAGTTTTGGGTTCAAATTTTGAGGAATAAGTACAAAGTACATGAAATACTGCTAATTACATATATCGAAGCAATTGCTCCAATATTTGGCGTTCCATAGCCAATATATGGAATGAAGGTGAAAAAGGGATCTATTGGGCAGTAGGTGATGGTAGGTTGGTGAACTTTGGAACCACGAGTGGTTACCAAATTTGGGTATTCTATGACATTATTTTATTAGGCACGGGGCCCTTTTAGACTCACTCCGGGTTTGTGATATGGTGATAGAGGAAGTGTGGTGTAACAGCCCAATTTTTTAGTGATGTCAAAAACAGTGGTTCGAGGCCACCAAATATGGCGAATAAATTTTTAAATATTATTATTTAATATTTACGAGTCAAATATGGTTTTAAAAAGGTTTTTGAATTGATAATTTGTGTTTTATAATGATTTATTAGGTCAAGTGGTTTTCAAAAATGAGGTACCGGGACCTTGTTTCTATAAAACGAGCCGTAAACATTTTTATAAATATATACAAAGTGTCATTAATGTATTATTAAAGTTGCGTTGAAAAATTTTAACGTTTTGATAGTTAATTAATTAAAAGGACTAAATTGAAAAAGGTGCAAAACTTGTTAATTATAATATTTAAGTGATTAAATGGCTTGATTAATAAATGAGGGAGGACTTAAGAAGCAAATAAACCTAAATTAAAAGATGAGGCAGCATAATAAGGAAAAATAATAAAATAAGGCCATTCAATGGCAAAATTATAATTTTGGTGAAATTAAAATAAAAAAAAATTTGGAAATAGAAAGTTTCTAGACACTTTCTTCTTCAATTTTCGGTTCAAAATAGAAATAGGAGAGAGCTTAAGTTGGTTCTTCAATTTTTGCTTTGTGTGAGTTCAATTCTTACCCGTTTCTTGTAATTTTTATATTTTTGAGATTGTTACAGTTAGATCCAACTAAACCATACCTTTATTTTTCATTTTATTAAAAATTTTTAAGTTTCCATTGATAAATATTATATGTTTTGATGAATAACATGTATTTAGAGCTTTGATTATGTTGTATGATGATTTTATAAAGTGATTTTGTTAAATATTGATTTTAGGATTAAATTGTGAAAAGGTTAACATATTAGGGTTTGATAGTGAATTTTGGGTTTATTAGGGCTGTATGAAGGCCTATAATATTTGGATAGATTATTGATTGAGAAAAATTAGTTAATTTGATAGATTAACTAATTAAGGGACTAAATTGTAAATATTTTAAAAGTTTGGGGTAATTATGTAAATTCAATAAATAAAAGGGTATTAATTGTAAAGTGAATTGGAAATGAAATATATGCTAATAAGTGAGTAATTTTATATTTTAGATCAAGATCCCGTAGATACTCGTGAAAAAGGAAAAATAAAGAAATAGTCCCTGAACTTTTACAATTACTACAATTCAATCCAGGTAAGTGTGTACGGTTAAAATTTAATGCTTTTTATAAATTGGTGAATGGTATTATTTATTTATTTATTCTATTGTTGGAAATGGATTATTGTTGGAATTATAATATTGAATTGGATTTCGGTTTGAATGGAACGCGGGATTTGAGTACATTCGTATTTTGGTATATGATGGTATTGGAAGAAAATAATGACATTTTTCCCAAGTAAATCGAGGTTTAGCATTTGTTGCGAACTATCGTGTTTTACTTTCTGTTTAGTTCTTACGAGCTTCTGTTCAGCTCTTATGAGCTTCTGTTTAGCTTTTACGAGCTTATTTAGCTCTTACGAGCTTGTGTTAAGCTTTTGACCTTCTGTTGGCGTACTCGTGAGGACCAGCTCTTATTAGCTTCTATTGATGATGTACTCTTATCTGTAAGTCTTTTTTCGAATGGAAAATTTTGGTAAAGTGATTTATTTAATGAATTTGAAAGACATGTTATGTATTTTTCTATTGATTTGAATACGAAGGTATTTATCAATTGAAGTTGTGAATAAAAAGGAGTTGACATGAATGATTTTATTTATTCAACTTGTTATAGTAGGTTTGGTAAGATTTTTGTTTAACCCGTCAAACTTACTAAGCTTCATTAAACTTATTTGTATTGTTTAATGTCTTTGTAGATTTCAGAAGGTTGGACGATCGGATCAACACTCAAGTCACACTATCCAGCTTATCTCGGTAGTTTTTGAAACGTTAAATAAAGCTTATATTACATGTATAGGCTTTTGTACGGTCTTGGTTGAAGTTTGGCTTATGTAAATATTATGAATAATATTTTGTTTATATAACCAACTTATATATTGGTATGAGTATAAGGTATAATTGTGATGTTAGTATGAGTGATATATGTATGTATGTATTTGAATTGTAGTGAACTTGGGTAACTTTGTTAGGTAATTATTTAGGTAAGTTTGGATGCTTAGTTACATGTTTTTAAGTTTTCATTTGAGGTGCCTAAGGGGATATTGGTTGTATGTGGTGATAATACATGTCTAAGACTTGATTTTAGTTTGTTTTGAATGCCTTGTTATGGCTTGATGATGTGCAATTTGTTGAGTATAGGTTGATGTTAATTTGGGTGAGAAATGTGGCTTGGAAAATTACCTATTTTCGTCCACACAGGCAGAGACACGAGCTTGTGTCTCAGGCGTGTGTCACATACGGCTAAGTGACACGACCGTGCTTCCCTTGTATCTTCTTAAGAATGCAAGTCAGGATGCTCACACGACCTAGCACACGGGCGTGTGACTTGGTCGTGTGACCCAAGTTAGAGAGTTATTTGAGTACGGGCATGGGCTAGATACGACCATGTATCCCTATTTCGAATGCCCATACGGCCTGAAACACAAGCGTGTCTTCTAACCGTGTAAGTCACACGGCCGTATGACCCCTACAACTTTGAAAAATTTTAGTGTTTTCTGAAAAATTCTTTGAGTACCCGATTTAGTCCCGACTTGTTTCTAACGCGTATTTTGGGCCCTGAGGCTCTTATAAGAGACAATATGTTTGATTTCGATTGGTTTCTGACATGAATGTTATATTATACGAAATGTTTGTTTATTTAATCTATAAACTCTGGTAATGCTCTGTAACCCTGTTTTGGCGATGAATAGGGGTTATGGGTGTTACATGTGGGATCGACAATGGCTAGCCTCGGTATTCCAGTAATAGGTTGTGGAACATATCCTGGCATGTACACCTCATTCATTGAATGCATGAATAGATCATCTAACTTGGAGATGGCTATTCGGGGGAAATTTCTCCATATTAAAATCTAAAAGCACTTGTTACGCCTGTTAGAATTGTAAGCAATGAACTGACATGGAAAGTGAGAGCACCACAACGAGTTTAAATCAATTTGGAAATCAGTTGTACCTAAAAGTCTTTAGAATGTTTCTTTAGATTACCAACTATTCAATGGATTATCTGGAACATTCTTTTCCAAAAAGGTGAATGGCCTACATTCTAGATCAATTTGGAAATTAGTTGTACCTAGAAGTCTTTAGAATGTTTTCTTTAGATTACCAACTGTTCAATAGATTATCTGGAACATTCTTTTTCAAAAAGGTGAATGGCCTACATTCTTTTCCATTATGAGTTGGTTTCTTTGGAAGAGCCAAAATGACTTCATTTTCAAACATATAAGTGGTAGTAGTCAGTCTTTGTTAACTTCGGCGGAAGGTTGGACAAGGTTTTTAGATGTTAAAGAAGAGTCGGATAATTAGAGTTGTAATTCTACTACTAAAGGTTGTTGGTAGTTTCCAGCTAATGGATGGATTAGGGTGAATGTGGATAGCTCGATGTCAACAACGAGTCCAAAGGTGACCATAGGGGGAGTGGTGAGAAGACCAAATGGAGGTTAGATGGGGGGGTTTTGAGATGATGATAGGACTGTTAGATATTTTTCAGGTTGAAGCTCGAGCATTGTTTGAGGGATTAAAGTTCGCTTGGGCATAAGGATTCTGCTAAGTGGAAATTGAAAGCGATTGCCGTCATCCAGAATGGGTTAGCTGTGAGTAGCAAGTACAGTGAAATTTGACTAATATATGCATGGTGCCTCAAACGTTGGGATGTGAAATTCTGCCAGATCATGACGAACAACAATAGAGTGGCTAATTGTATTGCCAAAGAGGCTAGAGGCGATATGGAATAGTTATTTATCCATGTAAATCCATTAGAATACTTGAAAGTCTACTAGAAGATAACATTCATCGTGCAACACTACAATAAAATAGTCCTATAGCGACACTTATAGGGCGACACTTTCCTAAGTGTTGGAATAGACTGGCCAACATACGCTTTGGCCAACTCTTTTATAAGGGTTAGGATATGCATGCCTAAGGCAACGCTTAAATAAGAGTTGGTTTTGTCTAGTCCTAAGACGACACTTTTGGGGCGACACTTTCCTAAGTGTTGGTATAGACTTGCCAACATACGCTTTGGCCAACTCTTTGTACAAGGGTTGTGATATGTATGCCTAAGGCAACGCTTGAATAAGAGTTGGCTTTTGTATAGACCTAAGACGACACTTTTGTGGCAACACTTTTCTAAGTGTTGGGATAGACTTGCCAACATACACTTTGGCCAACTCTTTTTATAAGGGTTGGGATATGTATGCCTAAGGCAACACTTGAATAAGAGTTGGCTTTTGTGTAGTCCTAAGACGACAGTTTTAGGGCGACACTTTCCTAAGTGTTGAGATAGACTACACTTTTGCCAACTCTTTTTATAAGAGTTGGGATATGTATGCCTAAGGCAACACTTGAATAAAAGTTGGCTTTTGTGTAGTCCTAAGATGACACTTCTGTGGTGGCACTTTTTTAAGTGTTGGGATAGACTATGCTTTGGCCAACTCTTTGTATAAGGGTTGGGATATGTATGCCTAAGGCAACGCTTGAATAAGAGTTGGCTTTTGTTTAGTCTTAAGATGACACTTTTGTGGCGACACTTTCCTAAGTGTTGGGATAGGCTTGCCAACATATGCTTTGGCCAACTCTTTTTATAAGGGTTGGGATATGTATGCCTAAGGCAACGCTTGAATAAGAGTTGGCTTTTGTGTAGTCCTAAGACAATAGTTTTGGGGCAACACTTTCCGAATTGTTGGGATAGATGTGTCAACATATGCTCTGGCCAACTCTTTGTATAAAGGTTGAGATATGCATGCCTAAGGCAACACTTAAATAAGAGTTGGATTTGTCCAGTCCTAAGACGATATTTCCCTAAGTGTTGGGATAGACTTGTCGACATACGCTTTGGTCAACTTTTTGTATAAGGGTTAGGATATGCATGCTTAAGGCAATGCTTAAATAAGAGTCGGCTTTGTCCAACACTATGCTTACATTTTTGGGCCGACACTTTCCTAAGTGTTACTAAAATACTATTATTTAAAATAATTTTAAAGTTTTTGGGTATATGACTGATTGTTTTTAAATTTATATATAAATAATTTCTTATATAATTATAAAAGTGATAATATTAATGATCGTGTCAAACAGTCGAGTTTTAATATTTATAAAAGAGTGATCGAACCTGTAGACTAACTGTGACAACGATAGAGGCAAGTGCACCTATCGAACAGTAGTATAGCTCAGGCAAGAATATCTTATCGAACCCAAAGGAACCTAAAAGTACTACTACTCACTTTTTTTCTATTATTTAGCCTAAAATTTGGAGTGATTGAATTATTAAACTAACGAAATACTTAGACTAAATGCAAAGACAAAAGATTGAATTGGAGAAAGACTTTAGGAAAACTCAGTTGATAAAGACGATACCCTCAAGAAAAATCCACCTATGACTTCACTTATTATTTATTCCCTAAACCATATGATTTTTTACTTGGCTTGATCCGTGAGACTCCCTAACCTATATTAAACTCTCTCTCGAGGCGAATAACGTCTAACATTAGGTTAATTAGTGGAACTCTCATTCTCTTATAATAACCCCCTAAAGAAACAGTAAATCGATCAATGGATTCCCATATTAGGTTTCACCCTAATCTGATAAAATCTCGTAACCCTATCTCTAGGCGCCCGATCAACTCTGCTTAATTATGCTAGATCTACTTTTAGGTAGGGTTTATTCCTCCTCTACCTAAGCATATCAGATTAAATTAAGTAACATAATTAAGAACGAACCAAGTACTTATCATATAATTTAGAAATCAAATAACAAAATTCATCATAGGTTTCATCCCCTTAAGGTATATGAGGGGTTTAGTGCATAACTAAATACAAAAACATCTCAAGAGAAAAGAATAAACAAAACATAAGAAATCCCTAAAACCCCCTGAAGGAATTGAAGGAGAGATCCTCCGTCTTGAATGGAGTTTCGGCTTCTTGAGATGGATCAACTGGCTATCTTTAAGTGAGTCCTCAAAGGTTAATGCTTCGGCAAAAGCCTCTGCCAAAAAAACTCTCTTTAATGTTTGCTTTGGGTTGTTTAAATAGGCTTTGGGATGCTATACTTGGCTCCTAAGTATCTCCTTCAAGTAGAATTACTATTAGGGTGTTGGAGTAGACTTAGGAGTATGTTTCTTTGGCTTCAAGCATCCAAATCCAAGTGAAATTGCTCTCTCCCACGGCAGGGGCACGGCCATGGCACACGCCCGTGTAAATCATGGTTGGGCCGTGTCTCGATTCTGTTGTTTTGGGCACTGCCGTGTGAGTCAGGATTCAGGCCGTGCTTCAGGTCTGTCGATTTGGGCACGGCCATGTAGATCACCAGGCACGTCTGTGTGATCAATGGATGTTGCACGGCCATGTGTTACGTAGTTGAGGCCGTGCTCTTGGTAATTGGCGAGGCACGGTCGTGTGGGCTTTGGGCCAGGCCATGTTGATTGCTTGCTAAGGCCTAATTACCCGTTTTAAGCCCGTTTTGTGTTCTTTTTATCCTCGAGTGCTTTCCTGAGTATAATCATGAAAAGAAAGGATTAAAAGCACCTTTTTACATAAATCAAGGGCTAAATCATCCAAATGTCTATTAAATATGGGGTTAAAATATGTTACTTTTACGGTTTATCAATTAATTTTAAAATTTTGAATTAATTATCATTATAGTTTAGGGTTTATGGTTTATGGTTTATGGTTTAGGATACATGGTTGAGGAGTTACTATTTTAAAGTTTAGGGATTATGGTTTATGGTTTAAGGTTTATGGTTATGATTTTAGGGTTAAGGGTTTATTGGTTTAGGGATTAAGGGAGGTTATTGGGTTAATGTTTTATGTTTTAGGGTTTAAAAATTAAGGGTTAAGAGTTTAGGGTTTAGATTAATTAATGTCTTTTAATTTATATATTATATAATTTATTATATAATTGTAAAAGAGATAATTTTATTTTTAATATATTAAAATTATGATTATTGTTTAAATTATTTAAGAGATAATAGATAAACTTTATATATATTAAATGGTTTAGGATTTAAAGTTTACTTGGGATTTGTTAAATGATAAAATTTTATACAATTAATTAATACTTTTATATTTAAAAATATTTAATCTAGACTATTTGATATATTTAAGTATTAGATTTAAAAAATTGATAAAAAAGAGAGTAACAGATGATATTGATAGATAATTATCTATGTTGGATAGGACAAAATTATAACAAATAGAAATGAAATACAAAAACTAAAATCATTCCACATCGAACATCTGAAGCTAAGTTGAATAAGCTTTCTTTGTCTTTTGTGGTGTTAAAAAGTAGTATTCATTTATCTGAAACTAAGTTGGTAATTTGATTTACTATACAACAAGTTGACAAACTTGGATATGTAAAATGCAAAATTTTATATTAATTAACTAGATCTATTTGTTGGCTTGATTAGACAATAGAGAATTTAAGTAAAATAAAAATAAAAATTAAATATTTTACTTGTTATCAATATCTCAAAAGATTAAAATTAGTTTAAATATCATAAGTAAAGTCACATGTAATTATATGAGATATTCTAATAGTTTAATTTTTTGTTATGAATATATAATGAAAAATATTAATATCAAAATTAAGGTAAATATAATGAAAGAGATTTAATCTAAAAAGACTAAAAAATATTTTAGTTTCTTAACTAACAAAATCTAACATATAAAAAAGAAAAACCCATATCTAATATTTACTTCCCCAAACAATATCCTAGATTTACAATTTCGCTCAAGTTAAAAAGTAAACCAGGAATGAGTATATCAACCCTGTTCAGCACAATTGATACGAGCTCAGCCGTTTGTCGTGGCCAAAACCAACCCATTAGATTTTAAGCAAAAAAAAGGCACACAAACTGATCAACGTGAGAGAGAACTGGTGCATAAGGTTCGTTATGTTTGGTCCTAGGGCTCACCCGTTTGCAAGGAGACGATCCTATTCTTTTCTTCATTTTACCTGTTTGTGGAGACAGTAGAGCCATAAGTTTCACGCCTCGTGCACTAGGCATCTTTAGTCCTTACACAACTCTTTTCAATTTGTTTATTTCATTTCTTTTTGTTTACTTAACTAGATCTATTTAATATTCAATTGCAGTACATAAAATGTGGGTTCGCCGGAGAAAACTTTTCCCCTTATTTGATCTAGTTGGCTCAATTCCTCTCCTCTTCAGGCGGCTGACCCAAGCCCTCTCTCGACTTCAAGTTTCCAACAGATCGGGAAATTAACAGAGAAAAAGAAACCTGCTGAAATCATAAATCCCAGAAAATTAACGGAGAAATTTAGCGGAAGACGAAATAATGGCAATCTCTTTCAATTTTATTGTTCTTAATGCTGTGTCAAAGTCGCCTCGCTTGTTCCCTAAGGTTTCATCTTTATTTTTCTTTTTCAATTTTATGTTTTATGTATATATTTCGTTTGAAATGACCCATTCAGTGAATGGAAATTTGTTTAGAATGTTTAATGGTTAGTGATTTGTATATATTGATTAAAAGCGACTACGAAAATTGTGGGTTTCGTAAAAAATTCTGACATGCTTGCTTCATTGAGTCATTTTTGTTCGAAAGTGATGCTCATGGTTGTTTCTTTCTTATTCAATGATTTATCCTCTGTAATCTATAATTTAATCTTTTAATCCTAATTTTCTCTAAACTAGTATTGTTTTTCATCTTTTTTTCTAGTGATTTATTGTATATATGGACCGTCAGGTATCTAAATGTTTCTTCTGACATTGTTGGATTGTTTCTTTTCCCAGTTTACATGAAGAGATGCAATCACTTTTGTTGGGGCTTCCACACGCAATCTTTCTTCTGTAGGTAGCTTCTTTTCCATTCTCTACTTGTTTCTTTCATTTCTCCATCTATTTATCAATTTAACATTGAAACTTTGATGCACTCATAAATGTATTTTGGATGATATATATATTTGTAGTTATGTGAATAATGTTTAACCATTTTATATGTTTGAAAGTTATTGTTTAAATTTTCGTCATTTGGTCTCTAATGATGATTCGATTCTATCCAGCTTTTATTGTTGTTTTATTTTGTAAGTACTCCTTTTTTTTAATCTCTTTTCTCCTCGTTTGCTTTGCACTTCTAAAACAATAATGGAATTAATAGCTTTATTTAGAAATGATTTTGATTCTAGTTTATTTTGCTTCCAGATGGAGATATAAGACCCAAATAGCTTTTTATATGTTCTTTCCTTATAAATGTAAATGCAGGAATTGCCTATAGACATATAAGACCCAAATAGCTTCTTATATGATTTATTTGTATTTTTTGTAAAGGTATATTCACTATTCAACAGCTCCCTTTCTGGTAACTTTCTAATTATTCCATGCTATTTCTTTCAACGAGTCTCCTTGAAAAAAAGAAAGTACAATCTGTTAGTCAATTACATTCATATACTGCACCTTTCTTATTAGAAAAGAAGCTAAGAAGAGTTTCTCATTTGGTTAAAGAATGAGTCAACTTAGTTAGAGGAAAACTGGTTGGGTTGTCTAGCCAAATTATTGCAGTAACCTATATTGCTGCTGATAAGCTTCTTTCATGTGTAATGCATCTTTGGATCTTTTTAACTAGTATAGTCTTTTTCATTTGATTGTTTTATTTCTCGGCATAATTCTTTTTTCTGCTTTTTTTTTTAATTTTGAAGAGATAAATTTTTAGCGTTGTCAATGCATGAAGAGCATGTCATTTTGTACAAAAATGTCGCTTATATGCCATTTTCCAAAACCTTGTGTTTTACCTATGTTTTCTAGCTGAAGTTGGCCTTTGCTCTGTGGTTCCAAAATGGCAAAATTTAAAAACTAATGTAGGTTTGTGAATAATGCAGAACCAATGGTGTGAATTGAGGGTCCATCGATAGTGCTATAACAACTATTGTTAACCTTTTGTTTTACCAGTTTGATATAACCAGAAGGTTAGTTAACCTTTTCTTTTCCTTCTTTTTTTCGTCTTTTAAATTTAGGTTTAAAATTTTCTATCTTTGTAGTTTGGACTATTTTATTTAGGAATTTAGATATTATTTATCATAAATTTTAATATTATTTAATTGTCATAAAGATAAATTTTATTTATTTTAATATTTAAATTTCTTATTTTATTTATGGATTAATTAGGTAGTTTTGGTTACTATTAGTTCACTAGAAAGCTCATCTCTTTTCACACATGTACCTTAGGATTAGGCATTAGATACTCTTTTTTAATATTAATTACATTAATAGATGGTTGATAAAAGTTGGATGGATGCTCCAAGATTTAGCTCCAATCACCTAGCTGGACTAGAAAGATTTCTGTCATTTGCAATTGGAAAATCACTTTCTACTGGAAAAACATATTATGGGTGAGCATCTTTGTCTTCATGGTATAATAAAAGAATACAAGCATTGGATTTTTCATGGAGAATCCATTGAAAGAACATCAGTGCAAACCGACCAAACAGTGAGAACTTCTTCGTCAATTTGTACGTTGTCACAAGACAACGAAGCTGATTTAAGAGATATCATAACTGATGCTTTAGGTATCAACATCCCAACTCTCAATGAGAGTTTTGATGGAGTTTCAAGTGAGTTTCAGAATAATGGTCGGGAGTATGATGTTAATGAGGCCCAAAGGGTCATGCGGAGAGCAACTACTCTTCAGATGATTGTGATATTCCGCTCTATCCGGTTGTGTCAAGTTTTCACGCATCTCATTCCTACTTCATTCTTTACCACTTCAAACCACTTTTTGGATGGTCAGCAAAATCTTTGAAGTGCTTATTGGAGTTTTTAAATGAGGCATTTCCAGATGGAAACACAATCCCGACTACATACTATGAAGCGAAGAAAAGATTTACGCACTAGATCTTAGGTATGTCAAGATTGATGCATGCCCGAATGATTGTATGTTATCTTTGGGCGATGCTAGTAAAAAGATCGCCAGTGATGTCCGTAAAAGCTTAAGGTGGCAATCTTCTAATGAGTTGGATGTAGATGAACAAGTTGATGGTAGTTGTGGCCGTCCTAAGCATGCCAAGGTATTACGGTACTTTTCTTTGATTCCTAGACTTAAAAGGTTATTTCAATCCTCCAAGATATTACAATCCATGAGATGGCATAAAAAAGGACGAACCAAAGATGGTATATTGAGGCATCCAGCTTATGGTTCTACCTGGGATGCGTTTGATAAGAGGTTTCCTGATTTTGCATCTGATCCTCGCAATGTTAGGCTAGGTTTGGCTAGCGATGGATTCAATCCATTCAACAATGAGTACAATCACGATACATGGCCCGCATTTTATTCAGATAATTTGGAACCTTGGACATGCATGAAACAGTCATCAATGATACTCTCAATGGTTATCCCTGGAGAAAAAGGACTTGGCAATGACATTGATGTCTACATGCAACCTTTAATTAAAGAGTTGAAGCAATTATGGACAGGAGTTGATGCTTTTGATTCATCAGATTCTGAATCTTTCACTTTACGGGCTTGTCTTCTTTGGACAATCAATGATTTCCCAGCTTATGCTAATCTTTCAGGGTGGAGTACAAAAGGTCGGGTTGCTTGCCCAGTATGTGCTGAAAAACTAAATCTTGATGGCTACGATACAGTCGAAAGTTCTGTTTTATGGGTCATCGTCGATGGTTATCAGCTGAACACCCATTTCGAAAATAGAGTCGTGAATTTGATGGCACTATAGAGTATGAGGTAGCTTTTATACCACGATCCGGAGAAGATATCTTAAGGGAAGTTGAAGGTGTCAATTTCATTTATGGAAAAGCTCGAAAGAGGGATAGAGAAGAAATAAATGAAAGGTCGGTAGAACTTGATGTAGACGGGGGGTGTGATCTGTTTAACAACTTTGAAGAATTGGTTGTAGAAGGAGATGACGCAAATTTCATAAATTAAGACACAACTTTATGGAAGAAGAGGAGCATATTTTTTGACTTGCCTTATTGGCGTTACAATCTACTTCGACATAACTTGGATGTCATGCACATCGAGAAGAACGTATGTGACAATGTCGTTGGCACCTTTCTTAATCTCTCACGTGGTGGTAAAGATAATATCAAGGCATGCAAAGACCTACAAGATATGGGCATCCGAAGTTATCTTCATCCAAAAATGAGAAATGGGAAAGAGTACCTATCGCAAGCGTGTTACACTCTTGCATCCAAGGAAAAAATATATTTCTTTCCATTGTGAAGAACTTGAAGGTACTGATGGTTATGCATCAAACATATCTTGATGCGTGAATTTGAAAGAGCACAAGTTGAGCAACCTTAAAAGTCATGACGGTCACATTCTTATGCAAGATTTTCTTCCTATATGCGTAAGAGGAGTTGTAGAAAAGAAGGTGCTAAGTGTTATTACAAATCTATCAGATTTCTTCAAGAGATTATGTGCAAAAAGTCTTGATCCACAAAAAACTTGATCAACTTCAAAGCCAAGTCGTATTAACACTTTGTGAAATGGAGAAAATATTTCCTCCAAGTTTTTTCACAATCATGATTCATTTGATTATTTATTTGCCGATGGAGGCTAAGCTTGGTGGACCTGTTCAATACCGGTGGATGTACCCAGTCGAAAGGCATATGAAATATACCAATAATATTTCACAAAATTATTTTTTTATATTTTAACATAAAATATAATAAGTATGTAAAAATAAATATATGTGATGTAGATATCTCATAAGATTGAAAGCTTCAGTGCGAAATAGAGCTTATCCCGAAGGTTCCATTGTTGAAGGGTACATAGTTTCAGAATGTCTTACATTTTGCTCCCGTTATTTTTTTGATGTTGAGACTATATTTTCCCGTCCTCCGAGGAATGATGGGAATATTCAAAAACGGTACGTTTTCTCTTCTAGAGGACGTCCAATTGGTAACATGAACACGAAGATATTGGACATGCGATCTCTTGCACAAGCAAACCACTATGTTCTATTGCATAGCGATAAGTTATCGCCATACCGTCAGTGAGTTTCCTGAGAAAAATCTTGTCATTTGATTCTTTTTATTAACCAATAGCAAATAAAGTTATCACATAATTTGTATACATTTTGACATCATTTTTCACAAAATACTGAATATATTATATAGAGAGGATTTTTGGAGTCTGAGCGAGCTATTTATGGTGGCATTCAAATTAGTAAACGCACCGAGGATAAATGGTTGGTTGAAAAGTTTCCTATATGGCTTGCAAAATAGGTAAATTGGCACTATTAAATAATTTATCTTATTATTTATGTAATGCAGGAATATTGTAGAAATTTGATCATAGAATAAGAGTTAATTGATTTCCTACTATATGGCTAGATTCCAAATATGGAAGTTGAAAAAGTTGATGTTGATGTAATTGCTCTTGCTCGAGGACTGCATAATGTGGTTTCCACATATGATGGGCTTATAATTAATGGTTTTAGGGTCCATACTAAAAAACTTGAGCAACATCGTAAGATTCAAAACAGTGGCGTGATGGTTCTTGCTGACGGGAGAAACTATTATGGCAGTTGCATTGAAATTATCAAGCTAAACTATTATGAAAGGTTTTAGGTTATCATGCTTAAATGTGATTGGGTGAATATTAAATCTCCTAGGAGTATGAAGAAGGATGCAAATGGTTTTATTATGGTAAAATTTTTTGAGCTTATCCATACAGGGAATCGTGATTCGACGATCCATACATATTGGCTTCTCAAGCGAAACAAGTATTTTATGTCGAGGATGGCAAGAGTGAAGGATGGCTCCATGTTTTCGGAATAAAGCCAAGAGATTTGTTCAATCTAAGCGTTGAAACCCCTATAAAAGATGATGAATATCTGCAATGTGATCATCATATTGTAACTTAATAATTTTAGTTTTAATTTGAACAAGAACGATGTTTTAAAGTGCAAATATTTAGTGTATTTGATATTTTTAATGCAGTATGAATTGCCCAAAAGAAACAAAGCACTTACATGAAGATGTCATTCATATTATATTAACATCTATGTATGTTCATTTTTATATTTGAAGACATTTTGGGTTATAAGTATTATGAAATTATATGTTGTTTGAAGATATCTGGCACTGTATTAATTTTAATGTGCAGTTCATGTAAGAATTAAACATAATAATATCTCACTTTTGTAGATTACTCCTAAAATGTTTTGATGTCCTGAACGTTCTCTTGTATTTCAACATGGGTAAGGAACGGTGCAGATAGAGCTGAAATTTACAGTTTGACATTCTCTTCAAATGCCCAATGGTTAACAGTTTCATTTTCCTTCCATTAATAGTGAGAATTTCTTTGTTATTTGTGGAGTATTTGATTTTTGGATTGGATGAGTAAAGTCTTGAAAACTGTTTTGCTTGATGACTGACTAGTATGGAACTCAAATGAGTGACCGTGGACTCAAATCAGTAGATTTATCTTACTTTTGAAGCATATGTTAGCTTGTTTTACATTTTGTTTGGTGCTTTTGTTATGTTTTTGTTTGTTATTTTCGAGTACTTTTAAATGATAAGTGCTATTTTTTTCTGTGATATTTATACAGTTTCTTACTGCCATATCTTTCTGTTAATAGATGAATGACTATCCAAAATAAATATGTCAAATTGTGAAATTTGTATTAAAATTTAGAATCGTTTTTCTCCATTTGACATTTTACATGTTTGATTCTAATAATACATTCTTTAGAATAAGGTTTTGGTAAAGGAAGAAAATTGTTGCACTTATTGACCAGATTTTTAAATTTATTTATTTTGTGCCATTTTATCATGTGTGTAAGACCCAATTTTAGTCTCGCCGTCAAGTAGTGAAGATGCATTTTTGTGGAACTTTTGCTCAAAATAAGTGACGTATATTGGTGGGGATGTTGTTGTATGGGATATTGAGCATGACACTGTATCATATTGGTGTGATATGATTAGAGAAGCAATGTATGGGCCTTTAAGGGTTTCTATTATTTGACGCCAGGGTTTACATTTGATGATGGGTTATTGTATTGTTATGACAATGGAGCATGATTTTGATGTGTACTTTTAGCTCAAGTTATAATTGTACTTTTAGCTAAAAGTACTTTTAGCTCAAGTTATAATTGTGAAATTATGAATGACTTTCCAAAATAAATACCATATAATTTAATTACTTGATTAAATCAAATTACTTTATATATATGCATGACACCTTGAAAATTTAATGACATCATTGTATTAGAACAATTTCGACATACTTGGAATTCAAAAGTTAACAGGTCAAAGCCCCTCGAACTTTGTCTTTTGTTACATATATTTATCAGCAAAGTAGAATCATGCTTAAATATGACATCCACTGGTTCTTTTGTGCAGACATTAAAACTCTTTTGTCTTCATGTATGTTCAGTTTGTGATGCAGCAATTTTCCAATCTTTTATCAAAGAACTTCAATGATGTAGTCAATGTGATTCGCCAACAAAGATGCTCCTACCTTCGGTATGATTAACGGTGGGTTCTTTACTATTATTTTACTACAAAAAGAACAGAGAATAGGTTGTTTAATTGGGCTATTTTTCTTGTTTTGACCAAAAAAGCAATGGATTCTTCCAACATGCATCATATAAACTTTTTCTCAACTATGTAATTGACAGCAGAGACTAGGTTGTTTATTTGGGCTTTTTTTTTGGGGGCTTGATTTGGTCTTTTTGTTTATTTGCTTTTTTTTTTGGGTTATTGAGTTTATTTTGGCCATGATTTTAAAAAATGCAATACTTATCTTGAAAAATTATAAAATCCAATGGAATGACATTCTCCATCTCTTGACTTTGAAATTTTCGTCCAAACCATAAAAGGTAAAAGAACAGGTAAGTAAATAAAGAAGCAACCCTTGCTCCAAATTTTTCCCGATTGAAAATTCATATTTTCTCGGTTTTTCCTCCTCAAAACCCATGACTTTTTCGGTGCTCTGCTGGGTACTTCATCATTAACCATTACCACTTTGTTTTATAGGAAAATGATTGGCAAAAGGCGCACATTAAAAGGTGTACGATTCTCTTCGAGGGGTTCTTCGATAGGTTCGAACACCTTTGAGAGTGCTGCTACCGATAGTCAAAGCACAGGAGATGTAACACCCCAAACCCAGCCCATGCGTCATGACCGGATCTGGTATGCTACGGGTTGAATCTTGAAAACTTTACTCTGAAGGGTTTTGGAAAAACTTAGTTTATTATAGCCAAATAATCAATTAAATGTGAAATTTTAAAAATAACTTTAATATTTACGTTGACTGAGTTTGAAAAGCCCATTTATCATTTCAATTTATATTTAAGACTTTGAAAAGAAAACATAAGTTTGTAAAAACCCAACATAAAGGAAATAATTCAAACCTAAGTTATGGAGGCCTTATTACAAAAAATATTCCCAAAAATTAAATCTTAAATGAAAATAAAATCGAAAAAAATGTCTATGTAGATAATAGTCTTAATGGCCCCTCGAGTCCGCCTCGGTTCCCATGTCCACGAACTACTACTCATCTGAAAAGTGGGAAAAATAAAAGGGTGAGTCACAAAGACTCAGTGTGCAAATCCCGAAATCACATAAAAGCCTTGGGCCCACAAACACATTATGGGCCTTGGCCCATACACAAAGGCAACAGAATAATTCATGCAATATGGCAAAGCCACCGATCGCTACAATCAACCCTCCATCCGCTACACACCATATCGATCACTATGTGACCTCTATGGCAAAGCCATCGATCGCTATGCGACCTCAGTAATACATTATAGTATTCGATAGCCTTGCTGCCTGTCATAAAGACTGATCACTATGTAACCTATGTGGCAAAGCCACCGATCGCCTCGCGACCTGCTCCCCTTTCGTAATCAAACCATCAATCCCATCCCATGCATACATACATACAAGAATCAAAATATTAAGCCATCTAAACAGATCTCATACTTTCACATGCTTCGATACACATAAAAAGTTTCTATGATTACGTCACTGCATCTCTTGCCTACCCTTCAGGGTAATCGACTGCTCATACACCTCCTTTCCCAGCTTTTAGCCCATAACATACACATATATTACAACAATACTTATGTGTTAAGGATCTACACACAATCACGCTAATCAACCCCTGAGGGTATAACAGTAATTTTACCTACCGAGGGTATTTTAGGAATTTACCTACCAAGGCTAATTCGGTAATTTCACAAACTAGGAGTATTACGGTAATTTTACAAACCAAGGGTATTTTGGTAATTTTACAAATTAGGGGTATTTTGGTAATTTTACAAACCATGGGTATTTTCGTCATTTCACTACCCAGGGGTATTTTGATAATTTTACAAACCAAGGGTATTTTGGTAATTTTGCAAACTAGGGGTATTTCGGTAATTTTACAAACTAAGGGTAATAAGGTTATCTTGGTAATTTTGTAAAACAGGGGTATTTTGGTACTTTCGCAAAATAGGGGTATTTTGGTACTTTTGCAAAATAGGGTTATTTTAGTAATTTTACAATTCGAGGGTATTTTGGTAATTTTACAAATCAAGGGTATTTGGGTCCCTTTCGGGTTTTAGCTATGAACTTTGGCCCATCAACAAGTCCTCATGGCTAAAGTGAATGACACTACGCACTGCGGTAGGATTCGAGAAAAGAGGAGGTGGGCCACTAGGGCGCTTAAGTACCAAGCTCTCCCTAGATCCAATCCTGACATGCGTATGCCCGCCACCACACCCTAACCCAAATGACTTGTTCACGACATGTTTAATTAGAGAAATTAAGTCTTATGGAATTTAAGAGTTGTTCAAACTAGGCCTAAGGTCCATAAACCCTAACATATATGTCTACGTCCTCATAAGCCCATCAAGCCCAAATCACTCCCTTACGGCCCATTAGGCCCAAAACAAATCCAATTCATGTATCATGTATGGCTAATTCAATTCGTATAACCAACCAAACCATTTCATCAATCTTAGCCTCAGGGCCCACCGGGCCCATTTAGCCACTTTCGGCTTTTCGACATTGTCGATATCGTATGTGTAGTGTTTATACACACCTGGTTACTGCGATGTGCTATCATATCCTTAGCCTTGATCCTACAACAAACCAACCTTCAATCAACCACTCATACTTAATCAAAATATTTACTCAAAAATCGAAACCTTACCGTAACCTTACCGTGTGCCATCGGGTTCTAATAGCCTTTCCTTAGCTACTAATCTCAAGTTTTCCCTAGATCTGCACTCACACGTACACCATCAAAATTCAAGCGACTCGTAATCCACACAAGTCATCCACACATTCAGCCATTCACTTCAACCATAATGGAGTTGAGTATACTTACCCTTGCTAATGATCCTACCACGCTTGCGATCTCCGAACCTTACCATTATTAATACAAGATCAACGATAATGAAAAATTAGATCGTCCATCGGCTTTTAACAAAACGTACTAAGGGGAGTTAACAAAATACTTACCGAATCCAACCTTAGATCTTGCGGCCTAGATAACTACCGCACAAGATTTGGCTTTTAACCTTGACTGAAAGTGGATCACAATCGGTTTGTGATGGAGGAAACAACAAAGGTTTGGCAAAAATAGAAATTTCGACAAGAGAAGATGTTGGCAATTCGGCAATATAGGGGTTTGGCTAAGAGAGAATTCGACAAAAAAAAATTCGGCTTTAGGGGATTTTGGCTTTCAAAGAAAGAAGAATAACACAACTCTAATGGGAATTTTGGCAAAAAGAATGATGGGTTTTATTTTCGGCAAATGAAAGAATTCGGCTGAGGGGGATAATAGGAAGAAATAATAGAACCCAACGAACCTTTCAATGAATTCGGCAAAGAAAAGAAAGATTGACCTATTTGCAAACTCTCCAAATGCCGAAAGCCACAATGAAAATTCGTAATACCTCCTAAAAGCCCCAAAAACGACATTCATCTACCCTCCTAAGCTGAATTTATACACTCTCCACTTCCCAAAACGGCACCAACTCTTCACACTTCTTAGCTCCTAACTTTTCTCCCTGATAACACCTTAATCTTATCCGAAATCTCCTCCACATCCATCAGTCCTGCTTACTAAAAACTCTCCACGGCAAGAGTACAAAACAAACACAACTCTTACCGTCCACCTATGCAAAATAAAACACTCCAAAATACACTCCTCCTGCTCGAACCTTGGACCTCTTCAGATTTTACACACACCATCTCATTGCCCCTATATAACGCCACTTGCCACTGGACCACAAGCCCATTTGTGTCCTATTTTCACTTAATCAACTTAAGAGGCCTCACGCCTGAGACTAGGGTCCACTAAGCAAGAAAAATAAAATTTTCCCTATGGTCTCCCCTATCTCTAAGGCTTCAAATAATCCCGACAATACCTTAATATTATTATTATAAGTGCTACACATTTCCCAATAACTTTAAACGCTCCTATTCCTAAGGCCCATTGGGCCCAATTCCTCTAGGCCCAAATTCAGGGCGTTACAGGAGATGAAACTCCAACTCAGTCAGCAGAAGCAGTACCTGCAACTCCGGCTGGTACCTCCATGACCTTCTCACTTATTATTTCTCTGGTTTTAAACTAGTTTATTACCATCTTCTACTATTTATTCTTTCTCTGGTACTTATTCTTTCTCTGATTAAGTTGACTAATGACTAATGGCTTCATAGTATAGTTTTCTTTTTGTTCACAATATACAGAGAAATAGGTAAATTTCGGCTTTTTTTCCTTCATAGATTCCTCTTCGTTACCATTTTGTTACCATTTTTTTTTCTATTTGTTACCTTTTTTGTCACTGTTCTTCTTTTTTTTTTTCTATTTGTTATCTTTTTTGTCACTGCTCTTTGAAATTTAGAGGTGTAGGTTGAGCCAAATTTGGGCTAAGCATTTGTACATATATCGTATTAATATATTTTATTAATTAGAGTTCACTTTTTTTTTTAGCTATGAAATTATTTGTTATTTGAACAAATAGAAAGAATTTTTGTTATTGTTCAAAAAAAATTTTAGTTTTCTAATTAAAAATTTTAGCAGGATTTAAAAATTAAGTTGACTTAAAAAGAGAAGAGGGTACTCTTTTCACTCACCTATGCTTCCAATTGAAGACTCCTATTAATAAATTTGCTCACCTCTTGTTATTTGATTTTCTTTTCTATTTTGAACTGATTTTGTTTTGTTTTTATTTGGATTTCAGATTTCTAAATCCATGCTGTAACTTAATTTTAGTTTTCCTTTGACTGCAAAATATCTTTCTAAATTTCATTGAATGCTGATATATATATTTAAATATATCTGGGTGTTCTTGTTGTTTTGTATCGATATTCTCTTTTTCTTTTTGATGTTTTGAATTTTAATTTTTATACATCCTAGCAATATCTAGGAAGCAAAAGAGAATTAAATGAACATGAGTAGCAAGTGTAACGATAAAGGGTATCAGAATCTTATTAAGTCCTGTCTTTGATTTGTGATGTTGGTTTTTCTTCTACATTACAAGTAATAGCATAAAAGAAACTTGTTTATATATTTTTTATGATAAATAAAATCTTTGATTATGCTTTTATATAATTAAGATTGGTTTTGTTCTTTTTTACCATATTCACAATTTGCTCATGCATCGTATTTATTTCTTTTTCAAATTGATACATAATTTTTTTTCAATTTTCATATCTAAAATATAATTGTCACTTTTGTCAAAGGCTACTAAGGGTACTAAGAGAAAGAGAGGCCTACAAACATGAAAGATATATGGAATCTTCAACCTAGAACTCAGATAGTAGTAGACGCCAACCAATATGGCCACCTATTGGGAAAGAAAGCGTCAAATTGGTGAATTTCTCTCATACAATTGCAAGGATCGGTTCTATCTGTCCTTTGAATACAAAACATTGAAACATCTTTCTAAATATGTGTTGGAAAACATATTGAGAATCGTTCATGTATGTAGCACATAATCATTTTCTAATTTAATATATTGCCATAATTTTGCATTATTTGAAATCATATGTAATGAGTACTTGTTACAATATTTTGTTATATGTGTAGGAAAAGTTTGATCTCCAAGGTAAGGTGGAGGACTCTGACATCCTCTCACATGTTGGAAAACTCTGGAAGGAGTTTAAATCGACTTTGAAAACTAGATACTACAAAAGATGGTCCAAGAAGGTTGAACGATTGAAGAAATATACGAAAACAATCCTTCTGGTGTGCATGATGATCAATGGAAGTGGCTAATGGAGTGATGGGGAACACCGTAAGCTGCGGTATGCACTTTTATTAGACTAAATGTCCCATTTTTCCTGCTTCCACTTACGGTATCATTAAAGTAGGGGGTGCATAAATGCATGATTTGTTGAATGAGGCATAGTGAACTTAGTTTTCCTATTACTCTCATATTTTTTCTCATTAATTTAAACAAATAGGCATAATCAGGAAAGGTGAAAGAATCCCGAACAAAGGTGCGTTATGCACACACTGCTGGTAGGACAAGATATGCGACCCTAAATGCACAGTTTGTAAGTATTACATATTTATCAACATGTAACTTATATTAATTATTTTGTGCTCATTGTTGAATATTGTTAACAACTATTTTTTTGTTGTATAATAGGTTGAGAAGGAAGGTCGTGAACCCTTGCGTTTGGAACAGTTTAGATTTCAACATTTGCGCAAAGTTGGGAGTGATAAATTGAGCAGTGAGGCAGCAGAACAAGTTTATGTAAGAAACAAATGGGTATAATTTATTTATATTTATTTTGACATCAATTTTTTTTTTCAAAATAGATTTTTCTAATTAAAGAGAATTGTAGGATGAAGCATGCAAGATAATTAAAGACTCTATGCCAACACCTGAGAGTTCTTTCGCACCTCAAGATAATATTGCATTAGAAAACAAGGTTTATACACAATTGTTTGGCCCTGAAAAGGATGGAATAATGGTGGGATATGGACGTGGGATGACCAAATCCAGGTTGTTTAGCTATAGGTCAGTCACCCGAGGAAGCCAATCTACATCAGCTATCAGTACATTAATTGAAGAGATGAGCGCTAAACATGTCGAGCAAATACAAACAATTCAAGCCGAACAAGCAGCTCGAGAGAAAACTCTACTTGAGAAAGCAGAATCTCGATTCCGTACAGAGACCACGGAGCGAGAAGCTCGTTTGATAGCTGAGGCAGAAGAAAGATTTATGAAATTAACTGAAATTCGAGAGGCAAAGTTCATGGATATGATGGATGCTCGTGAGAAAAAGTATAAGACTCTCATCAATGAGTGTATGGCAAAGGGAATGTCAAGTAAGTTCAAGGTTTTTCATAGTAAGCATATTAAGGTCACTATTTTATAACTAGATTGTCAACAAGTTTGTTAATGGTTTAATAGATATTGGCTGTTGTAATTGAATGTTAGGTTCTTATTTGATGTCTTCATTACTTGCTCAACTAATAATTACTGGATGTACTGATGAAAATTCTTTATTTAGCTTCAATTTATGGTTCTTTGGTTAATATTAATAGTCTTCCCATTTGTTCATGTTGTTTCTCATTTAACTCGTATAAATAGAAAATGCACATTGCTATTTTTGCAGTTGAATTTCAGAGTAGCGGACTTGATGATAAAGACTTCAGTTCGGATGATGATGAATGACGATTACTGCATATTATGTATTATATATATATATATTATAGTGGTTAATGAATGCAGTTGTCCCATAATTTTTTGGTGTCATGGGAATCAAGTTGGCAACAGGTTTGCAACGTGTTGACTGCTTCTGTTAGGATTTTGTATAATTTTTTGATATCATGGGAATCAAGTTGACGACATGTTTGCAACGTGTTGACTGCTTCTACTAGGATTTTGTATAATTTTTTGATGTCATGTGAAATAGGTTGACAACATGTTCGCAACTTGTTGACTACTTCTATTAGGGTTTTGTATATAAATTACTAATTGCATTATTTAATGATAATTTTGTATTTATATGATCATTTTTTTGTTAATTAATTGTTCATTTAATATTGACTCAAACTTTTCCAAACTCTATTCATACAAATTTGCTCATATTTCACTAAAATAGGCTATTAAAAATCGGTAAAAATATTGTAAAAAAACATTGGACATGAGATAAAGATCTATCCCAACTTTTTTAAGTTTGTTTTAGATAGGTTTGACCTAACCTTTTTAAAGATGCCTTAGACGGGTTTCTTCCAACTTTTTTTCAGTTGCCTTTGAAAATGTCTATCCTAACCTTTTTTAGGGTTGCTGTAAACGGGCCTATCCCGACATTTTTAACGTTGTTTTAGACACGTCAATTCCAACGTTTTCTAAAAATTGCATTAGACAAGATCTTTCCCAACCTTTTTAAGGTTACCTTAGATGAATCTATACCAACCTTTTTTTAAGGTTGCTTTAGACAAGGTTTATACTAACATTTTTAAAAGGTTGTCTTAGACATGTCTATCCCAACTTTTTTTAAAGATTGTCTTAGAGAAGGTCTATTCCAACTTTTTAAAAAGGTTTCCTTAGACATTGTCTATACCAACATATTTAAAGTTGCCTTAGACGATTCTATCCCAATCTTTTTTAAAGGTTGCATTAAACAAGGTTTATCGCAACTATTTTTAAATGTTGCCTTAGATAAATTTTATCCCAACTTTTTTTAAAAGGTTATCTTAGACTGGTCTATCCCAACCTTTTTAAGGTTGCCTTAAACATGTCTATAACAACCTTTTTCAAATGTTGGACTTGACTAGGTCTTTTCCAACCTTTTTTAAAGGTCGGCATTGACTAAACTTTTAACAACCCTTCAATAAAGGTTGGCTTATGTCGACTTATGGCGACGCTTTTGAAAAAGCGTCACCATACATATACCAACTGCACTATATACAACCATTTTGGAAGCGTCGGACGAAGCGTCGCGAAACTTATGTAAACTTTTTTGTGTTGTCTTATGTCAAAAAAGTATCACTATAGGACTATTTTGTTGTAGTGCAATAAGTACATTGATGGCTGAAGATTAATACTAATATACTTTAGCATTGGTTAATGTTTTATTATTTACCAAAAAATAATAGTAATTTTGGCATATCATATATATTGATATATTATAGCAATTCGAGGTTAACAAATAGTCATATCACAATACTACTTTTTGAGACATGACATTCTCTATTTGAAATACTTGTTTATAACTTGAATGAATTATTGTTTTACTCCCGCCTTTAATTTTTTAAAGTTATTCCATGTCTTTTCTTTGAAATTCTTCTTTATAATTTTTATGTGTTAATAATAAAATTGATTTTAAATAAATTATCTCTTTATTTTAATATTTTATTTAAATGAGTTAACTTTTAATGTTATAATATTAAAATTAATAAATATTGAATTGTTAAACTTAAGATATAGTTTTTTTTAAAAGGCACCTATTAATAACATTTATCAAATTAACTTTGTATTTTCAAATATTGTAAGAGTTAGTTACATTCATTCATTAACTTATAGCAAAGATATAAAATTACAAAATATGGAATATTAATATTTTTAACATTAAAGCAAATTAATTTGACAATACATATAATAAATAATCAGAAAACTATTAATAAATATTTAAATTATAATATATTAATATTAATATTCAATCATGATAAATTTTTGTATTATTTTAATATTAAATATTTTTAAAATTAATTAACATTAATATAACTAATTCTAAACTAGTTAAATATTTTAAAAATATTGTAACACCTCTATACTCGACTTGAATACCAAGTCGAATATAAAAATGTTACATTTGAGTGCCAGAGTAATCCTGACCAAATTCAATTATCTGAGCCCTTTTCCGATCATATTTTAACCCTACGAACATGTTTTTAACATATCTTCAGTGTACAACTTAAAATCAAGTGAAACTTTTTAGTAAAAATTCATTTTGAATCATTTATATTGTAACAGCTTGATTTTCAGTGGTGTCAAAAATAATGGTTTTGGGGCCACCAAATTCGACGAGTAAGTTCGTAAATATTATTTATTTAATATTTACGAGTCAAATGTGATTTTAAAAAAGGTTTTTGATTTGAAAATTTTGTAATTTAAGCAATTTATTAAGTTCGAGTGATATGACCCTAATGTCAAGTGGATTAAAGTTTCGTTAAGAAATTTTAACGTTTAGATAGTTAATTAAAGAAAAATGACTAAATTGTAAAAGGTACAAAATTTATAATTAATTGCATTTAGTGACCAAATGGCTTTATTATTAATTGAGAAAGGACCTATGTGGTAATTTAGCCTTAATTAATATGGTTGGACGGCAACTTGAATGAAAATACAAAATAAAATATGTTTAATGGCAAATTTGTAAATAAGTTGAAATGTAACTTGAAACATAATGAAATTCATCAACATTTTTCTTCATTCTTCTTCTTAGATGGCCGAACCTCCATGAAAGAAAGCTCAAGCTTCGGCAAAACTTCATAGGATGCATGTAAGTCCAATTTAGCCATGTTTCTTGTAATTTTTATGTTTTGAGATAATTGCAACTAAATTCAACTAGCCCATATATTCGATTTGAAAACTGTTAAAGATTTTGAATGTTGCCATTGATGAATCTTGTGATTTTTTTATGTAAATGATGAATTTGGAATGTTGATTGATAATTAAAAGTATTTTGTTAAGTGATTTTTGATGAATTTACCAATTAGAGACTAAATTGTTAAAATAATAAAAGTACAAGGATTTGATGTGGAATTATTACAAATATGGGCTGATATGGGTGCCATGAATATTCGTCTGTTATAATTTGGCATTAAAAATGGTTAATTTGCATGTTTTGGGCTTAGGGACTAAATTAAATAAAAGTAAAACTTTAGGGGTAATTTTATAAAATGTCAAAATGACCAAATTTCATGAAATGAATTTTTTTTACTGTCTAAACTGATAAGTTGAATGAAATTATTAATTTAGATCAAGATTGGGTGGAAATCGAGGAAAATAGAAAATTACCAAAATGCCCCTAAACTTTGGTATTTCTGCAATTTAGCCAGGTAAGTTCGTTATAAGATTATTCTTAATTGTATTGAATATTTCATACTATTTCATTATTTATTGACTATTAAATGTCATTTAGCTATGTTTTAAGAAATTGGAACGTAACATTAATTCGGGCTTTATGCCTAGCAGGCTTTATGCCGGTGATATTCGGGCTCTATGCTTAGCAGGCTTTGTGCCGATGATATTTGGGCTCTATACTTAGTAGACTTTGTGCCGGTGATATTCGGGCTTTGTGCCTAGCAGGCTTTGTGCCTAGCAAGTTTGTGCTGGTGATATTCGGGCTTCGTGCCTAGTAGGCTTTGTGCTGGTGTAATTGTATCAGGCCTCGAGCCTAGTAGGCTTTGTTTTGGTGTGTTATATAGATAACTGGTACGGTAAATATTGTTTCAATTATCCGATGTTGTTTTATTTGGTTTAACAGACATAAAAAAGGAAAAGTAAGGTATGTGCTTCAAATGAACTATGTCATGAAATTATGAAAAGGATTGAAATGGCAAGTTTATAATTAGGATGTAAATAGAATGGTTTATAATCTTATGAAAAGATTGATGATTATGTATTACGACTTATAAATCCCAATATGTTATATATGAAAAGTATATGTGATCTTATTGAATATATTCAATTGTGAATTGAATGGTGTTCAATAGGTTTATACTAAGTTTAAAGTATTAATGTTGAATCATGTTTAATCTATGTATTATAATATTGAAGTGATAAGTTATGTTTCATGTTCTACGAGCTTATTAAGTATTCATTATTTACGTAGTTGTCTTTCTCTTCCTTTACAGATTATCAGAAGCTTGATCGGGTTGGAAGCTCGTCAGAGATTTATCACACTATCTAATGATTATATTGGTAGATTTTGATGTCTTAATCAAGGTTATAATGGCATGTATAGGTGGATTTGTGTATAAATAATCTAGTGGTTGCTTTGGTATGTATAAGTATCATTATGGTTAATGTACTTATGGTATCTTGGTGCTTGGTGTTAATATTGTTAACTTGATGCATGATTTTATGACCAAAGAGGTAAGTTTGGCATGTTTGCAATATGGTTAATTAAGGTATTCTTGAATATGAAATTTAGTTAATTGTGTTTGTATGAAAAATGACCAATTGGGTATATGTTGGTGTAGTTCAATATGGTCGATTTTGGTATAACTTGGTATGGAATGAAGCTAAATATATATGGATGAGTTATGATAAAATATGTATAAGTTTAGGTATATGTGTGTTTGAGATGCATGAAAATAATGGTTCAAATGGTAAGTTATATTGACATGGTATAAGTCAATTATGGTATGTTATAAAATGTTAGCAAGGTGACCAATTATGCATATGTTTGGTTAAGTTGAATTCTTGCTTTTGAGGTGCCTTATATGGCATATTGGTTGAATGAGATTGGTCATTCGAATTGGTCTTATTATGCATGTTTTAGGTATGTTTTAATGCTTGATTGTGTGTGCAAATGACTCGTAGGTGTGTACTTGAATTGGGTGAAAGAAATGGCTTGAATTTGACCTATTTCTTGTCCACACGGCCTAAGACATGAGCGTGTATCTCAGTCGTGTGTGACATGCGGCCATGCAACACGGTCGTGTGTCCCTTGTAAGTTTCAAAAGGTAGTAAATCAGGCAGTTACACAGCCTGAAACATGGGCGTTGTCTCAACCATGTGAGTTACACGACCTGGCCAAACAGTGACTCCTGTGACTTTTCTAAGTTTTTTCTTAAGGTTTCATATGTTTTCAATTTAGTCCCGAATCATTTTTAAAGTGTTTCTAAAGCCTCGAGGGCTCGAATAAGGGACAATATACATGTGTTTGATTGGACTATGATATGATTTACGAAATGTTTTTGAAATGAATGATTTTAAGTTACATTTTTATGGTACTATTCCGGCAATGGATATAGGTTAGGGGTGTTACATATATCCAGAACAAGGCCTAAAGTATCGATACTAGAACTAATGTATCGATACATGGGCTTAGGTATCAATGCCATTGTGTTGTATCGATACTGTTTTGAGTTTCGAAGTTGAAAAATTCAAGAAAAATACCCTATGTATCGATACCTTGTCCAATGTGTCGATATTTCCTTCAGATTATTGATACTATGAGCTTGATATCGATACCAAAATGTCATTTGATGTTTTATTTTATGCCAGGCTTAATTTACCACCATAGTCCTTCATATTTTACCCCTTTTTAGCCCCTGTTTACTTGTCAACTTTAACCATATCAATCCATATACCAAATTATCTCCAAACATCCTTTAATCCTAATTTTATGTACCAATTCATAAGCATATAATTATCTCATATAATTTTAAGCAAATACCAAGTTTTACAATTAAGTCCCTTTTATTCAGCCTTAAAATATATCAACATTATTATAAAAATAATTACCCAACTACTTATTTCTTAAACATATGATGTTTTGTAATGAACCTTATGAAAATGCCATTAATTCCAAATTTATAAATTTAACACAATTATCAACATTTTACAAAAAAAATCCTTTAGAGGACTTACATTAAAAGGCATTCGTTAAATCCATAAACGCTGCAGGAGCATTCGTTAGTCCGAAAGGCATATCTAAGAATTCATAATACCCATACCTCGTTCTGAAAGTAGTCTTCGGCACATCTGATTCTTTAACTCGTAGCTGATAATAGCCCGATCTCAAATCTATTTTAGAAAACACTATAGCTCCTTTCAGCTGATCAAACAAATCATCAATACGAGGCAAATGATATTTATTCTTTATCGTCACTTTGTTCAACTATTGGTAATTAATACACATCCTCATAGTACCATCTTTCTTTTTCACAAACAACACAGGAGCACCCCAGGGCGAGAAACTCGGTCGTGTAAATCCTCTATTTGTCAATTCTTGCAATTGAGACTTCAACTCTTTCAATTCTGTAGGTGCCATTCTATACGGAGCTATTGAAATAGGAGTCATTCCTGGCACTAAATCAATACCAAACTCAACTTCTCGTATCGGAGGTAATCCCGGTAGTTCTTAAGGAAATACGTCGGGGAACTCACATACCACAGGCACAGATCCAACTCTCTTTTCTGTCACTTTTGTATCTATCACATATGCAAGATAAGCTTTGCAACCCTTTTTCACATAATTCAAAGTTTTCATTGATGATATAACAGCCGGTTACCCATTTAAATTACTAGGTTTAATTCGAACTATCTCACCATTCTGATTTCTCAAATTAATACTATTCCGTTGACAATTCACAATAGCATTATGCAAAGTGAGCCAATCCATACCCAGAATTATATCAAATTCATCAAATGGTAGCAGCATCAAATTAGCCGAAAAACAAGTATCCCGAAACATCAATGGACAGTTCTTGCATACTTTATCAACCAGAACACACTTGCCTAAGGGCTTTGATACTCTAATTACAAATTCAGTAGACTCAACAAGAAGAGTCTTACTAGATACTAAATTCACACACATATAGGAATGAGTAGATCCTGGATCTATCAATGCAATCACATTAGTATTAAATAGAGTAAAAATACCAGTTATGACGTCTGGAGATGACACTTCCTCGCGAGCGCGAATAGCGTAGGCTCGAGCAGGTGCTCTCGCCTCGGATCTCACAATTGTATTGGTTGTCCTTCTCTGACTTCCACTTACATTTCCAGTGTTTCTGGGTGGTCTCCCTTAGCCGTCGTATTACTCGGTCTCGCACTCTGAACATTGTCTTTCTCGGCTAACTCTGGGCAATCCCGAATGAAGTGATCTCGTGATCCACATGTATAGCAAACTCTATTATTATACTTGCCCCAGCATTCTCCGATATGTCATCTTCCACACTATCTTCACTCAGGCTTGTTGCTTTTGACACTTCTAACACTCGATTCAATCGGGATTTGAGTTTTAAAACCAACACTTTGTTTAACACGATCTCTACTCGAATGCCCAAACAAAATATTTGAACGATTAGTTGCATCTCTGAACCTCTTTGATGAAGGTTGATACAACTTATTCATCGATCTTTTTCTTTCATCTCTAGCCTTGGAATCTGCTTTCTTCTTTTCTTTACTAAGCTCCTCGACTTTGCAAGCTCTTTCAACTAACACTACAAATTCATTCAAATCAAGTATTCCAACCAAAAATTTAATGTCTTCATTCAGCCCTTCAATGAAATGTTTACACATAGCAGCTTTGGTCGAAACACATTCCCTCGCGTATTGGCTCAATCTCACAAACTCTCGTTCATACTCAGTAACAAACATGCGATACTGTTTCAGTTCTAGAAACTCTTTACGTTTCTGATCTATGAATCGTTGACTGGTATATTTCTTTCGGAATTCAACTTGAAAGAAATCCCAGGTGATTCTCTCTCTTGGAACCACAGATATCAAAGTTTTCCACCAATTATATGCCGTATCTCTCAACAATGAAATTGCACATTTTAAGCATTATCAGGAGTCAACGACATCTCATCAAACACTCGAATTGTATTCTCGAGCCAAAACTCAGCTCGCTCGGCATCATCATCAACTGTGGCTCTAAACTCTTCGGCCCCATACTTTCAGATTTTATCCACAAGAAGCTTACTCAATCGAATCGGATCCGAAACTTGTGGCACTACTGGTACTTGTAGAGGTGGAGGTTGTTGAGCAGTCGGGTTCGTTCGAACGAACTCCGAAAACCACTCACTCATCATTTGAAAGAAGGCTTGCTTAGCCTCTCTCTTGTGGCTACCAATTATCTACCTAGATTCGGTCGGCGCTGTCCCTTGAGCAGAAGCAGGCACATTGCTCTCTATATCATCAGCAACTGCTCGATCGGGATCTATTTGCTATACAAAAACACATTTTTAACTGTCAAGATTCATCACACTATCACAAATATATATATGGCATGTATAGCTAGACTCACACGCACTACATTAGTCCTAGAATCGACTAAATCGTAGCTCTGATACCAATAAAATGTAACACTCCTAACCTGTAACCATTGCTGGTCTAGGGTTAAGAAGCATTATCGATCAATCTGAAACATTTACAATCATTTTACAACACGAAGTATATCATTATCCAAACATATCAAGATATATACATATAGTCCCTTAATGAGGTCTACGAGACCTTAAACACGTGTTAGAAAGGGATCGGCACTAAACTGAACACATACAAAAATTTCTTAAAACTAAACATTTTTCAAAGCTACATAGGTCACACGCCCGTGTGGATAGGCCGTGTGCCTCACATAGCCTCGGACACGCCCGTATGTCCAAGCCGTGCAAAACAAGGCATACACACTGACTTGTCCACGCGGCCTGAGGCACGCCTATGTGCCTTACCCGTGGTCGACATTGACTTGTACCACACGGCCAATCACAATCCCGTATGTCTAGCCTGTGTGCGAGCCTGACTTGTTTCAATTTGTAAACTCGAAAGACACGGTTGAGCCACACGCCTGTGTGCTCGCCTGTGTGGGCAATTATAGGCCATTTGCAAGGCCAAACTTGCCACCCTCACTTAGAATCACCTACAAGCATCAAACCATAAATATTTATACTTCAAATGGCAACCAAAACATACCAATATATGCACCAATTAATCACCATCCACACCATCTATTTCCATACTCAATTTTAACTCAAATAAGTCCATCTAAAATACCAATTTCACATTCCAAATCATACAAATCAAGCATCATGCAATTCATATCACAATTGCACATTTAAACCACATTACTTATCAACCAATTTAAGCATGAAACATACATATCCATTTTCACTAACTCATACCATATTTATCAACATCATTCAACTCCCAAGCCATATCACATGGCAAAGCTTATACATTTCAAAACATGTCATATCTACTAGCCTATACATGCCATATTCAAATATATACATCTTTCCAAAAATACCAAAATAGATAGCCGATAGTGTGATTTAGTCGCTGACGATCCCTGGATCCGAGCTAGCTTTAAAGACACTGTAAAACATAGAAACACTTCACACAGTAACCTTTTAAAGCTTAGTATCGTAATATAATACTTTTAACTCAAAGATTCAAAATCAATATACAAATTAAACCATCACATAGATTATATTACAAGAATGCACAATCTTATCCTTAACCATATGCTTATACATCTATCCAATTGTTCATAAATGCTATCATCAACCACATAGGTTTCGAACATACATTTGTCAACATTTAGTTAACAATCATTCTTGCTACTTAATGCTCGATACCACATTTCGATCAATCTTTATTATTCGTTCGATTTATTTGCACACTTAGTGTCAAATTCATAGCCGAAGCTTAAATATCATCACACACTTAGTGCCTTTACATTAAACCGAATTATCTCGGTATCATACACACAGTGCCAATCAATAAAGCCGAGGCTTCCATTGCTTCACACACACAGTGCTATTCACCTCTGTCCCGATTCTAATTACGCACACTTAGTGCCACAACACTCAATTCCACATATAACATTATCCATTCATCAACTACATATATTCATTTATTACATAACACATGAATATGAAATAAACGAATTGTATTATACATGAACTTACCTCGGACGTCGAAATAACAAAACAAGTCGATTAATCGAGCACTTTATCTTTGCCTCGATCTCGATCCAAATCTCTCTTTTCTTGATCTATACATATTCAAATTCAACTCATTCAATCACCAAATCATTCAATTTAGTCTAAACACACATATTTAGGGCATTTTACAAAATTATCCTCACATTTTCACATTTTGACACTTTAGTCCATATTTCATAAAATCACAAAATACATAAAATTTCCATTTACACATGCTTAGCCAAATTTTACCCTAGCTCATACAGGCCCACATGTTTCATTTATTTCACATTTTAGTCCTCTAAATTCTCATTTTCACAATTTAGCCCAAATTACTCAAATTCACCAAAAATTCAAAGACAAAATATGTTAATCTATCACATATCTTTCATATTTCATCACCAACTATCACAAAACTCAAGCATTCATCAATGGCATTTTACAAAATCACCATCAAATTCTAAAATTAAAGCATGGGCTTGATAATACACTAAGCAACGATCACAAAAACGTAAAAATCATCAAAAACCGAGCTCAAAACATACCTTGATTGAGCTAACTTCTAGCCGAAACCCTTAAACTCTTTTTCTTTTATTTTTTTAGTAAATTCAGCAACCATAAAGATGATAATGGCTTGTTTTCTTATTTGTTTTATTTAATACATATTATTATCCCACTTACCATTTTACCCTTTGTTAAAACATTATTATTTCATTCATTTAATGGCTATATATGTCAACTTCCACTATCAAAGGTCAAATTACCACATAAGGACTCCTCATTTAAAAAGCTATGCCAAATAAGCACTTTAACAATCAGCACACAAATTTTGCATTTTATGCGATTAAGTCCTTTTTGCAAATTAAGCACACAATCGATAAAATTTTCACATAGAATTTTCACACATACTCAATCACATACTGTAAACACCAAAAATAATATTAAAATATTTTTTTGACCTCAGATTTGTGGTCTCAAAACCACTATTTCGACTAGAGTCTAAACCGGACTGTTACATTTCTTCTTTGGTGCTTAGGGAAATTTCCAATAAATTTTAGAGAAATGGTAGAATTTCATGATAAAGGATTAAGTTGCATAAAAAGCTAAACTTCCCCTATTTTTACTAGTGATGGACGGTGGGCTGATGAAGCATGAAAATTTTCTTCATGTTTCGATAAAAAAATCTCTTAATTAATATTAAAATATTATAAAAATCTATTAGTCATGATTTCAATCCATTGGTCACAATTTATTCTTATTTTTCAATTTAATCTAATGGCTCAAGTTTGTCCATAACCAAATATATTTTCCCATAATTACCTTATTTTAGAAATGGTTATTTTACCCTTATACTTTCTCTACAATTCCATCCATTTTATGACATCTTATTGGTAAAATTTACAATTTAGTCCTTCTCACTTTTTCATTTGTTCAATTTGATCCTTTTGGACCCTTCCATCCTTAAGATATTTTTACTATTGGCCCTTCAAGTTTTTTATATTTATATTTTAACCCTTACATTTTAAATATTTACATTTGGATCATAAAATTTTCGCAACATATTTCATTTTATGATTTAATCCTCGCTCAAATTAATATTTGACAACATAATTCTTATTTCATTTTCTCTAACATCTCTTATCCCTTGCTTTCTTTATATCTTATTTCAGTAAAAGTCTATCTCATATTATTTTGTACTAAGGGGTTTAGGAATGTTACAAAATTTTATAATTACATTACTTTTTTATTTTGTTAAGAATTTTTAAAAATATTAAATTTTAAAAAACTAATATTATAAAAATATTATAAATTTAATAACGAAAATACAAATGAATTTTTTCTATACTAACCCCCAAACAATGCAATGGTATACATGTTTTACTCAAGATAATACTGCTACTTATTTATTTTATTCCCGAGTAACTATTCAAATTCTAGCGAACCGAATCTAGTTTTGTGTTTTATAGATGATTAACCACCCGATGGTCCAACCCAATAGAGAGTCGGTTTTAAGCCCAAACTATGAAGGCCCAGATAGAGACCCATGACCCGCAAACACATGATATGATACCAAACATGAGGTATCCTTCCTTTATATTTATTTAATTCAACAGCGACAAGGATTTTGCTGTCAAAGATTTTCGTTTCTGGATCCGAGATTGAGACCCTGAGATTTTGCAGTATTGAGATTCGAAATTAGCAATGGCGGCTTTTCTCAAGCTAGAAGATTCTCCTATGTTTCAAAAGCAGGTAACTCCAGAATTCTCCTTTTTCTCGACTTTATTTAACCTTTCTGATTCCAGAATTATTTTTTGTTTATTTTTCAAATTTGTTTCATTAGTTAATCAGTCGAGTGTAAATCCGTTCACCGAATAATCAAATTTCCGTTGAATCTCTGCTGATTAGCAGTTTGTTGTTCCGTTTTTCTTTATTTCTGAAAAGTAAACAACTTCTGTTTGTTGATTGAACAGGTATGTTCTTTGGAGTCGATGGCTGATGAGTTGAAAAATCGCTGTCAAGTATTGGCCGAAGGAAGTAGAAAATATATGTATGCATACTTTTTCTCTTTCTATTTTCACCTATTCATTTTCTCCTGCTACAAATGCTTGGATTAAATTGTTGTCTGTTATAATTTATGGAGGTTACGATTTCTTACTAGTAAGTTTCATTCTTATTAGGGTTGTTCTGATTGATTTCCATTTCTCTTGTTGCTTCCAGACGATAATAACTTACAACTATGTTGCTCATTTTTCTTTAATTACCCATGTCTGACACACATTTGCACTAGGGCATGGGAATATGACCCTCCACTGAACCTCTGAATATATCAAAAACTTTTTGAAGATTAAATATATCCCACACTCGAGTTCGAGTAACATAGTCCAAAAGATATTCTGAATGTGTCCAAAGTTACATGCAAAAACATCAGTTTCTTAGCAAGCTTGGACTCGAGGGTTCAAAAATTTGGTCTTATTTCCCTTAGCATCCAACCTTGAATTTATCCTCTCTCTTTGCTACTGTTATATAATTTCAGCTGTAATAAGAAAACAGTATATGGTTATATTATTGCCTGAAACCAATAAATAAAAGCATGAGAAAAAGGTTCAAGGGCTCGTTTTAGTTACCTAAGTTGTAAAATACAAGAATTATCTAATATTCCTCACTCTCTCTCTTCATATGTGTATTTATCTATTTATTTTGCTCCATCTCTGTTTCCTTTGCAGAGCAGCTCTTGGAGAAGCATATAATGCAGACAATAGCTTTGCTGAGTCTTTAGAAGCATTTGGTTGTGGACATGATGATCCTCTTAGTGCCTCCATAGGAGGTAGCCAATGTCTCTTATTCAATTTTTTGACTACCTCACCAGTCAGCCTAGTTGTTTCTTACTAGTTAATGTTAACAAGTTTTGGTTCTAGTGTAACAAGTTCTGTTAATTACTGGATATGAATGCAAATGTGCATTTTGCTCTGCATGTATCTGTGTTACTGACTGCCAAAATAACATTTCTCAAGTAAACTACTGTGTATAATCAATGGCCAAAAGCTGAATACCATTTAACAAAATTTTATTTTTCCATTTTGCACAGCAAATGCTATTAAATGGTAATTGCTTTTTGGCCACTTGATTTGTGTTTATTACAGTATAATGTATTTAAAACATCAAGGCAAAAAAAAGAAGAAAAAGTTAGGAGATCTAATTGGTTAGGAAATGAAGTTAGTTTGCAGATTATTTGATGCATATTTAGAACTATGTACTCTTATTCAGAGTTGTTGATATAGGCATGATGCAACATATTTGACCTCTTAACTTTAAAGGTAGAGCTCTTGGGACTGAAGCCTGAACAAGATTGGATCACAAGTGGATGCATCTAGCTCTCCAGATAATCTCAGGATATTCTAGATCACTAAAAGATGTTTCCCATTCTAGATTAGAAGTTATGTTATCCAGTTGAGGTTTTAGACTTTTAGGAAAATATCCTAATAATTTCTTGTGGGGTTGTGTGGCCGATGTGAAATATGTGGTAGAAAGACATGTTATCGTGGGGCTGAATTATATGGGTAAGTACAATGGTAATGAGAAGCTTCTATAAGGTTAGCTTTCCCTGTGTTTCAGATGCTTATATACAAAATACTTGCTTTCTTGTGGATCAGGAGAAACCTAAGAACCTATTCTACCATTACTAATGACCAATGAAGCTTTTGTTTTTTAGTTGCTTGGTTTAGCTGTAGAAAGAAGCTATAGACCCATTAGTTGGGAGGATTTTACTGCTTTGTATTGACTAACCCTCTGGCCCATGTAAAATCCCCAAAAGTTGTGCCAGGAAGATTTGGCATTACGCTCTATGACAATTTACTGATGCTGGTGCTTGTAAAATATTATATTTAGATGAGTGTCTGGAATGCCATAGTTCCTCTCAAGATCATTGTCTGAAAGCTGCCTGGAACTTTTGCTTGAGGAGATTTTAATCAATTCAGAAGGCATAGGGTATATAAGCCTTCTTTTTTTTGGGAAAGGATATGGTGAAAGAGTGGTCTATGATTTATTGTTTCATTCTTTGGCTGCTGGCAGTGATTGTGTGTTATATTCCTACTCTTTATTTTTGCTGGCTAAAAATCTTCTGATGGTTGAGTTGTCCTCCTGGAAGATGATGGGGAGATTGTCCTCTTGTTCCATTAAATTACTAATAAGGGTTAAGCTTTTAGATTCCCTTCCCTTCCTAAACTGCTTCTTAGGAGCTTGCTTGTTTGTCGACTGAGATTTTTTTTCTCTACTGTTCTTGTACAAGGAGGTTGAGAATTTTAATTGATGCTTTATTTTTTTATTATTCTGGTTATCTATTTCTTTATGTGATGGCCATATATAGGTTCCAATAATGTTTTTCCCCCTTTGTTGTGTCTTACGCAAATTTACTCATCAAGGATTAAGATGTAAAATGAAAATAGAGAAGATGATGTGCCTGATTTCAAAATTGTGCTGTTGAAGATAGAACTACCTAGCTGAAAGTTTGAATGTTTCCTTTTGTAGGGCCGATCATGTCCAAGTTCATCAGTGCCTTTCGTGAGCTTGCTAGCTATAAGGAGTTGCTTTTTTCACAAGTGGGTATCAATTTACCATCTAGAGAAAGCAATTCTTTCTTCTGCAATTGAATAAGACTGGGATACATAGTCTTTGTCTTATTAATGGTTATTACGAATGTATCTGGTTTGTTACCAACATTCTACTTAATGTTATTTTCTCTGGCAACTCAAGTTTCCTTTCAGTTTTTGACTTGATTGTGCATGATTACATAGTTTTGCTGCCTCAGGTATACATAGGTCTCTAAGGATTGATATGTGTGTGTATATTCTTAAGCTGTTTGATGTTATAAACCATTTGTGATATTTCTTAATGAAATTACATGGGAAAAGTTTGTGTCAGATGTCATAATCACCATGCATTTACTCCCAACATGAGTGATAAAGATGTACTTAATCGTAGATAAGCTCCTAGTTGATATATATCATGGACCTTTAAAGCTTGCATTTGTAAAAGGTTTGCCTATATAAGGCATCAACTCCTTTAACCTGCTTCTATTGAGGAAATTAGGTGACATGTGATAAAAATCAAAGACCTTTGCAGTTTGTCTTTTAAAAAACATGCTAAGTGCACTCGTGTATGGTACCTGTACCTTATTACAAACGGTCTTATGAATTATATCTTCTACCAAAAATAGATTCACCTGGTCAGATTGTAGCTTTGCTCTAAAAACTATTTAACACGTTAATTTCTACATGTGCAACTACTTTGTAAATTCTACGTTTTCTGTCAGATGTATTTTTGTTCAATCTGGTTAGTTTATCTTACTCTTTAATATCATAGTATTTTGAGCATTAAATATGTGATGCCTGAAGGCTAACAATCTTGAGGCCACCCGCTGCATGACTTGAGAAACAATTTTTATATGGGAGAGCCAATATTACCTTTTACCTCATGCCATGCTGCATGCCGAAGAGATTCGTAACTTATCTTTGGTTTATTTTGTTTGGGATGCTCAATTTTGTTTCTGATTTTGAAATTTGAATATCCATTACAGGTGGAGCATGTGTTAGTTGATCGGCTAATGCACTTTACAACTGTTGATTTGCAAGATGCAAAGGTGAAGATAATTTAGCTACTATGTCATATCTTTTTTCCTGTTTTCTAAATTTGGTGGTTTTGGTCATCAATTTGGAATTGAAGTTGTTATTAACTTGCCGCATTTAGTCTGGGTCATTTAGAGATTAACTTGATTACTCCCTTGTTGAGATTCTGCATTGAAAATTGGATGTGCTTGCACCGGGGATTGGCAATGATTGCTTTCCTTGGGTTTTCTTGTGAATCTTTAAATTTGATCTAGGTACATTGGATGGCATAGGATGGCCCTTTTTTTGTTAAACAAGCCACATTGGTTTTATAACCAACTTAATCACTTGTCATGTTTGCTTTAGTCTATTCATTTGCTATGTTTGGAAAAGTTGAGACACTTTAGAGGGGGGAGCATGCCTCATTGAAATATTTCCTCCACTATAAACAACTTATTGCATACTCTTTTATGGTCTTTTTACTTCTATGGTTTGAGTTTTATGTTTTCTCATCTCCCTTGTTTCAGGTTGAAGCTTATCTTTTTCCTTTATCCTACCTCCTTACTTAACCATGTAGTTTGCTGTTAGCCTAAAAATATGTTTTTTTTAATCCATGCACTTAAAGTAAGAATATTCCTTTACTTTTTACATTAAATTTGCCTCTTTTCCTTTTTCTTGTTGTCTTGATAGTGGAGCCGTCTTGAACAAACCTGAGTAATCCACTTGGGAATATGAAACTCAGAATGTCAGGAAAAATGGGATCCTCAAATGAATAGAAGAATGAAACAGTGAGCCATATTATGTTTCATTTTTACAGAGGACATACGACAGTGTTTCTTATCCAAATCATGGACATTATGGTCTTTTAGGAGGGACTGTATACTGTCTGCATAAGAACTTGTTGTGAATGAAACATTTGGATTGACTTGTTGATAATTGTGGAGGCCAAATAGTTGCAGTTTGGGTTGAGATGTCTTGTCAGAATACAATAAATTCTGATGATGGAGTTTGGTGGGTGGGCGTGCAGGGTGGAGATTGAATTGGATGGGAAACCATATTGATTACATTCATTATGAAAGTAGCTCAGCATTTTTTATGATGATTTTTTCTTGCTAATCAGATTAGAGTCTAGTGCTAAACTCATGTCTTCATTCCTCCTGCCCCCCAAAAAAAAAAAAAATTATATGACAGCTCTTGTCCTCCTGTCTTTTTCAGGAGTCTCGTCAACGATTTGACAAAGCTACGAATGGATATTCTCAGGTATTGAAGATGATGGAAACTTACTTTTTGACATGAAGTTAATTTTGGGTTTTTATGTTAATGACAGTTCGCATCTCCTTCACCATTTCTCTCGCTCTTTCACCCCCTTACCTTTGAGATCATCTGAAGTAAATTTTGGAACTAACCAATTATTTGGTAAAAGCAGACTGTTATTTGTGTTACCATAGAATTCTTCTAAATCAAGAGCTAACTAATAGCCATGAATAACTGGGAAACTGATTGAGCAACTTGATGAAATGTCTTTTGTGTTATAAACTCTGAGTATTCTTTGCCGCAAAAAGACTAGTTGCTAGTTTATTATCTTCAATGTTCTCCAGTGGATTTACTGATACAAGTGCTGTGAATTCAAAAGTTATGCGGATGGATTTATATTATTCTTAAATATTAGCTACTTTTCCTCTAAAATTTAATGAAAAATCACCGAGTAAGCATAATAAAACCATTAAAAGCATCATGTTCCTTGATTTTTTTAGTAGATAATGCTTTTTGCTAAATGCTCTGTACTGCCAGGCACGTGAAAAGTTCGTGTCTTTGAAGAAGAACACACCGGGAGATGTTGTTGCTGTGCTAGAAGAGGTATGCTCATCCTTAATTATTGACTTCCCACATGTTTGTTACAGGTCAGTCATACAGAAAATACCAGCTGATCGATCATCTCTTTAAGATGAAAGTGACTCTTCATAACGGAGTCTTTAGTCAGGATGTAATTATTGTACTTGTTTTAAAGAAGGCTGAGAGATGATATTCGTATAGTATCCTCTGTCTTTCACTAGTTCTCTCACTTTTCTGTCATTTTGAATCTGGTCCATTATTTGGTAAATATTTAACTGTTTCCGTACCATCAGAAAGAAAGAGAACACATGTTTCTCTTGATCCTTGAACTATGGATCTGATATCACATTAGCTTGTAATAATTGTACTTCTTTTGTATTTGAACTATATATCCTGATGTTATGCCTTTTTCTTGAAAACTTATGTGCTTGATTCGTTCTCTTTGCTCACCTTAATATGAAAAAGTATGTTTCTAGTTACCTGGATGGAATGTTTACACAATCTGGTCTTTTCTGCTTAGGTATCTATTCTGTTGTCTCCAGTATTTGATAGCTTATTCTGATCTGCATTGATAAAATTTTAATTACCTCTGAGTCCACTAGGTGAAATCTTGAATATTAGGTGCAAATATTAGATATGTTAGGTGCAAATCTTGAGCATTCTTTCCAAGATCCAGTAAGTAACTAATCATTCCCTCTTTCTCTTCAAGAATTTAGAACATAACTAACTAATCATTCCCTTGTATTAAAGTAGCTTTGTTTTTTTGGTAAAGGATGCATTATGTGTTCAGATTATGCCATACATTTTCCACATCTCTTGTGTTTTCATGATAACATCCTACCTTGTCTGTAGAGAGCAGTTGTTTTTTCCCTAATAAAACTAACCTGGCTGTGCTCTGGGTTGGGTTGGATTTTGTTTTTCACAGGATCTAGAGAATTCAAAATCTGCTTTTGAAAGAACCCGCTTCAATTTAGTATGTTAACATCGGCTGCGAAACTCCCTGCTTATTTATGTTCAATTCTCATTATATTTCATGGACGATTTCGTGACTTTTCTTTTTGGTTTAAGGAAAACAGGTAAATTCTCTAATGAATATTGAAGCAAAAAAGAAGTACGAGTTTCTAGAATCTATAAGTGCAATTATGGATGGCCATCTTAGATATTTTAAGCTGGTTTGTATTTTCTTTTATGACTTTTTTTATTTTTTGCTAGTTGTGCATGTTGCATTTGTGGACTGAATATGATTGATTGCTTTTGTCGCAGGGGTATGAATTATTGAGCCAGTTGGAACCATTTATTCACCAGGTAATATATTACATTATTTATTTAGAAAAAATGGGAGAAATGTTGATTGCCACTATCCATTAGCTGAATTAATTATTTTATGATGGTTGTGCTTCACAATGTTAAAATAAGTCAATGATATGTAGTAAGTAGAATCAATGGTTTCGGAAATTCTTCCATAGAAAAGTTGGTTCTGCAATTAGCTATGATCCTATGACGTATGAATACAGCAGTGTTGGATGCTGTATTGGAAATTAGAAAAGAATTTTCATCAGTATAAATAATCCATACAATTATTTGAATACTGTTTATTCTTTTAGAGGCTAGTGTGGATATTGTTTGCATGCCCGTTTTATTTTGTCAAGCATATGATTAGAAGTGTTTTTAGTTACAAAGCGTAAATAGATTGGCACATACAAGACACGCATAGCTGTATTCTTGTGTGTTTGTTCTTTTGAGGGTTACCTTGTCAAATAATATTCTGTCTGTGCAATGCTTGTAAATTTATCGTATATCCTGGAATCATTAGTTGTATGGTTTATCCTTCTTAGTGATTCTTGTATCACAAATTTCATAGTTTTTTATTCAGGCTCAGCTATTTAATGCACCTTACTGTGTTGACATGAATGAAATGGAAATGAGTGCTGAAAACTAGTACTATATGGTGTTGAACAAAAGGACTTGGCAGTCAGTGGTCTTACTGTTTTGGTTCTTGCAAATTATCAATTCAGAAGTAAAAAGAAAAAAACTAGTGATGCAGGAGCTTTTTTTATTTTATAATATTTTATTATTTCAGTTTTATAATAGTTAGTTTTAGATATACTTTGAACGGTGAGTATTTTAAAGTATCTTTAGGGTTTAAATCTAGGGCTAGGAATAAAATTTTATTTGCAAGAAAGAAAACCTATATAAATAACTTGTAGGCTTTACAGCCATTTTCATTATTATTATTCTTATTATTTTCTTTGAGTCAGTTAAAAATTTGGAGGTTTTCTACAACCCTAAATTTTCTAGAGTTCCATTTTCTTTCGTATTTGTTTGTTCAACCCTAATCTTTAATTGCTGCTGTTTTCTTCCCTAAGCCACATCAAAATGGATGCTAAAGGTGATACTGGGTTTGCTGGCTTAAGAAAAATTGTTGCCTTTGAGGATTTGGGTTGGCATAAAACTAAAAATCATTAAATACAAAAGATTAAACCCAGTTATTGACAATAAAATTACACTCACAAAGGATAAAGTAAGAGGAAAAGAGAAATCAAAGAAACATCCTATGGAAGTAAAGGTAGAACAAGAAAAGAATATAAAGGGAGGGAAAAGAATAAATGATAAGTGGAAGAAGGGAAAGTTTAAATAAGAGGAAGAGCAATAGATTCAGGATATGAGAGGTTAATGTGACTTCTTCAATCAAAGTTATTTGGATTTTGTTTTAATGGTCTTCAGAACTCCTAGTAATAAAATACCAAGTGCATTCGAGCTCACACTTTTACACTATGCCAGTACAATCTAAACTTAAATTATATTGCACAATTCAAGGTCACACTTTTACACTACGCCAGCACAATTTTTGGTCAGCATAGGCCCAACTAGTATGCAGTCTTTATATTGTAAAAGAACAAATAATTCAAAAGAGTTTTGTTGAAGTCTTTTCTGGGTTTTTCTTTTTTTAAATTTACCAATAATATTATATTTTTGTAATTTTAAGTGTCCATGTACCATATCTTATTTTTGGACACTTTTTGTTCAAATCCTTAATTCTGGAACTTTAGCGAAAGACAAATCAGACATCTGGGTGCATACTTGTATCTGATGTTTTTTACCTTGTCCATATAAAACAGATTTCATCTCCTGAATGCAATAGTATTCATTTATGTTTGTGTTATATAAATGCATAATTTCCATCTCTGTCAGATGATCTTAGATTGTGTGTAGAATACAGGCACACTTGTCATCTCAAAATTGTGACTTTGGGATCCCATGCCCTTAACCTGTCTGTCCTCTAATTTAAATTAATATGATTGATATAACAGGTTTTGACATATGCTCAACAAGCAAAAGAATTAGCAAATGCTGAGAAAAATAAGCTTGAAAAACGTATTCAAGAATTCAGGACTCAAGCCGAGATAGATAGTTTACGAGCTTCTGGTAACATTGAGCCTTCAACAAGTTCTGGTGGCATTCATGTTATTGGCGTGAATTCAGACAAAAACATAGAGGCAATCATGCAGTCCTTTACAAATGGGGAGGTGAGTGATTGATCTTCATATCTTTCTGTTTTCTTTTTTTATCATATTGGCATCATGTTATTTCACCAACAGTTTTACTCGAGAATGAAATAATATTTTCTTTTCATTCATTTTGCAGGTCCAGGTAATCAAGCAAGGATATTTGTTAAAACGCCCTTCAAGTTTGAGGGGAGACTGGAACAGGAGGTTCTTTGTACTTGATAGTCAAGGAACTTTATACTATTACAGGAATAAGGGTACTGAACCAATGGTATGTTATATTACCTTTATTACTGTCTTTGGCTGATCAAGTTTAATGATTTAGCATGAAACATGTTGTCTTTTAAATATGATTATGGATAATGGGAGCATGTATCTGGATTTTGGTCTTGATGCTTGTTAATCAGTTGTTTTGACAAATTTGAGGGTGTGTGACGAGATAGTTGAGTGTTTATATGGTTTTGTTGTGCTATAACAGTGTCTTTCAGATTGAGAAAATATAGAGAGAAAAGAAGTGAAATGGAGAGATTATTATTTCTCATTCACATAGCAAGTTCGGGGGAGAAGTGAAAAGGGAAGACATACAGTTTTTCTTTTGACTCATTTTTTTCTCTCTCCATTTGGTTATTGGAGAGAAATGAGAATGATTAATATTATTCTACATGATTCTAGTGATAAAAATGTGTGTCAAAAACTCTCAACTTTAAAATGGAGAGACTGTAATTCCTGTCAAAGCACTTCATATATTTACTATCTTCTTCTCTCCTATTAACCCAAAACATGATGTAGTCAGGATATGCTCAAACTTACGAAGTCGCTGCATCTAACTTCTGAAAAGTGAAAAGTCAAGATAATTTTAACCTTGTATTCCAGCCAGATCTTCCAAACTGTTCGAGTTCCTTGGTCATTGGGAACCTGCATGAACTTGCTTTGTTCTATACTTTGTAACTAAATACTAGACTGGTGAGTTGTCTTATGTTATGTTTAGCTGATAGAGAGAGAGAGAAAAAGGCTTCTAAGTTGCACAATTATATTTCATCATAAAATGTTGACCTGCAGTAAATATGACTGCTTGTTCAATGGTGTTTATCTATCTCAGAACTCATTCTTTAAGATTTTAGGGCAAAATTTTTACGTGCAATTGCTGTTTCCCATGTTTGTTCCTGTTTGAATGAATATCATTATACAGGAGACTTTTATGTACATATCGGCAACATGAAACCCATATAATATATTCAAGTGGTTCATTTTCCCTCTAATTGCTTGTTTGATTCAGTGTTTTCTCTTATATATTCAAGTTGTCTAGTTATGCAGATATTAGAGTTAATTTGAAATTGAAATGCAACAAACATGAAATGTATAGATAGTAGATTGCAATCAATAGATGGTTCCATGAAAGAAGCATTGCATAGATTCTTAGGTTAGACAAAGTGAAAATGATCTTGATGAGGGATGATATTTACTTTATCTGCTTTATTTCCAGGGTTCTCTCCATCAGTATACTGGTTCTGCTGAACACAACAGTGGTGTATTTTCAAGATTTCGTGCTAATCATAATAGGTCATCATCATTTAATGAAGAAACTTTGGGCTACCATACCATTGATCTTCGTATTTCAACAATAAAAATGGATGCAGAAGATACAGATTTACGGCTTTGCTTCAGGATCATATCTCCACTGAAAACATACACATTGCAGGTGACATTGATTGGTCCTTGAAGGTTTTTTTTTTCCCCTTTTTATCCCTTCACTTTACTGAACTAATCAAGGAAATAGTATAAAGCAAATCAAAGGCGCATTATGATCCATTTAGCTAACTGTATATAGTATGAAAAAAGGGTTAGGTTTCTTGGTGTTATCGTTTGATTTTTGTTTGTGACATTATGTGAATGGTAAATTTTCTCATGAAACCTTAATTTTAGCTATTTAAAATTGACCAAATTTTAAACTCCTGATGATCGGTGGCTTGATATAGTGCCCTTAAAAGGAGAATTGTTGGAATTCCTAAGATTAAGGACAAAAAACTTACCTTATTACTAGGAGTTTCCTTGTAAATAAAACTAATCCCTTGTAAATAAAAACTAATCTCAGTCACTGATTCTTAGGAAGTTAGCCACTGATTCTTAAGAAGTTACTATTTTTTAGGGATTGTTTCCTTGATTGTGTTAATTCCTCTCTTTATAACTGTAAACTAATTAGCAGAATAAAATAACCTTTTCTCTAAGTTTGTTCATGGTATCAGAGCTCTAGGATTCAATCTTACTCATTCGTCTCTAATCTCCTTTCCTAAAAATCCCTCCGGTCTAGTCCTCCCATGGGCGATGTCAATGAAACTCTGTCTGAAACTGAGACTTCACAAATAACTCAGAATGTCAATCAGGGAATCACTCAAGGTGAACTTAATTCCTCCCTTATAATCACCAATCATCGGCTAGATGGGAAGAACTTCTTGCAATGGTCTCAATTGGTCCTTATGGTAATTCGTGGTCGTGGCAAATTAGGGTACATCAATGGAGAATTTCCACAACCAACCACTGCTGACCCTACTTTTGCCACTTGGGAACTCAACAATTCAATTGTAATGGCTTGATGGAAGGCCATATAAGCCGCACCTATCTCCTTTTCAAAACTGCAAAAGACGTGGGATGTAGTCAAAGAAAACTACTCGGATCTTGGAAACGCCTCCCAAGTATTTGAGATCAAGCTTAAGTTAAAAGGATATCCGACAAGGGATACTCGAAGTAACTCACTACTACAACAATCTGAAAATTTTGTGGCAGAAATTGGATATGTACTATGAGGCAGATTGGGGTGAAGGCATAGAACACACCAAGTTTATGACTCACCTCAACAATGAATGTCTTTATGAGTTTCTAGCAGGACTGAACCGTGAGTTAGATGAAGTCCGTGGCTGAATTCTGGGCAGATCACCTCTCCCAACCATCGGTGAAGCATTTGCAAAAGTTAGAAGAGAAGAAAAGCGTCGTCTTGTCATGATGGAGATTCAAAGGAACCTAAACCTGTGACACCACTTGGCAACAAGCCTACTGAGACCTCTGCCCTCATCTCCAGAGGTCCACAGCCACAAAAACTACGTGCTAGAAATGATTCTGGATCAACCAGACCATGGTGTAACCACTGCAACCGTGTTGGTCATACAAAGGAAAAGTGTTTCAAACTCTATGGCTATCCTGAAAAAAAACAGAAGGATAATAAGACTGCCCTGTTATCCTCCACTGCTACAAATGATGTTCTCGATGTTCGCCTAACCAAAACCCAACTTGAGACTTTCCATAAGATACTTGGTACTTCCACTACTCATGGATCTCTAGCCACTCAAGGTACTGCCCTCAACATTGCCTTTGAATCTAATTATCAATCCTCTTGGATACTCGATTCGGGTGCCTCCGATCACATGACAGGTAACTCCACGTTGTTTCACACCTACACCCCTTGTCATAACAAGTCCTGAATCCGCATAGCTGACGGTTCTTACTCACCTGTGGCTGGAGTAGGAGAATTACAAATAATAGAGAATTTTTCTCTCGATAAAGTCCTACATGTCCCAAACTTGTCTTGTAATTTACTTTCAACCAGTAAACTTACTAAGGATGAAAAAGTTCTTGCTGAATTTTTTGCAATTGGTTGTGTGATATAGGAACATAAATCGGGGAGGATGATTGGCATTGCTAAAGTTGATGATGGACTATATGTTTGGAATAAAGACAGCACACAAGGGGAATTGGCTCTATCCACTTCAAAAGAGGACATGATTATGTTATGGCACCGTAGGTTAGGGCATCCAAATTTTCTGTATTTGAAGAAACATCTTCCGCTGTTATTTCGAAATAAAAGTATTAATTCCTTGAAGTGTGAAATTTTCAATTATCCAAACATACTCGTGTGCCATTCTCATTAAAACCATATATCCAGTCCCAACCATTTTCATTAATCCAAAGTGACCTATGGGGAGCCAGTCGAGTGAAAAATATTACAGGGGCTAGGTGGTTTATAACATTCATTGATGATCACACTAGGGTCTGTTGGGTCTATCTCCTCAAAGAAAAATCTGAAACACCCAAAGTATTCCAAAATTTTCACTCAATGGTTCGAATCCAGTTCAACTCTACCATACATACTCTCCACACTGACAATGGGAGAGAATACTTTAACTCTGTCCTAAACCCATACCTTTTTGACCAAGGCATCATACACCAAAGCTTTTGTCCTGACACTCCTCAACAAAACGGGATCTCCGAGAGAAAAAATCAACATCTCCTTGCTGTAGCTCGAGCCATAATGTTCACTATGAATGTTCCAAAATACTTGTGGGGAGAGGTTGTCCTCACTGTCTGCTATCTCATAAACCGAATGCCATCAAAGGTCCTCAATTTCCAAACACCTTTAAATACCCTTTTAAAGGCCTTTCCTCTATTTCGTGTTCCTAATCTTCCAACCAAAATATTCAGTTGCAAAGTTTTTGTCCATAACCATCAACCAAATCAATCCAAACTTGATCCTCGAGCCCACACCTGCATCTTCATTGGATATTCCCCCACACAAAAAGGCTATAAGTGTTACTCACTAACCTTGCGCCGAATGTTTGTCTGTCGGGATGTTACCTTCTTTGAAAATGAACCATACTTTGCAGCATCTCATCTTTAGGGGGAGACTTTCAATGAAGATGAGACCCTTAATACTCTCCTCATTATACCTCATGATCCTACCACTACTATCACAAACAAGTCTAAAAACCAAGGTGTTATCCCAGTTTTAGATATTGTTTCCCCTGTGCAGCAAGAAGTTAGCACGATCCTTCCCAATAACAATACCACAACCGAAGTGCAACAGCCTACCACCACCGAAGTGCAATAGTCCCCTGATCAAGGAAAACAAGAATCTGAGTTTACTCACAAGGAATCGTTCTCCTGAAATCGACATAAAGAAGCAATTGCATCCCCAATCGAGGACCTGCTCAAATGTAAGTCTCACCTCCGCCACCATCCATCTATCTTCCAATTGCAGTGAGAAAGGGCACAAGGAGCTGCACTCAACACCCTATTTCTCGGTTTGTGTCCTATGGAAATTTATCTAAGTCTTACAAAGTTTTTGTGACTAATGTTGATTCTGTGAAAACTCCAAAAAATATAGAAGAGGCTGTTGAATCAGCTGAGTGGAGACAAGTTGTGATGGAAGAAATAAAGGCCCTCAAAAACAATGAAACATGGGAAGTCTTGGATCTACCTAAGGGAAAAAAACAATAGGATGCAAATGGATCTCCACTACGAAATTTAAACCCGATGGCCGTATTGACCGATACAAGGCTCGACTTGTGGCTAAGGGCTTCACTCAAACTTATGGTCTTGACTAAGACGAGATGTTTGCACCAGTTGCCAAGCTAAACACCATTTGAGTCCTCCTATCTCTTGTTGCCAACCTTGATTGGCACTTGACTCAATTGGATATAAAAAATGCTTTCCTCAACGGGGAAAATGAGGAGGTGTACATGGATTTCCCACCTGGGTTTGAAGAAAGCAAGGGCCAAGTGTGTAAGTTGAAGAAGTCCTTGTATGGGCTGAAACAATCTCCACAGGCGTGGTTCAGCCGATTTGCAAAAGCTATCACTAGCAGAAATTACATTCAAGGACAGGCAGACCACACCATGTTCTACAAGCACTCGAAAAGGGAAAATGCTGCATCCTCATCGTTTATGTGGACGATATAATATTAACAGGAGATGACTCAAGCGAAATTGTGAGGTTGAAAGAATTCCTTGGTACAGAGTTTGAACTTAAAGACTTGGGGAATCTTAAATGCTTTCTTGGTATGGAGGTAGCAAGGTCCCAAACAGGTTTTGTATTTCCATCTCCCAAAGGAAATATGTTCTTGATTTACTGTCAGAAGTTGGTTTGATGGGCTGCAAAACAGTCGAAACTCCTATGGAATTTAACATTAAATTGGGAACTGATGAGGATGGAGAAGAAATTGACAGGGAGAGATATCAACGACTAGTAGGAAGACTCATCTACCTATCTCACACCCGTCCAGACATAGCCTTCAGTGTGAGTGTTATCAGTCAGTACATGCATGCCCCGAGGGAGAAGCACCTGGAAGCTGCATATAGAATATTAAGGTACCTAAAAGGAACTCCTGGTAAAGGCCTGCATTTCAAGAAAACTGCCAACCAGAATGTGGAAGTCTACACTAATGCAGACTGGGCAGGTTCTGTTAACGATAGACGCTCTACAAGTGGCTATTGTAGTTATGTTTGGGGTAACCTCGTGACGTGGAGAAGCAAAAAACAGTCTGTTGTAGCACGCAGCAGTGCAGAGGCAGAGTATCGAGCACTAGCTCATGGTATATGCGAAGGAGTTTGGATACAAAGACTTATGGGTGAACTAAAAGTGCCTTACACGGACCTATGAAGATGTACTGTGACAACCAGGCTGCTGTCAGCATTGCACATAATCCTGTGCATCACGATCGTACCAAACATGTGGAAATAGATCGCCACTTTATAAAAGAAAAAATACACTCAGGAGAAGTGTGCATCACCTACCTACCTACTAGACAACAAGTTGCAGACGTGTTAACTAAAAGTTTGAACAGAAACATGTTTGAGGAACTTATTGGCAAGCTGGGTTTGATAAACATCTACACTCCAGCTTGAGGGGGAGTGTTGGAATTCCTAAGATTAAGGACAGAAAACTTACCTTATTACTAGGAGTTCCCTTGTAAATAAAAACTAATCTCAGTCACTGATTCTTAGGAAGTTACTGTTTTTTAGGGATTGTTTCCTTGATTGTGTTAATTCCTCTCTTTATAACTGTAAACTAATTAGCAGAATAAAATAACCTTTTCTCTAAGTTTGTTCAAGAATGAAGCATGGATCGAATCCCTTGTCCAAACTTAATTGTGAAACAATTATTACGATTATATTTGAATTAGATAGTATTATTTTCCTCATGATATCTGTGCTGGTACATTTTGTCGCTGTTCTGGGCAGGCTGAAAATGGGGCAGATAGAATGGACTGGGTTAACAAAATAACTGCAGTTATTACATCTCTTTTCAATTATCGTATCCGGCAGCAGGTTTTTTTTTCCTTTAAAGCCATTCCTTTTCCATTTTCTGTGATTTTGAAGCAACAGTTTTCATTAAATTGCTACTAATGGTGATTTGGTTGTCTGTTGTGGCTGCATTTGGGAAAAAAGCATGTGGAGAATAATGATTATTCTCACAGCGCGTCTTCGAATGCTAGGTCACCTAATAGCCGTCCTCCTTTAGGGACTGACCGAGTTAGCAACAGAGCAAAACCTGTCTCAGCTGTTCTCAGAGAAATTTCTGGAAATGATGTTTGTGCAGAATGCAATGCTCCAGAACCAGACTGGGCATCTCTTAATCTTGGCATATTATTATGCATCGAATGCTCAGGTGTTCACCGTAATCTTGGTGTACACGTTTCAAAGGTGCGATTTATTCTTCAAAGAGAAAGGGACCTCCCTTTTTCTTTTCTTTATTAATTTTGCCATGCTGGTTTTCAGTTTCTAGTTAATATTCTATATTTGTTCTTCAACCTGTTTAAGACTTCTTAGTAACATGTAGGTTATGCTCTTTGATATTCCTAAAAATTAGTGTCTACTTTTAGCTCTGATGTAGTTCTTTTTATGCTACTGAAAATTTATTCCTATAGGCTATAGTGGGGAGATTGAAGGATATTAGATAGCAGCAAAGGCTTCTTCCTACTTGTCGTTATTTTGGATATTACACTTTCCACATTTGGTTTAATGAAACTGAACTTAATGCATTATATATCATGTCTTAATTTTTACTGCCTATACAGTTGGTGTACCAGGTAAGAAGTCTTTCGTTTTAGATTGTTGAAACTGAATTGAATATCAAATTATGATCCCTTAAGTATTTACTTCCCTTCATCTCCAACATTTTTGGGTGTTGAACCTATCTGTTAGGAGAATATATTATACATTCAAACCTGCTTTTATACTTTCAATTACCTTCGCTGCAATTGACTTGAGTAGTTTTTCTACACGTTTGGGTGCTGCAGCAGGCAATTGGGATACTCTGTTGTACAATGTCAAACCTTCCATATTTCCAAATGATTTTCCTGTCATTGATTTACAAGTTGTTTTTCTGTGAAAATATGGTGGATTTTATACAAGTCATGCTGTAAAGCTCCAACCTCTGAATTTTATGAGTTGAAAGAATGTTCACCTGCTATTTTTACAAGCATAATAAGAAAATTTAAGAATCTCAGTACAAATAAGGAGACAGCTGATAGGAATTTCTATCATGACTTTGCTTTTATTTTAAGATTCATTCATGAAATATACTATTTTTTTCAATGCAGGTGAGATCTTTGACGTTAGATGTCAAAGTGTGGGAATCCTCAATTGTGGAATTATTTCGTTCTCTGGGTAATGCGTACTGTAACTCTGTATGGGAAGGTTCGCTTCAGAAGAATGAGAGGTAAGATTTCCTCGGGCTAACAAGAAAATGAAAGTGTGGCGACCTAACTGATTTGTTAATTTGTAGTGCTATTTCTTACACTGAACTTTAAACTGGAAAAACTTATCTTTTTTGTTTAAATAATGTTCTGTATAATATCCTTTTCTCTTTTGTTCTGCTTTGTTCTATATTTTTTGGGAAAAGTAAAACCCTCATTCTGTTTTTGTTTATTCTGTATAATATGACATTTGGTAGGAGTTATCACATCCTTTCTTTTTGTCCTACTCTTTGCTATAAGACACCCTTTCCCCCTAAAATGTGAGCCAAAAATTTCCTAAAATGATGCATTGTGTTTGTTAGATATGTTAGCATGATAATTGGTTACGTTCTAAATGAGTGAATTTGAGGAAATCAAAAGCTGATAGTGGTTTAACTTATGATCAATAAATGGTTGACCAGTTAGCTTATTTGTTTCCTAGTACCTAGCGATAAAATAAATCGCTTTCCATTTCATACTAAATGTAATTCTTCGCAGAGTGGATGAATCAAATGCTCATGGCACATCAATAACAAAACCATGCGCCAAAGATCCGATTTCCTATAGAGAGAAATACATTAATGCTAAGGTATTTTGTTGGATTTCTTTTTCTTTTGATGTTCATGCATCAAAATTCATACTTAACAAACAATGCATTTATTCATTCTGCCTCATCTCTGCTCTCCTTGCACTGTTCCATTTAAGGGGCAGTTGGCTGGGTTTTCAGTCAGCAGGAAGCCTCTTCTTGCATACTCACCTCCTTTTTAAGTATTGTGTGAATATTAGTCTTCTGCTACTTGTAATCATTTTGTACATTGATTGATGGATTATTTGGCTTCTTATGCAAGAAAGGAATAAACCATTTTAGGATATTATGTGTTATTCCTCATGTTCAAGATCATTTCATGTTGGATTCTTTGCCCCTCATACCCTCAGTAGCATTCATGTATACTGCTGAAAAGCAGGTGAACTTGCATACAGACATGTCCCCTTAGACTATTGCAATTTTGCACAAGTGCGAATTGCCATGCTGTTTAGGTAGTCTTTCATTTCCTGCATTCCTCTGATAAGAAATGCTGTGATTTCCAATACAAAGTCTAACATTTTTCCTTCTCTTAACCAGTACGTTGAGAAATTGCTAATCGTCAGAGATGCAGTGCAACCTGGGGTTCTTCCAAACTCTGCTAACATTTGGCAAGCAGTTAAGGCTGATAACTTACGAGAAGTGTATCGTCTAATTGCAATATCAGACACCAATATTGTAAATACCACCTTTGATGATGTTTTTACCATTGAGTTGTATCACCATGTTGTTGATGCACAAGACTCATCACTTGATAGCGACAAAGAGGAAAGGGATCCATTATCCTGTCCAAGAATCAAGGATTCGAATGAGCCAGGGAATTGTCTACAAGGTTGTTCCATTTTGCATCTGGCATGCCAACGTGGCAATCCTGTGATGGTTGAGCTGTTGCTGCAATTTGGTGCTGATATAAATATGCGCGACTTCCATGGCAGGACTCCTTTGCACCATTGCATTTCTGAAGGGAACAACCCATTGGCAAAGCATCTACTAAGAAGGTAGGCTGCATATTTTGCGTAATTACTTATACACAAGAAATCTGATATTTCTGACAAATAGATGACACAATCGAAGCATGCCTTAAGTCCAAATGATGGATACTAATTTTAGCCTGGTCTCAATCCAAATTACTACCCATTGGGTGAGGTGACCATACCCGTAATTCCCAATATTTCTGTAGACACATCTTATGTTGGACTAGGCATACACCTGCGCACCCCAGAACAGCTCTCCTGGGCAATCTATGACATCACAGTTCCCCCAGAGTGGTTTGATGCCACTTGTTACAAGCCTGGATTTCAACCCAAAAGACTGGGCTATGTGGGGGTGTTCGCCTTTTATATATTTATATGCCCAAGACAACTCTAGTTTATTTACATGAAGTGTGGGACTTCGATACACCTTCACTATGAAGTCGTTTTAGCCCCCTCTGGAGACACTATCATGTGGACTTGGTTGCACAAGGATACTGTATACCAAATAGTGTGACTCACCGTGATGAGAATTCATCGGCAGACAGAGCCATCATGTGGTGCAGGTGTGTGCTGAGTCCCACGTCAAATATGTATTAGCTACACAATTCTAATGTTAAAATTCTTCCTTTGGTATATAGTCTTCTTTCACTTGGAGGTCCTGATGGTTCTAGTTTGACCAGAGAATTGTATAATACCTGTAACTGAGAAGCTGTTTGTGGTAGAGCTGTGAGAATACTCATGTCCTAATTTTGGTTAAACTTAAATGAAATTTCATATTGTCCCTAAATTTGGAGATGGATGCTTTACCACATACCAAGTTATTTCATAAATCTATTTTATATAGGTAATAGGTTGCATTATTCACCTTATTTATTGCTCTTCTGATTCTTGATAAAAGGATGAGCTACGTATCACTTTTAATATATTGCTTTATTTGTTAATCTCATCTCAAATGGATAAACTGTTTTAATTTTACAATACAATGCAGAGGCGCACGATCAACCATTAAAGATTGGGGTGGATTAAGTGCTTTAGAAAGGGCTATGGAAAAGGGAGCCATTGCTGACGAGGAACTCTTTATTTTGCTAAGTGAAAGCTAGTGAAACAAACTTGGGTTACCCCAAATTTGTAAGTTTGCTTTCTCTCCCATGGTTTCCACTCATGTTGACTGTTGTTCCATGTAGCATAACAAGAACCTGCTATTGTCTTGGAATCTGTCGTCATAACCGAATTTTTTATCGTATAATATCTAAAACTAGATGTATTGTTGAATGGTAATTGTTTGGAGCCTTCCCTTTGTGCTTGCAATGGTGGGATGATTTTCTCCGTTGATTGTATTTTACTAACAGTCCCTGAACTTGAGGGTCAACTTGAAATAGAGGGGCAGTGGTGGTATATTATACTATGTTGAAGGTATGTGGGTGGGGTTTTGTTGTTATTTCCCTATAGATCGATTTTTATATTTGATTCGGATACGTGTTGTGTCGTAGGGAATAGTTTTGTGATTGATGTTGATTTACCTAATGTATGTGGCGTTGGATTTTATTGCTTTCATCCCCTTATATTACTTTTCAATACGTTAAACGAGCAATTTGATTTAGTGATAGATGTATATGTATTCATCCTTTTCGCCAAAATCTTGTTAAGAGTTTGTTAGAAATTATTGGGTGCAGTTCAGAGCAAATTTTAGACGCTCCTATGCACTTGGGAGGCTCCAGCGAGCCTTAGAAGATTCCAACAGTATTTTATTCCTGGTTTAAATATGCCCCCTCAGTGCCCATACTTCTCAGATTTTTTAAATTTAGTCCCTCTATTTCTATTTCCATGGAGAAAAAGAAAAAAAGAAGCAAACTTTTGATTCGGCTTAGAAATGGTCATTTATTTCAAAACAGAAAATTAGAAAGAGAAGAGAGGTAGATAAACTTCATTATATTTATTGTTTATTATAATTGAATTGGTCGGTTTAATTAGTTAATTTGGAAGTTAGAGGTTTGACTGGTTTAACTTCAGGTTGTTCGAAACTCAAAAACATTTAAGTTACATCCAGCATAGAAGGTTTTTAATTTAGAGTTTAATAGCTGTTTACGTTATAGAAATCACTTTAATGAAACATACGATATTATAAAATATACAACCAGAAAGAATATGAACAGAATGATTACGCGTATTGTTAGAAAAATATTAACTCACTTTTTAATAGGACATGACAATTACCTAAAGTTTTTTTATAAAGTTTATAATTAATTAGAGTTACTGAAACAAGAATGGTTTTAGATACTAGGTTTTTTTTTTTGTTTTTTCATTTTGTTGGAAAATCAAGCACTGTTGACAAAATGATTTTTGAAAATAAAAGTATATGAGAATTTTGGAAAAGAAAACGTTTTCGTTATTCTTTTAAAATGTTCTGAAAAATTAGAAAAGTCGAGCATATTTGAAAATTTGATGTTTTGGAAATTAGGAAGGTTCTAAGTAAATGTTCTTTAAGTTTGTTTTTAACTATAAAGCGACTCTATTTCTAAATCCTTACAAATATGAAAAGAATATAAAAATTATTTTGACTAATAATTTTTAACTTGTAATTATCTATTTTTTTCTAAAATATCTCGTAATGAATGTAACTTTTTGGTTGGAAGGGTAATCAATTTGGCTTTTTGAATGAAAGTGTTTTATTTTATTAAAATAGAAAAACATGAAAAAACTTTAATGACGAAAATGTATTTCCATTTATAAGTTTTGGACAATTAAGAAAGTTGATAATAAAAGTTTTTAAATCTTATTTATATTAAATAAAGTTGAAATTAAAAAGTATTTCTCATGTTTTATTATGAAAAAATAAATATTTAGTAAACCTCACGTGATGATCTTTAATGATTAAAGGTGTTTATTATTTTAGGTATTTTCTCGGTTTGAGTTAAGCTAATTGCCTATTGTTTGGTTTGTCCTTTTGTTCATATAATGGTTGAGAAAACTTCTTTAAAAATAAAAAGAAATTTGTGGGTCATAAGTTCCTTAACCTTTAAAATCTACACCACACCCAAAACCCTTATGCTGTTGTATTAGATTAGTACTCGTTGCATGTCTCAATAAGAAAATCAAAGTTAAAAAGAGCAGCAGTTTGCATAGTAACAATCACTCCAAACCGCCGCCGCCGCTACCACCCTTTCCATTCCCATTCTCTCTGCCTTTTACATCGCAGTGATTTCATAACGATGGCAGCCAGCCTCTCAAACCCAGTTTTCTTTCCACCCCTAAGCCCAAACTTCAAACCAACAAATGGCCCACCAAAGTCCGCATGTCTTTCCAAGAATCAGGCCCCTCCATCGCCGTTGTGGGCGTCACTAGCGCCGTCGGCCAAGAATTTCTTTCCGTCTTCTCCGTCCGTGAATTCCCTTACTGGTCCCTCAAGCTTCTCGCCTCCAAACGCTCCGCTGGGAAGTCCATTTCATTCCAAGACCGCACCTTTACCGTCCAAGAACTAACCGCCGACAGCTTTGACGACGTTGACATCGCGCTTTTTAGTGCTGGTGGGTCGATAAGCAAACAGTTCGGTCCCATTGAGGCTGATAAAGGCGCTATCGTGGTAGATAATAGCTCAGCGTTTCGAATGGTTGATGGAGTGCCATTAGTTATTCCTGAAGTAAATCCGGAAGCAATGGCCGGGATTAAAATTGGTAATAAACCCCAACTGTTCTACTATTATCTGCTTAATGGCTGCTACCCCTCTTCATCGCCATGCTGTATAACTTAAAAACTTTCATTTCATTTCATTTTTTGGGGGGTGTTCTAAATATTTAAGCTTTTTGATTGGTAGATTAATTGTAGAATTTAGTTTTGCATTGTTTGTTTTATGCTTTAATTTGGATTTCATGGATGATTGTTAGAAGTTGCAGTTGAAAACTATGATGCCGGGAATCTTCACTTTTCTTGAAATATCCATGTCCTACACCTATTTCCCGTATATGAGTATGAGAATATGACCCTCCAAGTATATAGAAACACTTGCATGAATTAGAATTCTACTAACAAATTGAAGACATGAAGTAAGAAATGAATGATGAGAGTTTCAATTAGTATGGTATAATGCTTTGTGTCGTTTGTATTTTATAGTGTGAAATTTACATGAGATATTGAGAAAGAAAACTATATGTTTTTAGTCTTTAGTGTAGGATATGTATTGTTCATTGTTTAGAGCTTTTTGCCAGTTTCAGTTCCCTCATCAAGCAACTTAAACATCCGACAATTTATGCTTCAAACATTGATTCTATTCATGATGTGCTGCAGGTGACTCGAATGGTGGTCAGTACATATCAAGCAGCCAGTGGTGCTGGTGCTGCTGCTATGCATGAGCTTGAGCTTCAAACCCGTGAGGTTATTTGATTCAGTTTCTTTTCCCTTTTCATTTTATTGTTTCCTATTTTATGTGATAGTTTGACTAATTCTTCTAAATTGGTTAATTGCTGCATTATTTTAGGTCTTGGAAGGGAAACCACCAACTTGGAATATCTTTAAACAACAAGTACATATTTCTCTTACATTGTACGAAATGCTTTTCGTCTCGCCATGCTCCTTACAGTTTTCCCTTATTTCTTGCACGTATGCAGTATGCCTTTAATTTGTTCTCACATAATGCTCCGGTTCTTGAGAATGGATATAACGAAGAGGAAATGAAAATGGTAAAAGAGACGAGAAAAATCTGGGTAAGTAATCAGTGTTCTGTATGTATAAATCATCAAATATGTTCTTTTCTTTTGAATTTTCTATTGTGAAGAACAATCATCTGAGAGAGGCATGTTTTATTTACATGATTGTGTTCCTTTTTTTAATCAGAACGACATGAATGTTAAAGTCACTGCTACATGCATACGAGTGCCTGTGATGCATGCTCATGCTGAGAGCGTGAATCTTCAGTTTGAGAAGCCCCTTGACGAGGTAATATTTTATTAAGTTGTAGATTTGGAATTGTATCATCAGTATATGAAATAAAAGTAATGTAAAAAGCCACAAACATTTGACTTATTCTTGTCATTATAGCTAGTTTTGTGCTTCTACATGCATTGCATCATCTTTCAACTTTTGAAGCTCTTTGTTAATTGTTTTTAGGGCTTCTTCTCATTTACTTGTATTTATGAGTTTGTCGCCCCCTTTTTTTTTTTTTTTTTTTTTTTCCTTTCATCATTTTAGTTTCAATTTTATGACTAGAACAAGAGAAATTAGAAGTGGCAGAAACATCTCACGTTCATACTTTCAAGCCACATTGTCAGAGACAACTATTGTTTGAGTATGATTTCTTAGCATGTTGGTTTCAATAAGAAAATGTACAGTACTAGAAGAACGGCCTTGGACCTTGATTTATATCATCCCTAATAATAGTGGCCTGTATCAAACGGAAGAGGGCAGACTGCAACAGAAATGAGAGTATCCGTTACACATTGAAACTAAATTTGGAATATTCGGGGTTTTAGAAGCTTGTTTATTGCTTTGATCTTGTAGAGAAAGTGTGCACTGGCAAAAAAAACTGTTTTCTGGCCTAATAAATCTTCTTCATGATAAATATGACATTGGTTTTATCTTGGTTCTTTATTTGGAAATTGTTGATCAGGACACAGCAAGAGAAATTTTGAAAACTGCACCAGGGGTAGTAGTTATTGATGATCGGACTTCTAATCGCTTCCCAACCCCATTGGAGGTATCAAACAAAGATGAGGTTGCAGTTGGCCGGATTCACCAGGATGTGTCTCAAGAAGGCAATCATGGGTAAATTTTCTCATTTCCCTACATTTCTTTTGTGTGTGTTCCCTTGTAGATAATTTTGATGTGAACACGAAATTTTACAATAGGTTGGACATGTTTGTCTGTGGTGACCAAGTTTGGAAGGGAGCCGCCCTGAATGCTGTTCAGATCGCTGAGTTGCTCTTATGATCTTGCCCGGGGGTGTAAATTCATTCAGGCAATTAGATTCGGATTTCACTTGAGTTTATTTAATTTTGGTATATAAAAATACATGTATCATGTTTTGGAGAGTTGAAAAAAATTTTGAGGGTGTTTTTGTAGCATAAACAACTAGAGGGCTTGTATCTCAAAGTATATGTAGGTGCATTAATTAATGTTCCCAGTTGGAGGGAAATTGTGTTCAAAGAATCTTCTTAGAGGCTGCATTGTAAAGGTGGAAGCCATCATCTGTGTATTGGGGTCATGTTTATTTAACTGAATTGACCATACACCATAAGATAGTCATTTGAAGGAAGGAAGTGTCCTTACAAATGGGACATCCCTCACCATTAAGTAGAAATCTACCAAACCAACGCAAAAATCCTACGACAACCCAACGTCCGCAGATGGCTCTCAACACTAGCACGGTCTAAACCACTAGAAAGCTCCTTGTCAAATCTATTTTCGTGCCACACTTTAAATTTTTATTAGTTTGCATTTTGTGCGTTTAATTTGTTAATTGATTTTTAAATAATTTATTTAAAATCATTGTTACTTATAAATATTAATTTTAAAAAAAACTAAGGTAATTTGTTTTATGATAAATATTAAAAACATTTACACTAGATTAATAAATACATTTAATAATAGTGATTAAAAATAACTGATAAAATTTGGGGTTTTTACTTGAATATATTTAAAAAAATTAAATACCCAAATAAGTTGTCGATTAAATTATTTACTAAAATAGTATGTTTTATTTAGTCGCCCCTATCGGACAGTAGCGCTACTCTATTTTTTATATTAAAATATATTTTTTGTTTTTGTAAATAAAATATTAATTTTTTCTCTGATTAGTATATGACCCGTGTATAGATACGAAAATAGTATACAGGTTGAGCCTATCTGATAGACGCGACTTGTTGAGCCTATCTGACAGGCGCGACTAGTTGTGCCTATCTCAGAGGCGCGGATGGTGGGGCCCATAGGAGTGTCTGTCGCTTAATTTTTCCTATTTATACCCCCGAAAATCAAATGAGTAACAGACACAAAATTTAGCAGAACGAAAATAAAAAGATAGGGAGAAGGAAAAAAGAAAGGAAAACAAGAAGAAGGATAAGGGCAATTTACTAAAATATACCAAAATTTTAAAAAAAATTATGAAAATGGGTTGAAATTTTGATTATTTACTAAAAAGGGTCATTTCCCTTCAAAACGCGTCTACGTCAGCGCGTTTTGGGGGGATGTAGCAGGAAAGCACGCCCTAGAGGGAGCGCTTTGTGCTATTTCAGCACAAAACGCGCTGACGTAAACGCGCTTTGCTGATATGGCACAAAGCGCTCCCTCAAGGGCGCGCTTTTGCCATCCTTCCCAACGCCTTTTAGCTATTTTTAGTATTAGGGTATGAGATTTTAGGGTTTTAGGGCTAGGGTTTAGGATTTTTATGGTCGTTCAGTTTAGGATTTTTAGGGACAAATTAATGAACTAGATTATAGGGTTAATTAGAGTTTAGTAAAAATATGTTTAGGGTTTTGGGGAAAATATATTCTCAAAATAAAAATTATTTGAATTTTTTTGACAGTTGTATCTAGCAAAATAATTTTGAAAAGACGTTTTTGAACAAGTAGTGCCGAAAACGCTTCAAGCAGGATGCATTGTCAGCAAGAGTACTGAAAAGAACTCCCACGTGGACTCTCTTTTGCTACACTAGTCTCCGACAAAATAATTTTGAGAAGACGTTTCTGAACAAATAATGCCCCGAAACTCTTCAAGCGAGGATCTTGTTGTCGAAAAAGTCTTGAAAAGAGCTCCCACGTGGATGCTCTTTTGCTCTGATAGTCTCCGGTAAAATAATTTTGAAAAACGTTTACGAACAAATAGTGCCCAAAACGCTCCTTGAAAAGAACTCCTACGTAGACGCTCTTTTGCTACAGTAGTATCTGGCAATCCTTAGACTATAAATCAGTCAAATTTCATTCTCAGTTTGCATAATAGAAATTGAGACAAAAGAAAAATAGAAACTGAAAATGAGTGAATGTATTAATGCTGTTATTTACTACGATAGTAAGGTTTGTGACACCGAAAATGGTGTTGTTTTTTTATCAGAGAACACAGCACGACTGGGTTTTAATCGGAACATAGATTTGATAGAACTTCACAAAAGAATTAGGCGTAAAATCTTCGGAACAACGCCAATGAAAGTTCAGTCTATTAAGTATAGATTTTGCGTTTCGGTTGATCCGGTGAGATATGACTCATTCGACATCAAAGGTCCTCGGAGCTTTGAGGCAATGGTAGAGACTCATCTTGCCAGTGGATTACCTTATCTTGAGGTATATGTACAATTTTCATCTCCAAGTGATCTTCTTTTGACCTCAACATCTATTGCTGTTCGAGGGGAATACACGACTCCAAGCCGACACTCTGTTAGTGGGAGGCAGAATACAAAGTGCCCATGTTTGGTGGTAGTATGGAAAACATAACCCCTGCACGACACTCGGTTGATGGATGGGACATGCATATCCTTCCTTCGACGTTCAATGATAGAAATACGTATTGGGGAACGTCATCAACTTCTAATGGTTGGCAATCGACATATGATTGGGAACGTTACGAAAGATGTTTAAGGAGGGATAATGTACTCCCCACGACATCCACCGTCGAGGGACCCTCGTTCGTTGCAGATTATGATGGGTCGGATGATGAGTCCGATGTGGATCCACCTCGAGAGCCCGGGCCCGATGGTTCAGAAGTTGCATTATTTTCTGAATCGGAGCCTGTTCTACCCGTATTGAAGATGTTGAGGGCAGTTCAGATGAAGAAGAAGAAGATCAACTATTGAGGGCGTACTCGCCTCCAGCTCACATGCATAATATCGATCTATCTCAAGACGATGCATTAGAGTTTCCTGAACTACCACACCGGACGCGTGATCGTACAAGTTCGTCGTTGGATTCGGGTGAATTAGAAGTTGGTAAAGAGTTTTCCAACAAGGATGCTTTTCTTAGTGCATTGAAATAATACAACATCAAGAACGGGGTTAACTACAACGTGGTTAAATCCAAGCTCGATAAGTAAGAGGCGAAGTGTGCAGTGCAAGACGGTACATGTTCATAGAAAATCATAGCCTCGTTGAGGAAAAGGACAGGCTTGTGGGAGATCAAAAAGTACAAAGGTCTACATACATGTCTTGCCGGTACAGTATCACTATGTGTTCAATATTTTTTAATAATACTAATATTACATAATGTTGCATTATTTAACGTAATTCATTGACAGGTGTTTCACAATATCATCCGAAGATAGATTCAGAGATGATGGCTGACTTAATAATACCGATGGTGAAGGCGGATCCTAAGACTACAGTGTCGGCCTTAATTGGCAATATTCGTAGCCAATTGGGGTACACACTTGTTTACCGGAAGACTTGGATAGCCAAGCAGAAGGCGTTAGAAAAGTTGCATGGTCGGTGGGACGCTTCATATAATAAAGTGTGGCAGTGGTGTTAGGTGCTGGAGAGATATGTTCCAAGCAGCATAACAGACCTTGAAACGGAACCGACGTACTACAATGATCGATTGCTCCGTGGATACGCAGTGTTCAAGTGTCTGTTCTAGACATTTAAGCAATGTCGAGACACATTTATATACTGCAAGCCATTGTTACAAATTGACGGTACCTTTATGTATGGTAGATATATGCATCGGTTATTGCTAGATGTGGCAAAGGACGGCAGTGGGAGAACCCTTCCAATTGCGTTTGCAATAACACCGGGGGAGTTAGCTGATGACTGGGATTTCTTCCTATCTAGGTTAAGGAGGCATGTCTGCCCCCAACCTGATATATGCATTATATCGGATCGGGGCCCTGGAATATTAGCCGCAATAGAGCGATAGGGAAGTCTGTGGCATCGCACACACCATCGATATTGCCTAAAGCATGTTGCGTCCAACTACCACCGGCAACATCGATCTACAAGTCAATGACGGCAAGTGACCAATATGGGTATGTAATATCTATTAATATAATTTCGTTTGTAATATTCAATTTATTCTAAGTTGAAGAGTGGTATGTAATATTCGCTATCAACTTATATTGGCAGGGTACAAGATCAATAAGGACCGTTTTTAGGAGATGTTGGCAAGTTTGAGAGAACTTAACGAAGAAGGTGCAAATTACCTATGCAATATTCCTTTCGAACAGTGGACACAAGCATACGACGGCGGCCTAAATATGGCCCTATGACCTCAAACTTGGCCAAATGCATAAATTATGTTATAAAAGGAACGCGCCATTTGTCGATAACATCGGTTGTGCGAAAGATATATTTTTGTTTAGCGGTACTATTTCCGAAGCGAGCAGCGAGTTATAAAGGCCAAATGCAAGGAGGCCATGTATGGTGCGCAAAGGTCTTACGAGAAATTAACAAGGGGAAGACACGGGCCAACACCATGCACACAGTGTGTCACGATCGCGACAACCTATGGTTTCGTGTGACGGAGTTTGACAGACCGAACCAAGGTATTGTTGGCGGGCAATATCATGTACACTTGAGAAATAGGACTGCGACTGTGGGATATTTGATGCACTTCGTTACCCATACGCTCATGTACTTTCGGCTTGTCAGAATCTCCGTCTTGATCCAATGAGCTATGTCGACGAAGTGTATAAAATAGAAAACATGTACAACGTGTGGAGACACGTGTTCCCACCAGTCCCAGATGAACGTAAGTGGCCGTCTATATCGCTTGCACTATATAAGCTGTTGTCGGATAGACAACTGAGGCACAAACCAAAAGGTTGACCTTACTCGACTAGAATACGCAACAATATGGATATCCGAGAAACGGCCAACCAACGTAGGTTGTGCGGATGGTATAGGAACCCAGGCCATACATCTCGCTCGTGTCCAAATCAGAATAGTTAACAGTCTTCTTAGCTTTTTTGTCTCTTGGTGGCTATGTAAATTCTATTTATTTCTTGATGAAAACGGTGAACTTTTGTAGAAGGACTAATTTGCAAAAAAAAAATTAAATTACAATAAAAAAACAAATCTTAGACTTTTATTTTTAAAATTAAATTACAAAAATAAAAAAAATAACTTTTATTTTATTAAATATATTAAAATTAAATTACAAAAAATAATAAACAACTTTTATTTTATTAAAGATATTAAAATTAAATTACAAAAAAAAAAAAATAACTTTTATTTTATTAAAGATATTAAAATTAAATTACAATAAGAAAAAATAAACAACTTTTATTTTATTAAAGATATTAAAATTAAATTACAATAAATAAAAATAAATAAAAATTTTATTTTATTAAAGATATTAAAATTAAATTTAAAAAATAAAAATAACTTTTATTTTATTACAGATATTAAAATTAAATTACAATAAGAAAAATAAACAACTTTTATTTTATTAAAGATATTAAAATTAAATTACAATAAAAATAAAAAATAACTTTTATTTTATTAAAGATATTAAAATTAAATTATAAAAAATAAACAACTTTTATTTTATTAAAGATATTAAAATTAAATTACAATAAAAAATAAACAACTTCTATTTTATTAAAGATATTAAAATTAAATTAGAAACAAAATAAAATCAACTTTTATTTTATTAAAAAATAAAATATATATATTACAATTAAAAAATAAAAAATTTGGAATCAATGTTGGTGTCGATTAATCGATGCCACATGGGGTGGTTAAGCAGGTTATCTGTTGATTCCTCCTTCTAGCTTCCGTGAGTCGTGGAACCTCGGTGGGATTCTAGTTCCTCCGGCGGTGGAGTGCAGTTGTAGGTGTTGGGAGGATGACCCACCTTGATAAAATAACGATCATGGAGGTGTTTACATAAACCATGGCAGGGGTGTCTAAATCCCAAAAGGCGAAGGAGACTGGTAAAAAGAAGAGCTCCCCGACGGCGGCTCGTGTGATCTCTCATGTGACGGCGGCCTCAAGGTCGGCTGGCCAGTCGGAGTAGTCGGGAACAAACTCGAATCGGGCCATGCATTCAAACCTGCAGTGGGACTGGGAAAATGAAACATATATAGGTTAGGATACATATAAGGGCTAGGGTACACACTTCGCATAAAGGCTAAAGGCTGTGATGTCGGTGTCGTCAGCTGAAGTGTTAGGCCTGGTGACTGTGTGGGCATTGTTGATGGGCCCAGTTATTGTGTTGGCACTGTTGATGGTCCCGTCTCATCACCCCTTCTCTTTAGATTTAAAAGGCCCCGTCGTTCTCTTTGTTCACGAAGTTGCCGTCGCCTCTCCTCTTCCGACAATAAATACAACTTACCATGGATCCTAAATCATAGAATGTATTCCGGCACGCACGCTAACTCAAGAACGACTATCGGTTCCTGAATAGGTATGTAATCATACCGGTTCTCCCACATCTCGATATATGCTGATCAAAATCTTGGTCAATCCGTGTGCAACTGCCGTAAGTCAACTTTGTGCTCATCATCGAGTACCTTAGGTGGCACGGGAATCGGTTGTCAGAATCCAAATTGTCGTAAAACCCAATCTGACTGGTGCATCTCCACGGTGGCATAGTTGATCAATGGGACCTTCACATGCCAAATGTTTGGATTTACCAATAACTCCTCCGAAATTACTACCCGAATTGCGGATCCTCGTATGGTGTCCATTGAAACTATACTAACATGACCAAAATATTAGTTATATACATAATACTAAATACTAAATACAAAATACTAAATTATAAATACGAAATTTGAAATGACAATTTTATTGCCAAAATATATTTTATTTAATACTTACTTGTGATTTCGATCGTTGGTCCACTAGAAGTCGTATATCTTCAAGCGAGGTAGGTATTCCAACATAACTCGCTGAATTGTTTCTCCTAATTAAATAAAATTTTAGTATACAATTATACTTTAAATCTATGTAATAATTGTAGAATATAATATTAAATTTATCTCGTTATGAGTGGGAATGTATATGGGTGGTTGACTCGAGGACATAAAAATGGAAATCGAAATCGTGCCTATGACTGCAGTAGTGATAGGCAACCTCCGATTTTCGCTTTACTCAGCCGCGTCGCCCTGCACATCTCCCGATACAATTTTGATAGCACAGCAGACCTCCAACTCAATTCATCAGCTGCTCTAAAATCAACAAGTTTCAGCAGCCATCTTAGGTGTACGAGGTTTCGAGACAGATCTGGCATCAAATAGCCTCCAATCATCTCAAGAATGTATGCCCGAGCATATCGTATTCTTTCTATTTCAGTCGAACCATTATTCGGCTCCGGGAATGTTCTCGTAACCAGCCCATCTCGATCCGACCTCTATAAATGTTATCCGAAATGGCACCCAAAAGCTCGCAGTATACGACAATCCAATCGGTAAAAGTTATGGACCCGGTGACTACGGACTCATCCACCGGCAATCCCAATTGCAACTGCACATCTTCCAGAGTGATAGTACACTCTCCGCATGAAAGATGGAAAGTGTGCGTCTCGGGTCTCGACCTCTCTATCAACGCACTGATTAAGTTCGGCTCCAACTTGCACCCCCAGCCTATCGTGGCCACGTGCCAAAACCCCGCTTACCACAGGTAATTCTCGATAAACGGCGATGGCGGACCAGGTATATTGCGAATATAGCATTGCAACACCCGATCTATAGACTGTTTAAAAAATTATAAAATAAAAATTGATTAAAATTGCATAAACCTAAAAAATATTAAATAGTATTGAAAAATTAAAATTAAAACTTACCATTTACATTTGATCGACGGAGATGTGCTTATCGTCGAGACGAATTAATTCCCGACCATTGGTAATACAATTGAATATTTTAAAATTTATCAAAAAATATTTCAAAAAATTTAAAAAAGGTCTTTTTTGTAAATATTAAAGGACTATTTTGAAATTTGAGACGAAGTTTCAAGGAATTTAGGAGGAATTTGAGAGGAATTTGAGAGAAAGATGAGTAAGGGCTAATGTGTGAAAAAAATAAAAGGGTTGGAGGTTTTTATAAGTTTTTTTACAGTTGGAGGCTCAACGGTCAAAAAATTTGATCAGTTGAAGAGAAAGCGCGCCTTGAGGGCGCTTTCGCGCCACATCGACAAAGTACGTCCACGTCAGCGCGTTTTATGCTGATGTGGCAGAATGCGCTCCCTCAAGGGCACGCTTTCCTGTTGCATCCCCACAACACGTGCTGACGTGGACACGTTTTGTGGAGAAATGACCCTTTTCCGTAAATAATGCAGATTTTGACCCTTTTCTGTAATTTTTTTTGGTGTTTTTTGGTAAATTAGCCGAAGGATAATGTATTTTAGTTTATTTCTTTTTAAATAGAATGTAGAGTTTTGTTAGTAATTTTATTATTTGAAAGTTATTTTGTTAGGTTATCAATTTTGTTAGCTTTTGAATGAAAAATTTTGCATTAAAAATTTTATGTAATTTTTTTGCTATTCGAAACTGTTTTGAGAATTTTGAAAAATTTTTAACAGATCTAGTATTGAAAATGGAGAATCAATTTTTTGTATGTGTTTATTTCGATGGAGAAATTTTGACAACAACCGTGGGATTTATATTTGAATGTCGCAAACAAGTGGCAATGAGATTTAATAGAGATATCTCATTTGGTTATATGAAGGAAAAAATTAATGAAAAAATTTATAGGCTTTGTGGGAGAAGGATCTCAAAACTTTTCTACAAGTTTTTAGTTTCGACGGATCCCATAAAATTTACCGAAATGGAACTTGTAGACGATGAAGACGTGAAGACAATGGTTGCTCTTTATTGTGGGACTCGGAGCAACCAAAATGCACCGATTTAGTTATTTGCTGAGTTAGCTAGTGTGGAGGCAACTGAAGATCCCACTCCATCAGGTGAAGAAGATAGAGCTCAAGAGCCGTGAATGATGGTTCCGATATAGTACGTTGATAGTCAATCAACTATACACGAGATCGACATTGATCTTAATGTTGCACCCTAGACTGATGTGGTTGGTGATGATGTATACCATAGTAGTGATCCTTCTGATCACGAAGTCGATAGTGAGAGTGATCTCGACGTGGACGAGATCCCGGATGTATTGACGACGAAGGCATGAATGAGGATGGAAACGTTAACGTGTCTTCAGTCGAGAACCAAATTTTTCGTATTGTGATACATAATAATCCTAGGGCACATATGTCTCGGATAGAACCTGATGCGGCGCATGCAGCCGAGTTTCTGGAGTACCCTGAAATACTAACTGCTCACTGAATGGCCGTATATTCTGATCCTGAGGAGTTGTTCGTGGGCCAGGGATTCGAAAGTAAGTAAGAATATGTACCTGAGGAGTTGTTCGTGGGCCAGGATTCGAAAGTAAGTAAGAATATGTATTTGCCATTAAGCGGTATAGTATGAATATATCAGTAGATTACAAAATCGTGTCTAAACCGACATTATATATTGGAGAGTGTTGGAGGTTGGCGGAAGGCTGCAATTGACTAATAGGAGCTGTATTTATCTATAAGTCACAGATATAGGAGATACGGAAATTTGTTGGGCCTCACACATGTACTTCAACACGTATGACAAAAGATCATCGAAAATTTGATTTCAAAAATTTCTGTATGTGCATTATGCCAATGGCGAAAGACATGCCGACCATTAAAGTTTCGGTACTGATTGTCAAAATGCAGGCACGATTCTAGTATCGACAATCATACCGGAAGGCATGGATAGCTAAACAGATGGTAATAGAGCAATTGTACGGGGATTTCAATGTATCATACAATGAGTTACAAGGATAGATAGCCGCTATGAGGGAGTACGTGTCGGGGACTGTCATTGAGTTATGACACGATCTTATTACGGGCTGGATGACCAACTACAATCGGGAAAAGAAATTTCCATCGGATGTTCTGGATGTTTGATCCATGTGTATGCGCATTTCCCCACTGCAAGTCATTTGTGCAAGTAGATGGGACTTGGCTATATGGAAAATATACACAGATCCTACTTCTTGCGGTTGATCAAGACGGCAACAGGAACGTGCTCCCGATAGCATTTGCCATCGTCGATAAGGAGAACATGGAATCATGAGAATTATTCCTTACCAACCTTCGGAGGTATGTTATTAGCAACGATAATTTTTGCATCATATCTAATAGAGGAAAAGGATTAATTGCCGCCATTAGGCGTTCTGGTGTGCCATAGAGATTTGTTTACTGCATCCGGCATATTACGGCTAACTTCCAGCGAGATTATAAGAATGCAAACTTGAAGAGACAAGTTGTAAGAATGGGTAAATGATTATCTTATATTTTCAATATAAGTTTTAATGTTTTAGGTAATACTGTAACTTATCTTTTCTTAATACATATGCACGGTATACGAGCTAGAAACCACACATTTTCCGGCAAAGAATGACTCGACTTGAGAGTGACATGAAGGGTCAAACGAACACATCTTTCCGACAGTGGTTGGGTACCATGGAGCCGTGGCAATGGGCTCAAAGTTTTGACGAGGGCTTTCGTTATGGTCAGATGACTACAAACTTGGTGAAGGGGATCAACACTGTATTGTTGAAAACACGACATTTTTTGATTTCATCTGTCTTGTCAGTTACATTCTACAAGTTGGCTACCTTGATGCCAAGAATGAGTTAGCAACAAGTCAACCAAATGGAGGCTTGACACGTGTTTGTAGAAGATGTCAAGGATACGATGGTTGCAAACTGTCGGATGGCGAGATCGATGACTGTAGAAGTATATTCAAGACGTAATGAAACGTTTTGAGTTACAGAGACCATTAGTCGTTGACTCAGTATACTACCTAGGTCCTACGAAGTTGATCTCCAAAACAGACGGTGCGATTGCAGGAGGTTTCAAACACTTCATTATCCATGTGCACATGTCGTGGTAGCTTGTGCTAAAGTCTCGCTCAATATAGAACAATTTATAGATGAAGTGTACACCCTCGAACGCACGTTGCGTGTATGGGAGAACGAGTTCCCTATGCTTCCTGACCTATATACTTGAGAGGTACCACCGATGACCTTCTAGCTTGTCCCAGACAAAGGGTTGCGTAAGAACCCAAACCCGGCTAACTCCAAGTATGGTATTAGGCGTTCATCTGGTAGAAACCCTACACTATTAACATGGGCCCTTAATACGCGGTACGGACCCTAACATTATTAAATTAGCAAAATAGTTAATACAATATAATTTAATTCCGCAAATAACATGAGTATCAAATAAAATTTTATTACCATATCATTAATAGTACTTGATATGTGATTATTATTATTAATCAAAGAACCCATTTGTTGCAAATAAAATTTTATTACCATCTCATTAATAGTACTTGATATGTGATTATTATTAATCAAAGAACCCATTGTTGCATCTGCAATTTAAAAATGAATTCATTTAATTTGTTTCAAAAATACAATAAATTATTTCAAAATTCGAAACAAAATGCCGTAAATATCTAATAATTTCTCATAATTTATCTACAATAAAAAATTATGTTAGATTACAATAATAATATAATTAAAATTAATATAAACTATCTAAACATAAAAACATATGAATTTAAAAATAGGAATAGAAACATACCGATTAGTTTCTTTCAAACAACCCATAAAATTATATAACAACAAATTTAATCAACATTTTAATAAATCAATAAAATTTATCAAATAAATAAAAATCAAATAAAATTAAATTAAAAAAATCACAAAACACTAAACTAAACACTAACAATTTGTATAACCTCAAAATAACTATAAAATTATTTTAAAAAATTCATGTACATGCATTTAACTTTGTGCATTGATATTTGTGGGTGTTAAACTTTTTAATTAAAATGTTAAATAATTTTAATAAAAGCATTTGCCAATATCTTAATTCATACTTGAGTCAACTCTAAAAGTGCATTAAATAGAATTCAAGATTCATATCCTACTTGTTATTGTAGATATAAATATTCATATCCCATATTTTTCACACAGCCAAAATTCTACTCCCATTGTTCAAAATATTTCTTAATTATGAGTTTTGGGAAACATTTTTAATTGATACTATTAATGTATTATTATCAATTTTTAATTTTTTAAGTTGCTGTTAAGTATTGTTATGTTAATAATTGATTTATTTTCTTCAATATTTCTACAATCATTTTTCTTATAAAAATAATTTTAAAGTACATAAATTTATGAAAAGAGTCTTTTATGATTAAACTTGGACAAATTGATATCCAAGTTGATATAAAAAGATTAAAGGAGTTAACAGCAACTATTAACATACCAATACTTAACAACAACTTAAAAAATTAAATGAGCTTAAACATCATTTATCTAAGTTCATTTTCAAAATGAAATGATTTTTAATTTTTTATAAACTTATATGTTTTAAACTCACCAAATACTAAATTAAACACAACAATTTATAACTTAATCCTAAATTACTAATAAATTAATTTTAAAATAATTACAAACACAAAAATTTATAACATAATCTTAAATTATTAACAAATTAATTTTAAAATAATTATAAAAAAACTACATTCATACAAAATATTAACCTAAAACCATAAACACTAAACATAGATAATTTATAAATAATAATTAATAAAAAATTTCACAACATCTTAATTAAACTCATTAAATTATAAATAAAATTATTTACTAAAATAATACATTACCTTTTTTTCTTTCTTTTTTCTTCTCCTCTCTATTTTCTTTCTCTCTTCCAGTGTTGAGTTTTTGGTTTGGGAGGCCATGCTTATAAGGTCCCCATTTGCAATGATTTTTTCCCTTTAAAGGGACAACTCGACAATACGCAATTGCAAAGAACAACCAGAAGGGAGATGCAGATGCATGCATGCAGGCGCTGGGGAGGGTGTGCATTGTGCAAGGCATTCGCGCCTACCTGTCAGGCACGACTTATTTTCGGATACTTTTTAGCCTATATTTTAATTCGTTGACTATATTTTGACTTATATAAAAAATTAAATATTTTCAATAAAAATTAAAAATAACATTTTATTTAAAAAAAAAAAAAACATATTTTATATAAAAAAAGGAGTCGCGCCTGTCAGATAGGCGCGACTAAAAAAAACATACCATTTTGATAAATAATCCAGCTGACAACCTATTTGGGTATTTATTTTTTTAAAAAATTTATTTATGTAAAAAACCCATAAAATATTTTCCTCCAACACCAAACAAATAACAAATAGATAAACAAATGGTTTTAAAGAGTAGTTAAAGTAAAACAACTTTAAAAAATTTTTAAAAAAATCATAATACTATATTATATTATCATCAATTAAAACAATCTTTGATCATTTTTTGACATTGTTCAAATATGATTCGATATCACTCCTGACAAGTTCAAGTAATTTTTCGACTAAAATACTCATAAATTTCGATTTTTTAAAATGATCACTTAATTAGGCCGATTTTTGAGAAATTTACAGGAATAAGCCGTTTTAACGAAAACACTTCCCTAAATGTGCCAACACCAATAATTTTTTTTATTTCATGATGCCACCTCTTAATGTGGAAATAAAACTTACAAAACATGTTTTTATATAGACTTAAGTCTCATTTATCTTATTTTCTTAAGCGATGTGGGATGTGGGATATGAATATATATAGACTCATAATCCATTTGCAACTTGTTCTTAGACAATGTGAGATTACTTGCTCTTACACCAATATTTTTTCCCTTGTTTGGTGCTCTAAATAAAGGGAGAGAGAAAGGTGAAGTTGTGTGTGTGAGAGAGAGATTATTAAATAAAATTTTAATTAAATTTAATTTTAATATTATTAAAAATGTCATGTATAAACTCTTAATTAGTTGAAAGATTTTTATAGGCCATACTAGTTATGAAATTATTGTTTAGATCTTTTTTGACAAAAAAATATAAACTTAAATATCTAACAAAAATATGTAATTTGAAGGTTGCTTATTCCAACTTTTATTTTATACAACAAAAGTATAATAATAATAATAATAATAATAATAATAATAATAATAATAATAATAATAATAATAATAATAATAATAATAATAATAACCGAACAAACATGGCTATTAGTGATAATTATGAGATCATATAATACTTTTTCATTAATGTTTACACAAATACTAAAACTCCAAAGTTGGTTATCAATTAAGTGAAATGAACTCAACAAAACTAATTAAAATAAATAAAATTTCAATAAAAAATAAAATACAACACTCTACATTCGTATTTTTTTATTTTCAATTTAATATATATTCTAGAATACTCTCTATATTCTTATAGATAAAACAGTTTGTGTAGCCTTTAATATTATATCGTTATTTATAAAAATGATAAAAATTTGCAAGTGTAAATAACATTTTTAAAGATAAATTAATACATGATTATAAAATGAAAAATAAAACAAATATGGTAATGTATAAAATTTTCATGATAAAAATGAAAGAAAATAAAAAAATTATATAATGTAGCCTTTAATCTTATGTTGTTAGTTAAAAGAGTAAGTAATCTCACATTCTCCAGGAACAATGTGCAAATGAATTATGAGTTTATATATACTCATATTCCACATCCCACATCGCTTAAGAAAATAAGATAAATGAGACTTTGGGTCTATAAAAAACATATTTTGTAAGTTTTATTTTCACATTAATATGTGGCACCAAGAAATAGAAAAATAACATTATTTATAAATTTAAATTTAAATTTAAATTTTAATCGGCATATAACTTTAATATTAATTAAGTGGTAATTAAGATATTAGACTTCTATTCTAATAATAAGTATTTACCTAAATAAAATGAGCATAATTAAAAAAAACTAACAAAACTTTTTTACCTCAAAATTGTTTAACTAATAATGATCAATTAAATTATAATTATCACAAATTATATATATTATTTTTAGAGTTATGTTAAAGTAATAACACTTTTTAAAATTACCATAATTTTTAACTAATAATTCTAAATTATTTTAAAACTTGTTATGAATATCTTATTAAGTGGATGTCCATCATGATCAAGATAAAATTTTAATGTAACATCTTGGAACTGGGCCTAGTAGGATTGGGCCCAATGGGCCTTGGGGGTAGTAGCATTTAAAATTTTTGAGAACAAGAGAATGGTACTAAGGCAAGTTGGACCTTTTAGGTGAGTGATTTTGGAAGGTTAGGAGGCTTTTATGAAGTCCCGGGTTAAAGTTAGGCCATAGGAAAAATTTTGATTTTAGGTGAAAAAAACCTTAGGAGTTGGTAGGTAGGCTTTAAGAATAAAATGTGGGGAAAAATGACAACAGGAGTGTGTAGTGTAGTGGCAAAGTGATGCCACATAAGAGACAAGGAGGTGACTCCACAAGGAAGGAAGGAGGTCCAAGGTTCAAGTCTTGGCTTTTGCATTTTGGATTTCTTTTTAAAAGGACTATAGAATTTTGTCATAGGGTTATATTTAGTTGCGCATGATTTTAGACACAAGAAAGTGAGTGGTCTAGTGGCAAGGCGTCATTAAGGGTGCAAAGGAGTTTAGGTTTGAATCTCATGACAAGCAAGGGAGTATTTATTTTACGGATTAGACGGGAAGAGTTTGAGTTGGATTTAAACTCTGCTGACGGAGGGATCCCACATAGAGCATTCTACCTTGGTGGGCATTTGGGTGCGGACCTAGAGGATAATCGCCAATAGTTGCGAAGGAAGGGCTACTATGATGTCGATTGTAGGTTCGTGACTAAGGGGTTTGCAGTGCGTGTGGTTACCAGGTGTGTACAAACACTGCACACACGAAACCGACAAAGCCGAAAGTGGCTAAATGGGCCTGGTGGGCCTTGAGGCTAAGTTTGATGAAATGGTTTTGTTGGTTATACGAATTGAATTAGTCATGCATGATACATGAATTGGATTTGTTTTGGGCCTAATAGGCCATATGATGAGATTTGGGCCTAAAGGGCCATAAGGGAGTGATTTGGGCTTGATGGGCTTATGGGGACATAGACATGTATGTTAGGGTTTATGGACCTTAGGTCTAGTTTGAACAACTCTTAAATTCCATAAGACTTAATTTTTTTTAATTAAACATGTCTGTGAACAAGTCGCAGGGTTGGAGTGTGACAACGGGCATACACATGTCTAGGATTGGATCTAGGGAGAGCTTGGTACCTAAGCGGCCCTAGTGGCCCACCTCCTCTTTTCTAGAACCCTATCTGGTGCGTAGTGTCTGTTCACTTTAGTCGCGAAGACTTGTTGATGGGCCAAAGTTCATAGCTAAAACCCGAAAGGGACCGAAGTACCCCCGATTTGCAAAATTACCAAAATATCCCCAATTTGTGAAATTATCGAAATGTCCCTGTTTTACAAAATTATCGAAATACCCCCAATTTGTGAATTACCAAAATACCCTCGATTTATAAAATTACCAAAATACCCCCGATTTGCAAAATTATCGAAGTACCCCCGATTTGTAAAATTATCGAAATATCCCTGATTTGTGAAATTACTAAAATACCTCGATTTGTGAAATTATTGAAATACCCCTAATTTGCAAAATTACCAAAATACCCCTGTAGGGTAGAATTACGAAAATACCCTTGGTAGGTAAATTACGAAAATACCCTTGGTGGGTAAATTACGAAAATACCCTTGGTAGGTAAATTACGAAAATACCCTTGGTAGGTAAATTACGAAAATACCCTCGATGGGTAAAATGGTAAAATGATCGATATGCCCTTAGAGGGTAAAAGGACAAAACGCCTACATGTTATATGATTATTCTTGTATATGATTTATGATTGTTATCGTATGATTATTATTGTATGTTGCATTCATGTGTTATTATGTTGCATGGGGATGGGATTATTCGAAAGGGGAAGTGCAGATAGGATCGCATTGTCGCTTGATGACTGTGGACCCACCGAAGGCTTTTAGCCACCGAGTAGCTATGCTGCACCGATAAGTTAGTGCCGCAACCGGTGCTACATAAGGAGTGTAGGGATGGGTGGGTTGATTAAATCCCCACAGGAGTGTAGGGTTGGACGAGAGGCGAGTCTTGAGGTTGGTATGGGCATTAATGCATGGCATATGTGGTTTTATTTGAGATGGGCTCAGGCCCAGATAAATATGATTTGTGACATTTATGGGTTAAGGCCCAACTAAGGCTTTTATGGGCTAAGGCCCAATTGCCACCGTTACTGAAATGGGCTTTAGCCCAAACTGTTGTGATTCATGTTCTTATTGATGAGGGTTATGCACACTGAGTTTTCGTAAACTCACACCCTCTTTTAATATTTTTTCTCGTAATCCTCGATGGCGGTTCGACGTCTTGGAGGACTCGGAGGTGGCCACACTACGAGCAATTTTGGACTCGTATTTTACTTATTTTTAACTTGGGTTAATATTTTGTAATAAGGCCTCTCTTAAATTCGGTTTTAGTTTTGGATTTTAGTTTATTATGTTTTAAATCGCTAAACTTTGTATCACGGTTTTCCAAAACAATATCTGCTTTCAAAATACAACGTTTTCGCGAATAGGTCGTAAACATCACGTTTTCATAAGTCAGTCATTTTAATTAAGTTTACGCAACCAACAAAGTTTTTTGGTAATAACTTTTAATAAATGTCGATTAATAATGAACAAACGCAACCGGGACTTAAGTTTTAATATCAAGAAAGGTTTTCAAATGGAACCATGGTTTCTCGAAAAGCACCCCAATGTGACACGCCAGATTCGGGCCTAACTTTTAGGCCGGGTCTGGGGTGTTCATTTAATGTACTTTAAATTCTAATAGTTATTAGAATTAGATATCTACTTCTTTTATACTTTTTATGCCTATAAATAAAGACTCTAATGAAGCATTGTAATTACCCCTTTTGATTAATAAAGTATATTCTCTATTGCTTTCATATTTTCTTTGTTATTTATTCCACTCATCTCTTTTTATTTTATAACACGTTATCAGCACGATCTTACTCAAATTGATAGTTCCTTTTATCAACGATCAAATTTATCCTTCATGATTTTCAATATCTTTGACGACAAGATGTAAAATTTTTACAAGAATTTTCTTTTATTTAATGTTTCATATCTGATTATTATTTTCATTCTTCTTTCATTATATGTTATCATTATTTTCATTAACTTATTTTACTTTTTGTTCTTAAGGATGGTGAAAAATTTGATACCGTTATCTATATGAAATCGAGAAGATGTTTATAATCACTACTTCTCATCCATGGTAACGATGTTGAAAGATTCAATCTCATAATGGATCATGGTGATGACGATGATGTTAAAGATTTTCAGATATATTTTACTATATTTTATTTATTATATCATGTTTATTATAATTGGAGACTAATCATAACAATATTAATAGATAGATTATGATTTAAAATCCATGCATGTTTGCGATGGTGATTATGAAATAAAGAATCTATTGGATGTTTATAAGTCCATCTTGACCACTAAAAGTGGGAACATAGTAATAAATAAGAGAACAATGAGAGTTCTCAATATAACTTTTCAAAGGGTAAAGATAACTTTTATTATCAATGTGATATGAAAAGATTATTGGCCACGTATGTGGCAAATGCCCAAATATTTTGTTTCTGTTAAGATTCTTTGAGGAAGAATATGAGAATGTAGTATTAAATTCTATCATTATAGATAGAAAGTATTTATCTAATTTTGTACTAAAACAAACAAATATTATTTCAATATTTGATAGTACAATAGTAGGAAGCTCTAGAAGAGCTAATATATTAATATCTTATGATGATTAATCCATTGGTTTTAAAAGATATTTATAATAAATCTCATATTAAGATTGTGAATGAGGAAAATATTATATTTCATTTGAATAAATAAAGGGATTGGGTTACTAATTTATAATCTTTGTGATATTCTTTTGTCATCATCCCTATTAAAGGGTTGAAAGCAAAATATTTGACTATGAAAGATCTACTCATGAGCAATAGAATATGATAATTCTATCTAAAGCTTATTATCTTTAGATGCACCTAAAGTTGCAAGTTTTTTTTAAAAACTGTGAGTATAACTCTACAGTATTCAGAATAAGTTCTAAATTAAAATTACGTGGTAAAATATTACTGATGAGAACTCGTAAGGGAGAAAACTCATGTATGAAAAGTCATTGGGTATGTACCTATTGTACACCTGGAAAATAAGATCAACTCTCAAAGTTTGCTATTAATAGATTTTTGGGCATTTGATGATTTTGGCATCCCCTAAAGAGAATATTGCATACAATTATTTGAAAATTATATTTATTGACTTGGTGGAATTATAGACTTCACATTGATTTAGACATTTCCAGTAATAAATGTCACAATAGTACTTATATGTGGATACAAATTAAAAGGAATGATAATAAAATTATCAATTTAATACAATTAAAACACATGTTAAAGTAAATCAGAAGTTTACTAATACAAATGCGTTTACTACTTGGCGTGACCAGTTAGAGCATCCTGGATCATATATGATGCGAAAATTAATTGAGAACTTATATGGACATTCAATTAAAGAACCAGAAGATTCTTTAATTTAAATAATTCTCATTTGTTGTTTGTTCTCAATGAAAATTTATTATTAAAAGCTTACTAGCTAAAGTTGAGATTTAATGTCTTACATTTTTGAAATGAATATGGGCTCATTCATCCACCATATAGATGATTTTGGTATTATATGATTTTGGTAGATGCATCTACAAAATAATCACATATGTGTTATCAATTTGCAATCTGTCGTTTGCAAGATTGCTTGTTTAAATAATTAATTTCAGATCATGCAATTAAGATAATTCATCTTGCTAATACTGACGAGTTTATATCTCAATCTTTTATTGATTGAGTTTGAAAAACTTTTGTAAGAGTTTGCGCATAATAGTTTAGAGAAATTATTGATTGAACACCTCTGATTAATGTCTAACCCATTACTTATGAGAACTAAACTTTCTATTTCAACATGAGATCATATTGATTTATGTGTTGTACGCATCAAACTAATAAGTTATAAATACTCCCTATTACAATTGGTTTTTGATCAAGAGCTAAATATTTCTCATCTTTGAATTTTTGTATGTGCGTATATGTTCCAATTGCTCTACCACAACGTAAATAGATGAGTGAATCCTTAGATAAAGTTGGAAATATATTTTAATGACAAGTTTCTTTGTATTATTAGATGTTTTGATGTATTGGAGATCCAATCATGACATTATTTGTAATTACAATTTTGATTCGATAGTTTTCACGACATTAGGGGAAGAGAAATAATAACTTGTAATGAGTTAGGGGGAGAGTAATTTGAACCAGAAATTCAACAAGGATAACTCATTACAAGTTAATTGTTAGATGTATTTACAACCTTAATGAGAATAACCAAGTGTCATATACCATCTAATATTTTAATTTGAATCAAAGTTCCAGTAGGACAATCATTTAGAATAAATAATTGATTGATTGGTTCCAAAGATGAAAATTCTTCTAGATAATCATATAATGAAGGTAGGTGCTCTAGAAAAGACCCAAGACATAACTAATAAGTAAAACTTCAGAAGAGATTCAGATACCTGAAACTGAATTTTAAAATAATGAAATAAGATATCTCGATAAGTTATGTCAATTTGAGAAAAAGTGGTACTAAATAATAAAAGTGGTTGACAATGATTTTGCATGCGATATTATTATTGAAATAATGAAATAAAAGGAAGATCTTGAATAAATCTATTAAGAAATATAAATATGGAATAAATTGATCAAAATAGAAATGCGCAACTCAAGTACAATTCAATTCGTGGAGTTTTTGGACCAGTAGTTCAAATATTTAAAGGTATAAAGCCAATGAGAATGCAAATGAAGTAGTTTTGCAAAAGTAGAATAAAAATATAAAGTTTTCCGCTAAATACTGGTATTGATTATGAAAAGATATAATATTCTTTTGTGGTGAATTCAATAACCTTTAGATATATTATTAAATTGACAAATCATAAAAGATTTAACTTCGTCCAATGGTTGTTGTTACAACCTTTATAAATCATTATATAGTAAAGTTTATATTAAAATCCTTGAAGGATTTAGAATGCTAGAAGCATATTGAAATTCTCGAAATTATTCATTTATATGAATTGAAATAATTTGAACATAGTGGTAAATTTGAGTAGTTGAAGGAGGATTATAATGATCCAAAATACCTGTTTGTGTTTTTATAAAAGAATTATGATTAAAGTTTGTTATGGTTATTGTTGAATCTCCTGAATAGATCAAAATGTATTTCCCCAAATTTCCCTCACTTGTGACTTTTAAAAGGATTTATCAAATACATTCAAATAGTCATTTGAAAAACTAGTATTCAAGATTGAATACGTACAATATGAGAAAATATGTGATGTTTTCATGAGGGGGAGTAAATACGAGTTGCACTCTTTTTCCCTTAATCGAGGTTTTGTCTCATTGGATTTTCTTCGAAAGGTTTTTAATGAGGCAGCATATTATACTTATTATAGATTGTGAATTCTTTTTCCTTTATTAGGTTTTTATCCCACAGGGTTTTTCCTAATAAGGTTTTAACGTTGCACATTATCTATCAATGGACATCCAATGGAAAGTGTTATGAATATTTTATTAAGTGGATGTCCATCATGATTAAGATAAAGTTTTAATGTACTTTAAATTCTAATAGTTATTAGAATTAGATCTCTACTTCTTTTATAATTCTTATGCCTATAAATGGAGACTTTGATTAAGCATTGTAATTATTCCTTTTGATCAATAAAGTATATTCTCTGTTGCTTTTATATTTTCTTTGTTCTTTATTCTCCCCATCTCTCTTTATTTTATAACAAAATTAATTTAATAATACAATAGCAAATAAAATGTATTCTCACCGATTTAAAAGTTTTTTCTAACTTGCTTCAATGTTTCGATATTTTTGTATAATTCTAACTTATTAATCCTAACCAGCCCCCTTTTTTAGGTAATTTTATTAGAAGTTACTTTATTTAATATGTCTAACTAGGATGAGTAAACTTTTCACAGTTGATTGAGAATGAGATTTGTGAAATTACATATCTAACCATGTTTGGTAAAAAATTTCTCCATTTGCCACATGATTGTTCAAAAATGACTCATTTTATTAGATGTATCTATTTCTTGAATATTTATGTACTCTTAATTTATTTTCAATTTACTTGTGTAAAATGATTTATTATGCAACTTTATATTAACGATATATACTACTTGACAAATTTATTTGGAGTATGACATAATTATCATTAATTTACATATAAAGAACATGACATAATTATCACTAATAATATAATTTATAATTATATTGATACACTATTACTATTTATCAATTTTCATAAGGTTGATATTTGCAAATAAGGAAGTTAATAAATTTGTTTATTTAAAATTTTAAAATATCCACTAATTAATTTTCATAATGGATATTTGAATTCATTGGTAATAGTGTTTTATTTTAATAATTTCACATAATAAAGACTAAAATATTATAAACAAACAGATACTTAACAATAAAATGTGTCATGTATTTATTTTCCATTTTACACATATCAACTTTTTGCTATCAGTTAAGTTTTACCAAACACTTTTAAATAAGTAGTTAATAGAATCAATTGGTCAAACCAACCACTACAATCAGTTATGAGCCAATTTCAAACAGGGTTTAACATTTAAAATAATTATAATTAAATATTTACACTATATTTAATGTAAAAATAGTTTTTCTTGACTAGACGATGTTACTGACTAACACCCAGTTTTATTGAATATGTCAAACTCATGCTTATATATATATATATAAACATATAATATAGATTATATAGATTAAGTATTATATTTAATTTTTTTTGAAAATTATATTTAAAATTGTTTTAAAAATATTGTAAATCGATTAGTTCAACCCTTTTAAATTATAATATTCTTAATAGCGATTAAAAGTGTCCGATTCGGTTCAATTCTAAAAAAATATTCATACTCAAGCTCGTTTTCTAGTTGATTTTACCCACCCAAAAAATTCATTTCACTATTCAAAAATTAATGAAAAATAAAAAATATTTTTAATTGATATTTTATATACTTTTATAATTAAATTTAAAATTTTATAATAATTTTTATTTATTTAAATTAAATACCGGGCTGGGCGGACTACCCACCTTTGGAGTAGGAGTGAGCGTTCGATCAAATCGAATCGAATCGAATGAAAAAATTTCGAGTTAATCGAGTTGACGAATCATATTTTATCATCCTAATTTGATTTGAAATTTTCTCGAATCGAGTCGAGTGAGATGCAATTCGAATCGAATCGAATATATTTGTTTGAGTTAAATTTTAAAAAATAATTTTGGGTCCTTGTAACTACTGTCACCCATCGTAATAAAATTTGTCCATCTTAATCAAATTTTTTATTAACTTTCATCACCTCATAATTTATTTATTAATCTTTTATATACGGGTTAGATTTTTTGCTTGCTTAGTTGTTTCAATTATCTTGATTCTTGTCACTATGTATTTTGGAATTAAAATATATATTAAATGTAAAAATATGATTTTAATAAAAGTTATTTTAAAGATAAAATGTGAAATTGATACCAATATAAAATTTTAATACTGAATATTTTATAGCATAATTAATAATTTAATTTTAATATAAATATTCAATATGACTAAACAATTCAATAATATAAATAATATAAAATGTGAAATTTAATTTAATAGTATAAATAGTAGATATAAATAAAATTATTACTATTTATGTTTAGTAATTTTTTTGAATAATTTTAATTTTTTATTTGAAAGTAAATGGTGAGAAGTAAAAGTTTAGGAGTAAAATAAAAAGTTTTGGGGAATAAAAGTTCGAGAGAAAGTAAATAGGAGGAGTAAAATTTTGGAGGAAAATATATAAAAAATTTGGGGGGGATGGGTTTGGGGTAGATGGGAGGTGGGATGGGAAGGAAGTAAAAGTTTTACGGAAAAAGTGAGAGTGAGTAAAAATTTGGGGGGAAAATAAAAAGTTTTGAGAGTTTTAAGAGTAAAATTTTGAGAAAAAGTAAATGGGAGAGTAAAATTTTGGTGGGAAATAGATGTTGTGTAGATTGGAGGGTCGGGATGAAAGGGGAATAAAAATTTTGGAGGAAAGTGGAAAGGAGAAAAATTTTTGAGAGAAAAATAAAAAGTTTGAGAGTTTAGAGTAAAAATATAAAATATTATATTTTGATATTCAAATTATTCGAGTTATTCGAATTTAAAAATTTAACTCGATTTGAACTCAAAATTAAAAAAATTTAAGTTAACTCAAATAACTTAATTAACTTAAATAATTAAATTCATTTAACTCAAAAATCGAATCAAATTTTACTCGCGCGAGAGATCTAATAGCGATCCACTAAATTGAATCGATTAAAACGAACGGAATAGTATAGGAGTGAAACTGTAATTACAAAGCAAAGCCAAGGGCAACGAAACTTGGTTATCCCTTCTAATTCTCCAAAAGGTGACGCAAGTTATGTGTGATTGGTCGTACATTGCATCAATTGCGAGACAAACAACACACTCTTTTGTATCTTCGCCTCCTTCAAATAGAAGAGAGAGAGGGAGAGGGAGAGGGAGAGACGGTGTTGTTTTTCCACAGCATATTCCAAACTTCACGCGGTTCTAAAGAAGCAAAGATTTTTTCATAAAACCCCCAACACGCCCTTTTTATTCTCTTTTCTTAAACAACAATCTATAATTAATTATTTTCATTCTATTTTCAGGTTCTAACTTCTTTTTTCTTACCCAACTTCAATATGGTGAAACCCAATGAAACTGGGTGTCAGTCAATAGCACCGTTTCTAAGAAAATGTTATGAAATGGTAGATGATGAGGCTACCAATTCAATAATTTCATGGACCCAAAATAATGATAGCTTTGTAATCTGGGATATGACTGAATTTTCAGTTCGTTTGCTTCCTCAGTACTTCAAGCACAGCAATTTCTCTTCTTTCATCAGACAACTCAATATTTATGTCAGTATCTCTACCCTCCTCCTCCTCCTTCCTTTTTAAAACACGTCAAAATTAGTTTCTTTCTTTCTTTCCTTTTTTTTTTTGTGTGTGTGTTTGGGTTCTTGGAGTTCTGAATCGGGTTCTTTAGTACATCTGTGCTGGAATTTTTATTGTTTTGAATATTTGGGATTTTGTTAATATTGATTTATTTGTGGTTTTGAGTTTGGTTCTTTGCCTGTGAGAGCTTGATTTTGGTGTTCACTTTGCAGTCTTGGGGTTATATTCTAAGTAGTGGGAATTCAAGTTTCGGAATTTCAATTTGTAGAGAGTCTTGGCTTGGTTTGAATACGTAGCAATGATGGGGAAAGGACTATAGGCTACCACTAGCAGTTAGGTTGAATGTTTGCTCAATTTTTTTGTTTGATTGATTGGATTTATGAGAGTAAAAATGGTTGGCTTCGTTGGACTTCTTTATTTTTTTCTTTATCTTAGGCCTAACAAAGCTTGACTATGACTAAGTTTTGTTAGATTGATCCTTTCATTTTCATGGGGATGATTCGATTCAATCGAAATCACAGTGTAAAATTTCTTGTTGGTACCAAAAGGGGGAATTATTTGCTTTGGATCCTGATATTGTGTGCCTAGTTCAGGACTACATGTTAAAAGAGATGGTAAATGTCAGCTTTCGGTGGAACTCTAAAGTTCTTGCCTTGTATTCATCATCATTATGATTCTTTATACCGTTTTTAAAAAGTTCATAGACTGACTGTTAGGAAGAATACACTGACAATACACCCTGAAGTGCGATTCGTGAGTTGCAGAGTGATAAATGGTGATTAAGCATAATTCAAATTAGGAATTTCTTTGTGTTGATAGGGCACTTTAGTGCCATTCATGGCTAATATCACATTTCTAACAATGAGCAACATCTAAATGTTGTCTAATGCCCTTTTGGTTAGATTTCGGAAAAAGTTGTTGAAATTATTTTATCCAACTGCTATTTTCCAACAGTCATCTGCCCTCGTGTTTTCCTGCTCTATTTGGTTCTTATTTGTGTTAGCAGAATGAAACGAGTTATTCATTTAAGTTCTTGATACTTTTTCAGTGGTTTATTTTCAGTGATTTATTTCATGATTATTTAGAAGGTAGTCATAAGGTATTTCTGCAACTTTGTTCGACTTTTTCCATCTCAATCTTGTACTTTGTTGTAGGTGGTAAAAGAGGCAGAGTCTTTAACTACTTTTGCCCCTTTTCCGCTGGCATTTTGGTTGACATTATCTCAGTCTTTCCTCTTGTTTTTTCCGGTCTCTCATTGTTTTTGAATGTTCTGCTGAGTGATAAAGGATCCCCTTTTAGATCTGTTCCACTATGACGTATTCGTCAAATGAGTTTCAATAGCCTCAGAGTGCCTTTTCATTAGTTAAATCTATTGAATATGAAAATAAAGGTCCGAACATATAGGCTGGGCTTGGTCGACTAATGAATTTTCTTCGTTACCTCTTTGTTTACAACTGATAGTTGTTGTAACCGTGAACAATAAACTTTTACATGATGTACTAAAGTAATTGCTTCTGGACTAGAAGGTTTCTCACTAATTCATGCTCGATTAGGGCAACTTTTAAACAATGGAATCCTTAATAGTTGTGCTGTTTGTGCGGAATTTTGCTGTCTAGGGCATTAATTTGACATTTTGAATCACACAAGCCCGTAAAATGCTGAATTTAAATGTTTTATGCTGAGTCTAAACAGGTAGGCAGCTTAGTTCGTATCTGATACATGAGCTTATACCTATATTACTTTGACGTAAGTGTTGGATAGGGGAGTGTTCAATTTTTGTTCTGAAGTATTTCTGCGTATCTAGAGGGTTCATGGAGAGTTATGTCCCATACCCATGTTCGGTTATGTGCCAGGCATGAATGCCAGACATGGGTGCTTCGAAAAATAATAAGAGTCAAAGCAACATAGATGGATGCAGTATCATTAGATAATTAGAGGCATAGTTGACCTATATTATGTACCTCTTGTCATTTCTGTCAACCGGCAATACTAGTGGATTAATAAACCAGAAATCTTGATACTCAGGATACATTTGCTTATGATAGAAATGAAGCAGTTTGATTTAGTGAGCAATTATAGCATCTTTGTACGTGTGTATTGTACATGCCCGTATATCTGTCCGATTGCATTAGAATACAATTTTTTTGGGAGGAGGGGGTGTGTAATGCCTGGCTGTTTTCTATTTGAATTACTAACCATTATTGAAGACATTGACAAGTAGTAACACTCGAAAGTTTTTCCAGGGTTTTAGAAAAATTGATACCGATCGTTGGGAATTTGCAAATGATGGATTTGTCAGAGGTCGAAAAGACTTGCTGAAGAATATTGCTAGGCGGAAATACTCTCAGGGACCTGAGCAGCGTAAGTCTCTGCAGCAGCAACAGCAGCCGGAGAACTCTGTTGGATCATGCGAAAACAATGAAAATAATAGGCTGTGGAATGAAGTTGAAAATTTGAAGACCGATAAGAATGCTCTTACACAGGAATTAGTTAAACTTGGGCAGTACCAGCAGATTGCGGACAATAAGTTGCTTCTCTTGAAGGATCGTCTTCAAGGAATGGAGAAAAGTCAGCGACAGTTGTTGTCATTCTTAATAATGGCGATGCAAAGCCCGGGATTTTTGGTCCAACTGATTCAACCGAAAGAAAATAATTGGCTCATGGCTGAAGCAAACAATATGCTAGAACAAGTTTCAGAGGATACTGAACCAGTGGCTTCTGAGCATATGATAGTCCGGTATCAGCCACCAACAATCGAAACTTCAAAGCCTGTATTGACACCAATGATAGATTCTGAAAATCCTCATGAATCCGAAACCAAAGATTTTTGGATGGATATTGATTTTGTTAAAGCGCTTATGGATGAAAGTCATACACCATTCCTTCCTCCGGATTTGCACGATGATGGCGCATGGGAAAAGCTTCTTGCAAACAATTTTCAGGGGAATAATGATGATGATGGAAATCGAGATGAAGACGGATCCCTTTACTCTGGTATGGGAATGGAGATATCAGGTTCTGGAGCTCTTTTGGATAAAACTTGTAGTTTCGAGCTTTTACTACAAAATTATGAGGAAATCACAAAAAGTGGAGATTGAACCAACTGGTAAATGGATGGCAATTGCAGATATCTCAGAACTTAGAACTTCTGAAAGAACATATGAATGTGTCTGATACAAGTTATGTTCAAATTTTGTTTAATATTGTTCATATCTTTGAAGAATCATATTTCTATACTGGTGTTCAAATACGTATTGGACACAGTTTTAAACAAATATTTGAAGGAAAGTAAAATTTCGAATAGCCGCGCATCCTCGCTGCCTGTTATCTTATGTCTAATTTATATAAAATTTCTATATGTTTCTTTTCTTCTTTTCATTACGCTATGTCTAAATACTGAATACATGCAGCAGGTTGATCATGAATGTGGCTAACTAGCAATTTGTTAAATCTCATAATTATTATTATTTCGGATAATTTTTCATGTTTATGATGAAACATTTGAAATTTATTATTATTTTATTGTACACTATATTAGGATGTATATCACTTATTAATCTTTTAAGTTTTTAATTTCTACCAGCAAAGTGGGTAATGCTAAAGCATATTTGGGGGAGGAATCAGTCGATTCGCTGGATTTTTTAAATTAATTTAATTGATTTTAACACAAGAAAACTGACCTAATTGATTTTAATTAAAAATTTTCATCAAATTTAATTGGTCAATTCGTTTGAGTTGGGTTTAGAATTATTCGGCTGGATTTATATAGTAATATATTTATTATATATTATAAAAATAAATATATTTTAAATGATTTAGAAATAAGATAAAATAAGTTAATTTTTCAATTAATTTGATTTCGAGATTAAAAAATCAAGAACCAATCGTCAAATTTGATTAAATCGAAGTTAAAATTGACCAACCCGCCTCACCTTATTAAATCGAAATAGAAACAACCTATTGCGTCAATTTTTTTGGTTAAACCAGATATTAGTTTTTCTTGAGCATATTGCACCTCTAAAGAAAACGCAATGAATCTTGAAAATGTCATTACTAAGAGGAATGATCATGAACTTCGAACTTAAAACCTAGAGCAAACATAAAAAATAAAAAAAGTTAAATTCTTATAGTATATGAAATAATGACATTATAAATTTATATAAAATTAACACCTTAATTCAATTTCATATTTATAGAAAAGTCATAACAACCATGCCAACTTAAAGTTTATATAAAATTTATGTTGAATATATTATTAAAAAATTAATTTGATGAGAAATTATAATTAATTAATAAAACTGAATTAGATACTAAAAAAATTATACCATTAATTGGATACCAAAATGAATAGAAAAACAATTTAATTAAAGCACTAGTATAAATGCATCTTCGTGGGTACTAACGTAAGGCGGCACACAGCATATAAAAAATCTATCACGCAGTAGTCCTCCGTACCAGTACCAGACCCAGTCCCACTACGCCCCCCACAACGTCCATAACCGAATAGCTTCAACTTCACCTTCGCCACCTTTTGCTTAATTCAAACATCTATTTCCAAACAAAACTTCTTTTTCAAAAATCCTAAATCAAATTTTAAGCAAAATCACTGGAAGTGAAATTGAATATCAAATCAATGAAGAACCAAAAGATAATGGAACCAGAGGCACTACCAGTGGCTGCAACGTCGTCCATATTCATAATTAAGAAACTCCGTTCGAAGCGACCTCGGCGAGGACGTTCTCAGATCGCTCCTTTTGTTATCCAAAACCAAACCATTGATCTATCCGTTGATTCCGGTTCTTGCTCCAACTTCGACGTTATTGATGTTTCTTGCGATTCATGCAGTGTTTCTAATCAAAAGAAGAGGAAGTTCACTGAAATCAAAGGTGGCTGTGTAGATAAAGCTAAGAAGAATTTAGGAAATGAAGGAATTGGAGAGTCAAAGTTTAGGAGGATCACCAGATCGTATTACAAGAAGGAGCGAGAAGCCAAAGGACATGAACAAGCTGCTGAAGTGAGTGAATCTTCATGCGTCGAATCCAATTCTGGTACTGATTTTCTTGCCTTTGGGAAACGAAGTTCTAAGTTGAGAAAGGCAAGCCAAGATTTGGAGAAAACTGAGAAAAACGACGCGGTTTCTGCTTCTCTTGGAGCGGCTACGCAATCGGACATTTCTGGCGTCGAGCTGATTCCTCATGAAATCTCAAAACTCTCGTCGGAGAATAAAGAAAACGACCTCATTTCTGTGACTTCCGGCTTTGAGTACTCCTCAACTTCGAATTTAGACACTGCAATCAAAGAGAATGTAAAAGACGTCGTGGACGCCAATTTCACCGTTTCAAACTCGGAGTCCGTTGTGGACCAAAAGCCGAAGAGCTTCTCCGGTTTAGATTCTTCACATCTCGCTTGCAATGAACAGTTCCCATTGGAAGAAGTAGTACTCGTATCTGATTACTCATCGAGTCACGAGACCGTGTTCTCTGAGTTGCAAACAGATTTTTTCCCTGAAACATCGGATTTAGATTTTTCAGATTATACTCCTTTACTATCTTATGATTCCGGAAGCCAATTCTCTGAGAAATCAACAAATGACTCTCCTACTTCAGCCACTTACTCTCTTTTTCTCGAGTTCAAACAACAATTCTCCAGATCATCCTCTCATTTAGATCCTAAATTTACTTCGCACGCTGAAGATGAGCGTCAACTTAATTCTACAGTAATAAGTCTACTCAAATCTTTTTTACAGTTATATGTTGAATTTTTATTTGAATTAATTTAATGATTTGTGTTTTTTTTTTTTTCTTTTTAAGTTAGCGAGATTTGAAAATGAGGAAGACGAGGAGAGTTACAAAAGGTTGAGGGACAGAGAGAGACGACAAGTTTATTTGCATGATTATGCCGAGGAATACCGATTCATGACCGACTACGGCGATCTTATTCTCCAGCAACGTTCTTTCATGATCCGCTGGATTGTTGAGGTCAGTCATTTTTTTTGGTTAATTTTTCTGAACACGTTTGAAAATAAGCTTGAATCAAAGCAAAGAAGTACATGTAGATGTTCTTTGGATTGACGATTTTTCACGAGCACTGTGTAATTGAATCAAATTGCGACACATCACCATTTTAGTCCATGAAAAGACATACTACCACTCATTACGTTCATGAAAGTTGAGTCGTTACTCGAATAATCTACAGTTAGTTCGCTTTCCTTGGATTGCTTCGCATTGGCCAACGCTATCTTATCTTGTTTGAACCGTTGGGTGATAGACTGCTCTCACTTACAGTGGCAAGTAATTTCGGTGCTATAGCGAGCGTATTCACCCAAATTAGCTTGTAACCGAATGAGACTTGTGTGTAAAATTAAACTCGTTCAATGGGCTTAATCAAAGCGTCCAACAACTCGTCGTTTTGAGCTAAACCCGATTCTCCGTTGCTGACGTCCTTTTATATCGAGATGGTGAGTTAGATGGTTTGAAGTTCTAATAGAGAAAGAAAAGATCAAAAAGCATTGGAATTCGATTTTCGATTCTTAAAGCAATTCCACGTAATAGACGATGTATGAAGGTTAGATTGGGCCATGGATTAGGCGTAAAAGTTTTTTTTTTTTTTTGTTATGGCTGTCTTTGTTATTAACTAGACTGTAGCGTGACTTAATGTATATTTTATATTGTAAACTTGTTTAATGATAATCTGTTGTTAAAGATGATTCGTGTTTGCTAATTATGAATAAGCAGCAATGTACTGCAAAGGAGTTTCAGCAGGAGACAATTTTCCTTGGCGTTTGCTTGCTTGACAGATTCTTAAGCAAAGGGTTCTTCAGAAATAAGAGGAGTCTTCAGATCGTTGGAATAGCTTGCCTTGCATTGGCCACCAGAATCGAAGAAAATCAGCCTTACAACAGGTTATAAGCTTAGTCCCATTCACTCTTTCCACGAACCTAACTTTTGGCACAAAAAAAAGGGATTTTGGCTAATGTGAATTTGTGGCTAATTATCTATGTCAGTGTGCGGCAAAGGAATATTTACATAGGAACCAACAAGTACAGCAGAAATGAAGTGGTGGCCATGGAATGGCTGGTGATGGAGGTTCTCAACTTCCAATGTTTCCTGCCTACCATCTATAACTTCTTATGGTACACTTCTTTTTATTATTATTTTGTTCTAATGAAAGATCCTAGACAACATTATACAAGTGCTGAACCAAGATTTTATCTACAAAAAATCATCCTTAGGTTCTATCTGAAAGCAGCCAAGGCCGATGCAGATGTTGAAAAAAGGGCCAAGTACCTGGCAGTGCTTGCATTGTCAGACCATGAACAGCTACGTTATTGGCCTTCAACTGTTGCCGCCGGGGTCGTCATCATGGCTTCCATGGATAGCAATCAACATGGACTGTACCACCAAGTCATTGAGGTAAAAAACACAGCATAAATGACTCATTGACCTGATTTAATCGTATAAATATTATATGCATCCAAATTCATGCGAAAACGTCCTTATGTTCTGATGTTGTCAATAAAAAGTGTCAAAGATTCGCATAACTTTTACCTGTGCTTATTGCAGATTCATATGAGAACCAAAGATAATGATTTGCCTGAATGCATGAAGGTAAGACTAGTAATACACAATGGAATAGTATTGCTATAAAAGATAATCTTCTATTACATCGTTATAATGCCTAAAAATGTTGCTGCTCTGCTTCATATTTGTCCCTGATTTCATTACATTAAGATTTACTGATAACGTTGACTAAACAGAGCTTGGACTGGTTGGTACAGTATATAAGGTAGCATAGTGGCAAAAGAAAGGAATCCCAACATCATTTGCTATTACCCTCGTTCCTCCTCCATCACATGGGAAGGTGGGTTACAAGACGTCAGCAAAGCCTTATCAAACCACCGATTACAGGTTACTAAATTTGCCCCCACTGCCACCTCAACCTCACCGGAATAATCAGATTAGGATAGTTGAAGGACATCAGTCTTAAGTTGTAAGTAACTGTAGCCAAAGCGAATGTGAATTTTTTTTCTGCATGTGGAGGAATAGTAAGTATAATCAGTATGTTGAAAAAGTTTTGTAATACTATACATAAGGAAGACAGATTTTATTTTTTTTATAACATATCCATGGAAGGAACTACTAAAAGCACTTAATTGAATAACTAAATTTAAACTTAATTAAAATTATTTAGAATAAATTTAAGAGAATTCATATAGTTAAATAAGACGAGTTTCTTTTTTTTTTTTTTTTTTTAAAGTTATAACTGTTCCAACATAATCATTAAAATCAACTTGGCGTTTTTCTTTAAAGAAAGAAAAAACTTTAAACTAAAATAATTTCGATTTCGAAAGTTTTACAATGTTTGGCGTTTTTAAAAAATAAAAATAAGCTTATCAATGAGAAATTAACTATTTTTTCTACGTTCTGGAAGCTACCGAAAGTTGACCAAAACAGAAATGATGGACCTCTTAAAATGGGGTCAATCCCTTGGGTATAGAGTTCAATCCCATGTGAATATAAACTAAGGCAAATAAATAATAAGTTAAAAACTATAACTATACTTTTACAAAATTATTTGATAAATTCAATGGAATGAAGTTTAAAGAACATGCATCATATTTAAGAGGTAATAAAATAAACAAATACAAATAAACCCTTTTGAAAAACGAATCCATCTCATTAAAAATAAGCGAAAAATGTAATTAATCATTTATTAAAAGGATAATAATCAATTGATTATTATTATTAAAAGGTTTTCAAAAGAAGAACAACAAATATGTACCAAAAAATAAAATATTTTACACAAACTCTATATTTGAAATTTATTTGAATCCCTTGTAACAGTGTATTGTAAAACAAGCAAGGATGGAAAGAACCAAGGCATTAAAGGGAAAATTGAAAAAATTCAAAAGCAATCATATCATTCCATACTTACAGTTTGCTATCGGTTGAATCAACAAGTCGGAACTATCATAGGCTTGGTGATGAAGTTTCATCGAGATGGAGATGAGCAAAGTCATTGATGATCCCTGTTCTCTCCTTGTAAATAATGTCCTTTTTTTCTGCCTCAGCCTTTTCGACCTTCTCCCTTGCCAACATGCTCACGTCCTCTGCTGCCCTCGCAACTACACTGAATGCATTTGAAAGCCACGAAGCTCCTGTGGATACGTAAGGGTTGCTCATGATGGCTGTTCCTGCACTACTTGCCTTAAGCTCAGCAACAGCCAATGCAGATTTCGTCATTTCGGACACTTGGAACCGCTCGTCCATCTCTCGCATCTTTTCATTTACAACAGTTGTCCCGATGCTAAACTTTTCACGCAGACCCATTTTCTCTTCAATTGAAGTGACTGCAGCAGAGGCATTTGCAATCAAGTGATGCCGTTCATCAAATGCCTTTGCCCTGCTGATAGCATCCTTTCCCAAGATAAAACCTTTGGCCAGCATCGTGCTCATCATATCTTCAGCCTTATTCACATTAGAATCCGTAGCATCTGGCTTTTTCTCCTTCATAAAGATAACCGTAAAATGATGATTTAAGCATAAGACAGCAAATATGCAGTCATTTCTTTCCATCAAATTCTAATGAATGCTTGAGAAAAACATGACTTGCAAATAGATATAAGCACAAAAATACATATAAGACTACTCGAGCGAGAGCAAAAGATTTAGTTGTTGTGTTCTCATAAATATGTGTTCAATATGACAAAGAATCAAAGCAACAGTTTTGAAATACGAGTGATCATGCATTTGCTATAATAGTATCTGGAAGTAAGTAGGTGTAGCTACTGGCATAATTAATATATGCATCCAAAAACAAAACATAGACTCTGGCATTTTCCCACAAGCTAAAAGCACGATAGAAGGGTTATAAACATATTGAGACAACTAAATATAGGTATTTTTCTCACTGATGCATGTCATGTGAAGTGTTGTACTGCATCGATCATCCTATAGAGATAAAAGCTGTATGATACAGTTTAAAGGAGGAACTATACCACGTTAGATTGGAGAGCTCCGGGGGGTAGCTCATAATCCTCAGCCGGTGAAATATTGACTGAAAAGTCAATTATTGTAGCTCCCTGAATCAACGAATAAGTTGCATTAATCAAAATGAGCACTCAATTCAAATAAGTAGAAAGCAAGCATGTACAGCTGCATATTCGAGGTTTTAGCATTAGGACTCGGATAGTGATTCTCTCACAAGAACCCCCTTAACTTTTAAGATACAACAAAGACAATGTTGATATAAGTTTGCAAAGAACAGACGTTTAAACTTTGAGTCAAGTTTGATTCTTCGCTTCCGATTTCTCTTTTTGAAAGATGTCTTCGAATAGGTTTGACCATGCAAAAACATTATTAATTTATTTCCAGATGTTTCAAGTTTCCTATCGATTCAAAATTCATAAAGCATTAAAGCTAATATCTCAAGATATCTCACTGCCTTTGGTAACGCTTTTACCCTATGTTACTTGGACTCAAAGAGACTGTCGAATATAGTTATGTTTTTGACATGGATATGCTTAATTTTGCCAAAATTTTAACGAACTTGGAGAGTCCTCTGAAAATCATTTCTCGATTCCCATGTCTGGATATGTGTTGGACATGAGTATTTCAAGAAAAAAATGAAGAGTCAAAACAATTTAGCTTTTGTCCTCCGATACTATCAAGTTTAAGATTTGCTGAGGAGATTTAAGCATAAAAAATTTAATCTCAATGATTAACATACAGTCAACAGCATTGCTGTATCCGCTCCTTGCGACTCTTTGAAGGTAACATAAGCGACTTGAGCATTTCCGGTCTCCCTGCAAAATTCATCACAATCTTAAGCACCACTTCCCGAAACAACTCAGTTGCACTCCAATCGACGGTACTCACCTTCGCATTTCAACATGCTGAATGTCACCAGAGAAACAAAAGAATTCTTTGATATCCCTCTCTGAAGCAGATGGTGAGATATTACTGACCTTAACAGTTCTTATCTGTGCAGAACAAAAGAGCAGACAAATTATGCTTGCATTTTGTAACAAGGATCACTGCTTTTAGAATTTCTGATTATTATTCCTATATAATGGTGATAAAGTTCGAATACGTCACAAGCAGGTTTTGATGTTTGTTACATGTTTCAAGTATCTTAATTTCACAACTCAACCTTTTGATACCTTAATTTGCAATTAAATCAACATATAGCTAAAATATGAACCTGCTTGCTTTGTTTTCGAGTTCTACAGCCAGTGGATATCATAACAGTCATACTCATCAAAAAATTTCAAGATAAAACTTGTTATGATATGTATAAAATCTTTCGAAAAACGAAGAGGTAAAAGTTAAGTTAATTTATACTCTTCTCAACCTAAAAATTCACGGATTTTTCGATACTAAATGCTATTACAAAAAAGCTGCAAATGTAAATATCTAATTTAGAAGTCTAAAAGAGGTTTAACTATAGGAAACAATAATCAACAGAGCTCTATTGTTAATTGCACCAACCCAAAAAAATAATAAAAACGTTTTTTCCTCACATCCGAAACATTGATCATCCAGTTCGTTGTAGCATTTGTATGTGGTACTGCTCCAAGACTGAGATCCATATGATCCAACGTGTCCTGCATATGCCACAATCAGTAAGGTGTAAGAGAGAAGCTCTACTTGGCAAAAAATTAAATATTGAGCTAAATAGCATGGGACAGGTATGATGGACATCGATATACTAAACGAACACCACAAACATAAACAAAAACCAGGTTCACAATTACAATTGTAAGATATTCAACCAGAGGATTCACGGAAAGCTACATTGCCTGGCTCTTCATTTTTCTTAAAGTATCCAGTATCCGATGCATATTCGGACATGGTATGGGCATATAACCCTCCAAGGATCCTCCAAATATATGGAAAAACTTTAAACAATTGAATATGCCCATATCCAATGCACCGGAGTCGGAGTAATATAGATGGCAAGTAAAAGCGGAATACAGATAATAATTTACCAAAGGAAAATGCTCACTAGTCATTGCCACATCAACAGAAACAATGCTGAATATGCTCATAATGCTTGGAAACAAAACATCAATTGTAATTAAATCATATATCAACGAATCATGTTTCAAACATTGCACTAAAAACTACAAAACAAGATTCATAAACTAGAAATAGCATGAAATGTAAGGCAAATCCACACAAGTAATTATAAAATGATCATCAAACTCCAATGTCATACAACATAAGAGGAAAACCTACGATCTGTTTTTGGTTAAAAACATCAAAATTACAATTTTCACAGGGCAATTCATAATTTTTCAATATCAGTTCATAAGCTCCAAGTTTTGCTTCAAAAAGAAAAAAAAAAAACTAAAGGAAGTATCTCCAATTGAATCTTTGTATCGAAGTTGTTTTCATAACCCACGAAGGTGGAGTCTAAAAACCCGAAGAACTACAATATAATCCCAGCATTTACGGTCTCATTTTTTCTATGCTTTCCCAGCAACCAAACACAGCAAAACCCACAATTCTCTTTCAGTAAGTCTTTTTTTTTTAACACCCCATAAAGAATAAGTTGTTGGATCTAACTAAACAAAGGGTCACCATTCATCAAAAACATTAAAAAAAAAAAAGAAGAAAAGAAGGTAAAGAAATAAACTCACCGACATGATTGGAGAAAGAATTCCCAAGAAGAAGATTCACAAGGAAACCTACGATATCAATGGAACAATGTAGATTGGATGGAATCGGATTGCGATAGAGATAGGGGCAAAAGCGTCTTTATGAGCATAAAACGCGTTGAGTTTTAACCTTTTTGTTTTAACTTTCAACGATAAGAAAACGGATAATAATCAGCCTTTCCCCGGAAATGGGCTGAGATTCCACGTTTTATTTATATAATAGCAATCTTCCCCCCTGTACTTTGACAAATTTATCAATGTGGCATCTGTACTTTTAATTTGTTATTTTAATACCTGTACTCTTTCCCATCTTGTCTTTTGGTACTCCGTGTTAGAATGCATCAGAAATTGAAACGTAGCTCATTAAATGAGCGACACGTGGCATTGTTGTTAACTGGAACATATTGATCCTCATATAACAAATTACTTTCAAACCTTCCTTTTCTCTATCTTTTTATATTATTTTTTGAAATTAAAGGCTCTGCATTTTTATCTCCAATTTCTTCTTGTTTATTAACTTCCTTTGTGGACTTTATCGGATTAAAGGCCTTTTTTTTCTCAAAAAAGGGGTAAAAATTTTAATTAACAAGTTTAATTTCTAGATAACATCTAAATCTTTTTTTTTTTAAAAATGAAAATAATAAAATTAAGTGACTCACTTCATAAGTGAAAATAATTAACATCAAAATATATAAAATTTTGCGACCCACCCCTTTGATAGTTGAGACCTCATTCTCACACGTTATTTTAAGGGATCATTTTCTTTCATCTATAATTTTATTTTTTTATTATAATAAAAATAATAATAATAACGTGCGGGTCTACCATATCATGTTTTCGTGATTCAAAGATTGTGAAGTGATTTTAATGGTTCACACCATGGACCAAATATATCATATCTGATCTATTCATACACGACTCTGTTTGTTGCTGTATAGGAGACTGTAAATAATTTGACTGTTTAAAAATATTATTTATTAGATTTAGTTAATATTAATATTATTGTTAAGGTAAGATATCGTGAGTAAAACATGTATTCAAAGCGCTAAAAAGTATTTATTTTATTATTTAAATATTGAAAAATAATGGAAATTTCTAAATATATATATCATTTATTATCAACAAATTTAATATTTTGAAATTTTTATAATACTATAAATGATTTTTTATTTGAAATTGAAGTACAAATAAAATAATTTATTAAAGAATAATTCATAGTAGTATCATTCTAAAAATATAGTTTTTAAGGTTTAATAAAATAGTGTCACCTCATTAAATTTTAAAGATAGCAAAATATTATTATGCATTCATCTATATCAACTATATTTTCAGTTTAATTTAACTTTAATTAAATAAGTTTTAATAATTAATTTTCCAAAATTTATTTCTTTTACAACTTTTAATAATTTTGTTTTTTTCCAAAGTTAATAATTTTTATTTTTATGCAATCAATTTTAAAAAAAAATGAGTTTCTAGACAGTGGATTGTAATAAGAATTGTTTAAAATTTAAGGTTTTTATGTTATTTAAATTTTTTTATTTTAATTACTTATAATTAAAAAAGGAAAAAACTAGAGGTTGCTGCAAAAATCAAAGGAGATGGGGTCCCAAAAACAGATATGAGACGAAAATAAACACCTGTCCTTATACCAACAAAGATCCAGACAAGCAGTTGGTCCATTACAACCCATGCTTAATATACAACACTAATTAAAACATGAGTAAGATAATTAAATCATGTCTGGGATTTTAAAAAAACATGAAAACAAGATCTGTTAAAAAGTGGTGCATAAAAATATTCAAAATGGAACTTAAAGTAATGCTTCACAATCTAAGGCTCTGTTTGATTGATGAAAAATGTTTTCCGGAAAATATTTTCCAGATTTTCTGGTGTTTGTTTGATGGAAAATGGATTCTCAAGGAAATCATTTTACAAACACGGTAAAATCTCTTCTTTGTTTTCGGAAAATGTCTTACCAAATTTTTTCCGTAATACATTTTCCATGACTTTCCCTTCATCCGGTAAGACGTTCTCCTTCTTCCTTCATCCCTTCTTTCCTTTTCTTCTTTGTTTCGGAAAACATCTTCACCGGTTTTTGTCGCTCCCTAAAACCCCACGATGAGTTCCATGAAATCGATTTCAAGCAATATGAACTCACGCCAATTATGTGGCCACGAAGACGATGTAAGATCTCTATTTCCTTCGTTTCCTCTCAATTCCATTTGCCATTTTCCTTTTTAATTTCAAATCGCTTAGGTTTTGAAAAAAAAGGGTTCTTTGAATTTTGATTTTTAGGTTCGTGGAATATGTGTTTGTGGAAGTGGAGGTATAGCCACTTTCTTCGAGAGACGAACGGTTAGGTTCGGTCTCTTGATTCGTCGAATAAGCGTAAGTATGTTTCGCTCTAAGATGCTATTAGGGCATTCGAGTTTGTTGGTCCATTGGCTTGGATTGCACGGATGAGGAGTTTCAAGGTGGAATTGTTTCCGTGGGATGGATACCATGGTTTTGTTTGGGACTTGAGGACCGGAGAAAGTGCAGATCCTTGAATGGTCACCAATTGCAGATTCTAGGTGTTGTATTGGACGGTGGGGATATCATTTCCTCATCGGTTGATTGGTGAGTTAATTACACTGTTGGATGGGAAGTGTTTTGCATTTTGTGTGAAATAGTTATGTTTGGTTTTCATTTAATCTTCAAAATAGTTAACCATCATGCTTTGCAAAGACTTTAAGACGATGGAGGAAGGTCAACTGTTGAATCTGGGAGGCACACAAGTCGGCCATTCAAGTCGTAATAAAGCTTCCTTCGGAGAGCTAGTTTCGGTACATCTATTCTCTATGACATTGCAAAAATCGATGACACATTTTTCATTGATTCTAATCCATTTACTTTGTTGGTATAAGTAAACAAAACAAACAAAATACTGACTTATTCAGTGTCTATTTCCAACCTTCAACGGGTTTAAGGATTCATAAATGTGCAAAAGATAATCTATGCCTAAGAAAACATGGCTCATATCGGTCTTTCCCTTTCGCATCTTGCATTTGATGGTGTTGAATATGGTGGACAAAGACGCATTACACAGACACACATTGATCGAACTGGCTTTATTTTGGTGCAATGACATGGAATTGAATGTTGTTTTAATCGCTATTTACTTCCATGTCCTACTATGTTATTAATTGTTTGATTTCATTATCTTCCATGTGAATGCTATAATGCAGTATGACTATTACGGTTATGGAGCATCTCTTGGGAAGGTAGGTCATCATCTATATAATGCTTCATTGCTCGATTATAGCTTATTTGCTTATGCAATGTGGGATTTTCATCCACTATTTGATTACTTGAAAATAAACCTCGCATTCGGACCTAAGAACTCTAGGAACATCAAACTACAGCTTGATTTGCATTATCTGTTTATTGATACTTTAGAAACAATAGACTCCTTGTTCCTTTTCTTTGTTGAAATGGACACGGATTCTAAGTTTTTGGCTTCATAAGCTATCTTATTCGAAGTATGTGGTCTCTTTGCTAATGTTTCATTTTATGGTTTCCACCAAGTGAATCCAACACTTATCTTGATATAGAGGCGAGTATCGTTGTCTTGGTGAGTATGGAATAAGTCGGGAAGATTTGATTTTATATGGACGGTCGGTTGAAGTGGGCCAACGTTACATTTGGCGACTAAACTTAGAGGCTAAGAGGTGTCGCTTTGCATAGCGGCATTCTTTCCGCCTTCGTGTACTCGCCATGTTAAGTTTAATTTCGCTTTGACATTTATCGTAATGACATATGCATGTATGCATTGTGAGGAAGATATCTAACATTATTATTATAATTAGCGATCGATAATTGGTGTACTATTTTATGATATAAGAATGCCACTTGTTGGTTGACATTAGTGGGAATGTTACTTGCATGTGAACTAAATTGAAATGCATTGATGTTTTTGTGCTATCTATATCGCTTCTATGCTTGAGCTAATTATGTTCTTCATAAATGCGAACATCAAAAGATTCGAAGGTGAAGTGCCCCGTGCTTGTAATATCAATCAATAAGCACTTGTTTTGTTCTGTTGCTTGAGTTCTAACTTGCTTTGATAAACTTCATTTTAAGTTAGCTCTCTATTGATTTCAGATTATATGGTCCGAAATTGCATCCGCCTTGTGCCCTTTTATAAGAGTTCTTAAATGTCATTTATTTTCATTAAAAGTTTTACATTAGCGTGAAAGCTTAAGTTGGTTGGATCGAATATTAATCGAGGTACGGAAGATGATGTTGTCAATTGGTCGCATGGAAATGGATGTGGAAAATGGCAAGGGAACCATACGAGCCTCTGTGGATCAAAGGAGGGTCATTGCAACTTGGAGCTATACCGATTACATACTCCATCTTTGCAAGTTCATTTATGAAATGGAGAACACGACAACAAATGATTCGGCTTAAAAGGATTTGGCAAAGTCTCGGTCTACCAACAAGGTCAAGTACCAACTCTTCAAATTCGAGGTGACAGTCTTTGTAAGATTAAAATATGCCAACCTAAATGCCTCAAATGTCCTAAACCAAGGTGCAGTAAATGTTCCAACTCATTGAAAATTTATATATTTGATTTCTTCTGTAATTAAATTTTGCAAAGAGAAGGACGGCCTCATGATTGTTGGCATGTTTTTGAATTGAAAAAGGTCTTATATTAATCAAGATACGATTACAACAAAATGAAGCGTAACACAGAACAAAATGGCGAGTCAACTCCAAAGATAAAACAAATCAAAGGCAAAGCATAAAATTATCCCACAAATACTCAAGTCAGAAAGACGCAAAACAAAATAAGCGAACTTCTAAACACTCCCTTCAATTGCAAATTAGTGCTCAAAGAAATAGCAACTCATTGCTCAAAGCAATAAGTGAAATAAGCTCAAGATAGTCTGCACCAACTTAGGCTGCAAATTTGTTGGCTTCCCTATTGATGTGAACTATACCCAAGTATAATAAGAATATCTCATTAGAAGGTGTGCAACAGGTAGTATTGAAATTATCTTTGGAGATGCAATTGTGCTAATTTATAATTATTCAATTCTTTTTTATTTTTTAACATAATTACAAATAATTTATTTGACTTTGATTGTTTTCAATATGACGGTTAATAATGTAACTTAATAATTCAATATTATTATATATTTAATCTAATTTATTTATAATAAATAAATTATTGCAATATATGTAAAAATAATTTAAAATATAAAAAATTATTAATATGTAAATAAATTTATTAATATATATGTAAAATCAACTTTTCCGAAAAATATTTTTAGGAAATCTGCCAAATAACATAAAATATTTTACACAGATTCATCCAAACACCAGAAAATATTTTCTGGTAAATCATTTTCCAGAAAAGTAAATCATTTTCTAGAAATCATTTTCCGGAAAACATTTTACTGCCAAACAAACAGACCCTAACATTTCATTCATTTTCTATCCTATACTGTACAATATCTGAGGAGGAATAATTTAAAAATGCAGTTGAAATTCTACCTATATATCAACTGTTATATATATAGCTATGGATTTCTGTTGTTTGAGTATCAAGTGAGAGGAGATCTATGGGCAATGCCTTTTCTTTTGGTCATTCGTATCCTAGGCTTTAAACTTGTGCTTAAACATGGTTTCATCTCCTCCGAAACATCGGTTGACGAGATGGTGGATTGCTTTTCTTCCGAGTTTGTTTCTGCATTTTGACTGTGTTTCCAGGAAAGTTTATCTGTAAGCTCTTGTATTGGCAACTCCAGTCTATGACTCGGGTCTTTAGGCCTCAAATCAACGGCCGTTACCTGACCATTTCAATATTATTAATTACTCGGATTCAGGCATTGGTCACTTTATTACTTATGTCAGTCGGAGAATTAAAAGTGAAATTACCTTGCATGCAATGGAACAAAAACGATTAGGAGGGTCTTGAAGGTATCTTCCACAAATTTCACAAGCAGCACCAGTTTTTGATTTTGTACATGGCTTGGCATCTTTACCTTGAGGCCGAGGATTCAAATGTACGGCTTTCTCACCATTGATTTTGTATGTCTGTCACATGATTCAACCAAACCCAGATTTTTGTGGGAATTATAAAAAAAATTAAAATTGGGGAATAATTATAGAGATGACCATAATCACCTAGGTAGCTATGACAAAAAAAAAGAGAAATAAAACCTGAATTTTCGAACAGTCGAGAAGTTTATGGATTTCTTGAAGACGAACAACATCTTGATAGACATATTTGCAGATCTGAAAGGAGGGATGGTGAGTGTGAGCCTTACAATGCCTGCAAAACCCAATACTACAATGGATGCAAAACACGTTTTTCTCATTTTTTCTCAGGTTTTGATGTTCAACACAAACCCCAAAGAACTCGCTTTCCACAAGGCTTCTAACCCAATCTCTTTCCTTCTTTATGTATATCCCGCAGCCCACCTACAAATAACAATTCATTCCAAGTTTTGCTGCTTTAATAATTACTCAAATTCCATGGATACGCAACGATGCAATCAATTCACAATCTGGGAAACATATTAATTTCGGCACCAACTATAAAGTTGTTGAATTCATGAAAAAGTAAAAAAGTTTAAGCAAAAACCATATATATTAACCCAAGAAGCTTTACTGCCTGTTCTTTTCCTGAGAATATCAGTGATGCAATAAATACAATACTCAAAAATCTAAATTTTCCTGGGAACCAACCATGAGAGAAAAACTAACATCAAATCAAAAAACAATATAAAAAGAGAGAGCAACAGTTAGTGATGGAAGAATACACTCACCATTTCTTTGCTGTGAGACTGAATAATATAGATATGATGAGTGATGAATGGTGTTCTGTTATGAAGAAATATAGAGAAAGGAAAGGAAGAGATGGTGGGAAAAGAAGAAGAGAGACGAGAAAGCGGTAAGAGTAAAATGAGGAATGTGCAGTGAAAGTTAGTGAAACAAAAATGGAAAGAGAAAATTTTGTCAGTAATTGGTGCTAAAGAAAATGAAGTGACCTACCCACCCTCTTATTCTCTTGACTTTCACTGCCAAATTGATTGGCATAAACCATTTCATCTATATCTATAATTGATACCAGATTAAAGTGACAAATTCTATTATAAAATTATTTATGTTTTTATTAATTTTAATTTGTTTAGACGGAAACTTCCTCAATATTCAAACCACTTTGTTTTTGGATAAACAATGTAAAACTAAAAGTTTTAAATATTTAAATTCTTGTGTAATTTTTACTTTAATTTTAGAAAAATGCTTTTAGAGCCAAGCTTTTAAGTGTAGTGACTTTTGGGACGTGAAAATATTATTTCACTCGTATTATTTTTTAAATTGCTATAATATTACTACTATCTATGACTTAGATAATTAAATTAAATTAAATTATATAAATACCATTTAATTTGATTTTAAAGGTAAAGTATAATAAATGTTATCTAATTATTTTTCCTTTTTTAATCATCTAATTATAAAAATTATAAAATAATCACCAACCGACTAACGTAAAAATAGAATTGCTCAAAAGTCTAAGATAATTAGATAACTAAAAAAGAAAAATCATGACTATTAATGTAGTTGACCCAAACTTTAATAATAATTGTTAACTATTAACACTGGTTATTACATGAATTTTTAATTTTAATAGGAACATTTTAACTTTCAACAACAATTTTTTCAATAATGCTAAACACATTAAATTAATAAATCACACTGTTTACATTACTTTCTCAAATACAATTTTTAAAAAGTATTTTTGCACAGTAACAACAATGTCAACTTAATCCTAAATTGAGAGATTTTAATTTTTTTTTTTTGAGTGTAACCTTAAAAAAAATTTGAGTATAGATTGGATTCTTATGGTTGAGTTTATATACATTATGACCCTAAAATTTTTAATTTTTAGGAACTAAAGAAATAAAGATATGTAGACAAAAATATTAATATGCACATCTATATAAAATCTCCTCTTTATTTTAATTTAAATGAGTTATTAAAAAAGAAAAACAAATAATTAAACACAGTTCTTTTGCGTAGACATCCCTTTTCCAACCCTCTCATGCTTTTTGCCTTCTCCATTAATAGGGTCAAAGGACCAACTTAAAGAGCCAAAAAGGAAGTCCCCAAAAATTCATTTATATTCTCTTCCCTTTTTTTCTTCTTCCGCAACTATGCGGATTTGTACTTCTAAGTTCTAAGGCTAATCTAACAACTTTAGATTCGTCTTTCTTCAAACCTATCGTCACTTTGCAACCCAATTTTTATTTCTTTGTCGAAAGCCTTCCTTAAAAACACAATTAAATACGGCTGTTTCAAACATTGAAATAAGTTGGTCAATATGTTTTACAAATCATCAAATTTCATTCGTTTGTATGGTTTTAATAGTCGATTATAGACATTGTATCAATTTGATTATAATTTTTTAAAATTAATAAATTTAACCCTTAATATTTACAAATTCTATTAGTTTTAAAAATTCAAAAATAAAAAATTTAAATGGAATATTATTAAAACTTTTTGATAAAAATTATAAAAAAACATAAAATATAAAACTCAAGAAATATATTCATATATATTAGGTTTTAAAAAAAACAAAATATCAATAATAAACTTCTGAAAGCATGAAATGAAACAAAAGAGATTCACAATTATTGGACAACAATTGTGGGAGCTGAGGCCAAACTTTGTCTCAAATCAGAAAAGGTTGTCTACATTACTCTAATTTAATCATACATTTGAAAGCTTCTACATATCATGTTTTATTACGTACTTTCTATTTCAAGAAATTAGATTAAAATATACATTTTATTCACAACATATAGCATACAAGTATGGTTTTTGTATGAAAATTTACCTTTTCTGTCCAGACTTCCTTCCCTTTTTCCTCACTTCCATTTCTTTCTCATCTTCCTCACTATCCTTCTATTTTCTTTTAATTTTTTTTCACTTTCATATACCTATTTCTTGCTTCTAAAGTGATGAAAATGCTCTCTAGGATCTCCATTTCCTCTTTCCTCTTCGGTGTTTATTGAAATTTCCAAGAATTTTTGGGTGAAATAGTGAGATTTTTTGGTAAGGGACTAAATTACATAAAAAGCAAAACTCTTCTCCTATCTATTTTGGTGTTGGACGATTGAAGCACGGAGAAATGGAGAATTTTATCCAATTTTCTATCAAAATGTCTTTAATAAAATATTATTAATTAATAAAATAATCTAAGTTTTAATTATTTCAATCCAATGGCCATAACTTTTTTTTTACTTTTCAATTTAATCCAATGGCCCAAATTTGTTCATATCCAAGATATTTTCTTATAATTATCTTATTTAGGAAATAACTATTTTACCCTTGTACTTTCTCTACAATTCCATCATTTTCATGACATACTTTTGGTAAAATTTTCAATTTAATCCTTCTCATATCTTTATTTGTTCAATTTAGTCCTTATTCATCCATTTTCCTTATTTTCTAGACCCTTTCACCCTTAAGATTCTGCACTATTGGGCCTTCAACTTTTTATATTTATACTTTAACCTCTCACATTTTAAATATTTACACTTAAACCACAAAACTTTTCATATTTTTACGATTTAATCCCTAACTCAAATTGATATTTCAAAACATACTTCTTATTTCATTTTTCTCTAACACCCCTTATCCTTTACTTTCTTTATATCTTATTTCACTAAACATTTATCTTATATTATTTTTGATCAATGAGTTTTGGGGATGTTACATATTGAGTGACTGACAGGTGACATATTTTGACTTTTGACTAAATCTAGAGACCTTTCTATAATTAGGCCAAAACATTTTTTTTTCTTTCTCTTCTCTTGCTTTTTTTTTTTTTTTGAGATGGCAAAGCCTTTTTGAAGCCAAACCCGAGACAACTGTGACATGTTGGATCCATTAAAAAATTCAATCCAAAGTTTTTAAAATGCCATGTATCAGTCACTCAATGGGTTAATGTGCCACATTAGTAAGCCATTAGTGAATTGACGAAAATTTTAATGGTAGTGACTACTTTGAACAATTATCTTAATTAGAATGACTAAGTTGAGAGAAAAAATTTAGAGTGACCAAAATAGGACAAGCCCTATTTTAGAGTGACCATGGGTGTAGTTTACCACTAAATTTATTGATTTTTTTAGAATTATGACCAAATTAATATCGTATATAAATATTTAAGATTTAAATTTGTAATAATGTTAATAAAAAGAGCCACGTCAGCCTTCCATTAAAGGTTTAATGGCAAAATGATCAAAAATCAAAATTTGAAAATATTAATGGCTAAATTGAAATTTTTTTTAATAGTTGAATGACAAATAAAAAATATTCTCATAACTAAGTTGATTATTCGTAAAATTTACTTGACTTCTAAAAAGGGATTAAACTATAACTTATGACATTCGACTCAATGTCTAAAGGGTAAATTACACAGTTAGTCATTAAACTTTTATAAATTTCATTTTGGGCACTGAAAATAAAAAAAATTACGATATTAGGCACTTTTGTTAACAACCATTTTCATTTTAGTCATATGCAATTAATTTGATGTTATGCAATGTTATTTTATAATCATTATAGTCACCTAACTTTAATAAGTTTTTATTTTGGTTATTTATACCTTTTTTCAAATTAATTTTATTATTTTAAAAAAATTTGAATTTTACAAAAATTTGAGTTATTCAACAGCTGAGATGAAACCATAATTTTTCCTTTTTATGAGAAAAACTAAAATTAATTCTAAAAAATGAAATTAAAGAGACAAAATGATTTTTCCCTATAGAAACGTAAGTTTCCTTTTTTAATTGGAAAAATAAAATTTATTTGAAAAGATAAAATGATTTTTCGTGTAAAAACCAAAATCTTCTATAAAACTTTAGGTAATCCTTTGTAAAATTCCAAGTTTTCTTCTTTGTTGAGAAAAATTACAACTAATTCTAGAAAACATAAAATGTTAAAAAGATAAAAAAAATAAGTGATGAAAATAAAAGCTACTAAAATTGGATAATTAAAATGATCATCCGTAACCAAAATGCAATTTTTTTTTATTTTTCTATATCTAAAATCAAAACTTATAAAAATTCCCTTTATCTAAATTGACGGCTCGAATCATAGTCGGAGGCAAATGGGGACGTTAGGCAGTTTTAGGTTTGGTTTTTTCTAATTTTAAGTATCAATTTCATTTTACATTTTTTTTCAGAATTTATGTTTGTACAAGCCCATTTGCCCGGCCCATTTTACAAACCAAAACCCCGACCCAAATTAAAAACCCTCATTATTACACCGGTGGCCCAATGGCTAAAAGTCTAAAATTAGGGTTCGGGAACCTAATTAAATCTCAAGGCATGACATTGAATGGCTTGGGGCCATTAGTCTTCTCGCTTCGATCACGACCCCACGGTCCACCGCCACCAACTGCTCCAGCCGGTCGACGCCACCGGCCACCGCCTCCCACTTGGCCACTAGCACTGCAAAACATTAAACAAGAAGTGACAGCAAACAAGTTGTACAAGGCTATAAAAGCCGATTCACAATATTGTTGTAAGGGATTTTCTTTTTTGAAAAAACAGATTCAATCAATACAAAAACAGATTCAAAGCAAAGTAGAAACAGATTCGCGAAATTTTAAACTCAAATACAGAGATCCAAACACGAAAGTGCAGAGAGAAAAAAATATAAAACCTACTGAAAACAAAAGCCGAGGGAAAGGTAAACTTTTTGCTTTTTCGAACTTCCGTCTTTCCTTTTTTTTTTTGATATACACACGCATATATATACATATAAATAATAGTCTAAAAAAAAAAAAACATAAAAATAAAATTTTTACCTTTTAAACCACTGTGGTGGTGGCGAGTGCCTTGCACAATGACGACGGTGAGCAATGCCCACTCACGGAGGCTCCCTGCAGAGAAAAAAAAAGAGAAAGAAATTTTTTTAAACAAAGAATGAAATGATTTTTTGGGGGTTTAGGGCTTTATATAGCCCACAAACGACGTCGCTTTGAAGTGGCCTTTAACCCCAAAACGACGTCGTTCACCCGGTCCGACCGACCCGACCCGCTCCAGATATGATCCGCGTGTTTTTAAACCAAAGGGGAAATTGCACTAATGGCCCTTCCGCATTTTTGTGTTTTTAAAATCAAATCTTTAGTTATTGCAATATTGGCCCAGCAATTTCTTGCGGTTTGCAATTCAGTCCCTCCCTCAGACGCTGCGTTTTAACTTATGGGAAAATTGCCCCTTTGGTCCCCCACTTTCACGCGCGCGTGTTTTCAGCCCCTGAATCTCTATTTTATTTACAATTTGACCCAAAGCTTCCGTTTTTAATGCAATTTAGTCCCTTTTTCAATTATTTTGCAATTTTTATTATAATTACTATCATTTAATATTTTATTTTATCATTATTATTATATTTACTATTGTTATTATTATTATTATTATTATTTCATTATTTCTATTATTATTCCATTATTATCATCTTCACATTATTAGTACTATTATTATTACTATTTTACTACCTTATTATCATCCTTATTATTTATTATTCAGTATAATGATATATACCTTTCCTTTATCGTTTTGTTTATCGATTGTTACTATTATTATTATTATTATTATTATTATTATTATTATTATTATTATCATTATTAAATATATTATTATCACCATTCTTTATATTATTATTACTATCGATATATTTTTATAATATATATTTTACTATTATTCGCTTTACTATTATTTTTATATTGTTCCCATTATCTTATATCTTATTATTTTATTATCTAATTTTCATCACTAATTTTATTATTCTATTTTTACCACTAATATTATATATATATATTATTCACATTGGTATAGTATTATCATTGTTTTATATCATTATCATATTATTATTATTAGTACTCTTATATTTACTATATTTATATCTACGTTTATCTTTCTTAATTTCATATTATTACTACATAAAATATATTTTGAAAATCATCATATTTCATTTTAAGGTTTTAGAATAAAGGTGATGTTTCGTATTTAGGAATTCGAAAAATAGTGCCCTAACGTGCTGGGTTGCGATTTTCCGTTTAACTAAATTACTTAACATCCCCTTTTACGAAGTTTCGCGAATCAAGAGACGACTTTGATTACGAAAGATTAAAACATCGTGTCCTAACGTGCTGGATGTGATGTTTATATCTTTTCGGGACAAAGAAATCTCAAGTTTTGACTCGAGCCTTTTCTTTAAATTAATACGATACGATGCATTTTGTAAAATTGCTACACTCCATTTAAAGGTTTTAAAATAAAGGCAATGTTTTGTATTTAGGAATTCGGGGAATAGTGCCCTAACGTGCTGGGTTGTGATTTTTCGTTTGACTAAATAACTAAACATCCTTTTGATAAACTTCGTAAAATCATGAGATAGCTTTGATTACGAAGGTTAGGAATATCATGTCCTAACGTGCTGGATGTGATATTTGTACCCTCTCGGAACAATGAAATCTCAAATATCCTAATACCTTTTAAAGGATTTGTATTTTAAAACCTTTTCAAATTTCCGACGTTAAGACACTAATTAATCATTTTGGTACCAATTTTGGGCGTATCGAGGGTGCTAACCCTTCCTCGTGTGTAACCGACTTCCGAACTCATTTTTTGGATTTCGTAGACCAAAATCGTTGTTTTGATAAATCAAACTGCTTATTAAAAACAACCGTTTTACGAGGTGACCCGATCACACGTCAACAAAAAGAGATTGGTGGCGACTTCCATTTTTTTCTTTCATTTTTAAAACCCAAAGTCGAACCCCTTTTTGTTTTCAAAAAAATGGTTACGACAGCTTGGCGACTCCACTGGGGACTGTTTTAGAAAGTCAAGCCATAAATTGATTATTTTCTGTCTTTTGTTGGAATTTTGAAAGTTCGATTTGAAAATTACGATCCTTTTATTGCATGTTGTTTTAATTTCGGCATTGCATTGCATGACCGTTGTGGTCACACCTTTAAGTGGGAGTGAGAAGCTACTCCTTCATGAGGTTTTCACCTCCGTGCAGGATAGTGGATCGCTTTCGGGATACATCCGTACCTATGTCTTCGTGAGATTTTTATCTCCGTGCAGCCATAGGGAAATGTATTCCCCTGAACTGAACTCGGTCCATATGAGCCTATAATGGGTGAGGATCGAGGAATCGCTAGTTCGGTACCTTACCTTAGAACCAAACCACATGTAGTGAACCTTAAGAGCCCACCTTAGGTAGAACTATGTTAAACCCCTAGTGGCCACCTGGATAGGTACTCTATTTTGTTTATTTCTCCTGTGCTAACGCGTTTGGTTTTGTTTGTGATTGCATTGCATTGCATCACACCGCATCATCTTAGAAAGGAGGTGTTGATTCATATTCGATTTCTAAATAGAAGAGTTTATCATAAGGAAATGTGTTACTTGATAAAGTAGATTATAATACGGTCGTTCAAACATAGTCCAGGTAAACAACGAGAGAGGACTGATAACCCACAGAAGAATACAAGACTTTGCCCGAGGATTCAAGCCGACAAAGATTATTCGAGAGTCATCATGTCTCCATTTTCTAAAAGAAGCTTATAAACATCATGAAAGATAAGTGAGCGAAGAGGTACGGCCTGGACCAAGTAACAAGGAGCTAAAAGAGGTATCCATTGAGAAAGTTTAAGGGGCACGACCATAACATCCAGATACGAAGAAGAGGATTGGTGTTTTCACCTGGACTATGAGGATAAAGCCGTATATGCAATCCGTTTCATGTAAAGAAATGTATTTTCTAGAAAAGTTCTTCTAATGGAATTGAATTCATAATCAACGGCTCTCTTTCTTTTTGCATTCCTTCTATGCATTTGCATTGTATTTCATGCATTTACATTGCATCATATCACATGCATTAAAATTTGTAGAAAGACCCTAATTAGGTAAAGTTATTTCAGTAACCTAGAAGCCATGGATCAAAGAATGAAAAGACTAGAACAAATGCAAAAGGAAATACAGGAGCAGATGCAAGAACGATTAATCAAGATACAACAGGACATGATAGAACAAATACAGGAATCTCAGAGTAACATGATGAATCGGTTATGCAGATTGTTGGCCAATGAACGTGAGAAAGGAAAGGGCGTTGCTACTAGTTTGGGAAACGATAATGACGACCCTGTTTACCCTCCGAGTTTTACCCTGCCTAATACCCAAGAGCCACCGGAGGTGCATCCCCAAAGGACGCCTGTTACTATTAGACCATAATATCAGGTTGGTACCGCGATACCAGCCCACCTCCCGACTGGTTCGAGTACTAACCTGTGGAAAGTCTGCTAACCTGTGGTCCCGATTTCGATGAACTAGCGAAATGGACAAGGCAAAAATAGATTTGTCAAAGCAACTTGAGAACCGTTGCAAGTGGCTAGAAGAAAGGTTTAAAGAAATAAAAACGGCTGACCATCGTCACGGGGTAGACGCTAAGGACTTAAGTTTGATCTCGAACTTAGTACTTCCGTCAAAGTTCAAAATGCCTGAATTTGAAAAATACAATGGGACTACTTGCCCCGAGGCTCACATAACTATGTTTTACCGGAGAATAACTGGGTACGTTAACAATGACCAGCTGCTAATTTATTACTTCCAAGACAATCGGCGGAGCAAACATCTAAATGGTATAATCGGTTGAGCTGCATCAAATTAGTTCTTGGAGAGACCTAGCCCAAGCCTTTATGAATCAATACAATCATGTCACGGACATGGCAATCGGATAGAATTACTTTGCAAAGCATGGAAAAAAGACAAAATGAGAGTTTCAGACAATACGCGCAAATGTGGAGGGAGGTCGCCATGCAGGTAGGGGTGAGCAAAACTCGATTCGATTGAAAATTGAAAAAATTCAATTTCAATTATTCAATCGAGTTAATCGAGTTAATCGAGTTAATCGAATCAACTCAATTTTAAGTTTCAATTTCGAGTTCAATCGAGTTGAATTTTCAAATTGAATAATTGAATAAACCGAATATAAACTATATTTTTTATTTTTTTAAATTTTAGGCTTTTACCCATTTCTCCCAAGCCCATCAAGACTTTCATTAAAATTTTTTTTCCTAAATCCTAAGTTCCCAACCCAATTCCTCTTTCTCCCCAAATTAAACCCCAAATCAATTTTTAATTTTTTTAAATTTTAAGATTTTATTTATTCACTTATTTACCTCAATTTTTATTGTATGATCATGTTTTAAAAATTTAAAGAAAATTATTTTTAAAAATTACATAAAATAAACAACACTAAAGTCATTTTTTTAAAATTTAACTCGAACAAATATATTCGATTCGATTCGATTCGAATTTCGTCTCACTCGACTCGATTCAAAAAAATTTTAAATTAAGTTAGGATGATAAAATACGATTCGAAAACTCGATTAACTCGAAATTTTTCGATTCGATTCGATTCGATTCGATCGAATGCTCACCCCTACATGCAGGTCCAACCACCCCTCTTAGAAAAAGAAACTACCATACTCTTCATCAACACCCTGAAGGCTCCTTTCATAACCCATATGATAGGGAGTACCACTAAGAGCTTCGCCGACATGATAATGGCAGGGGAATGATCGAACATGTTATCAAATGCGGCAAGATTGAAGCAGGGGAAACCACTAGAAGGCCTGCTCCTAGAAAAAAGGATGACGAGGTGAATAATACAAACATGGGGGACCCAAAGTTAAGTACCGTTAATCAGCCAAAAATGGTGACTACTGAGTATCAAGGTTCATCAAGGAAAGAATCTCGCACAAGGAAAATCATTGAAAAACTCCAATTTACGTCAATCCCTGTGACGTATAAGGAGTTGTATCAAAGTTAATTTGATGCACACGTTGTGTCCCCCCAATATCCAAAACCAATGCAACCTCTATACCCAAAATGGTATGACCCAAACACTTAGTGTGAGTACCACGCTGGGATCACAGGCCATTCGATAGAAAATTGCCTTACTTTCAAGAAATTGGTGGAAAATCTCATCAACATGGGTATTGTGAAGTTCGATGACGGAGCAGTGGTAATTAAAACTGAGGGCAGGAGAGTTGCGTTTCCTTAAAGAAGTCATTAGAAACCTAGAAATCAGGGGATCAGAACACCAATTGTGTACCCGAAGAGAACCGAGGAATAAAAGTTTTTCGAGCATCTGCCTTTATGTACTTGGGAGTGTTTTGAACAATGAGACTGTGGAAGAAACATGTATTTTTAAAGCTAATCTAGAGTAATGTGCAAAACACACTTGTTGCTTTAGGCCTAGAGGCAATAAGAGTCCTTTTGCGAAGTAGGCTTGTGTCCAGAATTTTTATTTCAATCAAATGCATCTTTCTAAGTAAATATTTTTGTTCTTTACATTTTATTCGTACATTTTTTCAATTTTATTCATGACCATGTCATACGAATAATCATCCTTAGGATCATTTATTGGATTTCCTGCCCACAATGGGCCCCCAGATATCAATGACATGAGCGATGCTGTTACTAACTCCCTTTTTAGTGAGATATGTATCTAGAGGGATCTAAGGGCTTTGAAGATGATAAAGATTGCAACTTACTTCCCCAATGGTAGATCCTACCTTATGAAGTGTCAGCAGATGCTATGAACTAACGAAGGAGATGAAGATGGAAGCCTAGCTCCTCGTAGGAATAAGGCAAGGCATCGTTGAGCTATTTTCAAGAATTCAAGATGTTTTCACACGATCATATCAAGGCATGCAAAACTACTAAAACATGGGTATGCTGTTAAGGTTGGGGTTTAAAAGAACCCATGTTTTACAATAGCCTAGCTAATCAAGAGGCTCGGGCTATTGGTTCACCAAGAAAGGGAAATTGTATCTGTTATTCCATAAAATGCCAAATTAAGGAAGACTGTGCCTTCTCTATTTTCCCTATATGAAGCATGGATGTTAACAAGCCAGTCTCCTCAAAAGCTTTTAGCCAATATCGATCCATATTCATGGTCGTTGGTTACCTCACTGAGAGGGTGAAGGTCGCTTCATATGCCAAAATTACAAAGTCGGCAGTCATCAAATTCAAAAAAACATTCAAGATTTTTGTTAAAAAAATAACTGAGGCATGTAAAGATTGGTATAGAGAAGTTACCATTTACCCTTTAGGTTCCTTGAACGTTGGCTAGGACTTTTGCCGGGGCATCTTTCCCATTGGTTTATGAAAGGGAAACAATTGTTGGAAGATAAGATTCCTTTTCCCCAAGCTTGGATTGAATTAGATGAAGCAGGATGCCTCCAGTAAGCTTGATTGAAAGTATTCAGTGTAACAGACCGAATTTGACCCTAATCAAAACGGTGGTTTCGAGACCACGAATTCAAGTTTGAGAAATATTTAAATACTATATTTCGTGTTTATTATAAGTGAATTAATGTCTGTGAAAGTTTCATAGAAAAATTCAATCGTTTGTGTGTTCAATTTAACAAAAAGGGCTAAATTGCGTAAAGCGTAAAAGTTGCATGCTATAGTGAAAAGTACCTATTTGATGATGGCTTTTTAAAGTGGGGCATTAAAAGGGCAATTAGCCCATTTTTAAGTTAGTGGGTGGCATTTGTCATAACTAACCTTAGGATATATGTTAAGAAATTATATGTTAAAAGGTTAAATAGGTAATTAGTTAAATAACTTATTATATGTTAAAATAACATAAAACAAAGCCATCATCTTTTTCACTTTTCATAGCCGAATGTTGAAGGAAGAAATAAGCTTTGGAGTTCTTTGATTTTCGGCACTTCTAGGCTAAAATTCAAGGTTAGTTTGATTTCGGTTTTGTTAATTTTACGTTTTGAGATCGTTGCTTGATCGATGGTGACCCATGTTAGAATTTTTAGATTTGAGCATGTTTAATATTCGGCTATGGTTAAATGTTGATGTTTTATGATGTTTGATGGAAAAATATTAAAGTTATGTTAGAAATCTACAAGTTTTGAAATGAAAATTTTAGTAATTTTGAATGAATTGGGCTAAATTGCAAAAATAAAAATTTAGAGGGACTTATTTGCAAAATAAATGAAATAAATGGACTTGTATAGTCCCTAGGAGTATTCGGCCCTTAAGTGTTATTGTGAAATTTGGTATATTTTGTGTTTTATGTAAATAGGACTAAATAGTAAAAATGTGAAATATTGGGGGTAAAATGGTAAATTGTCCATTGATGTGTTTTGGGATTAAATTATAATGAAATGTACTTGAATAAGGTTATTTTTGATATGTCTAGATCAAGAACAAAGAAAATCGGATTTGAATCGGGGAAAGACGAAGGTTTCGGAATAGCTGGTTTAAGTCGTCCGTTGTCAATCGAGGTAAGTCCTTAAGCAAATACCTATTAAAGAGTTAATTATGAATATATTAAATAATGATATTTGATAATCTTGAGTATAAAACTATGAGTTAGCCGAACGTAAAAGTGTTGAATTGGATTGAATATACATTTTGTAAATGTGATATGAATAGTTGTATTTGATATGATATGTGAAAGTAATATGAGATATATAATGTGTTGGTGAAATTAGTATTTAAATATGTGTATTGAAAGATTGGATTAATTATGTGGTTATTTCAGGCTTTAAGCCTAGTAGGCCTCGTACCGGTGTTATTTATCGGGCTAAATGCCTAGTAGGCTTAGTCTTGATGACATATTCAAAGCTTCGTGCCTAGCAGAGCTTAGTCTTGGGTGATATATTCAGCTTCGTGCCTAGCGTGCTTAGTGTTGGTGATATATTCAAAGCTTCGTGCCTAGCGTGCTTAATGCCTGGTGATATATTCAAAGCTTCGTGCCTAGCGTGCTTAGTCTTAGGTGATATATTCAAGCTTCGTGCCTAGCAAGCTTAATGCCTGATACTTTAAAACGAAGAAACCATAAATTGATCGAGGTGTAACATAGTGGATCTATTGAGTTAAAAACTCGTAAGCTTAAGTCTCATTGAATTAATCGTAAATAAGGTAAGTTGTGATTAATGTTACTTGAGTTGAAATATTATGTTAAGAATGGTGTTATGTGTGATTGAGCTTATTGATCGATGTGTATGAATGGTATAAGATAGAATTTGAGCTTAAATGTACTATTTTGGGAGGTTCTTTACAAGTAGAAATGCTAAGAGTGAAAAGACTTTGAATGTGATAATATAGTTGATATGAATGATATACCTATGTGACTTGGAGCATGTGATTCATGTAATATATGTTTATACTATGGTTCGATGAGTTACAGAATTATGGTAATGAAGTGTAAATGCTTAGGTTAATGAACTGTTAGTATTCGGCCCTGCATAAATTTATTTATGGAAATATTTATATTCAATGTCATAAGTTTAAAGAATAAAATGTTTAAGGGTTTAAGTGTTACATTATTATTTGCTTGAGACTTACTAAGCTAGTAAGCTTATTCGTGTGGTTCAATGTTCATTTTATAGATTTTGGTCTCGCTACGGGCTCGGAAATCGTCAAAGAAAGTCAACCACACCGTCGACTCATATTGGTACTTTTAAAGTTTGGACGTAAAACTTAAGGCATGTATAGGCTAGTTTAATGCTTGAATGATAATTTGAATTGTATAAATAAGCCATGCGAAAATGGCTTGGATTTATTACAAATGATCTAATGTTTGAGTAATTTTAGTTATAGAATGTGTGTATGTTCTACTTAGTCATGAGTTTGATAGTGATATAAAGTCATGTTAGGTTTATATATATTGTAATTAGTCTTTTGGTAAGATGATAGTTGTAGTGTTTGAATATGTTTGAGTTATGGTTGATAAATACTTATTAATGAAATGCATAATGTAAGATACAAATCAACTTAGAAATTATTTTAAATCTTGGATGGTATATTCGGCTAAGTGATGAAATTATAGGTATAGTATTTGGATTGACACTTTCGAACATGATTTACATATGTGTATGTATATTAAGTTTAAATTTAGATGTTTTGATCTATAGAAGGCATAATTGGTATATAGGTTTGATTATGTTCTTCTAATTGATTTGTTCTATATTATGTTTGGAATGTATAATATTGGTATATTATGAATTGAATAAGCAAAACTCTTAATAAATATATATATATAAATATATATATATATGTTTAGCTTTTGATAATTGCTAAATTGCTGAGTAGGTTAATAAAGAACATGTGTATATTCGGTCAATGTGATTTAATGACCAATTAAATAGTAACATTCATTATTGGTTATGTAATGCTTATAAATGAATTTGGATAATGGTTTTTTTAAGATATGTACGATGTTGTTTAAACATGCCATGGAAGTGTATTAATCATGTTGTATTCAAATAGGACTGTATGAACAGAAAATAATTGTTATGACCTGTGCTATGTTTGGTAATGCCTTGTAACCCTAATCCGGCGACGGTTACGGGTTAGGGGTGTTACATTCAGCATGGTCAAATTTACCAAAAATGGATGACACGGGCTTATGACAAAAAGGTTCGCTCAAGAGAATTTTAGGAAGAGGACCTAGCATTAAGAAAGATTCTTCTTATCCAAAAGAACTCCAAAAAAAAAAGTAAATGCCTTATACAACAAAGAAGGCCTGTTCTAGGGAAAAATGAGTGTTAACCAAGATAGATAGCATGGACCTGCCCAATCCGGTGAGTTCAGATTCAATAAAAAATTTTTCCAAAAAACAAAACAAAAAATAAAAAATAAAAAAACACAAAAAACGAAAAACACGAAAAAGGAAAAGAAAAAAGAAAAAAGAAGAGGCCAAGGCGAAAACCCGTAAAGGGCGCTTTGAGACCAAAGGGTATTTGAGTTGAAAACCCGAGAAGGGCAGCTCAAAATTTTGATCGAAAGTAGGGCATACAGTAGTCTTGCTACGCTCGAAGAAGTATGTTACGTCTTGGGGCATCGACAAAGTACTCTAGATCCCCTAAACACATATTAATCTCAAAATGGTCCTCAAGAAGTTGGAACAGAGAAGCTCAAGCTGCGATATCTGGGGCACTTAGTTTCCATTTTACCCACTTTTGTTATTTGTGGCTATTTTATTCCTTTCAAAACACCACCGATAAACTTCCTTCTTAATTGCATTTGCTAGCTTTGATTAACTTGTTTGTTTCGAGCTATGCTCCCAATCAATTTCTTTTTTTTTTTGTCCATTGTTACAATCTTTTTCAGGCATTTTGCATTGAAATAACGATTAGTGGACTAATAATACTTTCATAAAAGGAGTTTTGCATATTACTCTGGAAGCTTCTGAATAATACAAGGACTTGAAACAAAACTATTGTTTAAAACTCACTTAGCTTAAGGTTTGGAAATATTGGAGAAAGATGATCCTCTCTTTGGACCTTATATTGGTTGAACAAAAAGACAAGACATTTCGCCGGTGATACAACCTTGACAAATAACGAGCAATGCCAACCCAACTGTACAAAGGGATCATTCTCGGGAAAAGAAAAATCATGCTCTGCATTCATGCATATATCAGGCATATACATCTGGTCATGACACCTAGAGAATGGAAGGTGTAGTAGACCAAATTGATTGAATAAGTTACGAATTCTATACCCTTAGTCATAGTGGGGTGGTTGAGATCCTACACCTTGAAGTTGCAGCAGGATGGATGGGAGGAAACAAACGTTATTCTCCTGAAGTTACAGTGAGAGGTACAAACTTTATATCCCCGAAAGTACAGTGGAAGGGACTCTGAAATCACAGGGGGGCAAGCTTGTTGAGCAGAATATGATCATTTTTTTGGGTTTTCTATCAAAGATACTGGCTAAACGAGAAACCATGATAACGCATCAGTGATAGAACCTTAATGAACTACGAGCCATGACGACCCTAAGCATTTAAAAAGAGATCATTTCATTTTGCATTCATCACTCAAAGCACGTTTAGTTAGGAGCATTCGACTCATTTTGATCATTGCATCCTAATCATCATAAAAAGATCATTCTTATGACATTCTGCATTCATGCAAAGGTCATCCATTGTCATTTAGTTAGGGGCATTCGATTCATTCTGATCATTGCATACTAATCATTGTAAAAAAAACTATTCTCATGACATTCTGCATTCATGAAAGTGTCGTCCATAACACATGTAGTTAGGAGGCTTTGAGTCATTCTGATCATAGCATCCTCATCATTTGCATAAGCATAAGTACATAAAATTAATTCTACAGGATAGGTTCCTCAAAGAACGGTGTAGCGATATTGAAGTTCAGTTTTTGTTCCCTAGAGATGATAGTGGAGCAGACTGAAGATTGAAGTCTTCCTAAATATAGTAAGGAAGCACATTGGAAGGTTTAGATTTCGTTCCCTCAAGATGGTAGTGGGACAGACTGAAGATTGAAGTCTTCCTGAAGATAGTAAGGAAGTAAATTGGAAAGTTCAGATTTTGTTCCTTCGAGATGGTAGGGGAGCAGACTGAAGATTGAAGTCTTCTTGAAGATAGTAAGGAAGCAAATTGGAAAGTTCAGTTTTTGTTCCCTAGAGATGATAATGGAGCAGACTGAAGATTGAAGTCTTCCTGAATATAGTAAGGAAGCACATTGAAAAGTTCAAATTTCGTTCCCTCAAGATGGTAGTGGGGCAGACTGAAGATTGAAGTCTTCCTGAAGATAGTAAGGAAGCAAATTGAAAAGTTCAGATTTTGCTCCTTCGAGATGGTAAGGGAGCAGGCTATAGATTGAAGTCTTCCTGAAGATAGTAAGGAAGCAAATTGGAAAGTTCTGAATTCTTATTTCCTCGAAGTTCCCGTGGAGTAGGTTAATATTACAAATCCCGTCTCCCTGAGTTAACAATGAGGTTACATCCTTAATTCTCTGAAGTTTCAGTAGAGAAGATGGAGATTACAAATCTCTTCTCCCTGAATTCTTATCTCCTCGAAGTTCCCGTGGAGTAGGTTGAGATTACAAATCCCATCTCCCTGAGTTAACAATGAGGATAAATTCTTATTTCTTTGAAGTTTCAGTAGAGAAGATGAAGATTACAAATCTCTTCTCCTTGAATTCTTATTTTCTCGAAGTTCCCGTGGAGTAGGTTGAGATTACAAATCCCGTCTCCCTGAGTTAACAATGAGGATAAATTCTTATTCCTTTGAAGTTTCAGTAGAGAAGATGGAGATTACGAATCTCTTCTCCCTGAATTCTTATTTCCTCGAAGTTCCCGTGGAGTAGGTTGAGATTACAAATCCCGTCTCCCTGAGTTAACAATGAGGATAAATTCTTATTCCTTTGAAGTTTCAGTAAGAGAAGATAGAGATTACGAATCTCTTCTCCCTGAATTCTTATTTCCTCGAAGTTCCCATAGAGTAGGTTGAGATTACAAATCCCGTCTCCCTGAGTTAACAATGAGGATAAATTCTTATTCTTTTGAAGTTTCTGTAAGAGAAGATGGAGATTACAAATCTCTTCTCCCTGAATTCTTAGTTCCTCGAAGTTCTAGTGGAGTAGGTTGAGATTACAAATCCCGTCTCCCTGAGTTAACAATGAGGTTCCATCCTTAATTCTTTGAAGTTTCAATAAGAGAAGATGGAGATTACAAATCTCTTCTCCCTGAATTCTTATTTCCTCGAAGTTCCCGTGGAGCAGGTTGAGATTACAAATCCCGTCTCCCTGAGTTAATAATGAGGATAAGTCCTTATTTCTTTGAAGTTTCGGTAGAGAAGATGGAGACTACGAATCTCTTCTCCCTGAATTCTTATTTCCTCGAATTTCCCGTAGAGTAAGAAGTAAATCAAAGAAATCAGTCTGGTGATCCCTGAGTTTGCAGGGATCAGATTGAAGAAAGTAGATCTTACCTTCCTGAAGTTGCAGGAAGCAGATCGAAGACATTAGTCTGGTGGTCCCTGAGTTTACAGGGATCAGATTGAAGAAAGCAGATCTGACATTCTTGAAGTTGTAGGAAGCAGATAGAAGACATCAGTCTGGTGGTCCCTGAGTTTGCAGGAATCAGATTGAAGAAAGCGGATTTGACGTTCCTGAAGTTGGAGGAAGCAGATAGAAGACATCAGTCTGGTGGTCCCTGAGTTTGCAGGGATCAGATTAAAGATAGCGGATTTGACGTTCCTGAAGTTACAGGAAGCAAATCGGAGACATCAGTCTGGTGGTCCCTGAGTTTGCAGGGATCAGATTGAAGATAGCGGATTTGACATTCCTGAAGTTGCGGAAGCGGTCAAAGACATCAATCTGTGGTCCCCGAGTTTGTAGGGATCGATTGAGGATAGCGAGACTTGGCGATTCTCGATGTTGTAGGAGCAAATCGCGGTGAGCGGATTAAAATGAAAATCCCATACCTCTGAAGTTGCGGCGATAGAGTGGATCAAAACAACAAGATGCGATGGACGAAATGAGGCTACAACAAGTCGTGGCTTAGCGGTCCGGGCAAAATGGGCACTTTTGAAAGTCTTTGCTCCATTCTCGTTACACGACAATGAGCAAAGAGGGGCAGCTGTACATGCCCATTTGCCCGGCCCATTTTACAAACCAAAACCCTGACCCAAATTAAAAAACCCCTCAGCCCATTACACCCGGTGGCCCAATGGCCCAAAGTCTAAAATTAGGGTTCTGGGAACCCTAATTAAATCACGCCATGAAGATTGAATGGCACGGGGCCATTCGCCTTCTACTCGACCACCGCCCCGGTCCACTGCCACCAACTACTCCAGGCCAGTCTGACGCCACCGACCACCGCCCTTCCCACTTGGCCACTAGCACCTGCAAAACATTAAACAAGAAGTGACAGCAAACAAGTTGTACAAGGCTATAAAAGCCGATTCACAATATTGTCGTAAGGGATTTTCTTTTTTGAAAAAACAGATTCAAAGCAAAGTAGAAACAGATTCGCAAAATTTTAAACTCAAATACAGAGATCCAAACACGAAAGTGCAGAGAAAGAAATATAAAACCTACTGAAAACAAAAGTCGAGGGAAAGGTAAAATTTTTGCGTTTTCGAACTTCCGTCTTTCCTTTTTTTTTTTTGATATACACACGCATATATATACATATAAATAATAGTCTAAAAAGAAAAAAAACATAAAAAATAAAATTTTTTACCTTTTTCTACCACCGTGGCAAGTTGGTGGGCCACGGCCGACGAAGGTGAACAATGCCCACTCACGGAGGCTCCCCCTGCAGAGAAAAAAAGAAGAGAAAGAAATTTTTTTTTAAACCGCAACTGAAATGATTTTTTTGGGGGGTTTAGGGCTTTATATAGCCCTACAAAACGACGTCGTTTTGGGGGCTGGCCTTTAACCCCAAAACGACGTCGTTTCACCTGGTCCGACTCGAACCCGACCCGCTCCAGATATGATCCGTGTGTTTTTAAACCAAAGGGGAAATTGCGCTAATGGCCCTTCCGCATTTTTGTGTTTTTAAAATCAAATCTTTAGTTATTGCAATATTGGCCCAGCAATTTCATGCGGTTTGCGATTCAGTCCCTCCCTCAGACGCTGCGTTTTAACTTATGGGAAAATTGCCCCTTTGGTCCCCCACTTTCACGCGCGCATGTTCTCAGCCCCTGAATCTCTATTTTATTTACAATTTGACCCAAAGCTTCCATTTTTAATGCAATTTAGCCCATTTTTCAATTATTTTACAATTTTTATTATAATTACTATCATTTAATATTTTATTTTATCATTATTATTATATTTACTATTGTTATTATTATTATTATTATTATTTCATTATTTCTATTATTATTCCATTATTATCATCTTCACATTATTAGTGCTATTATTATTACTATTTTACTACCTTATTATCATCCTTATTATTTATTATTCAGTATAATGATATATATACCTTTCCTTTATCGTTTTGTTTATCGATTGTTACTATTATTATTATTATTATTATTATTATTATTATTATTATCATTATTAAATATATTATTATCACCATTCTTTATATTATTATTACTATCAATATATTTTTATAATATATATTTTACTATTATTCGCTTACTATTATTTTTATATTGTTCCCATTATCTTATATCTTATTATTTTATTATCTAATTTTCATCACTAATTTTATTATTCTATTTTTACCACTAATATTATATATATGTATTATTCACATTGGTATAGTATTATCATTGTTTTATATCATTATCATATTATTATTATTAGTACTCTTATATTTACTATATTTATATCTACGTTTATCTTTCTTAATTTCATATTATTACTACATAAAATATATTTTGAAAATCATCATATTTCATTTTAAGGTTTTAGAATAAAGGTGATGTTTCGTATTTAGGAATTCGGAAAATAGTTCCCTAACGTGCTGGGTTGCGATTTTCCGTTTAATTAAATTACTTAACATCCCCTTTTACGAAGTTTCGCGAATCACGAGACGACTTTGATTACGAAAGATTAAAACATCGTGTCCTAACGTGCTGGATGTGATGTTTATATCTTTTCGGGACAAAGAAATCTCAAGTTTTGACTCGAGCCTTTTCTTTAAATTAATACGATACGATGCATTTTGTAAAATTGCTACACTCCATTTAAAGGTTTTAAAATAAAGGCAATGCTTTGTATTTAGGAATTCGGGGAATAGTGCCCTAACGTGCTGGGTTGCGATTTTTCGTTTGACTAAATAACTAAACATCCTTTTGATAAACTTCGTAAAATCATGAGATAGCTTTGATTACGAAGGTTAGGAATATCATGTCCTAACGTGCTGGATGTGATGTTTGTACCCTCTCGGAACAATGAAATCTCAAATATCCTAATACCTTTTAAAGGATCTGTATTTTAAAACCTTTTCAAATTTCCGACGTTAAGACACTAATTAATCATTTTGGTACCAATTTTGGGCGTACCGAGAGTGCTAACCCTTCCTCGTGCGTAACCGACTTTCGAACTCGTTTTTTGAATTTCGTAAACCAAAATCGTTGTTTTGATAAATCAAACTGTTTATTAAAAACAACCGTTTTACGAGGTGATCCAATCACACCTCAACAAAAAGGGATTGGTGGCGACTCCCATTTTTTTTTCTTTCATTTTTAAAACCCAAAGTCGAACCCCTTTTTGTTTTCAAAAAAATGGTTACGACAATGTTTTCTTTGGATTTGAGTGTTGGAATTAATTAGATTACTTTTCAAGGTTAGATATTTTTAGTTGAGTTCTTTTTTTCAATATTTAAACTTTTGTAAGTTCATATATTAATTCAACTTAAAATTTTATTTTATTAACTGGACTTTAAACAGTCAACTACAAAGTGGAAACGTGGGACTAGTTAGAAGATTAGGGCCAACAACAAGGCATTAGGAACCAAAAATTAGATAAAACTATACAAATATTTTTTTTTATTTCTATTTTCACCATCCCCTTCCTCACCACACAAAAACAAGAAGCAATTTAGATGAAAGAAATGCAGCAGCAGCATAAGACTAAAGAGGAGCTAGAATACTTAAACCTTCAATCATATCAAAAGACTTTAACTCCCTGAACCCAGCAACTGAACCTCTTCTCTACAAAAGAAACAGTATACTCGTCGGTAGTCAGATCGCGATATCCTATGTTATGTCCTGCTACCTGTCTCATTCTGAAACCTCCGTCTTCTTGTTGCATTTATTATATGATTGATAAGTGCTGAACCCGAAACAACCAAATGCATGCAGCAGGTAACGCGCCACCATTTTTGAATCAAATCAATCAAGATGGTGTTTTCTTTTACGACACCTACTGACGTACCAGGTTGCATGTTTTTGTAGTCCCATACCGATCATCACTTTTAAGCTTGTGAGCATGATATAGGTCATGGAAATCAATACAAGGATCCAAAAGAATCTCCATGCCAAAGGACTGCATGGAAGGTGAGCTGCATACACCGGAGTCAACACTCGAATTACCTTAAAAACACCAAAAAAACACAAAACAATAAGTAATTTGTAATATGGTTAGCTGGTGAATATCTTTCATTTAACATTAAAACGAGAAGGAAAAAGAACTGCAAAAGAAAAGCCATACGAGAAAACAATGTAAAGATAAACAACTGAACAAAACATAACAGGCACTTACAACACAAGCTGGTGCAAGAGGTACAAAAGTGAGATTTTTCTTGCAATCTTCAGTTTGTATGTTCAAAGTCTGGAAATGTTGACATTGATTAACTTTAAAATTTTATTAATACAAGATTGTTAAAGCAACTAAAGAATGATCTTTTTCTTTTACTTTTTTCCTTCTTTTATAAATAAAGAAGCTAAACTACAGAAAGAAAAATGGAAGAAGAGAAGAAGTACGACGGACGAAATGATATACGAGGGCAATTTTAGTTGCCAAAATGACAGTTTCAGGGAAAATGATCAGCAGTCATTAGCTACAGAAGCACGTACCTGCTTGCATAAATCTTCGAGAAACTCGGAGTAGGCAATGGGTTTTATATCATTGAATTTGGCGAGGAATGAATGCTTTATGATATCAATTAACATTTCACAAACGAAAACCACAAACGCGTTCTGCAGAGTTCAGTTCATACATGACATATGAGCAAACTATTGAAAATCCTCTAAAGTAATCTGATAAGAAAATATCATAAAACATAAAGTACCATGATTTTATACAGTGACTTACAAATAGAAAACTTTCAAACCAAGGACCTTCTGCTTCCAAAATATTTTGAGCTAAAACGAATAAGAGACATGCTGAAATGTGGAATCTCTCTACTGAGTCTGAGAGGTAAAATAATTCAACAGTTTATATTTGAACAAAAAGATAAAACCACAGCAGTTAGCCATACCACAAAAAGGAAATGTTGTTATTTTGGTACCAACAAAAAGGAAACATGGAAACGACATGATATGTGTGTGTGTGTGTGTGTGTGTGTGTGTGTGTGTGTTGTATACGATGTGTGCATTCTGCAGTTACTTCTTGTGCTTTCTAACTCATAATCAGCTTGGCAGCTCAATATTTTCAAAAGATATGTGCATTTTCAAGCATACTCAATCACAATGGCCGGTAAGAAAAATCCTAACCATCATGTAAGATAGGTTTCAAGAATAAAGATTAAAATCGGTGAGGGGTTCATCGCCTTCCCCCGAAGTATCCATAAAAACCTTCTAAAAACACACTGTCTCACAGGAAGGGAATAAGGCAGTTTGCAGCAACAAACAAGGTAGAACACAAGGAGTCAAAAATCATATACCAAAAAAGGAAGAGAAGTCAACAATAAAATTGGATGGAAAGGATGGAAAGAGAATGAGAGGTATTGAAAAAGGGAAAGAAGAGAGTGTAAAGGGGTGAATTTCAACTAAGCTGCCAAAAAAGAATACATGTACTTTATAGAAAAATAAATATAAAAAAAGATACAGCCTAAAGCAAAGCAAGCCAAATATGACAACCATGATAGATATGAGATATTAACAGGTATATGGAACATTAAAGACCATGGCCATAACTTGGATTCTGGTTTCATAACTTTCAAAATGACTTTAATAGGAAACTATCTACAACATTTCCCATGAATCAAAAAAGCATCATCATCTGACAAACATTACACTAGCTCCATTCGTACTTTAAATTCCTCAAGAATCCAAAACATCATCTATCACAACACACAATTACCATAAAAAGAAATGTGCAAAGGGCAACTCACCTGAGTATGCCAGACTGTGGATGTTATCCCTGCTAAAGCGCTTGAAGACATTGCTCTTTATCTCAGCAAAGTTATTGGATACCAACAAAGCAAATAGTGCATTGTTATGAGCGACGATGCAAGTCGATAAAGTAATTGCCTGAGCTAATAAAATAAAAGAATGAAGAAGTAATAATAGTCAAGGATACAAATAGAACAAGAATATTTATGAAGAGGGGAGAAAGTGAGATAGAGAACAGTGCTTGAGCAAAAGGATATTTGAGAAAGCCATAGTCAGTGCTTGGTCAGAAACAAATCTGCGAATCCAGAATCCCATGTTTTCCTGAGAGCAATTAGCTAGTCCTTCTGCAGAATTAAATAGGGTTTCTAACACATCTCCACCGAATCTTTGGCATAATTTATCGAATATCTGTATGTGGACACAAGAAACAATGTATAAAAAATTCAGCTAGATATTGTGAAAAGATATAGCTAATGGTGCTAGAATAATACTAGAGGAACACGTGCTAGTTATAAAATAAAAAATGAATGAAACCCTAGATACCACCTAACAATCATAAAAATCCCCCCACCCTCCCAAAAAAAAAACGAAAAAGAAAAAGAAAAAAGAAACTCTAAAAGACTTTCTAATCTTACTTTAGAAAACCGTCATATGACTCTTTGAAAATAACATACTAGTAATTATTTTACTGCGATGAAAATAAACAACATATTCCAAAAGCATAGAATTTATTTAAGTGTAAGCAGCATACTAAGCAAACTTTGAATCCATGACTTAATCTCTTTCCTTTGAGATATTCTTCTATACTTCTCCCTCAGAAAAGAAATGTCCCAACTCCCAACTTTAAATGGTTTGATTAACAGCATGGAAGAATATATGAAATAAGCAATTGTGCAGACAAATTTCTATTATGGAGCTTAATGATTAAAAAGGCTAGGAGCTAAAATTTCTCATTTTTCAATATATGAAACAAGCAATATTTAATTCTCAACAAGTAGCACTTGTTAGTGTCTCCTGAAGTTAGAAAAACAAAAGTGGACTCCAATTATGAACACCACCACAGTCCAATGGTGTAAACACCTCTAATAGCACTTGTTGAGTTTGTTTGATTCTAGCATTACTAGACTGTGAGATTCGAAAATTCTATTAGTAACAAAGAAAGTCTGCTTGAAGAAGTCCTTTTGGCACCGTGTTGATGATGACATTCAATTAAAAACCTTTGGAGAGAAATTCCAAAAGCTTTTCCCAAATGTTGCCACTTTTTTCCCTCTCTGCTTTTATGCAAACTTTTAACCTATAAGTGGAAGAAAAGAACACCCGCCCCCTAAAAAAAATTTCTAACCAACATGTTCATCAAAGTCAGCCCGTAAATCCATTAAGTACCGAAATCTCAGATAGTTCATTGCTTGGTTTATTGTAAACTCTGGTCTGTGCCCTTAAATGCATATCCTAAACCCCTCAAAGTAATTTAAAAATAAGTAAAAATCATGTTCAGCTGTTCATTCTCACCTCCCACACATTGTAAACCACATAGAGTTTGATTGTTCCTTGACCACGAATCATGTGATATATCAGGCTGATATCTGGGAAGCCAAAACTAAAAATTAGAAAAGAACACCGCTTAATAAATCAGTATCACTGGTTCAACTCTTGGTCCACTTGTGGAAGAGCACTAATTATGCCTCAAAGTCTTAAGAAGCAGCAATAACACAATATGTTAATGATTTTATATTACAAACACGCATGCAGTGATAGTGCAGATATACCTGTTCGACCCAAGACAATGACTCCACAGGCCAGAACAAGAAAGCAGCCAAAATCACACAGTTCTGCTGCAGAAGGCCATTTGAACTGCCTGCCACAAACATGGTTAGGTTATTTTGCAATCATTAGAAGTTACAATAACTGCGCTATGTCCCAAAATAGAATTATACACCCTAATTTCACCATCTTTCTTCTTTTTTTTTTTTTTGGGGGGGTGGGGGCGGGGGTCATTTAAATTTATTTCTGCCTACCATTAAAAAAAACACCCTGAAAAGTTTCAGGTTTCCAATTTTAGCGCCTACTATCACAATACTACACTTTGGGCTACACAATGTCCAGAAATCACAAGCCAGAATCTACACTCATATCTGCTGAAGCATAATTATTATTTGAATAAAGTGGTTTTCTCAACAAAATAAAAAGAACAATCAGGAAAAGTAAGAGGAAGTATTAAATATATGCATGGATCAGAGTTCTAATAACCCAATTAAGAAAAAAAAAAGAATGATTATGAGGACTGTCTTTAAGAAAAGTGAAGCTTCCAAATTAAAGGATGAGTCATAATTTAAGTGAATAGTTATACTCTTTCAAGCACGAGCAGAAAAGAGAAAATGCAGAACTGTATGACACAATTTTGTTACAGGAATGGGGAATCCAAATCATTTTAAATGAGTAACGAGGTGTAGTAAGATTAATCAACCAATCCAATAATGCTCATCTATTTGCATATATTTCAGTTGTACATTTCCATGCATGCATTTCCAACAAATCGTATGTAGCAAAAGTATGTATGTGCATAGACATCTTAAAATGAATGTATGTGCATATACATCTTAAAATGATAGCTAACCTTGTAGTCAGAAGCCTCCAAAACGTAATCAGAACCCTTGTCGGCATGATAGTTAACAAGGACAGAAATGAATCGAAGCAGATGAAGAATCCAACAGATATTAGCTGAAATAATATTACTACACTTGAGAATGTTTCAAAAAGTAAACCTACCGGAACATAAATTGAAGATTAAGCAATCGACCAGTAGTACACCATGATTTCAGCGTTCTAAAAAATAGAGTAGACATTTATTTTCAATTCACACAATTCAATCTTATTTAAGTAATCAAATGGGGTAAAATTTAAATCAAAGAAAGACTGAATAAGAAGTGTAAGGAAACTTACTATCCATAAAGATACAGGTAGAAAATTACCAACAAAACCCATCTATTTGTTTTCTCTATTTTCTTTTCTCTATATTAAAATTCAAAAAAGGAGAGCTAAGATTACCACTTCACATCTCCATGGCAAGCGGAAGATGGTGTCATATACTCTTTCTCGTTCTTTCTCACTACCAAGTGTTGTAGTGTTCCGCAATGAATTTCCATTTTGCATTTCGTCCAAAAAATATTGTAATGGCGATTTATCCACAGTATAAAGATCTGACAAGCCAAGGACCAAACCAAGAGTAGATCTTAAACTTACATTTCCACAACATATAACTGAAATAAACCAGAAAATGTATACATAGAAATATATATTTGTCAGTTTCCCTAATTTTTCCCCAAGAAACCTAACTTAAGGTCAGAATCCTCAGTTAATAAAAAAAGAGGACATCTTTCTAAGGAAAGTTCCACAAAGAATTTAGAATGTATGTCAGCATTCATAACTTTCTGGATCCAACATCAGGAGCATCGCTCAGAGAATCAAAAGATAAGAAGATATAAAAATATGATAGTCAACCATTCAATATGATAAGAAGATATAAAAATATGATAGTCAACCATCAGGAGCATCGCTCAGAGAATCAAAAGATAAGAAGATATAAAAATATGATAGTCAACCATTCAATAACCGGTACATGCTTCTGCCAGTACCTTTAGGTTCCCTTTGAATCAAAGAGACAAAGACAAAAAACAGGGGGTTGCAACTTACAACAAAAGAAAAGCAAAGGCTTTTTTGTACAGCATGCCAAACTCTACCTATGATGCATTCATAAGTAGCATTCTCTTTCATGTTTTGCAGAATTATGATGCACATTTGCCACCATTTTGATAACATACATTAATACAAGTCAGCCTCAATCAGAAACTACTTCAGGTCTGCCACATGATTTCCTCCGTTTGACTCAACTATGGTTTGTGAAGAGGTTTGATGGACATCAGACCAGGAGCTCTAAAAAGCTCTTTAACTCATTGAACCGCTTTAATGAGTTACATTTGTTTCTCCAAAAGATTACAATTTGTGCTCCATGGCAATATCTTTACTCAGTCTCTACAACATCAACCAAGACCATTTTAATAACTGCTAATGCTGACATATGATTGACACTCTACCATCACCCACCATCATTTATAAAATTATAATAACCGTTTTATTGAATTGGGCAGGAAATAATGATTAAAGTCATCTTTGAGCAGCTTATCAGGAAAAAAAATCTTCTTTGAACAGTTTATTTATACTTGTTTCTTAATTTCGTTTCTATTTTGTTCCATACACCAAAATAGGTTCTCATCAATTTCGAAACCAAAGAAACTCATAAAAGAATGGAATTGCGAAAAAAAACTCACAGTTAGGATCCTCTGCCATGACCCGTTTCCAATCCAGCGACTCAGATGTTTCCAGCGTATTCCCCACATTCCCATTGGCCATTGACTGAGGCGGCACTGGCGGAAATGGCTCCTTCGAATTACTCACCTCAACAACACTCTCGTCCGCCCTTGCTGCCACGGTCTCCATATCATCCCCTCCGCCAGCGACAACTCCATTTACATTCCTCTGCCTCAATTCTCCAAAACCACAGACATTCTGGCACACGCTCTCCTCCAGAACCACGACGCTTCCCCCACCAACGTAACTGATCCTGTTAACGTTGCCATTGTCGCTGCTCCCATAGTTCTCCGTTTTCGACTCAGCCAAGGCGCTGCCGCCACTGCTCCCGTGCTGTTTGTCGACCAGATCTTCCACGATAATCGGGAGGTCAGTCGTAGAATCCTTTCTCTTCTTATGTTTCTTCTTCTTGCGATTATGGCGGGAGGGATTACCGCCGTTTTGGGATTGGAATGGATCTGAACTCGATTGGTAAATTAAAGATGGGTCTCCTCCTTCTAAATATTTGTTCTTGCTTAAAATCTCGAAAGAGAGCTTTCGACTACCTGACGATCTCAACGCCATGGTTAGTCGTTACACAAAAAGCACCTGAGGAAAATCCAGAACTAATAATAATTATAATAAAATTGATATAAAATTTATACTCAAGATTTCAAAATTAGATTCGGATGATTTGTTTTGGGCCAAATTGGAGCTAAGTGGGTTGTTACCGGAAATTCGAAGTTTACAGAGATGTGTTCCAATTTTAATTTGATATAATTGTACGTATAAAAATTTTAATTGTGATTAATATGTATATAACTTTAATTTTGATTCAACCACGTATATTAATCTTTAAACTTAACAATTTTTCTTAATTTTAATAGTGACACACAATTTTTTTAGAAAAAAATTATAATTTTTTATGTGATGATATGGCAGAATCTTTTAGAGCACCGTATTATCACATGGACCAAAACTAGAGAAAATGTCAAGTTTAAGGACTAATGTGAACCAATAAAAAAATTAAGGATCAAATTGAGAAAAAATACTAAATTTAAGAACTAAATGTTATGTTATCCCTTTCATTTTTTCAACATTTCCCGTGCTATTGGTGCAAATGACGACCTTGGAGAAATCACCTTCTACACATAATTTCTGTTAACAAACTACGGTTCTATTGGGACTATTTTTTTCAGTGGTTGGAGGAATTTTGGGTAACAAAACAATTTTTAATCATGAGCAGGTAGAGTAGAGTAGATTCTCTGGTTAGCAGCTAACTTCATCGTTCGATCCATTTAATGTTACATCACGTCTTTGGACTGACTGTCGTGTACACAAACTTCACTTTGTAATATGTGTATATCTTTCATTTACCTAAATTGATCGTTTCCTCAATCCAATGCCCGAGGGTAAGAAATTATTGTAGCACTTCAAAATAAACACGCATACCCTAAAAGGGATCTTTATGCTCCATAATTTAGTCTAATTAAATCCAAAACCTTGAGTCGTGTCATTACCATAGTATGTTTGCCATAAATGTTCATTTGCACTATTAACAAAAAAAAAAAAAATTAATCTCGAACAATTATGCTTCCAAACAAACCTGTCAACACCTTTGAAGAGTGAACTCTTTCAGCCATTCCTTACCTAATTCATGATAGAACTATTGATAGTCCAATGTTTTATGAATAGGGTGAATAAAGTTATCAACGTGTGTACCAACTTGATTAATTTGATCACAAAAATACAACAAAAAAGAATCTTATGTCGATGCGCATTGCAACAATGTCCCAACATTTCGACGTCACCATGTGTTTAACTAGGGCGTCACGCCCCAACCTCTTGCTCAGTTTTCTTGATTTAGTTTGTTCTGTTTGTCTTGGTTATGTGTTCATCATGCTTTTCTGAATTTCGCCAAACACATAAGATCACCCGTAACATGATTTGAACACTCAGTATCAATAATCCAATTATTCTTGGACTTACCATTCAACCGAGTGGAAGTTGATTGTTTATTACCGAACACCGCCAAAAAAGATTGCCATTACTCAGCGGTAAAACTAGGAAGTGTTGCCCCTGTTGTGTTCTCATACCGGTGTTGCTCTATGGTCGGTATCAACAAAGATGGCGTTGCCTCATTACATCGCCTTTGCCACGAGAAACTTGTTGCGAGGAAGATGTGACACTTGTCTTGCCACTATGGCCATCACTTTTCATCTCCGACTTCCCATACTTTTTGAGCCACCAATTTGGGCGGCCATGTAAGTCAAAATAGGTAACCACCTCATGTCCCTTGAGATGGCAATGAGTGCACAACAAGGTCGACTTACCAATACGATCAGCCTGGCCTTTGTTACAACCCTCCTTGTGCACTACAAAGCCTAGATTTTTGGGCTTCTCTTCCTTAACCTGTGTAATGATGCGTACGTGTTCCTCCTGAATAATTTGCTGAAGTGTCTAATTCAATGAAAGCAAAGGATCTTGGGAAAGTAGTGTAGACCTTTTCTGGGCATAATAATCAAAATAGAGACCAAAAAGAAATTTGATGAAGCCGATCATGCTCACGACGTTGTCCATGTGCCTTCTCTAAGTTACATAAACATTGTCCACTCTTGCAACAAATCAAAGGTTCATGATTATCTAATTCATCGCACAAAACCTTTTACTGAAATAAATTGCAACTCTCACAGTCTTGGTTTACTCACAATAACTAATATCTTCTTTTAATTGTTGAATACATGGACCATTGACAACAGAAAAACATTCATGTAAATCATCCCACAAATTTTTCTCATTATCATAATTGGAAAGCATCGATCTTACCTTCGGATCAATAGTATTGAGAATCCAAGATAGAAGCATACAATGGATGGTAACCCAATCATATATCCTTCAAGTAAGAGGGGACAAGATCTATAATGGTACCGTCAATAAATCTAAATTTACACCCAGAAGATAGAACGACATGAATAGCATAAGCCCAATCACTGAAATTGTCGAGCTTTAATCGAATAAGAGTAATAAAGTCATCGGGTCAATATAGAGGATCCAAGAAAATTGGAGAGTTATGTTCAATTTTAGGTGGTGGTGGTGGTGCTGGAGAAAAAGGAGGAGAAGTCTCGCTACCAATCATTTAGAATGATGAAAGAGAAAAAAAAAATTAGATAAAAAACCTTACTCAGATGGCATGACAAGAATAGAGTAATCTCTTGAATTTGATTGATAGATCTTAAAGGTATATATATCTATACAGTAGTAGTTACATAGGAATCAAATTGCTAAAAGATAATATCCCATAATAATATCTTATATTATTCTATTAGGAATCAAATTGCTAAGAGATAATATTCTTTAATATCCATTAGAAATCAAATTTCTAAAAGATAATATCTTATAGAATATCATAATAAAAAGTAACTATTCTACAAACTGAACTAGGCGAAAGACGGAAACAAGAATAAAAAAAGAACAGTACCCGTACAAGGAGGAAAAAGAGATGAAAGAAATCAAACGTCTCCCATCATGATTAGAGAAGCCAACAGAATCGACGACAACAACACTCCTTGGGATAGCAAGACGATAGAGAAAAAAGAGCAATAAATGTAACACCCCTAACCCTTATCCGTCACCGGAACAAGGTTACGGAGTATTACCGGAGTTTATAGAGCATTTACAAATAATTCATGTAAACTACTATTCATTTTTTGAGATTAATCATACTGTCCCTTAAATAGGCCCTCGAGGCCTAGTACCAACATTAAAATCGAGTCGGAACTAAATCGGGAACTCAGAGAATTTTTTGCAAAATTTTAAAAATTTCCTCATATACAGGGGTCACACGCCCGTGTAGGTAGGCCGTGTGGCTCGCACGGCCAGGTGACATACCCATGTCCTAGACCGTGTGGTGTATGAAGTAGGTCACATGGCCGTTTCTTCAGCCTGTGTAACTCTTTGACTTGTAAAACATTAAGGTGTAGGTTTCACGCGGCTAAGACACACGCCTGTGTTCTAGGCCGTGTAGCACACACAGCTGAGACACACACCCGTGTCTCTGCCCATGTGCTCAATTCTGAGCATTCTGTTTCTCGAATTTAAGATGCAGGGGACACATGGCCAAACAAATAGCCCATGTGATAGGCCTTGTGTCACACGGTCAAGACACACGCCCGTGTGTCTACCCGTGTGGACAAAATAAGGCCATTTCCTAGCCTTATTTCTCACCCAAAACTTGCCAACAACCTACACCAATGTTTACAATCATATATCAGCAAATTCCAAGCATTTAAACCAAACAAACTTCGTTAACTTGTGTGATATAACATCACCTATGTTCACATAATCAAACTTACCATTTTGTTAAGGTACATGATTTACCTTATTTTAATTTAACCTTACCATACACATATTTATTAGTTATGATAAATAACTTTATGGTACTATACCAAAATAAACCATTATTAGTCATTCCATTGACTAAATTATAACAACCACTTACATGCCAACATTGGCGAATTTAGTCTATACATGCCATTATACCAAAATAAGATTTCTATTTATACCAAAATAAGCGGGTGGATAGTGTGATGAGGCTCCGACCGATCTCTAACCTTCGCGAGCTTTTGAGCACTATAAAATAGAGAAAATAAACCCTAGTAAGCATTTTATGCTTAGTAAGTTCGTATAACAAGAATTAAACTTACGAAGCACATTTATTAAAATTAAGTATACAAAAACATGTTTCTCATCAACTTGGCAAATTGCCTAAACATATCAATCAAACAAGTTAGTCACATAATTTACATGTACATCAAATAAGCATAGATGAGCTCATCATGCTACACTTTTCAGGTAATTCAGAAATATTCGAGACATCATTCTTTTAATCTCACAATTTCTCATATCAAGATTTTTATCCGTTAAATTATTGAAATATTGCTGGATACTCAGGTAGCACACACAAGGTGTAAAATTCAATAATTCGTCAATTCACGTCAGGGGTACCTAACAGGGCACATAATCAGGGAGCACACTCTCGAGCCACATATCAAGATGCTCAGATGAGCCATGTACTCATGTAACAGGACACTTATCCAGGCTAATCAGGAAACTCATAAGAGTTTTACTCAGGGAGGTCACAGAGCTTATCAGATATCTCCGAAGAGATAATATTAGGGAGCATCGGATAAGGTAACAGGGAGTTCAAGCGAGCCATGTTAGGAAACTCATAAGAGTTTATATCAGGACGCTCAAGTAGAGCTTCATTTGTGTCTGCATTATATGCTGAATCACAACCGATCGAATCATGTAACAGGACGCTCACAAAGTGCTGCAGTAGTATGCAACACATGCTAAATCACTACCGATCAGGATGCTCGCAAGAACTGTACATCAGAATGCTCGAGAGGGTTATATCAGGATTACTCATCCGAGCTAAATTCTGTATACAACATATGCAGAATCACATTCACATACGAGAAATCATACATATCCATTAATTTTCATTATTCAAACGGAACTTAACATTTTAATACATTTTTAATCATGTGATCATTTTTTATATTCATAACATCCACATAAATCACATAAACATATACCAAATTCAAACCAAATACATCCTTCAATTGAAACATATTAATATGCATAATTAAGTTACATGAACTTACCTCCACACTTGTTCATGAATATAAATCTACTAATCCGGAACTTTTTGTTTCCCTCGATCCAATTTCGTATTTGGTCTTTCCGGATTTATATAAATGAATTTAATCATCAATTTATCACATTTCATATTCAATTAGATTCAATTTACATCCTAGGCAAAATTACCATTTTGCCCCTAAACGTTTCATAAATTCCAATTTCATCTCTAGGCTCGGAAAATAAAATTCATGCAATTTAATCTTTATTCCAAGCCTAACTGAAATTTTAGTATAACATTTAAAGCACATGTATTTCACAAAATTCAGAATTTTTCTTCAAATTTTATAACTTTACAATTTAATCCCTAAATCACAATTTCATCAAAATTCTCTTTGGAAAAGTTGTTTGTCTATCAACATCCTTTCATTTCCTACCATAAATTTTTAATTTTTAGCATATTCATCCATGGAAAAATTTTTATACTTTAATAACTTTTCAAATTAATCCCTAAAATAGATAGATTAAAATATCTCGATCTCAAAAATATAAAATTTACTAAAAACGGGACAAGAATGCTTACCAATTGAACCAATTAAGCTTGCTTGAATGCTTTTCTCTTTCCTAGGGTTCCAATGTCTTAATTTGGGGAAGATGACATAAAATAAGATGATATTTCTATTATCATCTTTTTAATTATTTTAGTTTCCAATTTAATCCCTAACCTTTTTTTATTTTTTCCATGGATGAATCACCAAAAACATCTACTAACTTTTCTTTAATGGTCTAATTACCATATAAGATCCTCAAGTTTTGAATTCCATAGCTATTTAATCCTTATAGCTACTAGAATTCATTTTTTGCATTCTATGCAATTTGGTCCTTTCCGTAATTAAACACATAATCGGTAAAATTTTTTATCAGAATTTTCATATAACATTCCTATCATGATACGGACCATGCAATAATATTAAAATAAATTTTCTTTCTAGCTCGGATTTGTGGTCTCGAAACTACTATTCTGATTTCGTTGAAAATGGGCTGTTACAATAACTTTTTCAACATATTATAAAAAATGAGCCTTGATTATTGAAGTAAAATTCAACCCACATTTTAAACATATTTAATATTATTATCTAAACTTATTTTAAGCTTTATTTTTATTCAAACCCTTCAAATATTGTTCAAACCTTCATATTTAAACTAATTGCACTTACAAGCTTCACTTTATAGGGAAAAAATTAAAAGAAAGATCCTCAAAAGATTTTATAAGATTTTTAAAAGGAAAGAATAAGTTAATTTTTCATATGAATGAAAAGTCCAAGTTTGAAATAATTAATCCAAATGGAAACACGAAATCTTAAAAAGTATTTGTTTCCATATTGGTGAAAATTTCAACTTTAAAATAAATAATAATAAAATTAACAAGTATATATATGAAAACTCAAATTCTCAATTTGAATCATACAATCCTTTTGTCTATTGATTTAATGGCAAATTTCAAGTTCTTTTCTATTTCTCTAATTCTCTTGTGTATTCTTTTCGCTGAAAACTTGAATCTTTATGAATGTAAGTATATATGTGATTGGTTTCAGGTTTAAATTAGCTAGAAAATCACATTTCTTACTCCTCAATAAAAATAAAAAATAAATATTCATATTGTATTTTTTTTTTCATTTCATTAGAAAGATAATTATATATTGGATGTTTAATTTTGTAGGTAAAACCAGAAAACTTGCAGGTACCGAAAATGATATGGATTGGTTTGAAGAAAATGAGAAGAAAATTCAGAGTGATGCGATAACGTTGTCACCATGCCATAGATTGCTTTGCAATGGGTTACATTATTGTTATTGTTGTATTGCAAAACCTGATTTAGGATGTTTTAATGTACAAGCCGATTGTGAAAAGATTTGCCCTTATCAATAATCTCATCTATTTTGTATTAATTTCAATAAATTCATGAAATGGATGAATAAAATGATTTCATGCAGGGCCGTTCCTGAATTTTCTTTGGCCTGGAGCGAACTAAAAAAAATGGGCCCTTAAAGCACTTCTTCTTTGAAATACTAAGTCATATAAAAAGATATAAAAATTCACAATTCTCAATTAGATATTTTCAAACAAAAACTCCCAATTTTTCCCATTCAAAAAATCAAAATCTTCAAACGAAAAAAATCGAAAATCAGAATTAACTAAGAAAAACTAAGCACAAAATAAGAGACTAAAATTGTAGAAACTTACCTCAATTAATCCCAATCGAAAATGCTCTTCTTTATTATTCAATATGCAAAGCTTAAGGAAATTATAAGGAGAAATTGAAGAGTGAAAATGCCGAAAATTCAATGTAATTGAAATTGAGACATAAGGGTGATAACAAATGAAGCAATTTATACTACAACCCAAGCATGCCGTTGTTAATTGAATGGGATAACCGTTATCTTCATAGTTAAGTGACATAATTTCAGGCGTGAAGGATAGATGAAGAGCCAAAAATTGGAATAGATGAAGAGGAAAGAGCAAAGTGTTTCTCAGATTAGTTGGATTTTGCTATGGGAAAGAGGAAATTTTTAATTTTGGTGTTGGAAAGTGAAAAATTGAAAAAAGAAAGTCTGAAGAAGGAAGATGAAGGAGGAAGATGTTCCTCTGGAAGATGTTCCTCTGTCGCGTGAGGAAAATTAGATTTTCTTTAATTTTTTTAATGAAATTTAATAAATTTTCTGTTGGGCCCTGGGCAGGGGCCCCACCTACCCTGGCCCTGGGCCGGCCTGATTTCATGTTTATCATTTTTTGTTGATTGACAATATTGTTTTTAATTTTTAAATTTATAATTATTTAGATTTTTTACTTTATATAAATAGTAGAAAATGTTTGGTAAATATGGAAGCTATTATAATTTCGTATTCTTTCTTGTAATTACACTTTCTTGTAATTATAAAGAATTATAATTTTCTAGACGTATTTAGTTGACAAAGTAATTTATATGCTTATTTGCTATAATATATGCATATATAGGAAGGAATTTATTTATATCAAGATAAAATATGCATATATTTACATAATTTTTTTGTATGATTAATATTTTAATAATCTAATAATCACATTTCATTTTCTATTTATTAGGATCATGTACGTAAATTTTGTAGTAATTTAAAAGTTCTAACTATTTATAGTTAGTTAATGTAAAAACTTTCAACCGTTAAACAATATTTAGAGGTTTCATATCTATTAAAAGATTTATATTCATGAAAAGTATAATCATATTAAATATATTCAATTGTTTGATTAATTTTAACTTCAAAATAATTAAAATTTCGCTTTCGGAAAAAAGTGTTATACATATATAAGAATATTTTAATTTTGTCATTATATCAATTTAGCCTTAATGTTGATATATTTTGTCAATTTTACCTTATTCCTTTTTTAGTTAAAGTTGGCACTCTACATTTTAAAAGAAATCAAATTTAATCATAAACTTTTAAAAGAGTTAAATTGAGAGTTTTTAACGAAAATACTAACTAAAACTTTAAATTTTTAAACATTTTAGTCTACATGAAAATTCACGTGTACTCCATGCTAATTTTTTTAAATTTTTATAATTTATAGTTATAATTTTTGAATTTTTTATAAATTTTAAATTATTTGTTGGCATGATATATAAAGCAAATAGTGTTATGTTAGCATAAAGTATATGTGGATTGACACGCTGGTGTCATGCCAACATCGTTAAAAAAATTTAATATTTTAGTCAGCATTTCTGTTAAAACACGATTTAACTCTTTTTGAAATATTAACAACCAAATTTAGCTCCAAAAGAAAAAATAATGACCAAATTGACAAAAGATATTAACATTAAGAGCTAAATCTGACATTATGCCTTTCATTTTTTCATATTGACGAAGAAATTTAGATTCAAAATAATTAATCCAAAGCATTATGTAAACTAAGATCTTAAAAAAATACTAGAAATTCTATCACAACATATGCACTTGAAACTACTTATTTAGAATACGCTTTAAAAATAACATACAATAATTAATGAAATGTAAGGTTTGAAACTAAAATAATAGCAACACATATGCAATACATACGTAATTTAAATAAAAATGAGTTTAAATTTTATGTAAAAATTATGTAATAACATTGAAATGTTTAAATTTATGAAAATAAAACTTTGTTTAAAGTGGTAAAGGAACATTTTATAAATGTTAGTGACGTGTTCAAATGTCTAACATTTGCAAAATTTATACTCATTTTTAAAAGATGAAGAAAAGACAATAGTAACATTTGTAAGATATAATTTATTTCAAATATATAAGGATGGTTTAGTATCCGATTAACCCATTACACTAATTCAACTAAGAGTTTAAAATATCAAAATAAATTTTTGTTGAAATTATAAAATAAAAAAACAAAAAAAAAAAGAAGAAGAAGAAGAGGACTTTATTGGTGCTAGTGGCCTTAGTTCCAATCTTAACACGTACAAATTAATTAATAGTACAGTTAAACAAACAATTTATGTAACAACATTGAAAATGTATAAAATATCAAAATATATATATATATATTTTTTTTTTGTTGAAGTGGTAAAAAATATTTTATATATACTAGTGGCATGAGTTCAAATTTCAACATATGCAAAATTTATATTGATTTTAGGATAAATCTCTAAATTATACATGAACTTTGATTTAATGTGTTGTATACATGAACTTTAATTTGGTGCAATTACCTCATAAAACTCTAATCGTGGTTCAAATGTATATTTAAAAATTTTAATTTTGATTTAATGATGCACATGTAAAGAAATAAATATATCAATTTATTTTTATATTGGATAAATATAATTATTTATGTATGTAATATATAAACATAAAATGATGTTATATCAATAATTGTGTTAATAATTTACAAGAATTAGATCAAATCAAAATTTCATGTATAAAATTGCACAAAATCAAAGTTCATGTATATAATTACACATTAAACCATAATTCATGTATAGTATTGAGATATATCCCTTAATTTTATTAAAATAATAAAAACAAAAATACCCTTAAAATGATATAATTTATTTATAATTAAATGGTATTTTCATAATTTATTTAACTAAATTAAAATTCGATGACGCCAACTCAACAAAAAATTTAAATAATAGCGTAGATGAGTGAAAGCTAAAAAAACTTAAAAAGTTTTCATTTTGAACAATTTGATTTTTTTCTTTTATATTTTTGAACTTTCCTCTCTTTTTTTTTTTTTTTTTATTCTCTTCTCCTTCTCTCTTTTTTCCTCCCTTCTCCATTTCTTTTAACCTACTTTTTCTATGTTTTCCATAAATATAAAAAAGTTTTAACAAATGGAAAATATAGAAAAACTATATTAAAAGAGATGGAGAAGGGAGGAAAACAGAGGGAGAAGCAGAAGAGAATGGAAAATAAATAAAAGTTAAAAGAACATAAAAGAAAAAAAAATAAATTGCTCAAAAAAAAAAAAATATAAGGATCAATTGTATAATTTAACCTAAAATTTTTATTTGAAATTATGATTTAATGGGCCATGTCAGGTTACCGTTATATTGTTAACTGCAATTAACGACTCAGTGATTAAAATATAACAATTCATTAATGTAAGTCACTAAGACGTAACATTTCAAACATAAATGACTAAAATGTAACTTGAGGTAAATAAAAGTGACTACTTTGATAGTTTACCCTTTTCTTAATTTAGTTTCAATGTTTACCTTGATATATAATTTTTTGTCTCAATTTAATACTTGAATTTATTGTCAAAGCTTAGTTTGATACTTAAACTTAAGTGTAAATATTGAATATAAGCAGGGGCATAGCCAATGGGGTTGGTAGGGGCCCAACCCTTTAAAATAAAAAAAATGTTTATTTAAGCTCTTTAAATTTTTTAAAATTTTAAATTAGTAGAGGTAAAGTTACACTTTGACCCTCTCTAAAAATGATAAAAATTTAATTTAATCCTTTAAAAGTTATAAAGGTATAAGTTATTTAAATTGTGAAATTACAATTTTATTATCGTAAAAATTAAATTTAATTTTGATCCCTAAAAATATTTTCTGCTTTCACCTTGAATATAAGTGTCGAAACCATTTTTGTAAACGGGGATTGACTTTGGTTTTGAAAACAAAAATAAAACAGGGAGTCGCCACCGATCTTTATTTGGTGTGATCGGATTACCTTTGTTTTAATAAAATGTTTTGGTTTACTAAAACAGTGTTTTTGGTTTACGAAGTTTTGAGAAATCGGGTTCGGGAGTCGGTTACGTGCGAGGAAGGATTAGCACCCTCGTCACGCCAAAAATTGGTACCAAATTGATTAATTAATGTCTTAATGTCGAAAATTTAAAAAGAATTTAAAATACGAATCCTTTAAGAAATGTTTGGATAATTAGAATTGGATATCGAAATTCTCTTGTTCCGAAAAGATGAAATATCACATCCAACACGATAGGACACGATATTTCAACCCTCGATACCAATATCATTTCATGATTTCCAAAATTCATGCATTGCAATTTAAAAAGGATATTCCATTATTTGGCCAAATTAGAAACCGAAACCCAGCACGATTGGGCACGATTCCTCGAATTTCCAAACACGAAATATTACCTTATTTAAGAAAATACGGGTAAAATTTAAAAGGATATTTAGTTATTTGGTCAAACGAAAAAATCGAAACCCAGCATGATTGGGCACGATCCCTCGAATTTCCAAATACGAAATATTGCCTTGTTTTGAGAAATTTTTAAATAAGCAATTGGAAAATTAAATCTCAAAATGCATTGGGTGATAATAATAATAACAATAATAATGATAATAATAATAAAATACTAATTATAAAAGAAATATTAGGTAATAATAATACAATAGCAATAAACAAATGATAGTAAGAATAAAAAAAAAAAAAAAAAAAATAACGTAAACTAAAACAAAATAATAAATAAAAAATAAAAACAGATAAATAATAGCAATGATAATAGTAGAAGCATAATTAAAATAAATAAAAGATATGAAAACATAACAAATAAATGAAAATGAATAGATAAATCAACAATATAAATAGCAAAATAAGTAAATGAGCAAAGGGAATAAAGTAAGATGATAATAAATAAATAAGTAAATGAACAAACAAAAAAAAAAAATAAAATAAAAATAGAGGGGATTTAATCGGCATTAAGAGAAAATTAAAAGGTATAAATCATAAAAATAAAAAAAAGGGTAGCTGAGGGACTAATCTGTAACGCGCTGAAACTAGAAAGGACTGCATGGGAAAATATTCCTAGTCCTTGTAAGCTGTATTACAGTTAGCGAAGCTACGGACTAAATTAAAAATAAAACGAAATTACAGGAGCAGATTTAAAACAAAATTTTAGGGCCAAACAAAAAGGCGCGTAAAAGAGAGAGGGTCAAATATGAAATTATCCCCTGTATTTTGAAATACACAGCATCAGTTAGGGTCAAATTAAAAATAAGGTAAAATATTCGGGACAAATTTAAGAGGGAGGAAAAGACTAGATTGTGATAAAGGAAGAAAAGCGGAGGGATCAAAAGTGAAATAGACCCTCGAAGCTAAGGAAACATGCGGATCTTCCACCCTGCCCGTCAGCCATTTAGGCGTCGAACGACGCCGCTTGATGCCTATGTTCAAGCAAAAATGGCGCCGTTTAATAGGTATATAAATACCATTTTAAAACCCCTAAAATTCATTCGTCCTACTGTTTTCAAAAAAAATCTTTTCCTTTTGTTTTTTTCTCTGAAAGGTTCCTAGGGCCGGTCAGGGGATCCGGCGGTCTTCCGCCGTCGTCTTCGCCATGGCTCCGCCATATATGGCGGCCGGGGATATGAAACGTCAGCCCCTTTTTCGGCCTTTTTAACCTTTTTCTCCCCTTTTTAAAAAAGCTTTAAATCTAGTTTTTTATTTTTAAAAGTATGATGTGCCAATGCAAAAAGCTTTCATCCTTATCCCCTTTTTTTTGAATCCACAACAGAACCCTTAGGGGTTTTGGGTATTCAAATGCTGGTGTTCGACGGAGGGTAAGGTGGAAAGATAGGTATCTCTATTTGTTCATTATTTATTTATTTCGAAAAAGAAAAAAAAGAAAAAAATACACCTTTAATATTTCAAATTCCTTTTGCTTTTATTCAATTTTTGTGTGTTTTTTTTGTGTTTCTTCCCTTTTTTTACAACACTCGGTATCAAGGTTTTTATAGCCGAGAAAAAAATACAAATATTATTATTTTTGCTTGCTGTTTTATCTTTGCTGTTGCCTACCCTCTGTTGTTGCTATTTTGCTGTCTTGTAGGTGTCAGAGAGAAGGTCAACTGGGTCAAGGTTGTCATTTTAGTGATGGCGGTCCTCGGGCGACGCGCACGCCGAAGGTGGCACATGGGAGGGGGTACGACGCTTGTGTAACACCCCAAACCCGGCCCATGAGTTCTGACCGGATCTGGTATGTCACTGGGTAAAATAATTTGGGTCAATTTGAAAGTTTGGTGAAAATTGATAAAATTTGGCTAAGGTATTAAAACAGGTTTGAAAACTCATTGCTTTTTATAAATATAGTTGGGCTTTATAAACCCTTTTGAAAACATTTGATCATGTACATTTTAAAATCATCAAGTTGTAGTTGACTAAGTTTATTTTTGGTTACCCGATGGTAACGTCTTTGAAAACTCGTAAAAGTTATTAAGTTGGAAAGGGTTACTTTTACCGGTTCACTTTAATATATGTAAATTTCATTTGTAACACCTTATAAGTAAAATAAAAGTAAAATAAACATCCAAAATAATAATAGCGGCCTTATTACATCCCAAATTAAAAGTACTTAGGAAATAAAATACTTAAACTTAACGAAAATAAATTTAACTCCAACAATAAGCATGGCCCGAGTCCTCTCCTACTCCATCTCCGCGATCTACTCATCTCGCAAAATGTTAAGGAAAAGGGTGAGTCACCAAGACTCAATGTGTAAATCCCCACCCAGATAGCACTCATACACAAGATATTAATTAACATGCAAATATTCAACCCAACCTAGCCATCCATACTCCTCAACTACCCCGTGTGGTCAAAACCATCGATGACTTAGAGTCACAATTTAAATGATGGGGCCAACCCATCGTGTGGTCAAAACCACCGATGACCATAGGTCACAAATAATCAAGTGTGGTCAAAACCATCGGTGGTACCAAACCACCGGGACTTAGTCGCACTTATCAATCGGTGTGGTCAAAACCACCGATGACCATAGGTCACAAATAATGATGGGGCCAACTCATCTTGTGGTCAAACCACCGATGACCATAGGTCACAAATAATCGATGGGGCCAACCCATCCTGTAGTCAAAACCATCGGCATGCATCCATAAAATCATCCCTCCTCTCATCAACCCCACCATCACATGCTTATACATCAATTATCATATTTCATGTCATAGCATTTAATATCATGTGATGGCATGCAAATCGTATATCAAAAATTACAAGTTAGGGACTTACAGGAAACCATGATTATGCCACAAGCTAATCACAACCAAAAGATTAAAGGCAAACAATTAAATCATGTAAATTAATAAAGTGTGTAGTGAGTTTTACACACTGCTTTCTACCTAATTCCTAAATCCAAAGATCCGATCTACAACACTAGATCTTGTCCCTATAATCGACCAAACATTATCATTAGTACCAAAGGCCTATTCGCCAAACCCAATTCATACCAAGGGTTCTTTGCGGACTTACCTTGAATGGATTTGATTTCAATCAAATCCAAGCCTAAATTAGTCCCTAAATCCATGGCACACGTTAGTTTCGCATTTAATCATAAACTTTTTAATTGAAAGGCCCTTGGCGAATGTGCTACCAACTCACCTTGGAAAATAAATCCCAAAAGCTTCCTCACTTATTGAAAATTGGCAAGATCTCTTAATGTTATGAGAGGGTTCGGCTACCTTTTTAGAAAAGAAAGGAACCAAAATAGCACCCTTTTTCCTTAAGGGGATTCGCCAAACTCAAATGGAGGGTGGAATTTTAGAGTTAGGTTCACTATTAGGAAAGAAGAAGAAAGAAATTTTGAAGGATTTTTGGGCAAAGGTTGGGGTAGTTTCGCCAAAGAAAATTAAAAGAAGAAGAAGTATTTTCTTTTAAGAAGAACAAGAGAAGCTGAAATTTTTCCTCTTAAAAGAGGGGTATATTCGCTAAAAGGAAGCAAGAAAAGCTGAAAATTTTAAACACTTTTGGCTATAAATCAATGGGAATTCAAGAAGAAGAAATGAAGGGAGAAAAAGAAAAGATTTTTGATGAATTTTGGCACTTCTTTGCTACACAAATCAGATATGGATAGCCCCTCCCCAAAGAGTCCTTAAGTTGGCCATCACCTTCATTTTGATGATAAATTCCAGCTCAATTATCACCCAAAGAAAAATAACATTTATCCTCTAATTATCCCTTAATCTCCTCAAACAAATATAATGAAAATAAACTACTTATTTTCCCCCTTCCAGCCGAATTCTAGAGCAAAAATTAAGCTTAATTAAGAGTCCTATTATGCTGCCAACACTACTCTCCTTCACGCCAAAGAAGAGGGGAAAAAATAAAATCAAGGTGTCGCTTCCTTGATTCAACCAATGACTGATGTAGGAAGCGAGCGCAGCCCCCTTAAGCGCTAAGCAACTAACTCTCCCAATTGACTTTCATGTCAATTTACCCCACCATTTAAATATAAAGCCTTATACCTGAGCCCTTTTCCCTTTTAGCGCCAAAGCCCAAAAATAAAATCCCCTTTGCGTTCGTCACGACTCGAACCCGAGTCCCTTTTGCCAAAGCCCCTTTAAGTGGCGCCCCAAGCCACTCCGCCCACCTGCCTTTCATGTCCGATCCTTACCCAAAATTTATTTAAAGCCTTTCTTTCCTGAGCCCTTCCTTTAACGCCCAAAAAGGAAAAACATTTCTCCTTGCCACGTAGAGACTCGAACCTCCCTCCCTAGCAAACCTCTTAGGCGCACCACGCCACTTATACCAAGCCCATTCTTTGTGCCATAACTCGCCCAAAATTTTATTAAAGCCCTAACTAACCTAACTCTTTCCTTTTACACACTTAATAATAAATTTTAATATCGGTCAGCCTAGCTCGAAGTTATTTTAGACCCTAAATCATTGCAAATAAAATCATATTTATTTATTTCTTGAAACCCACATAGAATTTATTTAAATTACAAATAACCCCTAAATCGAGGTGTTACAAGTTACCCCTTAAAAATAATTTCTCCTCAAATTACTTACTAATAAATAGTCGTACATCTTAACTCACCGTATACGCTTATGTCACAGACTCGATCTTAATAGAACTATCTTACTTCGGGCACAATCTCTAAGTTCACAACCAAGGTTTCGAGCACTTCCTAGTAAAACAAGAAAACTCTATAATAATCAAAGCAATTAAGGGTATTCCAAGAGTAAGGAACATACCTTGTCACATCCGCACATCCTCCTCCTCGCGATGGCCAACCTGATAAACCAACCTTGGTTGCCTCGCCTCTGACCTTCAAGACCTCGGCCACGCCTGCTACCATTTTCATTACCCTTAATGCACCTCGACCCCTATGTGGTTGTTGGTTATCCTTCGTTTTCGGTGCACGATCCCGACCTTCCGCTCCTCACTTAGTCAGCTTTCTTAGGACAGCTCTAACTCGATGCTCCATAGACCCACATTCAAAGTATCCATGATTACCATTCCAACACTCCCCTTGTGAAACTTGCCACACTTATCACACCGTATGCCATTGAGGATTAGTAGCAAGAAGCAGCCTAGCGACCTTGATCCCACCCATCAATCCTCGCCCTCTTCTTTTCATTACCCGAGAACCTTGAAGGTTCCGAGCTCTTCTTATTTCAATTTCTATCTTGGTTTCGTCTAACCGACTGCCTTACCCTTCAAAGAACCTTCGACTTCTCCACTAAGACAAAAACTCCCTGCTCTCATATGGAGCTATCATCATTCTCACCATCTCTCAACCCATCTTCAACTGACATAATACCATGCTCTGTACCCACAATACCACGAGCATATCTACTCAATCGGAGGAACTCAAATTTCATACTCCGCCATCGTTTTATTTCCGAACCAGTTCAAGAAAGCCTTTCATTTCATGCGCCTACATAGCTAGTTCCAATATACTTCTTTTGGTAGGCTTCTCAAGAATTCCCAAGTAAGATTTTCACCACTGCTCCATCCCTTACGGTGAGCCACCACCGATATGACTCATCCCGGTAAGGAGATGATACCTTCAACTTCTCCTCACGGTGAAATCCAAATTACCCATAATCCTTTCAAGGATTCCAACCAATACTCCGCCAAGACTGGTGCTACTCCTGATACTCCTCCTCAATACTTCGCCCATTAGCCCTGAGTCGTTTCACCACAAATTTACGGGTTCCTCGAGACCACAAATTCTCACCACTGCTCTAACACTCGTAATACTGACTTTGAGATACGACATCATTACCACCGTCGATCTTGAAATTACCTCTCCGCGGCAGATCCAAAGATCTCATTTTGACCCATAATCGACCTCACTGCTCGGACAATGTCATCCTACCTCTACCACGGCCACACGGCGGACGTCCACGACCTCTTGAACTCATTCTAACGATCGCGTTTATCTGCTTAAGAATTTTATGCATTTGTATTTCACTTGGTTATCCGCAAAGAAATTTATGATAGGAGTTTTAGAAGTGGTTCTTTCAGAATCAAACAAGCACACGCCTTTTCGTCCATTCATTCAAAGAGACATTGTTGATTTCATTGTGATTGTTTTTCCACTACCCAGGGGTATTTTCATAATTTGTCCTACAGGGGTATTTTTGTAATTTTCAAAAATACAAGTTCTCGAATGATTTTGTCAAACATTATTTTAAAACTCTTAATTTCTCGGGTATTTTGAAAAATTTTAAAATTCGGGGGGTATTTCGGTAATTTTAAAACTCAGGGGCATTTTGGTAATTTTCCACAAATCAGGGTAAGTTTGTAACATTTGGTAAATCATGGATGTTTCAAAAAGTTGTAAAACTTTGGGAGTTCTTTTTAGAATTGTATTTTTCCAAAATAATGATGTTGCAAAATTTTGAAAACCAAGGTCATTTTGGTAATTTTGTTGGTTAGGACAATTTTTGTAATTTTCTAAAATCATGATGTTTTCGATATTTTGTAAAGTAAGGTTTTTGGGCATTTTTCATGTGATGAAACTTTTGATTAAAACCGTGGGTATTTTAGAAATTTCATGATTCAAGTATGCTGTAATTTTACCCCTAAGGTATTTTAGTAATTTTTCACATTCGTGGCATTTTCTCAAAACAATTTCTAAAATTGGGTTCTAAGTATTTTCATAAAAGAAGGATTCAAGTATTTGAAAAATTTTCATACTGAGGTATTTTGGTAATTTATAAACCGTGGTATTTTGGTCATTTTCATTTTTTCAAAACAAGGTTTCAATTTCTTCAAAACAAATGGCTAATCCTTTCGGTTTTGGTTATTAAGTTTAGCCTGTGAACGTGTCGTCTCATTTAGGATGAACCGCACTACGCACTGCGTGTAGGATTCAAGTGAGAGAGGTGAGTCACGGGATCGCTTAAATACCGTGCCCCCATCGAATCCAATCCTAGACATGCGATAACGATTGCCACATCTTTTCTTAGTGACAACTCATAGGGTTTGTTTAGGTAATTATTAAATCTTATGCATAGTTGGGGTATACTAGCCCTGTGGTTCATCGCTTTACTCTAGTAGTCTACGCTCTCATTTCTCCTTCTACCCTCATCAAAAGAATTCACAAAATTGATAGAAGTACTTACCAGGCGGATAGGTGCTGAGACTCCGGTGCCATGTCGTTCAAGCCAAAACAATTTCTCAAAAATTATAATAAGGCCTACTATCCAAAAACCAAACATTTTGGGCCTGGGCCCCCACAATGAAGTTTTGAACCTGCTCGATATTAAAATGTAACACCCCAAACCCGCCCATGAGTTCTGACCGGATCCGTATGTCACCTGGGTAAAATAATTTGGGTCAATTTGAAAGTTTGGTGAAAATTGATAAAATTTGGCTAAGGTATTAAAACGGGTTTGAAAACTCAATGGGCCTTTTTATAAATACATTGGGCTTTATAAACCCTTTTGAAAACATTTGATCATGTACATTTTAAAATCATCAAGTTGTAGTTGACTAAGTTTATTTTTGTTACCCGATGGTAACGCTTTGAAAACTCGTAAAGTTATTAAGTTGGAAAGGTTACTTTTACCTGCTCACTTTAATATATGTAAATTTCATTTGTAACACCTTATAAGTAAAATAAAAGTAAAATAAACATCCAAAATAATAATAGCGGCCTTATTACATCCCAAATTAAAAGTACTTAGGAAATAAAATACTTAAACTTAACGAAAATAAATTTAACTCCAACAATAAGCATGGTCCGAGTCCTCTCCTAGCCCATCTCCGCGATCTACTCATCTCGCAAAATGTTATGGAAAGGGTGAGTCACCAAGACTCAAATGTGTAAATCCCCACCCGGTATGGCACTCATACATAAGATATTAATTAACATGCAAATATGCAACCCAACCTAGCCATCCATACTCCTCAACTACCCCTGTGGTCAAAACCATCGATGACTTAGAGTCACAATTTAAATGATGGGGCCAACCCATCGTGTGGTCAAAACCACCGATGACCATAGGTCACAAATAATCAAGTATGGTCAAAACCACTGGTGGTACCAAACCACCGGGACTTAGTCGCAATTTATCAATCGGTGGTCAAAACCACCGATGACCATAGGTCACAAATAATCGATGGGCCAACCCATCTTGTAGTCAAAACATCATGCGACAAATTCATAAAATCATCCCTCCTCTCATCAACCCCACTATCACATGCTTATACATCAATTATCATATTTCATGTCATAGCATTTAATATCATGTGATGGCATGCAAATCAGATATCAAAATTACAAGTTAGGGGACTTACTTTAAACCATGATTATGCCACAAGCTAATCACAACCAAAAGATTAAAGGCAAACAATTAAATCATGTAAATTAATAAAGTGTGTAGTGAGTTTTACACACCTGTTTCTACCGGAATTCCTAGATCCCAAGATCCGATCTACAACACTAGATCTTGCCCCTATAATCGACCAAACATTACCATAGTACCAAAGGCCTATTCGCCAAACCCAATTCATACCAAGGGTTCTTTATGGACTTACCTTGAATGGATTTGATTTCAATCAAATCCAAGCCTAAATTAGTCCCTAAATCCATGGCACACGTTAGTTTCGATTTAATCATAAACTTTTAATTGAAAGGCCCTTGGTCGAATGTGCTACTAACTCACCTTGGAAAATAAATCCAAAGCTTCCTCACTTATTGAAAATTGGCAGCACCTCTTAATGTTGTGAGAGGGTTCGCCCCTTTAGAAGAGAAAGGAACCAAAATAGCACCCTTTTTCCTTAAGGGAATTCGCCAAACTCAAATGGAGGGCTGGAATTTTAGAGTTAGGTTCGCTATTAGGAAAGAAGAAGAAAGAAATTTTGAAGGATTTTAGGCAAAGGTTGGAGTAGTTTCGCCAAAGAAGAAAATTAAAAGAAGAAGTATTTTCTTTTAAGAAGAACAAGAGAAGTGGAATTTTTCCTCTTAAAAGAGGGGTATATTCTGCTAAAAGGAAGCAAGAAAAGCTAAAATTTTGAACACTTTTGGCTATGAATCAATGGAATTTGGCAGTAGCAAATGAAGGAGAAAAGAAAATATTTTGATGAATTTTGGCACTTCTTTGCTACACAAATCGATATGGACAACCCTCCCAAGGAGTCCTTGTTGGCCATCACCTTCATTTTGGTGATAAATTCCAACTCAATTATCACCCAAAGAAAAATAACATTTATCCTCTAATTATCCCTTAATCTCCTCAAACAAATATAATGAAAATAAACTACTTATTTTCCCTTCCAAATTAATTCTAGAGCAAAAATTGCTTAATTAAGAGTCCTATTATGTCGCCAACACTACTCTCCTTCACGCCACAGCAGAGGGGGAAAAATAAAATCAAGGTGTCGCTTCCTTGATTCAACCAAAGGACTGATGTAGGAAGCAGCAGCAGCCCCCTCTTTAAGCGCCCAACCAACTCTCCCAAATGACTTTCATGTCAATTTACCCCGCCATGTAAATATAAAGCCTTATACCGAGCCCTTTTCCTTTTTTAAATACTAAAGCCCAAAAATAAAATCCCTTTATGCTCATCACGACTCGAACCCGAGTCCCTTTTGCCAAAGCCCCTTTAAGTGGCGCCCCAAGCCACTCCGCCCACCTGCCTTTCATGTTCGATCCTTACCCAAAATTTATTTAAAGCCTTTATTTCCCGAGCCCTTCCTTTAACGCCCAAAAAGGAAAAACATTTCTCCCTTGCCATAGCCGAGACTCGAACCTCCCCCCTCCCTAGCAAACCTCTTAGGCGCACCACACCACTTATACCAAGCCCTTCTTTGTGCCATAACTCGCCCAAAATTTTATTAAAGCCCTACTAACCTAGCTCCTTCCTTTTACACACTTAATAATAAATTTTTAATACTGGGTCAGGCCTAGCTCGAGTTATTTTTAGACCCTAAATCATGCCAAATAAAATCATATTTATTTATTTCTTGAAGCCCACATGGAATTTATTTAAATTACAAATAACCCCTAAATCAGGGTGTTACAGCTTGGGACTCAGAAACCGTAGGTTTTCTGAGTTGGTTTAGCTTCGGGCTTGTTGGGCTAAGGGAATTAGAATAGATTTTTTTTGGGCCATTTATCAATTAGGCCTGTTATTGTGTAATCTGGACTTTTGTATTGGACTTTATTTTTCTTGTTTTTCATTGTTTGTAGCGGGCCCGGGCTAAATTGGGCCTGTACAACAGCCCCTCTTTGCTCATTGTCGTGTAACGAGAATCGAGCAAAGACTTTAACAGGACCAATTTTGCTCGGCTTTGTCAGGTCTCGACGCTTCTTTTTTCTTCTTTAAGTAGCCTCACTCTGACCCGCTGCAACTTCAGATGTAGAAATTGTTGACTTCAATCTGCTCAAATGTAGTTTCAGGGAGAAGAGATTTGTAGTTTCGATCGCTCATTGAATTTCGTGTAAGCGAGATTCGCTATCTTCACCGCTTCCATCGCAACATTAAGGAGATAAGACTTATAACTTCAACTCGCTTCATCAGAATTTCGTGGAGATAAGGTTTGTTTTGATCTCGCTTCATCGCAACTTCGAGAGATAAGATCTCAGAATTTATATCTTCAATCTATTCCACCGCAACTTCGTGGAAATGAGATTCTCTACCTTCACCGCTTCTCCGCAACTTCAAGGAGATAAGACTTGTAGCTTCAACTCGCCCAATCGCAACTTCGTGAGATAAGGTTTGTCATGATCTCGCTTCATCGCAACTTCGTAGAGATAAGATCTGTAATTTAGCTTCAATCTGCTCGCTACAACTTTAGGAAATAAGATCTCGCTATCTTCACCGCTTCCATCGCAACTTTAGGGAGATAAGACTTGTAACTTCAACCTACTCCATTGTAACTTCGTGAAGATAAGGTTTATTTTGATCTCGCTTCATCGCAACTTCGAGAGATAAGATTTGCTATCTTCACCGCTTCCACCGCAACTTCGGGAGATAAGACTTGTAATTTCAACTCGCTTCATCAGAATCTCTGTGGAGATAAGGTTTATTTTGATCTACTCTACTGCAACTTTAGAGAGATAAGATCTGCTATCTTCAGTCTACTCCACTGCAACTTCAGGAAGATGAGACTTGTAACTTCAACCAGCTTCACTATAACTTCAGGGAGATAAGGTTTATTTTGATCTGCTCTACTGCAACTTCAGAGAGATAAGATCTGCTATCCTCAGTCTGCTCCACTACAACTTCAAGGAGATAAGACTTGTAACTTCAACCTACTCCACTGTAACTTCAGGGAGATAAGGTTTGTGGTTTTAATCAACTTTACTGTACTGTTCTGTAGGGAGATATGATGCGTAAAATCGATTTTGTATGTTTATGCCCCATGATTAGGATGTCATGATTAGAATGAATCAAGTACTCCTAATTGGATGTGTATGGATGATATTTACATGAATGTAATATTTATATGAATGCATGATCCCTTCTTAATGTTTGGGTTATCATTGCCCGATGTCCATCCAAGTTCTATTATTGATGTGTTACCATGCCTTCTTGTTTAGCTGGTATCTTGGTCATGATTCCAATTATCTTTCCTCAACTGTTTCCAACCCGTAAGTTGGTTAGTTCTTGAATAGCGATCCTATTCTTAGACCCTTGTATCTTTTTAGACCTTTTCAGAGTAATATGGAAAACTTCCTTTACTTGAATGTTAGCCCATTAATCGTTATTTCAATATAAAATGCTTGAAAAATAGATTGTAAAAGTGGATAAGATCGAAGTTTATTAGAAGCAAGGCTCGAAATGAATATATTTGTCCACATAGCAAATTCGCTCAAATACAAAGTGAATAATATGAAAGTAGGTGCTCCGGATATCATAGCGTGAGCTTCTTTGTACTAACTTCCCAAAGTCTCTTTTCGACTCGATGTGTGCTTTGGAGATCTAAAGCCCTTTGTTTGTACTTCAAGACATAACATCTCTTTTCCTCGTTTGTTTAGGAATAGCAAAACCACCGTATGCCCCATTCTTGATCAATATTTGAATTGCCCTTTTTGTGGGTTTTCAATTCAAAACCCCTTTGGTCTCAAGGCGCTCTTTACGAGTTTTCACCTTCGCCTCTCCCTTTTTCCTTCTTCTTCTTCTTTTTTTTTGTTTAAGTGAAATATTTCTTGACTGAGTCTGAATTCACCGGATTGGGTAAGATTTTACCATCCATCTCTTCAAGATCAACGCTCCTCTAGAAAAGGCCTTTTTCACCACATATGGTCCTTCTCAATTTGGCATCCATTTCCCCCTAAAATCCTTCTGAATGGGCAAAATCGTTTTCAACACTAGGTCCCCTTTATGGAATTCTCTAGGACGAACCTTTTTGTTATAAGCTCGCATCATTCGCTTTTGGTACATCTGTCCATGACGGATAGCTTTCAACCTTTTTTCTTCAACCAGATTTAGCTGATCATATCGGGATTGAATACATTCCGCTTCATCCAACTTTACTTCTACCAAAACTCAAGAGAAGGAATTTCCACTTCAATGGGTAAAACTGCCTCCATTCCATAAACCAAAGAGAAAGACATTGCCCCAGTTGAGGTTCTGATGGAAGTTCGATAGACATAGAGGGCGAATGGTAGCTTCTCATGCCAGTTTTATAAGTCTCAGTCATTTTCCCCACAATCCTCTTGATATTCTTATTGGCCGCCTCCACTGCACCATTCATTTTTGGGCGATATGGTGATGAGTTATGATGCTTGATCTTAAATTGACTGCAGACCTCTACTATGGTACTGTTGTTCAAGTTCAATGCATTGTCAGATATGATCTTTTTGGTATTCTATAACGACATATGATCTCCTTCTTTAAGAATTTACTGACTGTCGATTTCGTGACATTGGCATATGAAGCAGCTTCTACCCACTTAGTAAAGTAATCAATGACCACGAAGATGAATCGATGCCCGTTAGAAGCCTTAGGTGAGATTGGCACAATGACATCCATGCCCCACGTAGAGAAAGGCCAAGGAAGAGTCATAACGTGAAGAGGTGAAAGAGGTACATGGATTTTATCTCCGTAAATTTGACACTTGTGGCACTTCTTGGCATAGTTGATGCAATCTCCCTCCATGGTAGACCAATAATATCTGAATCTCATGATCTGCCTGGCCATTGTAAAACTATTTGCATGTGTTCCGCAGACACCCTCATGAACTTCTTCAAGGATTTACCTAGCTTCAACAGCGTCTACACACCTTAATAGCATCTGATCATTTCTTCTTTTATACAAGATCTCCCCATCTAAGACATAGTCATTGGCCAACTTTCTCAATGCCTTTTATCATTTTCAGTTGCTTGGTCAAGGTATTCACGATCTTTCACGTATTGCAATATATTGTTGTACCAAGGATTATCGTCATTTTCCTCTTCTTCTGCTTCAATGTTGCAACAATGAGCTGGCATTTTGTAAATACTCATCTGGATAGGCTGCACATCCTCTTGCTTGTTCACTCTGACCATTGAAGCCAAAGTAGCTAAAGCATCAACCATCTGATTTTCATCTCGTGGGAGATAGTAGAAGGTGATGTCGTCGAAATCCTCAATTAACTTAAGAACCAATTTTCGATACTTGATTAACTTTGGATCTCTTGTCTCCTATTCTCCCTTAAGTTGATAAATCACCAAAGCAAATCACCAAAGCGGAATCCTATAAACCTCTAGTACTTTGATCTTATGTTCTATGGCTACACGAATACCCATGATGCAAGCTTCGTATTCTGTCATATTATTTGTGCAATCAAAATCTAATTTTCTAGTGAAGGGATAATGATCTCCATTCGGGGATAACAAGACTGCTCCGATTCCATTACCCACAGTGTTTGAGGCACCATCAAAGCTTAGCTTCTAAGAATGACTTTCTTGCGAATTTTCTTCAGTGGTTGCAACATATATCAGATCTTCATTTGGGAAATCAAAGTCTAAAGGCTCATAATCCTCTAGAGCTCTGCTAGCCGTAAAGTCGGCTATTGCACTTCCTTTAACCGCCTTCTAGTTCACATAGAGAATGTTAAATTCGTAGCGTAATTTGCCATCTGCCATTCTTCCATTTAAAGCAATGACTCCATCATGTATTTCGAGGTCCACCGAGATGAGCCAAGTCGTGTGGTATAGCATGTATTGTCTCAGTCTTCGGGTTGTCCAAATCAGAGCATAACATTTCTCAATCGACGAATACTTCATCTCTCATTTAGTAAACTTCTTACTGAGATAGTATATTGCCCTTTTTTTCTTCCTGATTCGTCATGTTGACCCAACACGCATCTCATGGAATTCTCGAATACCGCCAAGTATAGTATCAGTGGTTTATCCAGGTTAGGTGGCACCAGTATTGGAGTATTAGATAGGTAATGCTTGACCTTATCGAAAGTCTTTTGGAATTCATCATCCTAAATGCCCGGATTGTGTTTCTTAAGGAGACAAAATATGGGGTCGTATTTTTCAATTAATCAAAATGAACCCATGATGTAATTTAGTCTTCCCAGAAAACCTCGAACTTTTTTTTGAGTGCACGGCGGAGGTAATTTTTGTATAGGCTTAACTTTGTCTGGGTCTATCTCAATTCCGTTCTCACTAACTACAAAGCCTAGCAGTTTTTCTGATCTAGCCCCAAAAGTGCACTTTGTTAGATTGAGCTTCAACTGAAATTTTCTCAACCTCAAGAATAATTTCCTCAAAACTTGTATATATTCTTTTTCTGATTGAGATTTCTCAATCATATCATCTATATAAACCTCAATTTCTTGGTGCATCATGTCATGAAACAGGGTTACCATGGCTCTTTGGTACGTCGCTCCTGCATTTTTTAACCCAAATAGCATTACCTTATAGCAAAAGATTCCCCACAAGGTCACGAATGTGGTCTTTTCCATGTCTTCAGGGTGCATCTTTACCTGATTGTATCAGAGAAACCATCCATGAAGGAGAACAATGAGAAACCAGCCGTGTTATCCACTAATATGTCAATGTGAGGCAATGGGAAGTTGTCCTTTAGGCTGGCCTTGTTTAGATCTCTGTAGTCCACGCACATTTGTACTTTTTCGTCTTTCTTAGGAACGGGGACAATATTGGCTACCATTTTGAGTATTTAACCACTTGTAAGAACCTGGCAACGAATTGCTTCTTGACTTCTTTTATTTTTAACAAAACATCAGGCCTTATCCTTCGGAGCTTCTCCTGAACTGGTTTACATTCTTCTTTTATAGGGAGTCGATGTACCACGATATCGGTATTTAACCAGGGCATGTCTTGGTACGGCCAAGCAAAGACGTTCTTAAATTTTTAGAGTAATTCAATGAGGTCTTACTTTATCTCTGCAGCAATGTCGACCCCTATCTTTACCTCCCTTTCATCTCCAAGGCTCACAATTTCCACTGACTCCTTATGGGGTAAGATTTGTTTCTCATCTTGTTCTACCATCCTTAACAAATCAGGAGACAGATTACAATCTTGATTATCTTCAAGATCTTGAAAATTTTCCATGCATAAATCTTGTTCAAAAGGAAATTCTGAGTCAGTAGGGACGTCACTCATATCATTGATATCCGAAGACCTGTTATAAGGATGAAGAAAAAAATCCAAAGAATAAAGAAACTAAGAATGGTTATTGGTACGGTATGATTATGAATAAAAAGAATAAAAGAATATAGGCTCGAAATGATATGCAAAAAATGCATTTTTTTATTGAAGTAAAGATTTAGAATATAAGCCTATTTCATAAAAGGACTCTTATTGCCCCTAGGCTTAGAGCAATAAGCGTATTTTGAACATTACTCTGTATAGGCTCTAAAAACTACAGGAATCTCCTCTGCAATTCAGCTTGTTCAAAATACTTCCAAGTGCATAGGGCCGGATGCCTGATAGGTTTTCTCCCTAGTTCTTCCTTCCGATATGGCGTTAATGCTAAAGTTTTTCAATATTTCTTCCGCACCTCCTTTTCTCGACGCTTCCTTTCGGGTGAATGGTTCCTTCCCACGAAGGTCTTGATATGTGGGGAAAGGTCATCGATTCCCATTTGACCTCTTCTCCACTCAATCTCGCCTTCTCCTTTCTTGTTTCTTTTCTATCTCTTTCTTTCTTTGTCTCAAGGCCCGGTTTAAACCCTCGACCATAGCGATCTTATTTGTCTTTCAACATTGGTGCCTCGGCCTTCCCTTGTAGACATCTCCTAAGTCCTAAGATGTTCGGGCACTAGGATCCTACTCCTCGATGATGAAGGTTGCATTCACAAATTCTAACGATCGTAATGAACATTCTAGTGCTTCATCGGCCTTCCTTGTAAGTGTTTATTGTTACATCTTATAGGAGGGCTTAATATATGTCCTCTTGAGAGCGGGCAACTTATTTAGTGTAGATAGAGGTAAGATATTTAATGCAGATCCGTTATCAATCAAGGCCCTTTTTCAACACTTTCATTAATGCCTCACGCTATTCTTGGGGTGAATGCGTTCCAAATTGGGCCAACCAGAAGTCGGCACACTTCAGATATCATGCCACACGGCCGTGCTCCAATATTTAGATTGCACACGGACATGCTTGGAACTTGAATTACAGTATTTAGGAGCCAAGTAAAGCATTTCAAACGCCTATATAAACAATCGGTCTTGGATATGAGATGTTTTCTTGTTTAATTATGAACTAAACCCTCGAGATAACAAGGATGAAACCTATGATGGATTTTGTTATTTAATTCTTTCAGTTTATATGATATATACTTAGTTTGTTCTTAAAGGCCATCGGGAGGAGGAATTCTAGCATTTGACCTCTTCTCCACTAATCTCGCTTCCTTCTAATCCTTTAGACTTGTTTCTTCTATCTATTTGAAAAGGTAGATAATAAGTGAAGTCATTTCTTTATCATCTTTATCAATTGAGTTTTTTCAACGCCTTTTCCCAAAGTATCGTTTAAACCCAACACATAGCGATCTTTTAGGTTCCTTGCGATTGTCTTTCAACGTTGGTGCCTCGCCTTCCCTTTTGCATCAAGTTTTTACATCTCCTAAGCTCCTCTTATTTCTAATTTTTATTAATTTTACTAATCCTCTTTCTTTATTAAACTTGCAAGGCCCTAGTTTATGATTAGAAGAAACTTTACCCACCGTGAGAATGCTTGCGTACACATCTTCCTAGCAACACGGCGATACTAAGGAACACTTATCAATAGCCGTGGACTCAAGTTCCTTCATAAGCCATTTTTGACGAACGCAAGTCAAAGAGTTATACTGCAGGATCTCTCTTCAATTCCTTGGGGGTTTTTAAGGATTTCATATGTTTTGTTTTATCTTTTCTCTTGAGATGTTTTCTTGTTTAATTATGACTAAACCCTCGAGATACTGAAGGGATGAAACCTATGATGGATTTTGTTATTTAATTCTTTGGTTTATCACGAGGGTATCATCTTTATCAATTGAGTTTTCTTCAGCGTCTTTTCCCAAAGTATCGTTTCTTTTGACTTTGCATTTAGTTTAAGTATTTCATTTGTTTTAGTTTAATAAACCAATCACCCTATATTTTAGGCTAAATAATAGAAAGATAGTGAGTAGTAGTACTTTTAGTATTCTTGCACGAGCTCTACTGTTGATTGCACTTGCCTCTATCGTTATGTCGCGATCGATCTGAGTTCGATCACTCTTTTATAAATATTAAAACTAGGCAGGATCAAGTTTTTGGTATTCTTAGGGAACTCTAAATATTCAGATTTTATGCACACAAGAAGATCGAGAATGCCCTCCGTAATGTATGATTATACTAAACCTAATCATGTGAGCCATTTGCACCTGGAGCTTTGTAATATAAGATAAACTTAGGATTTTACTAAAATTTCACCCTACCCAGGTGAAAAAATCAAGCCTTGATACAAAATTTATGGCACCACAAAATCTCGCCTTCAAAAGACCGATACAAACCTTGATGAACAATGAAGTCGATGAAAGGACTTGAGAATCAAGTTGGAGAACTTACTAGGTCATCACTGATTCAATCCCAACCCAATCCCAATGCATGATTTATCCCAAGCATTGAAAAAGATAATTCGAGGAACAATTCGATAAGTTTCTAAAACTCTTGAAGAAATTACATATTAACTTACCTCTCTTCAAGCTCTTTTCATATGCCCGATGCAAGGAAATTTTAAGCAAGCTTTTGACGAACAAACGCAAAATAGATGAAGAGCACCATGTGGAATTAAACACAACATGCTCAGCTATGCTACAGAACAAGCTACCACAAAAACTAAAAGATCTAGGGAGTTTTACGATTCTATGCTTAATTGGTAGTTTGATTATTGATAATGCGTTAGCTGATTTAGGGCAAGTATAAATGTTATGCCTTATACAATCGCTTAACGACTAGGTCTGTGGGAAGCCCAAACAAACTAGGATGAGTTTCAACTAATGATAAAATTGTCGAATCTAGTGGGCATTATTGAAGATGTTTTAGTCAAAATCGATAAATTTGTTTTCCCAAGAGATTTTGTTGTTTTGACATGGATGAGAAAAATTTAATCCCTTTAATTTTAGGAAGACATTTTCTTAAACCGCCAAGACTAAAATTGATGTTGCCATAGAGAACTCATACTTATATAAGTATTTGAATCAACAATCTTTAAGCTCGACTCACCTGTAACCACGTAGATGAAGGTAAGAAAGTCGTTTCAATAGATAATCAAATTATTCAACCTTCATCGCAGAAACATCACGAAGCATCAAAACCGAGCCAACACGTAATATGATCAACAATTTAGAATGTAAGATATACACCAAAGAAAAGCGGATCCACACGGTAAAACCTAAGGAACCACCGTAAGAGCTCATAGGAACATCCAATCACTTTAAAATAGGAGACCGGTGTGTTAGAAAAGCCGATCTTCACATCACTTCAACAGACTTGAGGACAAAGGAGAAATTCTTTCCAAGGTACACTTAAATCTTCCCCACAACACGCTTGAGGTAAGTAACCCAAAATTCGATAAATTCAAGGTAAATGCTTCTACTCCAACTTTGTCATGAAAATAAAATCGCAAGCATGAGGGAAGATATTCAAACCTTTAAACCTCCCAGAATTTTCAAACATGAGGACGTATCTAGCTTAAGACTATAACGAGCGCTTCTCGAGGCAACCCTAACATTAACACTATTTATTTTAAATTTATTTTCGCCTTTTCGCCCATCTTTCTTTCCTAAGTATTTAGTTGAAACTAACACAAAAGTGCTGATTTTCAGACCACACTACTTTACACGGCCATGTCTCATGGTCAGTGAACCACCTAACCACCACACCGATAGGAGCAGGGCTGCAAGTCACCCAACCACTCTCCGACGTCACGAGCCCAACAACCCTAAAACACGTATCGACAAGAACAAAGATGGGCGTGCCTATGAACCGTGTGAAGTTACCGACTTTCTCGAACTGGCGTGGTTGACTAAGAAAGCAAGGTAAGAAGCAACACGCCATTAGCTATAGCCGTGCTAAGCTGTAGTGTGAATCAACACACCCTCGACACGAGCGTGGAACATGCCAAATTTGAAATCCTATTTAAACCCCCACACTCTTCCTCTTTTTCCATCTTCTTTCTTATTCCTTCTTTCTCTTTTCTTTCAAATTTTCTTCCTACTCATAGAAAAGATTCAAGACACTTGAGCAATACAAAGACCATGCCAAGAAACGTAAGCATTGTATCCTCAAAGGAAACCTCAACATGAGTTCATGCCGATGACTTCACTTAATTGACACGCCAAGGGTCTCAAAACTTTTTCGCCTCTATTTTCTTTCTCGCTCCTTTATTTTCCTTATCTATACTTCTTTGATGCTTAATGTAATTTATTTCATATTAGTTTCTTGGTTTTAGGTTCTAAAGGCTAGGAATCACACAACACGCCTTCAAGTCACACCCACTTCAGAAACCATCCAACAATAAGGACTCCTTAGTCCATTAGTCTTTTCTTTCAATTTCAGCCTCTTCTTAGCCTCCTTCTTTTATTTTCTTAATCTTTAAATTTATTATTAGTATATCATTATTATTTCTCTAGATCTCTTGGCTATATCTTCACAAAGTTACCCAATTTCGTCGCCATCTAACAAAGAGTATAGCTCGTGCAAGAATATCTTATCGAACCCAGGAACCTAAAAGTACTACTACTCACTTTCTTTCTATTATTTAGCCTAAAATATGGAGTGAGTGGTTTATTAAACTAAAACAAATGAAATATCTAAACTAAATGCAAAGACAAAAGAAACGAAACTTTGGGAAAAGACGTTGAAGAAAACTTAATTGATAAAGATGATACCTTCAGGAAGAATCCACCTATGACTTCACTTATTATCTACCTTTTCAATTCATATGATTTCTTTACTTAGCTTGATCCGTGAGACTCCCAACCTATATTAAACCTTCTCTCAAAGTGAATAACGCCTAACCTTAGGTTAATTAGTGAACTCTCGCTCTCTTATAATAACCCCCAAGGAAGTAGTAAATCGATCAATAGACTCTCATATTAAGTTTCACCCTAATCTGACAAAATCTCATAACCCTATCTCTAGGCGCCCGATCAACTCCGCTTAATTATGCTAGATCTACTCTTAGGCAGGGTCTATTCCTCCTCCACCTAAGCACATCGGATAAATTTAAGCAACATAAAGAACAAACTAAGTATATATCATATAAATCGAAAGAATTAAATAACAAAATCCATCATAGGTTTTATCCCCTTCAAGTATCTGAGAGGTTTAGTTCATAATTAAATAAGAAAACATCTCAAGAGAAAAGATAAAATAAAACATAGGAAATCCTTAAAAACCCCCGAAGGAATTGAAGAGGAGATCCTCCGTCTTCAGTAGAATTTCGAACCTTCGAGATGGATCAATTGGTTATCTTTAAGTAATTCCATAAACGAGTAAAGCCCTAGCAGAAAACTCTGCTAAAACCTGACGCTCTTGAATTGCTGCCTTTGATTGTTTATATGGACGTTTAGAATGCTTTACTTGGCTCCTAAGTACTCGTAATTCAAGTGAAATTCGTCCTCAGTGTTTGAGTGGACTTAGGATTGCGTTTCTTGGGCTCCAAGCATCCAATTCAGAGTGAAACTGCTCTTTCCTGTGGTAGGGGCACGGCTAAGGCACGCCCGTGTAAGTCGTGGTCCAGCCCGTGTCTCCATCCTATCGATTTAGGTACACGGCTATGACACGCCCGAGTAATATATGAGTAGAGGTGCTTCGTCTCAGTGCAATTGGGGTACGGCCGTACATCGGGTCAGGCCGTGTTGGGCTTTTTGTCGACGAGGCACGATCGTGTAAATCGTGGTGTGACCGTGCAATCTAAATATTGGGGCACACAGTGGCATGATGTCCAAGCCGTGCCGACTTCTTGGTTGCCCCAATTTGGTCCAGTAATTTCGTGGTTTTGAGAATTATGCAAAAAGTTAGGCACTATTACCCCAAAGATGTACATTGCCTCAATGTACAAAGATAGATAATGAAATTTATGTGCCAAATCAAAAAGATAAGTGGGAAAATAATACTCCCTAAAATCTGGATGATCCTCAAGGCCCTTGGTGGCGATGATGGTGTTTCCTATGGTCCTTGTGGAGTGGCTACCGTAATTTGCTAGATGAAGAAATTGGGTAGCTGTGAAGATATAGCCAAGAGATAGAGAAATAATAATGATATACTAATAATAAATTTAAAGATTAAGAAAATAAAAAGAGGAGACTAAGAAGAGAACTGAAATTGAAAGAAAAGACTAATGGACTAAGGAGTCATTATTGTTGGATGGTTTATGGGTGGGTATGATCAAGGTCGTTGTGTGATTCCCAGCGCCTTTAGAACCTAAAACAAAGAAACTAATATGAAATAAATTACATTAAGATCAAAGAAGTATAGATAAGGAAAATAAAGGAGACGAAAAGAAAAATAAAATCGAAAAGTTTCGAGACCCTGGTGTGTCAATTGTGGCAACATTAATTTTAGTCTTGAGTCGAGAAGCATTTACCTTGAATTTATCAAATTTTAGGTTACTGCAAGAAAAGGTCTTCCTAAAATTAAAGAGGATTGAATTTTCCTCATCCATGTCTAAAACAACAAAATCCATCGGGAAAACAAATTTATCGATTTTTACTAAAACATCTTCAATAATGCCCCTAGGGATTCGACAATTTTATCGCCTAGTTGAATACTCATCGTAGTTTGTTTGGGCTTCCTAGACCTAGTCGCTTAAACAAAGGCATAAGGCATAACATTTATACTTGCCCCTAAATCAACTAATGCATTATCAATAGTCAAACTACCAATTAAGCATAGAATCGTAAAACTCCCGATCTTTTAGTTTTGTGGTAGCTTGTCTATAGCATAGCTGAGCATGTTGCGTTTAATTCCACATGGTGCTCTTCATCTATTTTATGCTTGTTCGTCAAGAGCTTGCTTAAGAATTTCCTTGCATCGGGCATCCAAAAAGAGCTTCAAGAAGAGGTAAGTTAATATGTAATTTCTTCAAGAGTTTTAGAAACTTACCGAATTGTTCCTCCGAATCATCTTTTTTCAATGCTTCGGGATAAGGTATGCGAGGTTGATATTCCTTGATTACCGGTTTTGGCTTTTCTTGAGCTACATCGGTCTTATCTTTCTTTTCTTGCGCTGATGTGGGCCTATCTACTTCTGTACCCTCTTGAGTTGTAATAGCTTGGATTTGCTCTTTTGGGTTTCTTTCTGTGTTGCTTGGTAGACGTCCTTGTTGGCGTTTAGAAATTAGCTTTGTCAGGTGTCCCACTGACCTAGTAAGTTCTCCAACTTGATTCTCGAGTCCTTTCATCGACTTCTGTTGTTCATCAAGGTTTGTATCAGTCTTTTGAAGACTAGATTCTGTGGCTGCCATGAATTTTGTCAGCATCTCTTCAAGGCTTGATTTTTTTCCAGTGGGTAGGGCTGATTTTGATTATTTGGAGGAGGTTGCTGCCTTTGAATTCCTTGATTTCCTTGTCCTCCCCACGAAAAATTTGGGTGGTTCTTCCAACCTGGGTTATAAGTATTACTATAGGGATTATTATTGGATCTGAAATTGTTACCTATATAGTTTGTCTACTCGTTTTTTGCTCCTGGTTGGTAGGGTGGGTACTCAGCATTCGCCACATTCCCGCTTACTTTCCATTGCATTACTGGATGTACGTGCGAAGAACATAGATTATCAAGCTTTTTATTCATTAACTCTACCTGTGTTGACAGCATTGTCACTGCGTCTATGTTGAAAATTTCAGCTGATTTTGTCGACTTTGCCCTTATGATTTGCCATTGATAAGTGTTCAATGGCATCTCCTCAATAAAATCGTAGGCCGCTTCAGGAGTTTTGTTGTTCAGAGTTCCACCGACTGATGAATCAATCATTTGCCTTGTTGAAGAATTCACACCATTGTAGAAATTTTGGACTTGAAGCCACAAAGGTAATCCTGGTGTGGGCATCTCCTTAGGAGATCCTTGTATCTTTCTCATGCATCATATAATGTTTCTGCGTCATTCTGCACAAAAGAAGATATGGCATTCCTAAATTTGGCCGTTTTGGCTGGTGGAAAATACTTTAAAAGAAATTTTTCCGTCATTTGGTCCCATGTTGTGATTGACCCTCGTGGTAACGAGTTCAACCACTGCTTTGCTTTATTCCTTAATGAAAAAGGAAATAACCGAAGACGTATGGCATCATCAGAAACACCATTTATTTTGAAAGTATCACAGAACTCTAAGAAATTAGCTATATGAATATTTGGATCTTCGTCCTGCAATCTATCAAATTGAACAAACTGTTGAATCAATTGTATTGTGTTAGGTTTTAATTCAAAATTATTAGTAGCTATAGCTGGCCTAACAATACTAGATTCTGCTCCTGTCAGATTAGGTTTAGCATAATCATACATAGTACGTGGAGCATTCTAATCTTGCGCATCGGCGGATTATTTTCGCCATCCTTCAAAGAGGATTAGATCTATTTTGTTGTTCTTCTTTTGGTAGTCTAGAGCTCGCCTAGTTTCTCTATGATTTCATGAAGCGGTAGCTTCAATATCACCGTCGATTCTAATGGTCCTCTAGGGTTTCTTCTAGTCATAAATTAGAGGTACCTTGCAAGTTTAATAAAGAAAGAGGATTAGTAAAATTAATAAAAATTAGAAATAATGGCTAAAGTAATAAAAATAGAGCTTTCGTAATATTTTAGAGTTCCCCGGCAACGGCACCAAAAACTTGATCGCTATAAAATAGTCTAGTTTTAATATTTATAAAAGAGTGATCGAACTCAGAGATCGATCATGACAACGATAGAGGCAAGTGCACCTATCAAATAGTAGTATAGCTCAGGCAAGAATATCTTATCGAACCCAAGGAACCTAAAAGCACTACTACTCACTTTCTTTCTATTATTTAGCCTAAAATATGGGGTGATTGGTTTATTAAACTAAAACAAATGAAATACTTAAACTAAATACAAAGACAAAAGAAACGAAACTTTGGCAAAAGACATTGAAGAAAACTCAATTGATAAAGATGATACCTTCGGGAAGAATCCACCTATGACTTCACTTATTATCTACCTTTTCAATTCATATGATTTCTTTACTTAGCTTGATCCGTGAGACTCCCTAACCTATATTAAACCTTCTCTCGAAGCAAATAATGTCTAACCTTAGGTTAATTAGTGGAACTCTTGTTCTCTTATAATAACCCCCTAATGAAGTAGTAAATCGATCAATGGACTCCCATATTAGGTTTCACCCTAATTCGGCAAAATCTCGTAACCCTATCTCTAGGCGCCCGATCAACTCCGCTTAATTATGCTAGATCTACTCTTAGGCAGGGTCTACTCCTCCTCCACCTAAGCACATCAGATAAATTTAAGTAACATAATTGAGAATAAACTAAGTATATATCATATAAACTGAAAGAATTAAATAACAAAATCCATCATAGGTTTCATCCCCTTCAGGTATCTGAGGGGTTTAGTTCATAATTAAACAAGGAAACATCTCAAGAGAAAAGATAAAACAAAACATAAGAAATCCTTAAAAACCCCCTGAAGGAATTGAAGAGGAGATCCTTCGTCTTGAGTAGAATTCCGACTCTTCGAGATGGATCAATTGGCTATCTTCGAGTAATTCCCTAAATGAGTAAAGCTCTGGCAGAAAACTCTGCTAAAACCTCACGCTCTTGAATTCCTGCATTCGATTGTTTATATAGACGTTTGGAATGCTTTACTTGGCTCCTAAGTACTCGTAATTCAAGTGAAATTCGTCCTTAGTGTTTGAGTGGACTTAGGATTGCGTTTCTTGGGCTCCAAGCATCCAATTCCGAGTGAAACTACTCTTTCTTGCGGCAGGGGCACGGCTAAGGCACGCCCGTGTAAGTCGTGGTCCAGCCCGTGTCTCCATCTTTTTCGATTTAGGCACGACTATGACACGCCTGTAATATATGGGTAGAGGCGTGCTTGAATCCGCCAATTGGGGCGCGCCATGTACATTGGGGTCGCCGTGTTGGGCTTTTTGTCGATGAGGCACAGTCGTGTAAATCAGGGTGTGACTGTATACAATCAAAATATTGGGGCACGGCCGTGTGGCATAATGTCCAGGCCGTGCCGACTTCTTGGATTGGCGTAATTTGGTCCGTATTAAGCCCGTGTTATGTTCTTTTTATCCTTTGGTGTTCTCTTGAGTATAAGACATGAAAAGAAAGGATTAAGAGCATCTTTTTACATAAATTGAGAGCTAAATCATCTAAAAGCATACTAAATATGGGGTTAAAATGTGTTACTTTTACGGTTTATCACGTGTAAAAAATCGACCTCTCAACTTTTTTCTGAAGTGTTGATCGGGCTTTCTTCCGGAATTGTCACATTGCAATCATAATTCCATGGAACTTTCTTACTATCCTTGTAAGGAAAAGCCACAGGTTTTCGAATCATGACCCTTGGTGTCACTTGCACTCCAGCTTCACTACTTCTTGGTTGTGAGATGATTACCACAGGGGTCTTCCTTTTAACAGGCTCAGCTTCATAGCATTTCCCACTGACTATCCTTGTAAGAAAAATCCACAGGTTTTCGAATTATGACCCTTGGTGTCACTTGCACTCCAGCTTCACTGCTTCTTGGTTGTGAGATGATTACCACAAGGGTCTTCCTTTTACAGGCTCAGCTTCATAGCATTTCCCACTGACAACCTCTCGACCTGCTTCCGAAGTGTTGGTCGGGTTTCTTTTTCCTAGAATTGTCACATTGCAATTACTATCCTTGTGGGGAAAAGCTACAGGTTTTCGAATTATGACCCTCGGTGCCACTCGCACTCCAGCTTCATTACCTCTTGGTCATGAGATGATTACCGCAGGACGATTGGCTTCACAGACCCTCTTTGTCGATCCTCCTTCAGAAGCGCACACCTCTGCTTCTTCAACATACACAAAGAATTCGAGTTCTTTGTTCTCCATTAGACCCTGTACTAAAACCCCGAAATCATTACATTCTTGAATCTCATGACCCTCCTCATCATGAAATTCGTAATAATTCTTTACTTTTCGGGACCTATTCCTCGAGTATTTCCCGATCAACCCTCTTTCTACCATATTTTTCTAGACCTCTCTCATCGGAGTTTTTATTTCTGCAGTATTCATATTAACTTTCCTCCCCGTATTTTTGATGATTGCGTTTACCCCCTTAACGGAGTGGTTGGGTAACAGATTTTCTGCACTAGATTAACCATCCACTTCTACAATGCACCTTTCGACTGTTTTCTTAAAAGCCGTGCAATTTTCAATCGAATGTCCCGTAATCCCCGCATTGTATTCGTATTGGGTGTTTGCGTTGTACCATTTAGGGTATGGGAGTTGCATTGGCTTTAAGTGGAAGGGGGATATAACATGTGCCTCGAATAAAGTTTAGTACAACTCATTGTACGTCATCGAGATGGGTGTAAACTGAAGTTTCTCTTTATTCGGCCTCTGATTGAATTCTTGTCTCTGAGGGGCTTGGAAACTGGTGGTTACTGTCTTTGGTGGGCCAACAGTAATTGGCTTTGAATAGCCTTTGTTGTATGCCCCCACATTGTTTACTTTATTTTCCTTTTTTCTCGGGGCTAATCTCTTGAGCCTTCCCCACATCAATTTTACCACTTTTTACCGTATTTTCAATCATTTCCCAGACATTACTATGTCCGAGAAGCTCTTGTGGCGCTCCCCAACATGTGATTGATAAATGGGGCTTTCAAGGTGTTAATGAAAAGCATCGTGGTTTCTTTCTCCAGAAGAGGTGGCTGAACCTGTGTTGCCACCTCTCTCTACCTTTGAGCATATTGCCTAAAGCTTTTATTCTTCTTCTTCTCTATATTTTGTAGCGTAAGCCTATCGGGTGTCATATCTGTCACATGACTGTACTACTTCATAAAAGTCTGTGCTAAGTCTTTCCAATAGTTGACTTGAGCACGACTCAACTGATTGTACCACTTGGCTGCGGACCCGATTAGACTATCTTAGAAGCAATGGATCAATAGCTGATCATTATTAACATATCCTGTCATTCTTCGACAAAATATGGTAATGTGCGCTTCAGGACAACTTGTCCCATTATATTTCTCAAACTCTAGAGTTTTAAACTTTGGAGGGAGCACTAAGTCCGGAACTAAGCTTAGATCTTTAGCATCAAGTCTGCCGTGGCAATCATCATTTTCCATGGCCTTGAACTTTTCTTCTAACCACTTGCATCTATCTTCGAATTGTTTTGGTAGTTCTGCCATTGCCTTCTCCTTTTCAGTCATGTCATCTAGGTCGGGGAGTACAGGGTTGGTTGGGTTATCCCCCGGGTTAAAGCCTGAGCCAGTTGGGTAGTTCAAAGGTGCCAAGGTATCCGCTTGGTACTGTTGAGGTCTGATTATCACGGTACCCTTTGCGGGTATACTTCTGGTTGTACCTGAACATTCACCGGGGTAGATCCTGAGGGGTAAGTGGGTTTTCGTTATCATCTCCTGAGTTGCCCGCAGGGCCTTTACCTTTTCTCGTTCTCCGGCTAGCAACTGTGCCAATTGATTTACCATGCTCTTTTAGGATTCCAAGATTTGATCTCTCATCTCCTATTGCACCTTTGCTAGCTGCTCTTGTAGTTGTGCTTGCAAGTGGTCCTGCGTTTCTTTTTGCATTTGTTCTAGTCTTTCTAACCTCTGATCCATCACTTTAGATTTGGCACGAGTAGTATAATAGTGTTCAATAGGTTATTTTTTGTTGTCGTCCAGATTAACTCTGAAATAATTCAGTTTAATTAGGATGTTTTAATGACTTTTAATGCACATGAAATGATGACCAATGCCAATGTATGAATGCAAAGAAGGTGTTGATTTTGATTCAATTTCATTTAGAAAACTTTACTAGAGTACAAAATCCTTTACATAAAATCAAGTTACAAATAAGGCCTTGCCCTAGCACCTAAAACTTTAATCCTCCCAAGTAGTGAAGCTAGCTCTTGCCCACGATCCGACCACGTTTCAAACTGTATGCTCAATACATCTGCTTATATGGCCAAAGTCTGTAGGTAATCGGCTATCTCTCATATCTGGGTTATGGCTTCTCCCATGATGTAATCTCTATCTCTGACTTGATTCTAAGTGTAGTGAAGCTCCTCTTTCTATCGTTCCTTATTCATTTCTAGAGACTCGATACAATTTTGAAAATTTTGCAAAGTCATTTCTAGTTTTTAATCTTTTTCTTCATTTCTTCAATTTGGCTCAAACTTGCTCTTAATTCTTTCATAGAGTTACGGCTTCGGTGATGATGAAGAGATCTCTCGAGTTCCGCGACTCTCGCCTTTAACTCACTCTGTTCACTTCGGCTTTTTGAGAGTGTCTTTTCCACAGATTTGTTTCGTGCTTGTGCCTCTCGGAACTTCTCCTCCCATTGACCAGTTTTAGTCTTTTCGTCTTGAATCTCTCGACGCCATTACTCCGCAGTCTTTCCTAAACCAGCAGTTCTTATTGATAGGCGCATCTTTTTATATTCGGTCTTTAGACTATTCAGGTCTTTTTCAACTCTGTTCTTCCCCTTTCTTAATTTCTCGGCCTCTGACTTCTGCATTTCCACGTCTAATTTTAAGTACATTTTCTCTTCCTCTAGCTGTTCAATTTTTTTCCAAACTCGAGACTCTTATTTTCAAAATCATGTCTTATAATCTCTAATTCAGACGGGACGACTTGCAAGTATTCCTCTATTGATCGAGCACCTTCTGAATTTGGCCCAGGAATGTTATCATTAATTCTTCGGCTAAGCCAATCATTATATTCAGGTGTCGTCGAGGAATAGACAGCTAGCCTCTTCATCCGTCGAGTCTGTTTTCAAGCAATCGAAATCTCCTGAACCCTTTTCTTATAATTGTCCCATTTATATGAGAACTCAGATTGTGCAAGTCCATGAGTCACCGGTATAAATTGCCTTGAATTGTATTGCCTTAATGCCAGTAACGGAGTGTATCCCGTGGCTCCCCAAATTTTGGGCAGAGGCACGTAATCAAGGCTACCGCATCGATAAAGGATCTCATCAAGGACCATCTAGAAGGCTCTCCATTTAATATCCTCTTCTTTGAGATTTTGAAGAATTGCCATCCATCTATCCTCTGAGATATCGCTCCTCCTTTGCGTAGCCACTTCTTCCTCTAATAGGGAATAACCCCTGAAGAAGACCCAGTAAGAGACCTTGTCCACCTTCCAAAAATGCCCGTGAAACCATACTAATAACATCTGTGCACATCCAATAAATCTTCCTTCACCTGCTCTCCTACACAAGCTCAGGGATATGAACGTTTCGACTAGAATTGTAGGTACCGGTGTAGTTCTTTTGTCCAGACGATCGAATAAGTCAGTGACTGCTTCGTCTATGTGCCTTAAAGCTTTAGGAAAAATCACCAATCCATAAATGCTTAAGGCAAAAATATCCACTTTCTTTTTAGCATCCGGGTGTGCTAAGATCAAATCTCTCAGAATCACCTAAGGAATACATTTACCATCCCTTTCTGCTGAATTCGAGCCGTGACCCAAGGCTCGCTCATCCCGATAATTCTTATTAACTTTTTCGTGAAAGTCGGGGCATTAGTGGCCTTGGAGTAAGCTTTGTCAACTAGGATCCTTGGACAACGAAGCAAAGTCGTGTATTCCTCCACAATGGGCACCAAGTCTACCTTCCCGAAAGTGAAATAATTATACGCAGGATTCCAAAACTGAGTTATGGCCCGAAACAAATGTTTGACTACCTTAACATCTAACAAATAGGGTATATTGCCATAATTCTGGTAGAACAACTACTTTGTTCCCTCATCCCAGTGAGCCCATATATCTCTTATCTCCTATAGCTCATTTTGTACTACACTGACGCGAGTAAAGTCCCACAGCTCTGACGTGTATCCTCCAGCCAAACTATCCCCTTTCTCTAATTGTAACTTCTCAGACCATGTGCGGACGGCCGCATTATCCTCGACTCTATCAAGCAATTCATTCTCCATGTTAAACTTTCTAACTTAGCAACCGAACACTAATTGACTCCTCCTTAAATATGCAATGTCATGCAAATCACAAACAAAATACACAAGTCAGTATCAGATAACAAGATTTAAGACAAACGAAAAATATTCAATCACCTAGATGGATAAACACTAGCATTTAGCACTAATACATCTGGTGGATTCCTACGGTCCACTATATAAAGTAAAGTTCTAGGAAAAAGGGTACCCAAACCAGCAGATTCCTTAATCCTCACCCATTATAGGCTCATATGGATCAAGTTCGGTTCAGGGGGATACATTTCCCTATGCCCGTGTGGAAGTGAAAACCTCACGAAAGCATAGTTTCTTACTAAAACCTCACGAAAGCATAGTTTCTTACTCCCACTTAAAGGTGCGACCGCAACAGTCATGCAATGGAATGTGTGTATGGAAATAACAATCATACGTTATGGTACAAACAAATGCAACAAAACTTCGAATTTCCAAATTAAGTTTTCAAATCGAATTTTTAAATTTCTGACAAAGGACAAAAATAATCAATTTACGGCCTGACTGTCTCTATTTCCCCAGTAGAGTCGCCAAGCTGTCGAAACCATTTTTGTAAACGGGGATCGACTTTGGTTTTGAAAACGAAAAAAAACAAGGAGTCGCCACCAATCTTTATTTGGTGTGATCGGATCACCTTTGTTTTAATAAAACGTTTTGGTTTACTAGAACAATGTTTTTAGTCTATGAAGTTTTGAGAAATCGGGTTCAGGAGTCGGTTACGTGCGAGGAAGGATTAACACCCTCGTCACGCCCAAAATTGGTACCAAATTGATTAATTAATGTCTTAATGTCGAAAATTTGAAAAGAATTTAAAATACGAATCATTTAAGAAATGTTTGGATAATTGGAATTGGATATCGAAATTTCTTATTCCAAAAGTTGAAATATCACATCCAGCACGATAGGACACGATGTTTCAACCCTCGATACCAAGATCATTTCATGATTTCCAAAATTCATGCATTGCAATTTAAAAAGGGTATTCTACTATTTGGCCAAATTAGAAATCGAAACTCAGCACGATTGGGAACGATTCCTCAAATTTCTAAACACAAAATATTACCTTATTTAAGAAAATACGGGTAAAATTTAAAAGGATATTTGGTTATTTGGTCAAACGAAGAAACCGAAACCCAGCACGATTAGGCACGATCCCTCGAATTTCCAAATACGAAATATTGCCTTGTTTTGAGAAATTTTTAAATAAGCAATTGGAAAATTAAATCTCAAAATGCATTGGGTGATAATAATAATAATAACAGAAATAATGATAATAATAATAAAAACTAATGATAAAAGAAATATTAGGTAATAATAATAATACAATAGCAATAAACAAATGATAGTAAGAATAAAAATAAAAAAAAAAAATAACGTAAACTAAAACAAAATAATAATAAAAATAGATAAATAATAGCAATGGTAATAGTAGAAGCATAATTAAAATAAATAAAAGAAATGAAAACATAACAAATAAATGAAAATGAATAGATAAATCAACAATATAAATAGCAAAATAAGTAAATGAGCAAAGTGAATAAAGTAAGATGATAATAAATAAATAAGTAAATAAATAAGTAAATGAACAAACAAAAAAAATAAAAAATAAAATAAAAATAGAGGGGATTTAATCGGCATTAAGAGAAAACTAAAAGGTATAAATCATAAAAATAAAAAAAGGGGTAGCTGAGGGACTAATCTGTAACGCGCTGAAACTAGAAAGGACTGCATGGGAAAATATTCCTGGTCCTTGTATCAGACATTACATTAGCTAAGCTACGACTAAATTAAAAATAAAACGAAATTACAAAGTGATTTAAAACAAAATTTTAGGGCTAAACAAAAAGGCGCGTAAAAGAGAGAGGGTCAAATATGAAATTATCCCCGTATTTTGAAATACACAGCATCAGTTATCAAATTAAAAATAAGGTAAAATATTTGAGACAAATTTAAGAGGGAGGAAAAGACTAGATCGTGATAAAGGAAGAAAAGCGGAGGGATCAAAAGTGAAATAGACCCTCGAAGCTAAAGAAACACGCGAATCTTCCACCCTCGGGTCGGGTCAGCCCATTTGTGCGTCGAAACGACGCCGTTTGATGCCTATTTTCTGAAGCAAAAACGACGCCGTTTAATAGGTATATAAATACTATTTTAAAACCCCTAAAATTCATTCGTCCTACTGTTTTCAAAAAAAATCTTTTCCTTTTGTTTTTTTTTTCTTTGAAAGGTTCCTAGGGTCGATTAGGGGATCCGGCAGTCTTCCGCCGTAGTCTCCGCCGTGGCTCCGCCATATATGGCGGCCGGGGATATGAAACGTCAGCCCCTTTTTCGGCCTTTTTAACCCTTTTCTCCCCTTTTAAAAAAAGCTTTAAATCTACTTTTTGATTTTTAAAAGTATGATGTGCGAATGTAAAAAGCTTTCGTCCTTATCCCCTTTTTTTTGAATCCACAACAGAACCCCTAGGAGTTCTTGGGTATTCGAACACCGGTGTTCGACGGAGGATAAGGCGGAACGACAGGTATCTCTATTTGTTCTTTATTTATTTATTTTGAAAAAGAAAAAAAAAGGCACCTTTAATATTTCGAATTCCTTTTGCTTGTATTCGATTTTTGTGTGTTTTTTTTTTTGTGTTTCTTCCTTTTTACAACACTCGTTATCAAGGTTTTTATAGCCGAGAAAAAAAATACAAATATTGTTATTTTTGCTTGCTGTTTTATCCTTGCTGTTGCCTACACTCTGTTGTTGCTATTTTGCTGCCTTGTAGGTATCATAGAGAAGGTCAACTGGATCGAGGTTGCGATTTTGGTGATGGCGGTCCTCGGGCGACGCGCACGCCGTCGAAGGTGGCACATGGGAGGGGGTACAACACTTGGGAGGGCTAAGGGAATTAGAATAGATTTTTTGGGCCATTTATCAATTGGGCATGTTATTGTGTAATCTGAAATTTTGTATTGGACTTTATTTTTCTTGTTTTTTATTGTTTGTAGCGAGCCGGGACTAAATTGAGCCTGTACAATAAGTATATTTTGAAGAGGGATATATTGATTTTTATATATCCCTATACACATATATGAGTATGTACATGATACAAATATCTATTATTTTAGATTTAATATATATTCTAATTATTATCCACAATAAATTTAGAGCAGATACAAATATTAACAATTAAATATATATTATTTTAAGATTTTGATATCGACCTACTATAGCCTTAGATGTGAGAGACGAATACTCTTTAAAAAAAACCTGAAGTCTCACTCGTCTACCAAGTAAAAGATTGTGGGTTTTTTAGGTTCCGTAATTTCCACAGTCCCTTCCAACATCTTAGCAACCTTCCCCATTGATGGTCTCGCCTCTGGCCTATCTTGTAGGCACCAAAGAGCCGTCTTTACCATCCGATCCACCAACTCCAAATGCATTCGATTGTCGAAACAATGCTTAATTTGACGGTCCAAAATGTCTTCCACTTTCATTTCTTTAAACACTTTGTCGAATGCCCACCTTGGGAAATACCAATCTTCACTATTATCCAGCAATGAGTCTTGCATATCAAAGTTTCGAACCCCACTCACCAGCTCTAGCAACACCATCCCAAAGCTATAAACGTCGGCTTTTGATGTTATTGGATCCATCTTCACCCATTCTGGTGCCATATAACCTCGAGTCCCCCGTATACGCGACATGCTAACCATGTCCTCCTTTTTTCGCAGCTTTGCTAGCCCGAAATCAGATATCTTGGGGCAAAAATCATCCCCCAAAAGTATGTTTTCGGGCTTTATGTCGCAATGTAACACCCATTCTAAGCATTCTTCATGTAAATATGCAACCGATCTTGCCACCCCGAGGGCGATCCTGTATCGGATGTTCCAATCAAGAATAGGGGCATTGGGGACTTGGGCCAACGATTCATTAGAGGGGACTGGAGTGGATCGAAAGAGGTACTTGTCGAGTGAACCATTTGGGACAAACTCATACACCAAGATTCGTTGGCCTTTCTCGGCACAAAAACCCCACAACCTGACCAGGTTTAGATGGTGCATTCGAGCGATGATGGTAACCTCTGCCCAAAACTCCCCATCCCCACCGGTCACATTCTTCAAGCACTTCACCGCAACAACGCGGTGATCAGGTAATTCCCCTTTATAAACATCGCCAAACCCTCCTTTCCCAATAAGATTCGAGAAGTCATTTGTCGCCGCTTTCAGCTCAGCGTAGGTGAATCGTTTAGGCCCGCCTGCAGGCAAGAACTCGAGTCCCAACGTTCGAGCCATGTCTCGATATTTGATGTACTTTTTCAGGAACCCCCAAAAGAAAAAAATCCCAGAAATAAGCTCAGCGGCGAAAAGGGTACATATTATCACTAAATTCCTCGTCGTTGTATCGGATTCTTCAGGCGGTAAAGGAAGGCTTATAGTAACCGGACATGTTGTTTCTAACAAGCTTGTCATGCCTCTGAACTCGGATTGTTCTGTCTCGGATTTATCGACGCGCAAGTAGAATGCGGCCTCCGTCCCCGGAGACCAATACCCGAACAACAACCGATCAATCTGGAGCACACAGTAGCCGTTTCCATCAAGTTTGAACGCAAATCCCAAACAATTTGGATTTGCCAAGCATCTGGATTGACACATGGAGAAATTTTGAACCTTGAGATTACTTTGATCTGCGCCGCCAGAGAAATTAACGTAATCCAGCTGAAGAAACTTGGTGTTTTCCCCCAGTGGGATTTTGATCTCGCATGAAGAATTATCACCCGATTTTTTCTTGAATCCCGGCGGGCATACGCAAGATGTTGAATCCGAGTTCGTTGCATCGTTCATACAAATAGCGTTAGGCCCGCAAGTTCCATGAACGGTGCAGATTTCTTGAACGGCTAACCAGACGATTTCCCACTCACCGGATCTCAAATCAAAGCTGTAAATCCTGATATTTCCATCGGAATCCAATTTCAGTCTTCGTAAACGATTGGGTTCGCCGAAATCGGAAGAAACCAAAGTCGCCCCATTAGCTTGAACCACTTCCCCACTTGATTCCAGTCCCAGAAACGGATTATCAGTGGCCCAGTATTGAGATGAATTGAAAACAAGGCTTTTGCTGTTCTGGAAGATGAATTTATCGTTATTTGAACGAATAGTCGTCCCATTTGTTTTCATCGTCTGGTTGGGTAAAATGGTATCGGTTGGAAAATCGAAACTCTGCCAATTCCCATAAACCAGATTTCCCCCATCTTCCAATACCAGCCTCGTCGAATTCAGATTACCACTCGCTGACGGCTGCCCCGGCAATAAGTTTTGGCCCGAAGAGTTTATTAAACGAAGCTCGCCATTGTCCCCGATCACAAGAGACGAATTTCGGGTCAGCGGAGAATCATCATTAGCCGACCAAACAAGGGTGTTATTTCCAGATATGTTGTAATACCAAACAGAGAAAGTGTAGAGATTTGCAGAAGAACCTATTGACTTAAACCCAGCAGCGAAGACTTTGTTTGAAGATAGAAGAAACTTGTTTTGAGATGGAGTCCATGGGAAATCCGAGAAATTGAAGGATCGGTCTTGCTGGGACAACAATGGCGGAAGGTTGCAGAGGAAGAGAGCCAAGAAATAGAAGAAGAAGAAAAGCAAGGACATGGTGTTTCAATGGCTGCTTTGTTAATGGAGAAATTGGAGAGTTTCTTTATAGTATGAACAGAGTTAAAGTCGAGTATTAAAGGCGGCTTTGAATGGATTGACTTGGAATAACGAAAGACTGTTTGACTATTGATTTGGTTGGCTACAAAAATTCTCATATAGTTATTATTTAATCCATTTATGGGGGAACTGTGTGATGCTTGACTTGAAATCTGAGTGGAAGTTTTTATTGGGTAAAATATATTTTGGTATTTGAACTTTGTTTCATGGTTTAATTTGGTATTTTCGTTTTTTTTTGTTTAATTAGGTACATAAATTTAATATTTTGGTTCAAATTGGTAATTGAATTTGGTTTTATAATTTAAATCGGTTAAAATAAATTATTTATTGTAAATATTAAATTGAACTAAAAAATCATAAATACCAATTTAAATTAAAAAGTTCAAGTAATTAATGAAAAAAAAACCTTTGAAGTATCAAATTGAACTTTTTATTATTAAATATTTTATTGTGCAGATGAACATAGACTTTGAGAGAATGTTGATTGTATATTTTATAATTCAACGCACTATATCACACTTAATCGTTCATTTAAATTCTGCCTTAATACTTACTATTTTTTTCCTTCGTCTTTTCTCTGCCTCGAGAAATTTTCCGCACACTCTTCTTCGAACTTTTCAGATTTCACCCGAATTATCATGTAACTCTCAGCTTCTCTTCGTGCTTTGAAACGTCGTTGCTTCTGCTTCCTTCAACCTTACCATGCTTTCTATGCTGTCGAATCCATCGTTGTTTGATTACAAGCCAAACCGGTACTCATCTTCGATTTTAAGTTCGTTCACAAGAGCAATTGGGCCATACATGTTTGACAAATTTAACTCTTTTTTCTTATGGAAATTAATTTAACAAACCCTAGATGGCCAACTGGGCCATACGCCATATGTCATGTCTCAATTTGTTATTCAAGAATATTGAAGTGATTTACCTATCACAAGGAACACTTTTTATTTTTATAAAGATAAAATGGTGCTATTATATATACATGAGGAAGCAACTGTGATATTTATGGACGAATTAAATTGGGTTTAGATCAAACTTAAACATGATATTAATATATTTTATATTTGCTTAAACTTAGTTCGGTCTAACTTAAAATATTAACATAAAATTTTGTTTAAATTTATCCTTTTTTTTTGAAAATGACATTAATTTTAATTTAAAATTAATATTTTTATGTATCGGCAACTTAACATATTTTAAATGTGTGTTTACATTATTGTATTTTATATTACTATATATTTAATTGATTTAATTTTATATGATATAAATTACATAATATATAAAAATAATATAATATAGTATATCACAAAATTAGAAAATGAGTCGAATTAAGCTTGGGCCTTGAATGTATGAGCTTAAGCTTAATTCATATTTTAAATGAGACCAAATTTTTTTGTTCAAACCTAATTTTGAGACTTAATATTTTTATCTAAACCTTCCAAAAATTTGAACCAACCGCTAGGCTTAGACAAGTATATTGACCCTTAAACAACTCTAAAACAAACTTCCCTACAAAAATACTAAAGTCCTTTACAATTATGTATAAAAATTATATGAATTACTTTACATCCTTTTATTTTTACGAACCATTTATTGCTCGGAGCTCCTTTGAATTCTCAAGTGGTCTGTTGTTGCGTTCCTTTCATATCAACTCCAAGCCAATCGCAAAAGGATAGAAATGAGTGTCTTCCCTTTTAAGCGAGTGAAATCCTTGCTATAAGCTCATTTTCTGCCTTTTACAACGAGGGTTGTTGCGATTAGTGTTGTTGGTGGGTTGGATGAGAATTGAGATTGGGTTCGAGTCTAAGTTATTTTATGGCGTTAACAATTTTTTCTCCTTTGTTTAAGTCTGGTTTAGTTTAAAATAAAATATACTTACATTTGTAAATAATTAATCTAAATTCTAAACCCGATTTAAGTATGTCCTTGTTTTTCTTAAAATAAATAATAATAATAATTCATGCTACTTTTAATTTATTATACAATAATTTTATATGTTTTCTTCTATTAAAATTTTAAATATATACTACTCAACATTTTTTTAATATTGACATTATAACATTAAATTTTATTATAAGTTTAATTTTATGTGATAAAAATATAAAAATAAAACAATATATTACAATATCAAATATAGGTTAGGTTGTATATATATTCGTTCTTCCTCTCATTTTATGCCTTTTTTTTTTTTATAAGTGTGAACATTTTGGGCTTCATGATTTTGATAAAGGTTTTCGAAACTTAATCAATAATCAAATCGATTAGGCTATTAGTTCTCAGTTTGAATGGTTCGTGCGATTCGATCAAATCAATTATTAAAAATTTATAAAATAAAATATATTTTAAAATAGAGAAAACCAATTCAATTGAGTTTTTAGCTCAATTCATTCGATCAGTATCGAACCATCAGTTTGCGAGTCATCCATTCAACCCTTATCTTTGGACTAGTACCTCTGTCGGTTCCATTTGAAAACATTGGTTTTGATCAATGAAAAAACTTTTTGATCCTGTCAGGTCGAGCGAGTAGTCAGTGAAGTTTGAAAACAAAATTAATCACCAACGCCTCAACTTCAAGAGGGCAAATTTTGAGCATTGTTGGCTTTGTGAAAAAAAAAGTAAAAAGAAAATAAAGGAATTTAAAAATTATTTTTAAAAGTTTATATAATGTAACAGTTTATTATTAGCTGAAATTTCTTTAATCAATATAATATTTTGATGAAAAAATAGTTTAGGTATCACTTGTGATAGAAAAATTTAGGTATCAACTTAAGAAAAATGATAAAGTTTAAATACTGATTTGTAGGTTAAGCATTTTTTTTAAATTAACGTTAACGGTTTGACTGAAATTTTAAATCAATATAGTATAATATAGTTTAGGTACTATCATTAGATGGAATTTTTTAATCAATATAATATTTTGATGTAAAATGGTAATGAAGAAATAGTTTAGGTACTACTAATAATGACAGAAAAGATTAGACACAAATTTGAGAAAATGATATAGTTTAGGAATTAATTTGTGGGTTAAGCCTTTTTTTTAAAAAATTGACGTAACGGTTTGACTAATGTTTGAAATAACAGAGGTACCAACTTGAGAAAAATAATTTAGGTATCATTTATGACTAAAATGAAGTTTAAGTACCAAAATAAAAAATATAATTTATGTACCAAACTAATTAAATTGAAGGATAATACATTTAAGCATGCTTAAACTCCACATAGTAAAACTACTTTAATAACAACAGTGTTAATTAAATTAAGATTCAATCGACTTTTTTATCGCTTTCTTAAGTTTATTTTAGGGAGAGCCAACTGAGTATTAGCTTAGTTGACATCCGCCTTATTGTTAGTGCAGGAAGACGTAAGTTCGAGCGCATTAAAACACGTTTATCCTCCTATTTAAAGGTTGATGATGGGTTATGGATAGTTCTATGTAGACTTATTCATGGGTTAGGCTACTCGCCCAAGCCCAAAGACTTGTCCAAAATTTGAAAGGATTTGTATAAAAATATTTGGCCTAAAAATGGTCTTGAGAAAAAATTAGATCCTTTTAAAATATGGGTCAGGCTCGGATTTAAACATCCAATGTCTGAGCTTGGTCTAGTCCATTTTTAAAGTTTTTAAAGTTTTATATTATATATAAAGTTATTTTTAAGTTATTTTTATATATTATGTATTTTATAACACATAAAAATTAAATCTATAATGGTATGATATAATATTATAATGTAAACATTAAAAATATTAAAATCGCTATATATAAATTTTCAATAAATAAAAATATATAAAATTATTAAATGTTAAATTAAAAGTAATATAAATATATATTTATTTTTAAAAAAATATAATATAGTTAGGTTTAAAATGAATTTAAATTTATTATTTATAAATACGAATGAATTTAGATAAAATCTGACCCAAACTTAAATAAACATAAAACATAACTCACACTTCAACCTACCCATAAACACTTTAGAGGCATTATTGTGCGGAGAGGTTTCACTAGCACTCCCATAGCACTGAGTGGGCAATATTTTACATAGAAAAGGAAAAAGAAAAAAGAATAGAATTGAGGGAGAAGCCTAAATAAGTAAAGGAAACCCAAAGCTATTCTATTGCTACGTATCTTTAGAGTCCCTTGTCCTTTCATTACACCAAGGGTCAGATTTTATGAATTTAGGCTGCTTTAATACGTAGTTTATCTTCTAAAATTATTTAAAATTATTTAGTTGGTATTTAAATTTTTTAGATTTAGTTAGTATTTAAATTTATATTCTGTTATTCAAATTGATTTCTTCACCGTAATTTAATGATGACATATATTAGCTTCACAATATAATATGTGACGAACATTAGTTTAAAAAAAAATAAATAAATATAAATATAAATTTTAGTCTAGATCTTTTATGCGAAAAAATTATACTTTCTTTTATTAATTTATATATTTTAAAAGTATTTTTTAAAATTTTAATTATATATTTTTCACATGTTATATTAAGAGGTTGTCTCGTATCATCAACAAATTGACTATCACTGCTATAGAGATAGCAACCTAAGTGACGAAATATAAGTTCAGATACCAATTAGATCTAAAATAAAATTTTAGGTACCAACTAAATGTTTTCAAATAAGTTCACGTAACAAACTACATATCAATCATTAATATTTAATATCCATAAAATTGTTGTTTAATAATAAAATTGTGTTTAAATTTAACTGTAATAATATATATATATAAATTTAAGGTATATTTAATATTATTTTTGGCTGTCTAAAAATATTATATAAATTTTTTGGTGAATTATAGGAGGAAGGTAAAGCTCTAACAATAATATGATTAATACAACTCAAACCTAAATCATACATAAAACAATAAACACCATGATTATCATTGCCAACACGTGGGTTCATATTAAATTAACCTTTAATATAAATGATTTAATTTTTAAATATTATTTTGAACAGTAAAGTATGCTTTGGGCCGTTCATTGTTGTTCCATCTATCATCATTCCTTTTAGGTTTAAAGAACGATTTAGCCCTACACTATACTTTTTTTTTTTTTTTACTAGAAAAAGTGTTATTTTGTTAATCGATTCAATGTATTGGGGTTGAAAAAGTGGATTAACATGTGGCGCTTATTAAAATGTATAACATGGGATTTTCGACCAGTTAGAACATAGCATGTCGCATTCTTCTGTCTTGAAATTAAAAATATATAATAAATTTATTAGGAATTTTTAAAAATAATTAAATATTCAAGGCTTAGTTTATAAATTAGTACCTAAAGTATATCATTTTATCTGTAACTTTCTACTTGTGCAACTAATTTGTGATTTAAATTCTTTTAAAATAGATTTAATAGTTTAATTAACGAAGATTTCAATTTAAGTGTCAAGATGGGAGAAATAGAATAGCTTGCAAATCAACTTATTGGTTAAGAAAAAAAATTTTTATTGCAATTTGTCTAGGATATATATATATATAAAGCAAAACCAAGGCTCTAACCACTTCAATGAATTTTTTATTTAGACTTTTATAATTTATAAAAATTAAATTAGTAATGATAATTTTTACTTTGACTTTTCTTAAAAATAATAAAATTTTGATTTAATTTTTATAAATTATAAAGATATAAACTATTAAAAGAAAAAATTATATATATTTTTCTATTTTAAAATATATAATTTAACTCTAACCCTCAAAAAATTTCTCACTTTACCCCTATATATAGAGAAAGAATTTTGATTTTTTTGTAAATTTATAAAGTTTAACTATTTTTTTCCTATTTTTGGATTTATATTTATATATTTTAAAATTTTCTAGAATTTACAAGTTTTTAAAATTTTAAACAGTTTTATTATTTTTGGTTTAATGTAGACTTTAGTTCTTGAAGTATATTGCTTTTCCAACTTTGGTCCTTACATATTTTTGGCCCACTTCAATCCTTAACATTATCAGATGTTTTCAATTCAGTCTTTAACTTTATTAAACATTCCCAGTTCAATCATTTGGAGTTAAAAAATTGGTTGGGGATATCCAATCAATTATAAATTGCCACATGGCATATACTGATGTCACAATAACATCATCACTTAAAAAAATTTATAAATAAAAATTTATAATAAAATATAAATAATATACATAATTATTTAAAATTAAAATATGTTAGATTTTTTAAATTTTTTAAAAATTATAAATAAATTTAAAAGTTTTTAGAAATTGTAAACTATTGTAAAAATTATAAAATGATTAGAAATAGTAAAATATTATAAATAATTATTTAAAAATTTAAAAACTAGTAAAATTATTATATCTTAGAATAAAGTATATCTTTACTAATAATATTAAAAATATTAAAAATTGATATAAAAATTGTATATAGTAATGCAATCATTTTTTATAAAATTATATTTTAATAATAATTGAATAACTTTTATATCAATTTTTAATATTTTAAAATATATCAATTTTAGTACTTTACTAGTGTTACTGACAACATGTTTATTTGACTTAGCTCCTATTTAATTTATGGAGTAAGTATTCTTCATTTATCATTGTACACATGCTTTTTTTTATTTTGTACCAAAGTTCTTTAGAATGGTCAAATACTCAACAACTGTTTTTAAGATTTTGGTCTAGAGACAAAAAATTTTTCTTGAGATAGTAAAAATATTTAAAATAATAAAAATATTATTGATTTGAAATAACATTATTTTTATTATTTAAATAATTTGAAAAAATTATCCAAATTTCTCTACCAATTATAATTTCCGATTAATTGAATTATAAAATCATTATTGTAAGTGATATTCTTCCAAAAGACCATGTTCAAGTTCTAGTAAATGTGATTTATAAAATTTTAAAATATTAAAATATCTAATGTATTTTTTTAATTTTAGTAATTTTATATTGTTTTTAATTTTATAATTTTAATAATTTATAGTTTTTTATAATTTATTGTAATTTCTTTTTATTTTAAAGATTTTTTACAATTTTTCAGATGATGACATTATTGTGATGTCATTGTATAACACATGTCAACATATAATTGATTGGATATCCCATTAGTTAATTTTTAACGTCGAAAGTTTAGTTTTATAAAATTTTATAAATTATATTTATAAGCGGCATATTTCAAGGGCTAAAATGTGTATTGACCCTAATTTTATAAAAGTTTAGTTTTTTAAATTTTTAATTTATAGAATTTATATTTTTAAAATAGAATTTATATTTATATACTTTTACCATTTTCTAAAATATTATTTTTAGATTATTTATTTTTATTTTTCAGAGTTTATATATAAATAATAATTTTTATCTACACAGATGCCACAAATCACACTTTATTTGGTGAAAGTATCCAGTGCATTCTAATAAACACCACATGTCAGTCAATTTTTCTTAATATCATTAAATTAAATGTAATTTAAAATGCGAAATTGAGCTAAAAAAAATACCAAAATTTAAAATAAATACAATTTAGTGGGAAATTATGCTTTAAGCTTTCTTTTACACGGTGATGAATTTTTTATGTTTTCTCTTCCTCCTTTCCAAATTGGAAACCAAAATAGAGGAGAGTTTTTATTCTCCATCACCTTTTATTTTTTTGAATTAGGGCTTTTTGGGGAAAATTTGGAATTTGTTCTGTGATTTTGATGACTCTAATTCACAACAACTGAAATAAGAAATAAATTCAGTATCGACAAGCCTTAAGGCTTAAGCCTTTTCTGTGAAGAGAATCGTAATGTTGACATTCTGGCTCGACAAAACACTAAAATTAGATCTACTGCTGACATAAATGGAAACACCATTATTTATTTAGAAACTCTTAACTTTTTATTATTGTTGTTGATTTCGGGTAAAATATTTAAATATACTAAAAAAAATTTTATTTATAGAAAATAGCCGATTTTTTTAAAATTTACGGAAAATGGTTATGTCTCTACAAAACGCGTTCATGCCAGCATGTTTTGTGGAGATACAGCAGGAAAGCGTGCCTTTAGGGAACGCTTTTGCCACATCAGCTAAAAACGCGTCCTTGGGGGGGCGCTTTGCTGACGTGGCAAAAACGCTCCCCTACAGACGCATTTTAGCCCGTGTTTTAAAAAAAAAACTATTCTTATATTTTTTTAAAATTTACGAGATAAACCTTTATAAACACTAAAAGTAACAACACTATTTTTTTAAGGTGTCATCAATTAATAAGGAAATATAACTTACAAAGGAAACTTTTATATAGACCAAAAGTCTCATTTCTCTTGTTTTATTGAGCAAAGTGGGATATGAGATATGTGTATATATAGACTCATGAATAGTTTTGCAGCTTGTTCTTAAATAATGTAAGATTCTTTCCTCTTTTAACTAACAACATGAGATAGTCTACACTATATTTGATATTTCTTTTTACAAAACAATTTCTTCTTTTTTTATATTTTGTTAACATTTTCTTATATTATAAAATTATCTTTTGAGATCTTTAATCTTGTTGCATTTTAGAATTGTTAACATATACAAAAGAACTATTAAAAAAGAGAACAAATTGTAAATATGAAACTTGTATTGCAAATATGAAACTTGTACATGTAATAACCTTCTATTCAATTTTAAATGTTTGAAGTTAATATCAATGCAATTCTAATTTTAAAATAATTTTCTATTATTTAAATTTAGAAGTTATACTTTTAATTTTTTATTTTTTATTTTATATTATGAATGTTTGATTAATAAATAAATGGTGAATATTTAGTACTCAAATAGTATTTTTGTAATTTTAAAACTTGATATATCTTTTAAATAACTATCTATTTTTAATATTTTACTATACTAATCAATTTTATAATTCTAATTTAATTTAATTTTATCACCTAATGAATGCCGATAAATTTATTTCAGATATATTTTAACTAGATAGATAATCTATTTAAACATAGTATATAATTATGTTAAATAAATTTTTTATAGAAATAAATAATATACATAAAATATAATAATTATTTTTCATATTTTATATCTAGATTAAATTACATTAGTAGTTACTTAACTATATTTTTAGCTATCAAATTATAAAACTTACAAAATGATCACTCAACTATTAGTAATTTTTAAATATTTATTTTTAATGTTCTACCATACTCATTTTATATTTTATATGTCGTAACCATTTTTTTTGAAAACAAAACGGGGCTTGACTTTGGTTTTAAAAATAGGAATAAAACGGGAGTCGCCACCGACCATTATTTGGTGTGATCGGATCACCTTTATTTTAATAAAACATTTTGCTTTACTAAAACAGTGTTTTTGGTCCGCGAAGTTTTGAAAATCGGGTTCGGGAGTCGGTTACGCACGAGGAAGGGTTAGCACCCTCGATACGCCCAAAATTGGTACCAAAATGATTAATTAGTGTCTTAGTGTCGGAGGTTTGAAAGAGTTTTAAAATACGGGTCTTTTAAAAAGTATTAGTACTTTTGAGATATCTTTGTTCCGAGGGGGTACGAACATCACATCCAGCACGTTAGGACATGATATTCTGAACCTTCGTAATCAAAACTATCTCATGATTTTACGAAGTTTACCAAAAGGATGTTTAGTTATTTAGTCAAACGGAAAATCGTAACCCAGCACGTTAGGGCACTACTCCCCGAGTTCCTAAATACAAAACATTGCCTTTATCTCAAAATCTTTAAGTGGAGTATAGTAATTTTACAAAATGCATTGTATCGGATTGAATTTAAGAAAGGGCTTGAGTCAAAACTTGAGATTTCTTTGTCGCGAAAAGATACAAACATCACTGGGGAGCCATGATTTGCCTTCGATCTTGCCCCACTACTGGTTAGGGTGACAAGATCTACAAATTTTGACCTATTCCACTGCTGGTCAGTGGCAATAGGGCGGTCTTCAACCTATTCCACCACTGGTTGATGGCAATAGGACAATCTTCAACCTATTCCATCACTGGTTGATGGTAATAGGACAATCTTCAACCTATTCCAACTGCTGGTCAGTGGCAATAAGGTAATCTTCAACTTATTCCACTGCTGGTCAGTGGCAATAAGACAATCTTCAATAGTGTTGCTACACCGTCCTCTAGGGACATATCCTGTAGACTTGATTTTATATGTTTTTATTTATGCTAAAGGATGCGGATGCTATGGTCAAAATGACTCAAATGCTCCTAACTACGTGTGATATGAATGACACTTACATGAATGCAGAATGTCATGAGAATGATGATTTCTCATTAAGATGCAATGATTGTAATAAATCGAATGCTCCTAACTAAATGATACTATGGAGGACATTTGCATGAATGCAGGACGTCATGAGAATGATCTCTTTTAAAAGTTTAGGGCTGTAATTGCTCGTTCGCTCGTCAAGGTCACGATACAGACGCAACATCTTGTCTGATATCTATGCCTGCGAATCTGAAGAAATGGTCATAATTTTGGACTCCTCTTCTTCGAATGTTTCCAACCCCTAAGTGTAGTGGTTCCTAAACAACAGTCTTATTTTAGGTTCCTACGCTGTTTAGAGGCTTCCAGAGTAATAGGCGGGACTCATTTTATGGAAGCATTATGGGTCAATGGGTCGTTATTTCAATTACAAACAACTCAAAGATTTAAAATAACAATGGAATTTATGAAGAATGGAATTGGATTTAAATCAACAAAAGTAAACATTATTGGAGTACAAAAAATGGGTAAAAAGAAAAAGTAAGTGCCCTAGATATCGCAGCTCGAGCTTCACCACCGGACGCTTCCGAAGATCATTGGAGCTGAATGGACGTTGGGAGATCTGCAGTGCTTTGTAGATGTTTCGAGGTGTAACATTCCTCCTTTTGCTAATTCTGGGGGAAAAAGATTGTCACATACCTCCTCTTTCGTGCTAATTTGAGCCGCCCTTATCGGGTTTTCGACTCAAAGCCCCTTTGGTCTCAAAGCGCCCTTTACGGGTTTTCGCTTTGGCCTCTCCGTTTTTTTTTTTTAGGTCTTCAAGCGCCCTTTTCGGGTTTTCGCTTTAGCCTTTCCCTTTTTCAAGCATAATACTTCTTAACTGAATCTGAATTTATAGGATTGGGTAGATTTTTCCCATCCATCTCGGCCAAGATTAGTGCCCCTCTAGAAAGCCTTTTTCACCACATAAGGTCCTTCCCGTTCGGCATCCATTTCCTCTGAAATCCTTTTGTATGGGAGAATCTTTTTCAAAACTAAGTCTCCTTCGTGGAATTCTCTTGGACGCATGCTCGCATCATTCGCTTTTGGTACATCTGACCATGACGGATAGCTTTCAGCCTCTTTTCTTCGATCAGATTCAATTGATCATATCGTGCTTGGATCCATTCTGCTTCATCCAATTTCAATTCGGACAATACTCGAAGGGACGAAATTTTAACTTCAATGGGTAGAATCGCTTCCATTCCGTAAACCAATGAGAAAGGAGTTACCCCGGTGGAGGTTCTGACTGACGTTCGATAGGCGAAAAGGCAAATGGTAGCTTCTCGTGCCAATCTTTGTAAGTCTCAATCATTTTTCCTATTATCCTCTTGATGTTCTTATTAGTTGCTTCAACTGCACTGTTCATCTTTAGGCGTCGGTGATTTAATTGTGATGTCGATTTTGAATTGCCTACGGACTTACGTGATCATCTTTGTTGTTCAAGTTTAACGATTATCGATATGATCCTCTCGGGCATTCCATATCGACATATGATCTCCTTTTAGGAACTTCTCGATCACTGATTTTGTCACATTGGCATATGAAGTGGCCTCCACCTATTTAGTGAAGTAATCAATTACCACGAAGATGAACCGATGTCCATTGGAAGCTTTTGGTGAGATTGGTCCAATGACGTCCATGCCCACATAGAAAAAGGCCATGGGAGGTCATAACATGTAAAGGTGAGGTGGTACATGAATCTTGTCCCCATAAATTTGGCACTTATGACATTTCTTAGCATAATCAATGCAATCTCTTTCCATGGTAGACCAATAATACCCGAATCTCATGATTTGTCTGGCCATTGCGAACCCATTGGCATGTGTTCCACAGACACCCTCATGGACTTCTTCTAGGATCTGCTTGGCCTCGGCGCTATCCACACATCTCAATAGCACTTGATCCTTTCTCCTTTTGTATAGGATCTCTCCGTCTAAGACATAGTCACAAGCTAGTCTTCTCAACGTCCTTTTGTCATTTTCAGTTGCTTGATCGAGGTATTTATGATCTTTCACGTATTATAGTATATCGTGATACCACGGGTGATTATTTTGCTCCTCTTCTTCCACGTTGTAGCAATGGGCTAGGGCCTCATAAATGCTCATTTGTATAGGCCTCATATCCTCATTGTTGTTTGCTCGTACCATAGAAGCCAAAGTGGCTAGAGCATCAGCCATCTGATTTTCGTCCCTTGGTAGATAACTGAAAGTGATGTCTTCGAACTCTTTGATCAGTTCTTGGACCAATCTTTTGTATTCAACCAATTTAGGATCCCTCGTCTCCCACTCTCCTTTAAGTTGATAAATTACCAATGCGAGTCTCCGTATACTTCAAAGACCTTAATTTTACGTTCAATAGCAAAGACGGATACCCATGATGCAAGCTTCATACTCGCCATATTGTTTGTGCAATCAAATCCAATTTACAAGTGAATGGGTAATGATCTCCATTTGGGGACACCAGCACTGCCCCAATTCCATTGCCCATAGCATTCGATGCCCCGTCGAAGTTCAGTTTCCAAGGACGACTTTCCGTGGTATCTTCTTCAGTGGTTGCTACGTACATTAGGTCTTCATTAGGGAAATCAAAGTCCAGAGGCTCATAATCGCGAGCTCTACTAGCGGAAAATCCACTATTGCACTCCTTTTATCGCTTCCTGGTTTACATAAACTATGTCAAACTCGAAAAGTAAGATTTGCCATCGGGCCATCCGTCCATTCAAAGTAGTCGACTCTATTAGGTATTTTAGTGGGTCCAACTTCGAGATGAGCCAGGTCGTATGATACAACATGTCTTTCGATCTCAAAGTTGTCCGCACCAAGGCACAACACATTTTTCAATCGGTGAGTACCTTGTTTCGCACTCGGTGAACTTTTGCTAAGGTAGTATATTACTTTTCTTTCTTTCCCGACTCATCATGTTGGCCGAGCACACATCCCATTGAATTATCAAGTCCCGTCAAATAGAGGATCAAAGGCTTCTCTAGATTAGGCGGTGTCAATCTGGAGGATTGGACAAGTATTGCTTTACTTTGTCGAAGGTCTTCGACATTCCTTGTTCCACACACTGGATTGTGTTTTTAAGAAGATGAAATATGGGGTCACATTTCTAAGTCGGTTGTGAAATGAACCGAACAATGTAATTTAATCTTCCTAAGAAAACTCAAACTTCTTTTTATGTCTTGAGGCAGAGGCAATTCTTGTATAGCCTTGACTTTATGCAGGTCAACCTCAATCCCCTTTTCATCGACTATAAATCCTAGCAGTTTCGACACGGCTCCAAAGGTACACTTTCTTTGGTTAAGCTTCATTGGACTTTCTCAACCTCAAAAATAATTTCCTTAAGACTTGGATATGCTCCTTTTCGGTCCGAGACTTGGCAATCATATCGTCAACGTAAACCTCGATTTCCTTGTGCATCATGTCATGGAATAGGGTCACCATGGCTTTCGATATATTGCCCCGCATTCTTTAACCCAAATGGCATTACCTTATAGCAAAGGTTCCCCACATGGTTATGAATGTGGTTTTATTCATGTCTTCGTGAAGCATCTTTATCTGGTTGTATCCGGAAGCCATCCATGAATGAGAACAATGAATAACCTCATCGTATTATCCACCAAGGTGTCGATATGAGGTAACGGAAAGTTGTCCTTCTGCTAGCCTTGTTTAGATCTCTGTAGTCCACACATTCGTATTTTCCCATCTTTCTTAGGGACGGGACGATATTGGCTACCCATTCCGAGTACTTAACCACATGTAAGAACCCCGTGATCAAATTGCTTCTTAACCTCTTCTTTTATTTTCAAGAAACATCCGCCTCATCCTCCAAGTTTCATTGACTGGCTTGTATTCTTCTTTTATGGGCAAGCGGTGTACCACGATATCGATTCTTAGCCCGGGCATGTCTTGATATGACCATGCGAAGACATCCTTGAATTCTTGGAGTAACTCAATGAGGTCTTGCTTTGTCTCTGCGGTGATACTGGCTCCAATCTTCACTTCTTTCTTTTCTTGTCCATCTCTCGATTCACTATTTTCACCGATTCTTTGTGAGGTACGATTTGTTTCTCCTCTTGTTCTACCATCCTTATGATTCAGAGCTAAATCACGCCTTGGTCATCTCCAAAATCCTCAAAATCTTCCGCACCCATATCTTGCTCAAAAGGACATTCTGAGTCATTGGTAGCATTACTCAAATCATTGATATCTGGGGACCTGTTATAGAAATGAATAGAGGCTCATAGAATCATAGAATCTAGGCATGTTTATTGGTATGATAAATGAAGAATAGAAATGTTTAGAAGAATATCTAAAGAAAGAATAATGAATGAATGAAATGAACATAAAAGAAAATTTGCTCAAAAGATGGCAGAGATGTATTTTATTAGAAATAACGATGTCTTATACAAAATAATGTTTCACAAAAGGGACTCTTATTGCTTCTAGACTTAAAGCAATAAGTGTGTTCGAGTATTACTCGAATGAGTTCTAAAAGCTACAGAATCTCCTCCTGATCCAGCTTGTTTAGAACGCCTTAGCTCATAAGGCGGATGCCATTCAATTTTCTTCCTCAATTTCCCTCGGATATAGCGTTGACATGCACGATTTCTTCATTTTATGCTTCTCATCCGGATGGATAACCCTCATGATATAAAGGTCTCACGAATATGAGGAATTATTATCGGTTCCCATTTAATCTCATTTTCGCCCAAACGCTTTCCTTCTTTCTTGCTTCTTTTCTAACTCTCTTCTTTTTGCTTGGCATTCGGCTTGAATCCTAAGCCAAAGAGGTCTCTTTTCTTTCAATCTCGGGACTTGATTTCTCCTTGGAGATACCTTCCTAGTCCCTTTCCGTACAACCCATTTTGACCATTAATTGCAAACTCATTCTTGTGGTTTTGGATAATTGAGGCCTTTGGACCTTGTTTCCTCGATGATGAATGTTGCGTTGATTTAATTCCAAAGAGCGTAAGGAATATTCATTGTTTCGTCATTTGCTTCTAAATATGGCGCATCGTTGGTTATCGCTATATGATGTCTTCTTCGACGTTTATTGTTACCAAACGGCCTTCGTGATTAACTTCAATTTTGGTGCAAGGATGAGGATCGCTCATTGAGTGTATCCAAGGTCTCCCAATAAATGCTTATCTGACGGTAGGATATCCATCACTATGAAATCTACTTCATATGTACTTGGGCGATTAAAAGAGGTACTTGATCCTCTCCATGACTTTTCTTTCAGTTCCATCGAATGCCCTTACTACATTGTAACAAGCCTTCATGTGAGAGCTATCAGTGGGTAACCGATTCAACGTTGATAATGGCAGGACATTGAACGTCGATCCGTTATCGACTAGTACCCCTGGTAATGTGTATCCTTTGCACCGCGTGGTAATGTGGAGAGCCTTGATAGAACCCGTACCTCCCGGAGGGATCTCATCATCGTTAAAGAAAATGAAGTTATCAGCACTTATGTTGCTAACTAGGCGATCCAGCTTGTTAACTGTTATATCATTTACAACATAAGTTTCAATCAATACCTTCATCAGCGCGTTACGATGTGCTTCAGAGCTTAATAGTAAATCTAGTACCGATATACGAGCCGACTGTTTATGTAGTCGCTTCTACGACATCAGATTCACTATGCTTCAAAAACTTTAAGAATTCCCTAGTTCTTCCTCCTTCACTGGTTCGTTTATACGTGTCTCTTGCTTGGTCCTTTTTTCTTTCTTTTGTTCGCCCATCAAGTTTTTCCTTTTGAGTGCTCCGTTTTGTGTTTGACAAGTCGAGCGCTTTTCACCTGCGCTGTAGGAGCCTTCCTCTTGGTTTCCTTTTTGTAGTGTTGGTTAATCTCCCTCTCGTGAATCGTCACATTGCGCTTATAGTTCCAGGGACCTTCTTGTCATCCTTATATGAAAAGGTCGCAGGTTTTGGATCACGATCCTAGGATACTTCGCTCCCTTTTGTGGACGGACCTCCTTTTCGTGAATCGTCACGCTACGCTTATAACCCCGAGTCTTTTGGTTGTCTTCGGATGAAAAGCAGAGGCTTTGAATCACAATTTTCGTTATTTATTTTACTCCGTCGCCCTTTGATCGTGAGATGGTGACTAAAGGATAGCTCGCCTCCGAGGCTTTTGCTACTAACTCATCCTCCAACGTGCAGATGTTTCCCTCTTTCCGGCCTTCATTGCTTTCAAAGAATTCTAACTCTTTATTATCCATCAACGCCTGTACCAGCATTCTAAACTCAGTGCAACTTTGGATTTCGTGCCCTTCCAAGTTATGAAATTCATAGCCCTTTCATGTTTCTTCATGTTTTCCCCTTGGACATGTCACAACTAATCCCCTTTTTATCATTTCCTTCTAGACCTGTTTCATTGGGGTTTTCACATCGGAAATATCCCCCTTAACTCTTCTTCTCGCATCTTCACCTATCATGTTAACCCCGTGATTAGGTAGCGGGTGTCCATTGCAAGAGGTGTCATCGACTTCTATAACGCCCATCTGGATGAGTCTTTCCACTAGTTTCTTAAAAGCGAGATAGTACTCTATAGAATGCCCCACGATTCTCGCATGGTATTCAGACTGTATGCGTTCGCATCATACCACTTAGGTACGGAGGTTGCAAGGGTTTTAAGTAATGGGGAGACAATGTGTCGCCAAATAATTTCTCGGTACATTTCCTTGTATGGACCGGGATAGGCGTGAATTGGATTTTCTCCGATTTTGCCTTGTGTTGGACTCCGCTCAAAGGGGCTCGGTGATCGGGGTCGCAGATCCTTGGTCGCTCACATGAATAGGCTTTGAATAACTTTTACCTATGTTGTTTATATCATTCTCCCTCTTCTTGGGACCGTCTTTCTAGTACTTTCTCCAAATCTATTTTACCGCTTCGATCGCATTCTCGATCATTTCCGACAAAGACAATATCGGAAAAACTTTTAGTGGCACTTCCAAGCATGTGATTAATGAAGGAGCTTTCAACATATTGACAAACAAAGATGGTTGTCTCCTTTTCGAGGAGCGGTGGTTGAACTTGTGTGGCTACTTCCTCCACCATTGGGCATATTACACAAACTTTCGTTTGGCTTTTTCTCCATATTTTGGGCGTGATTCGATCAGAGCTATATCGCCACGTGTCCAGTATTGTTTCGGAAGGCTGTGCTAGGTCCTTCCACGACTTGATCTGGATACTGGTGGTGATTGTACCATTTGGCCGCGCCCCACCAAACTATCCCGAAAACAATGAATAAGCAGTTGATCATTATTAACATATCCCGCTATCCGTCGATGAACATTGTGATGTGCGCTTGGCAACCGGTCCCATTGTATTTTTCAAAATCTGGGTCTTGAACTTTGGCTAAGTACGAGGTCCAGGATGGGCTCAAATCTTTAGCGTCCACCCGTAGCGATGGTCGTGATCTCTATTTCCTTAAACTTTTCTTCTAACCATTTGCAACGATCCTCGAGTTATGCAGGAAGGTTTGCTTTTGCCTTATCTATTTCACCATTTCATCAAAATCGGGGACTATAGGGTTAATGGGACCTTCCCGGATTAGTGCTGAACCAATCGGGAAGTGCTGCCGGCATTGCGGATCTCAACTCGCACCGTGGCATGATAACAAAAGGCGTCCTTTGGGGACATATTTCTGGTGGTGCTTGGGTATTTGGCGGGTAAATCCGGAGGGGTGTTAGGTCGTCATTATTCCACGAGCTAGCAATGGCGCCTTTCCTCGTTCATTGGCCAATAGTTGCCTAACCGGCTTATCATGTTGTTTTGGGACTCTTGCATCCGTTCTATCATATCTTGTTGCATCTTGGTTAATCGTTCTTGCATCTGTTCTTGTATTTCCCTTTGCATTTGCTCTAGTCTTTCTATTCTTTGATCCATAATTTTAGTTTTACCTCGTGTATTGTAGCGATGTTCCAGGGTAACTGTCATAATTTAAGGTTCTTTTGTGAGATTTGATGCACATGATGCAATGTAATGCTAATGTATGAAATGTATGCAAAAAAGGCATTAATTCTGATTCAATTTCCATTAGAATTACTTTTCTAGAAAACAAGTTTCTTTACATAGAATGGATTACATATAAGGCCTCGCCCTAATGCTTAAGGCCTTGACTTCCTCAAGAAGCCTAGCTAACTCTTGTCCTTGTTCTGACTTTGATTCATAAAATAAACTTAGTACATCAGCTTGGACTCCTAAGGTTTGCAAGTGATCTGCGACTTCTCGCACTTAAGCCACGGCTTCCCCCATGATGTAATCCCGATCTCTGACTTGATTCTGAGAGTGATGAAGTTGTTGCTTCCAACGCTTCTCATTGACTTCAAGAAGCTCCACCCGTAGCTCACAACCATGTAAAGTAGATTCTAGCTCTTCAATTCTTGCTTTCATTTCTTCAATTTTACCCAGACTACCCTTTAATTCAACTGCAGAGTTGCGGCTACGATACTGGTACAAGGATCTTTCCAATTCTGCTACCCGAGTCTTTAATTCTTCTTTCTCGCTTTGGGTTTTTACGGACTTCTTTTCGAGTATCTTCTCGAACTTGAGTATCTCGAGTTCTCTTCCCATTGACTAGCTCTATTTTTTCCTCTCGAGTTCTTGACTCAATTGCTCGATGTTTTTCCTAATCCAAAGAAGTTTTATTGACCTTCGCAGCTTCTTATAACTGCTTTCAAACCGTCCAAATCTTCCTCAAATTTATTTTTCCTTTTCTCAACTTTTTCACCTCCGACACGAATGTCAACGCCCAATCCTAGTTGCATTTTCTTCTTCTAATTGTTCTATCCTTTTCCCTAATTTCAGATTCCATTTCTCAAAATCTTGTTTGATGATTTCGAGCTCTGATGGGATTATTTGCAGGTACTCCTCCATTGATCGGGCGTCTTCTTGGTCTGATGTGGGAATGTTGTCATTGATTCTTTGACTCTTCCATCGGTCATATTCGGGGGTTGTCATCGGGTTTGTGGCAAACCTTTTCATTCTATGAGTCCGACTCCAAGCGCTTGCTATTTCACGAACTCTTTTCTTACAATTGTCTCCTTTGTATTCAAATTCACACTGAATTAGACCTTGTGTTGCGGGTATAAACTGTCTCGATCTGTACTGTCTCAACACGAGGAGAGGAGCATATCCGACGGCTCCCCATACTCCCAGTAGAGGAACCCAGTCAAAATCTCCACACCGATATAGGATCTCATCAGGGATTATCAAAGGAGCTTTCCATTCCACGTCTTCCTCTTGCAGGTTTTGCAGAATCATCAACCATTTTTATTCCGTAAGATCGTCTCGCCTTGGTGTAGCTACTAATTCCTTTAGCGGGGAATAGTCCTCGGAGAAGATTCGACCTGGTGCCTTTTTCGCTTTCCAAAAATGACTGTTGAACCATACTAGCAAGAGCTGTGCACAACCGGTGAATCTTCTTTCGCCCGCTCTTCAACACGGGCTTAGAGACCTGAAAGTTTCGGCCAGAATTGCAGGGACGGGTGTAACTATTCTATCCAATCTGTCGAATAAATCTGAGACTGCCTCGTCTACATGCCCTAGAGCTTTAGGGAAAATAATCAATCCATAAATGCTCAAGGCAAAAATATCAACCCTTTTCTTCACGTCGGGGTGTGCTATGATCAAATCCCTTAAATTTCTCCAAGGGATACACTTACAATCTCCTTTTATTTTATCCGTCGCAACCCATCGCCGCTCATTCTGTAATATTCATCGCTTTTTAAGAAGGTGGGGCGTTAATGTGTCTTGTATAAACTTTGTCGGTTTGGATTTTGGGCAACGGAGTAAAGTGTGTATTCTTCTATAGTAGGCACCAGGTCCACTTTCCCGAAAGTAAAACAGCTATAAGCGGGATTCCAAAATTGGGCTATAGCTCGGAATAGGTGTTGGTCTACCTTGACGTCGAGCAGATATGGCAGATCTCCGTAATGACAGTAGAATAATTGCTTGATCTCATCGTCCCATTGACTCCATATCTCTTTCATCTCTTGAAGATTATTTTGGGTGACACTGATATGCGTGAAGTCTCATAATTCTGACACGTGCCCTTCTGTAAGACTATCACCTTTTTCTTATTGTACAGTCTCGGCCCATATCCGGACGGCTGCATTGTCCTCCACTCTATCAAGAAACCCCCTTTCCATGACAAGCTATCTATTTGGCAATTGAACGTGAATCAACATCTTTTTGATGAATATGCCATGCAAAAATAAAAATAAAAATAAAGCAAATCAGTATTCCATACACAATAAGTAAAGAATAAAAATACCTAATCATTAACCACTAGGGTTTGGCATGGCTCTACCTAGGGTGGGTTCTTTAGGGCTTACTATATGAGGTTTGGTTCTAGGAGGGTACTGAATCAAGTGATTCCTCGATCTTCACCCATTATAGGCTCATATAGACGAGTTCGATTCGGAATACATTTCCCTATGGCTGCACGGAGATGAAAATCTCACGAAGACATAGGTACGGATGTATCCCAAAAGCGATCCACTATCCTGCACGGAGGTGAAAACCTCACGAAGGAGTAGTTTCTCACTCTCACCTAAAGGCGTGACCACAACGGTCATGCAATGCAATGCCACAATTAAAACAAATGCAATACAAATATAGAAATTTTCAAATCAAACTTTCAAACTTCCGACAAAAGACAGAAAATAATCAATTTATGGCTTGACTCTCTAAATGTGTCCCCAGTGGAGTCGCCAAGCTGTCGTAACCATTTTTTTTGAAAACAAAACGGGGCTCGACTTTGGTTTTAAAAATAGGAATAAAACGGGAGTCGCCACCGACCATTATTTGGTGTGATCGGATCACCTTTATTTTAATAAAACATTTTGCTTTACTAAAACAGTGTTTTTGGTCCGAAGTTTTGAATATCGGGTTCGGAGTCGATTCGCATACGAGGAAGGTTAGCACCTCGACACGCCCAAAATTGGTACCAAAATGATTAATTAGTGTCTTAGTGTCGGAGGTTTGAAAGAGTTTTAAAGCACGGGTCTTTTAAAAGTATTGGTACTTTTGAGATATAATTGTTCCGGAGGTACGAACATCACATCCAAAGACGTTAGGACATGATATTCTAAACCTTCGTAATCAAAACTATCTCATGATTTTACTGAAGTTTACCAAAAGGATGTTTAGTTATTTAGTCAAGCGGAAAATCGTAACTCAAAGACGTTAGGGCACTACTCCCCGAGTTCCTAAATACAAAACATTGCCTTTATCCCAAAATCTTTAAGTGGAGTATAGTAATTTTACAAAATGCATTGTATCGGATTGAATTTAAGAAAGGGCTTGAGTCAAAACTTGAGATTTCTTTGTCGCGAAAAGATACAAACATCACATCCAGCACGTTAGGACACGATGTTTTAATCTTTCGTAATCAAAGCCATCTCGTGATTCGCGAAACTTCAGTAAAAGGATGTTAAGTTATTTAGTCAAACGAAAATCGCAACCCAAAGACGTTAGGGCACTATTTCCGAGTTTCTAAATACCAAAACATTGCCTTATTTTGAAATCTTTTAGATGAAATATGATGATTTTACAAAGGATGTTTTGTTCAATAATATAATACAAAACGAAGACAACAAATGTGGATGTGAATGTGGTAAATAAAGAAATACAAATAATAATATTAATAGTAATAATAATAATAATAACATGATAATGACAAAGTAGTAATGGAAATAAATAAAAAAAAGCAATAATAAATAAGACGAGAAATGATAATAACAAAGTAATAATGATGGTATATAAAATGAAATAATGATGATGATATTTAAAAAATGATTATTGCCATTAATACATGGAATAATATATAGAATAAAATATATACATGTCAAAAACAAAATAATATAATGATAGCAATAATGTGGACAAAATATTATTAAAATAGATAGCCATGATAATGAAAATAACAAATGATAATAAATAAAACAATCATCTCAATCATAATAATAGTAAATAAATAAAATAATAACACATGCAATTGTTATAATAAATAATAGTAATATAAACAAATAATAGTGAAAATAAAATCAAAATAATAAATAATAATAATAATAATAAAGTTAGTGAACTGCATTAATAATAAAATATAAAAATATAATAATGATAATAACAATAATGTAATAACAAAAAGACTAAAAATATTGCAAAATAATAAAAACAGGATTAAATTGCATTAAAAATAAAAATATTGGGGTTAATTCGAAATAAAATAAAAGAAAAGGGACCATTTGAAACACGCGTGAAAGGAGGGGGACCAAAATGGCAATTACCCCCTTTTGCCAAAACGCACAGCAGCAGAAGGGACCTAATTGCGAATCCGAGTAAATTTTGGGGTAAATCTAAGAATAATAAAAACTGGATTAGAAAGGTGAAAATGCGGAAGGATCAGCAGCGTAAATATCTCATTTTTTCGGAAAACACGCGGATCCTAGGCGGTCGGATCGGGTCGGTCGGTCTGTGGTGAAACGGCGTTTTGGGGGCTTATATACCACCAAAACGACGCGTCGTTTGATTCGGCTATATAATCAAATTTTTGCAAAATTTCATTTCTCATCTTCCTTAAAAAAAACTGATTTTGTTTCCTTCTTTCTCTCTGCAGGTGGGGAGCTCCGGAGAGATTCCGGCCGTCGGACGTCAGCCGGCCAGGCTATCCCTACCATCGCCCACTGTAGAAAAAAGGTAAAAGTTAAAATTTTTTTGTGTTTTTTTTTATATCCTTATTTTGTTTCCGATTATAAGTATTTGCGAAAAAAATAAAAAAAGAATAAAATAAAGTTTCGAAAAAAATCACCTCTTCGTCTTTCTGTTTCAGCGTTAGCAGATCTACCTTGTTTTTTATATTTTTTTGAATCTCTGTTTGTGTTTTTTTTGGTTCGAAATCTCTCTTTTTTGTATTGATCTTTTCTTTTTTTTTAAAAAAAAAGGAGTCTCTTTTTTTGCTTGAACCTTTCTGTTTTTTCTATTGATTTCAAAAGAAGAAAAAATCTCCATTACAATCTGTTATTTTCGGGCTTAAATAGCCGAAATATATGTTTTTTTTTATTGTTGCTTGCTGCCTTTGCTTCTGTTTGTGTGTTGTCTTTTCTTTTGCAGGGCATGGGGAGTAGGTGGAGGAGGCGACGGTGGCCGGTGGTGACGGATGGCTGGTGTCAGAAGTCGAAGGGTCAGGGTAGGTGGGGGGTTAGGTGCGGCGCCGTCAGTAACTAGGGTTAGGGTTAGGTTTTTTCTTTTTTTTTTTTTTCTGTTTGGGCTAATTGGGCTTGGTTGGTTTGGGTCTGTTTTTTTATTTTTTTTTTGGGTTTGTTGTTTGATTGGGCTTGTAGCCCGGGCTAAAATTGGGCTTGTACATTATATATATATATATTTTTTACTTATGGAGTTTAAAAGTTTTATTTATAATGTAACAAATGTTAACTTTATGTAAAAAATTTAAACTCTAAGTAAAAATATCAAATATAGTGTTTAGGAACAAGTTTAAGAAAAACTATTCATGAGTCTATATATACACATATCTCATATCCCACTTTGCTCAAGAAAATAAAGGAAATGAGATTTTGGGTCTATATAAAAGTTTCCTTTGTAAGTTATATTTCATTATTAATTGATGACACCTTAAAAAAAATAGTGTTGGCACTTTTAGCTTATATAAAGGTTTATTCTCATAAATTTTTAAAAAATTCGAGAATAGTTTTTTTTAAAAAAAACACGGGCTAAAACGCGTCCTTGGGGGAGCGTTTTTGTCACGTCAGCAAAGTGCGCCCCCAAAGACACGTTTTTGGCTGATGTGGCAAAAACGCTTTCCTGATTTGGCTTACGTGGACGCGTTTTGTGGTAAAATGACCATTTTTGTAAATTTTAAAAAAACCGGCCATTTTCCATGAATAAAGTTTTTTTTTTTTGTATATTTGGGTATTTTACCCGTTGATTCCCTTATATTGAACATGGTTTTAATTAATCTACTTTTTGTTTATGAAAAAAAATTTAATAAAATGTCGAGTGATAAAATAAAACAAATTAAAATTAAAAATAATGACTCAAAATAATTTGTTATATCCTCCCTAAGCGGAAACAAAATTTTATTTTCTTTAAAACTGATACAGCTACTTTAATTTTTTAAAAATCTCTAATACATTTCTTGACATGTAAATATAATAAATTGATTAATTAAAAATCAGAGCCAGCTTAGCATATACATATATTTGATTCTTTTTCAATTTGGGTTTTAGGTACAACGAACAAAATTAAGTAATGTTGTAATGTTTATAACCCATTAAACCTTTATTAAAGTGATGAGATAAAACTATTTAGTTCATTTATAAATACGAGAGTAACTTAAATATTTCAATGAAAATTAAGAAGATCATTTACTTATAATGAAATTGGAATATGATAAAATTTCTCTCGTATCTTCCATTTACCTTTTACTTTTTATTATTGTTTTCTTAATTTTCTCTAATACATTATCAAGACGATTATCTTCTTTAATTGATATTATATAGAAAGTAAAATTTGATCCAACGTACAATTATTAACAATTTTGAAATATGTCATTTTAACTATTAAGACCTATAAATCATCATTAGGTTTTTAGTATTAAACGATAGAAAAAGAGCAAAGCTGATCAAATTTCTAGGTATCACTTCTCACTCTAATCTCTTATATTTTCATTCTTGTTTTATCCTTGAGTTGCTATATTATATTTTGTTTCTAGTGTACTTTTAGTATGTTTCTATTATAAATTTTGAGTGTGTACAATATCTCTTATGATGTGTTTTGTTTTAATGAAGAATATGGATCTTTTGGTTGAAACCAAGATAAAAAATGAAGACACATGTCTTGCAGATAGTGCTACAACACATACTATACTTAAAGATAGGAAATATTTTCCTCATTTAATTGCAAGCAATGAAAATGTCAACATTATATCTAGTAATGCAAAATTAAACAAAGGCTCTGGAACTACTACGATATTATTACCCCAATGGACAATATTTATTATAAATGATGCACTATTTTCATCAAAGTCTTGGAGGAATTTGTTAAGTTTCAAATATATCTATTGAAATGGATATCATATTGAGACTACAAATGAGAAAAATATTGAGTATTTGCACTTTATAACAGTTATATTTGAAAAGAAATGTTTTTAGAAAAATTACATGCCTTATTTTCAAGTTTGTACAATACAACTATTAGTACAATTGAAACACATGCTATAGTAAACCATGAGTTTATTGATTCAAATATATTTACTAATTGGCATGACCGGTTGGGCCATCTCTGTAACACCCCTAAACCGTATCCGTAGCCGGACTAAAGTTAAGAGGCGTTACCGGACATATCGGATCATAACACAAACATTTCATTAACATCAAACATTCACAAACATTCCATAACGAAAAATACACATAGAGTCCCTTTAGAAGATTTACGAAACCTTAAACATATATTAGGAAGGAGTCGGGACTAAACCGAGCACATACAAATTTTTCCGAAAACTTAAACATTTTTCAAAGTTACAGAGGTCACACGCCCGTGTGCCTCACACGGCATTAGACATACCCGTGTGTCTAGGCTGTGGCAAAACAGGGCATACATACTGACTTGTCCACATGGCCACAAGACACGCCCGTGTGCCAGGCCGTGTGAAATTCTGGAGGTTACTGACCTCCTCACAATAACCAATCACACGCCCGTGTGGCTTTGTAACTTGCTTCGAATTACAACCTTAAGAGTCACGGTCGAGACACACGCCTGTGTGCTCAACGGTGTGGGCAAATATAGGCCATTTGCAAGGCCAATTTACTCAAACCTACAAGCATCAACAAGCCTCAATTCATAACCCAAAAGTAGCCAAAAACATACCAAATCATGCACAATTTAACTCTTAACAACATCATTCATTTCCATAAACAAATCCAACTCAAACAAACCAATTTAAAACACCAACTTCACATAAAAAATATATAAATCATACATTATTTTAATCCATATCACTTTCCCAAATCAACCATGAGACTTACCAAAATTGACCATTTCTTTTGGCCAATCATGAGCACATTAAAACATACAACTTTTGCATCATATAGCATGGACTAAACTCATTCATAAGCACATTCATTAACAAGCCATAACACATGGCTATATTTACACATTTCAAATCATAATCAAAGTTCTCTAGCCTATACATGCCATACTTCAATTTATACATTTTCAAAAGATACCAAAATATAGTTTGATAGTATGGTGATGATCCTCGACGATCCCCGAGCTTTCCGTAGCTTTAATAATCTATAAAACAATGAAAAAACACACACACAGAATAAGCTTTCATAGCTTAGTAAGTCATAAGCAAATAATGATCAAATAAACATTCGCATTAAATCAACTAGCCAAATTAAACAAACCTTAACCACATGTATATTTATTATGCTTACAAACTCAAACATTTTCACATCAATGGCCGAATGAACACATACTCATAAGTACATATAAATTTCTCTTTTACCATATCTAATTCATATATTCATCTCAAACATATAATTTCCTTACTTTCATATTCATATAACATAGCACGTACTTGAACCTTTTAGTTCATTTTCATATTCGATCTTAACTCGATAATGCCCGTTGAACCATTCGAATCAATAAGATACTCAGAGAGTCAGAAATCTTGTACAATGCCAATGTCCCAGATGTGGTCTTACATGTAATCACATATCGATGCCACTGTCCCAGACAGGGTCTTACACAAATCAAATACGATGCCAATGTCCCAGACATGGTCTTACACGTAAATACAAGTTGATGCCAATGTCCCAGATGTGGTCTTACACGAAAACACATATCGGAATCCTATGTCATGACATATGTATCCTAACTATTCTTAAGGTTCGTACAGGGCTTTCGCACGTCGTAACTCGATCGATTTAAGCTCGTAGACAATTTTTTCACACTTTTACCAATTGACATTCATATAAATATACAAGTAATAATTCAATTTGGTACAAATAAAATATATACAATCAAAATGACATTTATTTACTTATAAACTTACCTCGAACGAAGATGGACGAACCGGATCGATTATTCAACAACTTTAGATTTTCCCCGGTCCAATTCTAATTTCCTATTTTTTGATCTAAATTAGTATAAATTAAACTTATTTAATCACATTTTCAATCAAATTCATTAAAAAACACATAAATGGACAAATTGCACTTTTCCCCTAACATTTCACATTTTTTACAAATTAGTCCCTATTTCACAAAATACAAAATATTCAAAATTTGACCACACTATAGCTTGGCCTAATGTTCACTAAGCTCATATAAGTCCACACATTTCATTTATTTTACATTTTAGTCCCTCAATTTATTATTTTCACAACTTAGCCCAAATCACTCAAATTCAACAAAAATTCAAATACAAAACATATTAATCTAACAACATATATCTATTTTCTATCATCAAACACAAGATTCATCAAGCTTTCAACAATGACAAAACACAAAATCATCATCAAATTCAAAAATTGAGACATGGGCTTGATAGATTACAAAACAACGATCTCAAAAACGTAAAAATTATTAAAAACCGAGCAAAACACATACCCGAATTAGGCTCCCAAATGTGCCGAATGTTTAAAGCTTCCAAAGATTTATTTTTCTTATTAGATTCGGCCAAGAAAGATAAACACATGCATGGTCATTTATTTTTGTTTTATTTTGTACATATTAATATACATTTTACAATTTTAACCTTAATGATTTAATTAGAAAACTATTTAATGGTTGTCTATTTTTTGTCCATGCATAATTCTAATGATTAAATTACAACAAAAGGACTCCATATAATAAAAGCCATAACAAATAGATACCTTTACATATAGCATGCTAATTTTGCATTTTACGCGATTAAGTCTTTTTTGCAAATTAAGTACACAAACGATCAAATTTAATCACAGAAATTTCACACATGTCAATTCACATACTAAAACACAGAAAACAATATTAAAATATTTTTCTAACTCAGATTTGTGGTCTCAAAACCACTATTTTGACTAGGGTCTAAACCAGACTGTTGCAATCCCTGATCATCAATGATGCAAAATATAATTGAGATTTCACATGGTCATCAATTGAAGAAACACAAGTTTCTTCAATTCAAGGAATTCTCATGTGTTGCTTGTTCTCATGGTAAATTAATTACTAGAGCATCACCAAATAAGATTGGGATAGAATCCTTTGCATTTCTGGAATGTATTCAAGGTGATATATGTGGGTCTATTCATCCATCATGTGGACCGTTTAGATATTTTATAATTTTAATAGATAAATCTACTAGATGGTCACATGTGTATTTATTATCAACTCACAACCAAGCCTTTGCAAGATTACTTACATGAGTAATTAAATTAAGGGCACAATTTTCAAATTATACAATCAAGACAATTTGTCTTGATAATGTTGGCGAATTCACATCTCAAGTTTTCAATGACTATTGTATTCCTATTGGAATAACTTGTTGCTCATTTCATACACAAAATGGTCTAGTTGAATCATTTATTAAATGGGGATATGTTGTTTTACATGCTATAACACTTGCACGCATTAAACTAACAAGTTATCATAAATTTTCCTCATTGCAATTGGCTTTTGGCCAGAGCCAAATATTTCCTATCTTAGGATTTTTAGATGTGCGTATATGTTCCAATTGTTCTACCACAATGCACAAAGATGAGTTCTCAAAGGAGGTTGGGAATATACGTTGGGTATGAATCCCCTTCTGTGATTAAGTATTTTGAACCAATGACATGATTACGACATAGTTTGTCTATTGTTATTTCGATGAAATAATATTCCCAACTTGAGGCGAAAGAAAACAATTGGTAAAAGAAATTACATGGATGCATCATTATTATCTCATTTAGATCATTGAACAAATCAATATGAACTAGAAAATTAGAAGATAATACATTTGCAAAATATTGCAAATCAGTTGCTAGATGCATTTACTGACCTAAAAAGAGTTACTAAATCTCACATACTAACTAAAAATGCTCTAATAAAAATTGATGTCCTTGTAGGACAATCTGCTAATGCAAATGAAAGTAAGCCCTGCTTGAAGTGTGGTAGACCAATCAATTCCAAAGATAAGAATCCTCGTAAAAAGAAAGGAGTAAATGCTCTAGATGATCATATTATAGAGGCGAGTGCCCAAAAAGAGGCCAAAGACATAATTGATCAGAGAACCCCAGAAGAGGTTCATGTAACACCACAAATTTTGGGGTTAGAAGTTCTGATGTTAGTGGTTAAGGTCTAAGAGAAATGTGTGCTCTTGTGTTTAGTCTTGCGTGTAAGTGACAGAATAGGCCTACTGGCCTAGTGGTTGGTTGTGTGTTAGTTTGTCTCTGGGTTTTGGGTTTGAGTCTCTGTGTTTGCATTTGAAATAACATTTTATTTTGGTTTTGGTTTTAAGTTAAAATTTTTAACTTTATTTTTATTTATTAATTTAGATTTACTTTAATTAATGGTTTTTTCTTTTCTTTTGCTTTCTCATGGACGTTTTTTCTTTTCGGTTTCTTTTCTTTTTGCTTTTCTTTGATTATTCTTTTCTGGGAAACGGTTTGCAGCGCTTATCTTGAATAATTTCACTCCTCCGTCGTCGAAACAGGTGTGGGATTCAAACTTTAGTTATTTCACCTTATGATTTAATGTTTTGACATTCCTTGAGTATGCGTTACTCCATTGATTCGAGTTTTAGATGTGGAGGAAGTGCAGGGAATACAACGTATTCCGATGTATTATTATAGTTACAAGGGACGAGGGCTGTAACAGCCTATTTTTGGTCAAATCAAAATAGTAGTTTGGGACCATAAATTTGAGGTTAAAATATTTATTTTATTATTATTTTAATGTTTACAGTATGACTAAATATTGGTGTGAAAATTTCGCTAAGAAATTTTATCATTTGATTGGTCAATTCGATAAAAAGAACCAAATCACGTAAAGTGTAAAATGCATGTTCTATTAGTTAAATGTGTCTATTAGCTATGGATCATTAAATTGGAGGTCCTTATGTTGTAATTAGACCATCCTTTGAGTAAGTGGACATTTATGGACACATTATTTGGTGTTTTAAAGATTAATTATTAAGGTTAAAATAGTAAAATTATTAATAAACATAATAACAATAAGTGAAACAAAACAAATTCCTTTAGTCATCTTCTTCTAGCCGAACCTAAGAGGATAAAATCACCATTTTTGAACAACAATCATTCGGTCAAGCTCTTTTTTTCATATAAGTGATTTTTGGCTCGGTTTTTAGTGATTTCTATGTTTTTGAGATCGTTGCATCTAGTACTAGCTAGCCTAGGGACTAATTTGAAAAATTGTTAAAGATTTTGAATGATTCAATTGATGAATACATGTGTATTTTGTTGTTTGATGATAGATTATGAATATTTGTTGTGAATTAAGTAAGTTTTGTAAAGTGATTTTGAGTAAAAATGCAAAATAGGGATTAAATTGAGAATTGTGTAAAGTTAGTGGTTAAAATGTGAAGTAGATGAAAATTATGGGCTTATAGGGTCATTATGTAATTTGTTTAACATAAGTGTATTTGGAATTTCACTAATTTGTGATTTTATGCAATAAGGACTAAATTGTAAAAAATATGAAAGTTTAGGGGCAAAAGGTAAATGTGTCTTAAAGTGTGATTTGGACTAAATTGAATGAATAAATGATTAAATAAGTTAATTTTAAATATATTTAGATCAAGAAAAGTGGAATTCAGATCTAGATTAGGAAAAAATAAAAGTTATCGACTAATCGACTTATTTCGTCATTTTCACCTTCGAGGTAAGTTCGTATGTGATAAACTTCAATATAAATGTATTTTATTTGCTTTGATATTGCATGAATTCCAAATACAAGATTGTGGATATAAACGATAGTGATTCAATGAAGATTCGACATTCGAAATCCCGATTGAACCTTAGGAATAGTTTAGGATACTAGTGACATGTCATTAAGGGACACAGTGAGTTGGCTTCGGGCCATGATATAGTACTTTGTGTGCGAGATAAACCAATTTGGCTTCGGCCATGCATATCGACTGATTTGGCTTCGGGCCATGATATCAGAATTTCGGATAAGTTACATTGATTTGGCTACAGGGTATGGTATAGGTACTTATCTTATGAGATCTTTGAGTATCCAACTTCTATTCTGAATGGTTCAACGGGTAAATGAAAGATGAAAAGGTATATAAGATTGGTACGAGATGGTACAGGTATGTGTTAAACCATTTTAACTTTGAATGGGAGAAATGATGACGAATGTATATGGTTTTGTGAATGAACACTTGAAAGGTTTGATAGTTAATGAAAATTGCATATTGACATATTGAAATTATTGAATCATGTTTAAGTGATTGCATTAATTTATCTCATACGAGCTTACTAAGCTTTATAGATTACTTTGTTTATTTTTCCGTGTTTTACAGTGATATCGAAGCTAGCTCAGATTCGGGTATCATCGGAGATCGCTACACACTATCCACCTATAACTTGGTATCTATGAACTTTGGTAATTTGAGTATATGGCATGTATAGGGACTTTGGTCATGTTGGTTATGTTTTGGTTACGATTTTGGCCAATTGAGTTGGCTTGTAAATGTCTAAAATTTGGTTGGTATATTTGGCCATGTGAGTTGGTTTATTTTGGTTTATTTTAATTATGTTTATATGAATGCAATTGACTTATATTCTACGATTGAGGTGGGTTCATGATGCTCATTGATAATATATAAGTTTGAATGTCAATAAGTGATGATTTGTGAATTGGTGTGTTTGTGGATTTAAGCATAACAATGTATAATTGTAAATAGTCATTTTGATGTTTTGAGAAGACAAAGTTTGGCATGAAATTAAATGGCAATATGTGGTATTTATGTTTTGTATTGGTTGGTGTTGGAATTGGTATAAATCATGTTTGATTAGAATTGAAATATATGTCTTTTGATGCTATATTATGTGCTATTTGAGAGGTGTAGGTGTACCTAAAAATTGGTGGCAAAATAACTTGGTAAATAGCCTATTTTTGTCCACACGGGGCAGAGACATGGGCATGTGTCTCAGCCGTCTGTGACACACACACGGTCAAGTTATACAGTCGTGTATCTCCTAGTGTTGAAATTGAAATGAAGCTAGTATGCTCCACACGGTCTCACACACAGGCGTGTGATCGGCCGTGTAGTACAAGTCATTATATCTCCTAATTGGCACACAGCCTAGCATACGGGTGTGTGACTTGGCAGTATTGCATAAGTCAATATACCCTACAGGTTTGGCACGACCTAGCACACGCGTGTGTGGCCACTTTGAAGGGCATACTGGCTGGACACACAGACGGGTGATTGGTCGTGTGACCCAAGTCAATATGTACCCCATATTTTCATACGGCTATGACACGGGCGTGTTTGGTGGCCGTGTGAGACATAGGGCTTGGCCACAAGGGCATGTGTTCCTTGTTTTAAAGAAAAATTGCTAAGTTTTGAAAAATTCTCGAGTTATCGGTTTAGTCTTGAACCATTTCTAAAGTATGTTGAAGGCATCGTAGGCTCTTAATAGGGACAAATTGATTGAGATTGAATGATGAATAATTTAATTGAATATTTGTATGTTAAATAGTTGTTTAATTATTTCGTAAATCTGAAATGCTCCGTAACCCTATTTTGGCATGAATACGAGTGAGGGGTGTTACAGGGGCTATTTTAATTGCTAAATTGACGATTTTGGCTTGTTCTAAAGTGGTTTTGTGGCCACTGGGGTTTTACACTAGCGTGTTCCAGTTCATACGGCCGTGTGCCTTTGGGAATTAAAATTTTGGACCAATTTTGGTGCCACACGGTCATGTGGCTAATTTAGGGATTTTATCTCTTCTCACACGGCCATGCCTCTCAGGCACACAAGTGTGTGAGTTTGGGGATTAGGGTTTGAATGATTTGATGCCATACGGCCTGGCCACACGACTGTGTGGCTAATTTGAGGATTAGTGATCCTACAGGCGTGTGTTTTAGACACATGGTTGTGTCTAGTAAGCACACGAGCACGTGAGACCCTCACACGGCCGTGTTAGCCTTGTACTTAAATTTAGTGTAATTGGACAGAGAGTTACACGGCCTATCCCAAAGCCATGTCCCTAGTCCACACGGGCGTGTGCTTTAATTAAACGGCCATGTGCTTCTCTTTACACGGAGTGTGCCTTTGTCACATGGCCGTGTGCCTCTCCTCACGCGGGCTTTTGATCTCCCACACGGCCGTGTGCCTCTCCTCACGCGGGCTTTTGATCTTTCATATAGTCAGAGTACACGGACGTATGGTTTTAAGACACTTATATTGGTTTTGTATGCATTTCTGATCTGAATATGAGTTTGTGTATGCTTCGATCCTTAGCTAAATTTATTGATGGTGTTCAAGACTCCATATCTGTGATGATTGTGTGTGATGTATGATTTTGAATTTAGTCTATAAAATGTGTTACATAACTGTTCTGGCTGACTGTCTATTAATGTGTTTCTATTCTGTGAGCTTGAATGTATTCATACATTTACATAAGGTATTTTGGGTTGGGTTGTGAAGAGAAGAAAGATCAGATCTATTTTGATATGATGTTTAATTGTAGAATTTGTGCGTCTGAGAATTTATCATCTTGTCTCAGCTCATGTACCAGCTTTGTTGCGCACTATTATCTGATCTGGCAGTTTAAACTACGACTTACTTGTACAGTGGTCTATTGCATTGCACAATACAACATGTACGGTAGCTCTGCTGTGTATTATTATTTGAGTGGTTTATTCCACATATGTGGTGTGTAGGGTTGGATAGGCCTTCTGAGGTCCTAATTGGTGTGATTGGTTGGATAAGCTTTAACAACTCTTATCAGGTGTGATCGAGGGACGGAGAGGTGTATTGGCTGGATGGGTGGGTTATATTTTCTGTAATGCCCTATAATTTTTATTTTTGTTTCTATTAAAATGTGAAACAAATGTGTATCTGCTTCAATGGTTAAGTGTTCTAGGTGTGTGTGTGTGAGGTCCCAAGTTCAAGCCTTACCTTTGATAACTTTTGGAAATTTTCTGACATAAGCCTGTTATTTGCTCAATGGGCTTATATTAAATTATTTGTTAAACTATATTAGAATGAGCTTGCTGGTTTAAGTGGTAAGGGAGTTTGTGTGTGGTGTGGAGGTTCTGTGTTCAAATTCCTGCGCGACCGTAGGAGGTATTTTTGCCCATTTAACTGAGAAAGTTTTGGTCAAACAAGAATTCTAAGGAAGTTATTAGTAGTGGGTTAATGTTGAGAGATTTGAGGGATTTGGGGGTTTTACGAGATTATCTTTTATTTTTTATTTTTGCTAAAATTAGTCTCTCCTTTAAAAGAAAATTTTGACCGTAGAATTTTTGTTGTTTTCTGCCTTTCCCCCTTTCTTCTTCCCTCCGTCGCTTCTACTCGTTTTTCTACTGTTTAACTTTGTTGGTCATCATCCTGGTGGTTATTGTGCATTTTGGTAAGTAGAGTTCATTCGGCTGTAGTTTTGGTTCTATTAAATGTTGGGGTTTTCTTTTTTATTTTGATTCATGGGTTCTTCAGTAATGGGGAATCTTGGGAGATTACTAATTTCTTTGAGTACTTTCTACGCAAGAATTGAAGTAGAAACTGTCGTAAGTAATCCAACGATTTAGCATATGTAGGGGTGATTGTCGTCAGCGATAAGTTGATTTTCGCGAAGATTTCTTTTGTTAAAATCGTTAATCTATCTTCTAAGCTGGTATTGGGATACTTTGTTTTAGGTTTCAAGAGGTTCGAGTATGTTCGTTGCAAAATGGTACTAGGTGTATGTCCGAAAATGTAGAAAACAGGATTCAATGAAAGTTAAAATTACAAACTGTCGACGCCACACGGCGTGTGGTCGCCCATATGATCGACGAATGTTAGGTAGTGCGCAAGACACGGTTGTGTGATGGCTAAAGTGTGGCCGTGTGAGCCATACATGCTAAATCAAACTGGACGTGTGGGCCACACTGGCGTGTGATATATAGGTCAGGCCGTGTGATCCACACTGGCAAGGCCAATTTGGGCGTGTAGGCCCACACGGGCAAACCATATGGGCATGTGGGCCCATTTAGCTAAAATATTTCTTAGGGTTGCACGGGTCGCCCAAGTCGACTGTGAACCTACTGTTGGGTCGGTAAGCGCTACTTAGACCCTAAATCGTGTGACCTGAATATATAATGTATGTATTGAGCATGTTAAATTTATGCATGTTTACTGATCTGTATATATGACTGATAACTAGATTTTAGTATGAAAGTATGTATTTCTGTATGTCTGGATTGAGCATGTTTAGTTGCATCTGCATTGGGGTGGGGTGATTGATTATTGGAGGAAGTGTACTGAAAGGCTTTCATGTCTATTATATGGCAGCTCAACTGCAATATTACTGATATGTGCCGCGTTCGATACGACTTGATGTGTAGGGTTGGGTGGGTGTTTTAAACCCCATATGGTGTGTAGGGATGGTCGGAGATGGTGTGTAAAGGCTGATGGGTAGGATACCGATTTTTGTTGCTGTGTGCATACTGTATTTGAGATGGGCTAAAGTCCTAAATTATATTTGAAACTGTATCTGAATGGGCTAAGGCCTAAACTGTATCTAAATCTGTAATGGGCTTAGGCCCCAAACTGCATTTGATTGATAACTGTTGTTTGACTGTATGCATGTCTTCTGTAGGGATTATACACTGAGTTTACTTAAACTCATCCCTTTATGTTTTATCTGTCCAGGTAATCCCCAAACTTAGACGGATCGGTACGGCGGAGGACTCAATGATGACCACATGACTATTGAACCGATTTAAAATTCATTTATGGTTTTTATTTCCCATTTTATTGAGGTATTTTTTAATTTGGGACTTTTGGACTGTTTGCCTTTATTTTGGACTTTTAAACTACAAAACTCGGTTTAATTAAAAATAACATTTTTCTTAAACGCGAACGATTTTCTTTAAATATCACGATTTTAAAAGCTCCGCTACAGAATATGTTTTTAAACGAATCAAATTAACGAGAAAATAATTTTGAAATTGACGAGGGATAAATAGAAGCTAATAAACGGAAACGATCTTAACTTGATAAATTCGATTTCAAATCCCATTCTATGTGATATCGCTAGATTCAGCCATAACATCTAGGCCGGGTTTGAGGTGTTACATTTTCTGACTGCATTTCATATGCATATTTTTGTGTGTACTGGGTGTAAGAATATCTGTCAGTGTTTTGTTTGCCTGAGCAACCCGTGTGTAAGTGTTTAGTGTATTTGGTGTGCTTTGTTTTGATTGTGTGCGGGGTGTTAGACCCTTGTTTGGTATATGTTTCTGCTCATGTCTGTAAGTTAGTTACACCGCTAATTTAAGTTATATGATTCTGCTTTTAGTCTTGATTTGGACTCACACTGAGCTCGAGTAGCTCACCCCCTCTTAGTGTTTCCTTTATAGGTACATTTAAGAGTTTTGATGTTAGACTCGGTATGCGTTTGGTGGAAATAAATGATTATCGGTTTATATTATCAGTTTATATTTAGCTAAACTATTTTTAAACTATAAGATTTTATAAAATTGTGCTACAATTTCCGTTTTGATTCTTATTCGTTTATCTAATCTTGGTTATATGTTTTACTTAATGGTAATTTTACATTAAACGATTAGATCTTTCGATTTAACTTGAGAACTTGTTTTGTAAAATTTTACTACGGTTACCTCGGTGACCAATGTGACATCCAGAATTGATCTAAACTTGTATGCCGGATTTGGGATGTTGCAGTTCAAGTACATGAAAATAGTGATAATGAAGACATTTTTGCTTATAATATTAATGATGAAATAGCAATAGAAAATGAGAATCTTGAACCTATATCTATTGAGGAATGTAAAAATAGAAAAGATTGACCAAATTGGGAAGACGCAATACAAGTAGAATGAAATTCACTTGCTAAACATGAGGTTTTTTTGGACCTATCGTCCAAACACCTAAAGATGTAAAGCCGGTAAGGTACAAATGAGTATTTTTGCGAAAAATGAAGTTGTTAGATATAAAGCATAACTTATAGCACAATAATTTTCGTAAAGGCTCGACTTTAATTATGAAGAGACATATTCTCCTATGGTAGATGCAATCATGTTTAGATATCTTATAAGTTTGGCAGTACATGAAAAATTTGATTGCATCTATTGGATGTTGTTACAACCCGTCTATATGACTCACTGGATAGTGAAATTTATATGAAAATCCCTAATGGATTTACTATCCCTGAAGGATACAAAGTTTTCTAGGAAGATTTTTCAATCAAATTAAGGAAATCATTATACATGGATTAAAACAATGTGGATGAATGTGGTACAATCATTTTAGTGAATATTTTTTGAAAGAAGGTTATACAAATAACCCATTTTGCCAATGTGTTTTTATAAAAAATATTTGGATCAAAATTTGTGATAATTGTTGGTTATATTGATGATTTAAATATTATTAGAACTATTGTAAAGCTTCAAAATGCAATAAATTGTTTAGGAAAGAATTTGAATGAAATATCTTAGAAAAACAAAGTTTTGTCTTGACCTATAGATCAAGTATAAGATGGAATCCATGTCCATCAATCATATTATACATAAAAGATCTTACAGAAAAATTATATGAATAAAGTTCATCCATTGAGCACTTTAATGATCGTAAGATCACTGGATGTGAATAAAGACCCCTTTCGTCTTTATGAAGATGATGAAGAGCTACTTGATTCTAAAGTACCATATCTTAATGTCGTAGGGGTATTAATGTGAAATCCTCTACAACATGTAGATATTGGAATGGAATTAAGCATATATTTAGATATCTCAAAGGAACAATTAATTTGGGGTTATTTTGTTCAAATCATTTAAATTTTCAATTAGTTGGCTATGTAGATGTTGAATATTTAATAGATCCTCATCGAGGTTGATCCCAAACAAGATTTTTTTTCATGTGAATGTACATCTATATCATGACGTTCAACAAAACAAACATTAGTCGTTATCTCTTCAAATCATGCTGAAATAATTGAAATGCATGAGGCTAGCCGATAATAGAGGTGTTCATGGGCAATGTTGGGTTGGGTTTGAGTTGAGTCTAAGCATGATATTAATATACTTTATGATTGTCCAAGCCCTGTCCAACCCAAAATATGAGCCTAAATTTTTGCCCAAGCTTGCCCATATTTGCAAAAGATTAACCCAAACCCATTTTAGTTCGACCCATATTAAATTTTTTATTTTTTAAATTTTTATATTATTTTAATTTAATATTTAATATATTTTTATATAGTCATCTTAACATTATTTTAATGTTTACAATAGAGTAGTATTATAAATTACATAATATATGAAAATAACATAATATAAAATATTATAAACTTAAAATTGGGTTAGGTCGGGCCAAGCTTAGGCCTTGAATGTTCAAGCCCGAGCTCGACCTATATTTTAAACGGGCATAAATTTTTTTGTCCAAGTCCATTTTCAAGCCAAATATTTTTGCCCAAATCTTCCCAAATTTCAAGTGGGCCTTCATGCTTAGACGGGTAGCTCAACTTATAAATAGGTCTAGCTAAGAGTGTGTTTGGCTAAGGCTAATGACTCAACATATCTAGAATATGTGTAATTTACGTCTACGGGAAAATGCACCAACCATCTTATACGAAGATAATGCAGTATATATAACTCAATCAAAGGGAGGATGCATTAAAGGAGATAGAACAAAACATATTTCACCAAAATTATTTTTCACTCATGATCTTGAGAAGAAATGTGATATTGAAATTTAACAAATTAGTTTTAGTGATAATTTAGCAGATACGTTTAGGATGATATTACCAACCACAACATTTGAAAGGCTGATATACAAAATTGGAATGCCCTGCCTCAAAAATGTTAAGTGACATCATCATTAGGGGAGTCTAAAGTATGTTGCACTATTTTCTTTTAACTAAGATTTTATTCTATTGGATTTTTCTAGTGAAGATTTTTAACAAGGCAACGTACAATGAGAGATTGTGTACTCTTTTTCCTTCATTGAATGAAAATGAGCTTACAAATAAAGCTCATTGTAAGTGAAATTGAAAAATGAAAAAAAAGTTCCCAGTACCTTCCATCTACATTTTACTTATTACTATTGTTTTCTTAATTTTTGTATAACAAATTATTTTTTTTAAATAAAGATGTTAAGTTAGAATAAAAATAGTAGATTAGTAACTCTTTTAAAATTTATTAAATGTTATTTTTTAGGGTAAACTACAAAAATAGTCACATTTGTTTGCTTCAAATTACATTTTAGTTACTTATGTTTGAAAGGTTACGTTTTAGTCACTTACGTTATCGTTTACCTCCCTAACTGCGGTCCTACGTGGCTGTCCAAATGGGTTTAAAATGCCAACTTCGATGTCATACGTGGTAGTCTAAATTAAATTTATTTAATTAAAAACTTATTTTCATCCCAACAACTAGATATCCAAGTTGATATTTAAAACTTATTTGGACTGCCACATAGGATTACCTTAGGGGGTAACGGAGTTTAACGGTAGAGTGACCACTTTGTAACGAAACGATAACGTAAGTGACTAAAACGTAACATTTCAAACATAAGTAACTAAAATGTAACTTGAGGTAAATAAAAATGACTATTTTTATAGTTTATCCTATTTTTTAAAAAGTTAATAAATTAAGAAATCAAAGCCTTGAATTTGGTTAACCTGTTTAACTTTATTTTACTTGAAAACTATGGGGAAAAATAAGAGAATTTCATTATTTTTTCGTTAAAGTATAAAATTTATCAGACCCAGGATGAAAAAGTATTTTCATTATGATAAAATAAATTTAAAATATGAAATATTTTTATCATTACAATCTGAAATATCATTTAAGTCAGTAAATTATCTTCAAAGAATAAAATAAACTTAAATATACAAATTAAATTTTAAATGAGTCGTTATTTATTAAAAATTAAATATCATTCACTTAATAATTTCACTAATTAAATTAGTATCAAATTAACGGCGGATATCAATTTAATTAAAGATTTTATACCTGTATAGATTAAATGTATTTGGAAAGCACATTTTCTAATTGCCCGTCATTGATAAACGATAACAAAAGGAAAGTGTTTTTTTTTCCCATTTTCTTAATAATTTATTTTAAATTTGATTTGTATTTATATGTTTAATATAATAATATAATAATTATTTAAAAATTAAAAATATTTAGATAATATAAAATGACATTGATATTAAGTATCATCAAAATATTTTATTAAATATGTTATACAATTAAAATCAAATAACAATTGTACAATTTAATCTGAGTCGGAATAAATACAAAAGCTGAAATGTAATCCTTAACCCTTAAAACAATTTTTCTTTAATTTTTAAATTAATATAATATTCAGAATCTAAAGTAAATTTTAACTAATTAAAATCCATAAACTTAAACGATCGATATTTACTTATTTATTACATATGGACAATTAAACTATTGATTCTTATTAATTATTCAACATAAGAGGCAAAAATTATTAGGAAGAATAATCAGCAATTAAGCTAAACTCTCAATTTCAAAAATAATATGAGGATACAAACCAAATCTAATAATTAAAATAAAAATATTAATTTTCATAAATGAACAGAAAATTAAACTACTTCCCAAATTTCCTCTATTGGTGAGGTCAGATGAGGCGCCTATAAGGAAAAGTCTGAAATGCAAAAGGGTAAAGTGGAAAATAGAGTGATAAAGGAAAGGGTACAGATGTCAAATCAATGAAGGGAATAAGATCCGTGGCTTGTCGCAGGTCATTTTCTAAAAGATATGTGATGCTGATTTTTAGACCTCCGAAATCTCTTTAAATTTATTTTATTTATGCGTTGAGTTGAGCCATTTTTAAAAAATAAAAATAAAAATTGTATTTATGTTTGGTAATCATATATAATGATTTTTATCTCTACGATCTCATAGACGTTAGAGAGAGAAAGAATAGAAAAGCAGAGCCATAATTTTATATTTGAAAGAAATCAATAACACAATCAAATCACATGTTGAAGGTAAACCCCTGTCTCCATTAACATTTAACATCTCAATATTTTTTTCATTTCTAAATTATTGTGTAATATTCATCATATTCCTTTTTACTTTTTAGTTTAAATGATGTCGTATATTTTTAAGGGTTATTATTTAATATATTAATGGTAATTTTTTAATTTTACATGTAGAATGAAAATATTTTATTATGGTTTATTTATTTTATTATTTCGTATTAATTAAAGATATGTATCTATTTTCTTACTTTTCTTATAAAATATCAATTATGTATATCAAATAATTATTTATATTTATCGATTGAGTCTTAATTTAATTGATATAGATATTGTTGAAAATGTAGGGGTGTATAAAAATTTATATATAATACATGATCAACCTTTGTTAAACTCCTTAAAGATAAATGCAAATAATTTTAGAAAAATGTTGTTGATGTTTGCATTTATATAGAATTTGAGAATTTATTTTATATTTGAAAATTTAAAATATAATTTTATCTTAAATTTATTTTATATTTGAAAATTATATAATTTTTATCTTTTAATTTAAAAATTTTAGTCTAAAATTATTGTTGTTGGTAGTTTTATCAAAATTTATCAACAAATTAAAATTTTAAGTTGACAAATTTTAACAGAAAATACTTATAATTCTAATGAATGAATTGAAAATTTTGAATAAAAAATATGACTTATTTTTAAAGTTTTAAGTAAAAAAATTAAAATTTAAATTTGTGAAAGTGTAGAATAAGTAATGATATATTTTAACCTTAAAATAAAAATTTTAACAAGCTATTCACATCCTTTAAAAAGAAGAAGCTAATGACATAAATCGCTACGAGTGATTTATACATTACATTAAATATAAAACTATGAAATAATAAATAATAGATTATATTAAATATGAAATTAGATACAAACTTCACTAGTCAGTTTCATTCTGCTCGTTAGCCAAAGTTGAGAAATACCATTAGCTTAAAATTTACATTATGACAGAAAAATAAAACGGAAAAGAGAGACGGGGTGGTTGGCTTTAAATATTTAATGTAGGCTTTGTCTTAGAGGGAGACAACAGCGTATCTGCAAAAAATCCAAAAAATTCGATTCAGTTTTGCCTTTGAAAAGCAATGAAGAAAGTTGGAAACATTAAATAATTGTTCTGAAATTAAATTAATATCAATTTTTATTAAAAAAAAGGGGAAGCCCACTGCAGACTGCACCGATCAAAGGACGACCAAAGAAAAACTTGGTACTATGTAGTTTGTACAAATATTTTACTATTATTCAATGACCTGTGCCTTTTCAATTGACCCCATTTCTTCCTCCAAAGGTCCTCAACTTTATCTTTCATTTTTTCTTTTTTGTCTTCCTTGTCTTTGCTCTGTTGTGCTTTGCTGTGCGTGTTTGCTGGTCAATTTGCAGATTTTGATTTTAATATCGAAGAAAAACAGTGAACTGTAAACGTGCTCTTCTTTGTCTTTGTTCTCTTAAAACTAAACCAACACTTCCACACTTGGAAAGAGAACATGATTAGTGCTGTTTCTCTGTGAATCCATTTTTTTTATATGGCAACAGAAAATAGAAAAAGGACCCATTATTTTGTAGTGAGAGATAATGAGAAATCTTTGGAATTTGAGCTGTCTTTGCATCTTTTGAGAGTCATGCTTGCTTCTTTCTGAGAATTGAAAAGTTTTCTCTTTTACGAGTTCTGGGTTTCCCATCTCTTCTCTAGTTGTATTTTTCAATTAATATTTCCAACTCATTTCTTTGTTCAAGCTTGTATTGTTTTTTTCCCACCAAGTTCTTTTTGTCCTTGAATCGCACAAAACAATGTTATGGTGATAAATAACATGGAGTTTTAGCTTAACTAGTGTCTTTTCTCCTTGTTTCAGGAAGAAAAAAACGTATTTATTGACCCTTATATATAGTGTATGCATGTTTTATTGGGGGCTTTTTCTAGCTCAGATATGAAGTGGGTATCAAAGAAAGAAGAAGAAGAAGAAGAAGAACAAGTTCAGATATTTGTGTAGCGCTTTTACTAATGGGTCTAAAGTTGCAACGGAGCCAGCACCAGCACCACTCGGTGGCTGTCAAAGTGAATGAACAAATGGGGACCAAAAGAGGGTACACATTTATTCAGGCTAACAGAGCTTGGTTACCAAAATTTCTTTTGCTTTGGGTAATGGTGATGGCTTTTTTGAGCACTTGGATCTACAAAAAGATGGATGCTGACAACAAAGTAAGGAGGAAGGAAGTATTGAGTAGCATGTGTGATGAGAGGGCAAGGATGTTGCAAGATCAATTCAGTGTTAGCGTTAACCATGTTCATGCCTTGGCCATCCTTATTTCCACTTTTCATTACTACAAGAATCCATCTGCTATTGATCAGGTTGAGCCTTGTTGTTCTTGAATTTGGAAATTTATATGTTTCTATTTGAATCAAAGTTCTATATATGTTGTATTTTGTTAGGAAAGAAAAGCCCCTTTCTGGAGCTTGGTCTGGTTGATCTCATATTTTCTTGGAAATCCTAGATTGTGAACTTGTTTTCTAGTTCATCATTTGCCTGATTTTTACAATATAAAAAAATGGCATCTTGGATAGTTTCTCTTTCTGATTGTGCACTTTGGGGTGTTTTCTTCTGTTTTTTGACGGTGAATTGTTTTTTTTTTTTTTGGGTCAACGATGGTGATTTGTTTCTAGTTCATATCTGTCTGAGTTTTACAATATCAAAAGTGACATCTTTGATCATTGCTTTTTCTGATTGTGCACTTTGTTTTTTTTTTTATTGCAATAAATGCAGGAGATTTTTGCTGAGTACACTGCAAGAACTGCATTTGAGAGGCCATTGCTTAGTGGGGTGGCCTATGCAGAAAGAGTAGTGCATTCAAAGAGGGAGGAATTTGAGAGGCAACATGGCTGGACAATAAAAACAATGCAGAGGGAACCTTCTCCGATTCGAGATGAATATGCTCCGGTGATATTTTCTCAAGAAACTGTGTCTTATATCGAATCACTTGATATGATGTCAGGGGAGGTATGCCATTTACTATCCACAATCTGCTTATAAGTTCTAAGCTTTACCTTACTCTGATGTTTAAAATCAGTATTGGCATTGCCCGTGTTGCATTGCACAGGAAGACCGAGAAAACATCTTAAGGGCTGGGGCTTCCGGGAAAGCCGTCCTGACTAGACCCTTCAGGCTTCTTGGTTCTCATCATCTTGGTGTTGTTTTGACGTTCCCTGTCTACAAATCCAAGCTCCCACTGAGGCCAACTGTGGCAGAGCGCATTGGAGCAACTGCTGGGTAAGTCCTACTCCCTGTATTTCAAATTGGAAATGAAAGTTCTGTCTTTTTGAAACTTATTTGTGCTTGGTTGTGTTTGTAAGCTTTGCCTACTAGAGTTGGTGCATTCTTCAACGTAATTTTGAAATTCATTGGTCAAATTGAAAAGCAACAAAAGATAGTTTATGAGTGCCTTATGCATAGCATAAACTGGGCTAATTGAAATGCTTTTGACGTTCATTGGTCAAATTGAAAAGCAACTGTTCTTTGTTTAGTAGACACCTAGAAATCTTGATCTTCTTTTTGCCTCCGGGAGTCTGGATGAACATGGATGCCTTATGCATTAACTGGGCTAATTGCTGTGGTTTATTCATAGTTTTATGTGTATGGTAGATTTTCTTGTGCAGTAAAAATAAACTTGTAACTGAACACAGATACCTTGGTGGAGCCTTCGATGTGGAGTCCCTTGTTGAGAATCTGCTTGGGCAACTTGCTGGAAATCAGGCGATACTAGTGAATGTGTATGATGTTACTAACTCTTCTGATCGCCTGATCATGTATGGTCACCAAAATCAAGATGGTGACTTGGCTTTGTTGCATGAAAGTAAGCTCGATTTTGGAGATCCATTCAGGAAGCATACAATGATATGTAGGTAAGTGTATGACCAGCTATTTATTGACAAGATTCGCAGAACGAAAGCAGTTGTTTTTAGAAGTGCTTACTAGTCGCCATTTTTGAGCAGATATCATCAGAAGGCACCAACATCGTGGACGGCACTCACTACTGCTTTCTTATTCTTTGTTATCTGCTTATTAGTTGGTTATATCTTATATGGTGCCGCAATACACATTGTTAAAGTCGAAGATGATTTCCACGAAATGCAAGAACTGAAGGTTCGAGCAGAAGCTGCTGATGTTGCCAAATCACAGGTATGTCTTTCAAAATACATCTATTAACACTTTGTTAACTACCGATTCCAAGCTAAAACTAATTATGATTTGTTCTTGATGCAGTTTCTGGCAACAGTTTCTCATGAAATTAGGACTCCCATGAATGGCATCCTTGGTGTGTTCTGTGTATCTCCTTAAGTTTTTCTTGATGAAGCATACATTTGAGGGCATTAACTGATTTCAATCATCAATGTTCCAATGACTTTTTGAATGGTTTCAGGGATGCTTGCTTTGCTTTTAGATACGGATTTAAGTTCAACTCAAAGGGATTACGCTCAGACTGCTCAAGTGTGTGGAAAGGCACTGATAACATTGATAAATGAGGTGCTTGACCGGGCAAAAATTGAAGCTGGAAAGTTGGAGATGGAAACTGTCCCCTTTGATCTTCGATCTATCCTAGATGATGTGCTCTCTTTATTTTCCGAGAAGTCTAGAAACAAAGGTGTTGAGGTAAGTCTGGATAAAATTAATGGAAAATCTAATACTTCTTTTTTCGGGTTGTTTTTAATTCCTATAGGCTATAGGCTTTTAGGGTATGCCTGACTGGTAACGGAAAAATCTTATGGTTTATAATGCTTGAACTAACTCAATGTCCTCTTTTTTCCTGCTTTCTTTTCTCGGTTCGATGGATTGTTGACTTCAATAAATGGTGATGTTCCTGATGCTTATGATGACTCAAATGCATTGTAATTGTTTGGGAACTGTAGCTGGCGGTCTTTGTTTCGGATAAAGTTCCGGAAATGGTTATGGGGGATCCTGGAAGATTCAGACAAATTATTACGAATCTTGTTGGGAACTCTGTTAAGGTAAGTGGGTTGCTTTATCTTTATTTGTTTAACGCTCATTAGGTAGTATATGTTTATGTTGTTCTGACTTTCCATTTTTCTTGAAGGACTCATGTCCGACACATATCCAGATATAAGTATTCAACCCTCTAAGGACCCTCAAAATACATAGAAAAACTTGGAAACATCGTACATACACGTGTCAAACACAGACCCTTATCTGACATTCCCACCTGATTCCGCGTAACTTAAGCATATGTTAATTTTCACCATGCCCCTTTTCTTGGGGTTCTTATCTACCTAATTGGTTGAGGTTTTTGATCTTATCCAAAAAGAAATTTTGTTTAGTTTTTTTTTTTTCTTGGATCAATTTGCATTAATTGAGTCGTTTAAATTGTATGTTTGACAGTTTACAGAACGGGGACACATATTTGTTAAAGTTCATCTAGCAGAAAACTCGAAGCCCATGGCAGAGGCAAAAGCTGAAACTTGTTTGAAAGGAGGGTCAGATGAAGGTGTGCTGGTATCAAGTGCGCACCAGTTCAAAACCTTAAGTGGTTATGAAGCAGCTGATGAGCGCAACAGTTGGGATTCCTTCAAGTATTTAGTTGCTGATGAGGAATTGCGATATAATGCCTCGATAAACATGCCGATTGCTGGTGAAACTTCTCAGAATGTCACTTTGATGGTATCTGTGGAAGATACAGGTATTGGGATCCCTTTAATTGCCCAGGATAGGGTTTTCATGCCATTTATGCAGGCAGATAGTTCGACTTCGAGAAATTACGGTGGGACAGGTATAGGCTTGAGCATTACCAAGTGTTTGGTTGAGCTAATGGGTGGTCACATAAGCTTCGTTAGCCGGCCACAAGTTGGAAGCACATTCTCATTTACTGCAGCTTTCGGGAGATGCAAAAAAGCTTCATTTAGTGATACCAAAAAATCCAATACCGAGGATCTTCCTTCCAGTTTCCGAGGATTGAAAGCAATGGTAGTTGACGGGAAACCAGTTAGAGCTGCTGTAACCCGATACCACTTGAAGAGGCTCGGTATGCTGGTTGAAGTTGGAAGTAGTGTAAAGATGGCAGCTTCTGCAGGTGGGAAAAACGGCTCTTCATGCGGGTAAGTCGAATTCTGGTTTAGAATTATTATCATTTGGAAGGTTATTCATAAATTCAATTATGTCTTATATTTCGGGAATTTGCATGGTGGCCATCATTTACTTGATGATTCAATTGTTTTCTAAAATTTTTGCTGGGTTAGAGTGGGCTTTTCCTGGGAAAGACAGTATTTTAGGGAAATATTAGAGATGTTTTTCATCATTTAGAAGTTGAAAAAAAGCTTACCAAGCAGAATGCGATACTGAATGCATGGCACTTTGATGACATGAAATACTTGTTTTTTGCTTATAATGAATGCTAAAAATGTAAGAGATGGTTTTAGAAATCGAAACCAACCATCAAATTGCTGTAAGAAGGCCAAATACTATGGATCATTTGGGGGGGAGGGGACCAATATAATTTTTAACTTCAGCTAATTGCTTCATTGAATATGCAGAAGTAAAAACCAGCCGGATGTAATTCTTGTCGAGAAGGATTCATGGCTTTCTGGCGAGGATGGCGGTTTGAGTTTAGGGATGTTGGACCGGAAGCAGAATGGACATGTGTTTAAGTTGCCTAAGATGATTCTTCTTGCGACGAATATTACGAATGCCGAACTTGAGAAAGCAAAGGCAGCTGGTTTTTCAGATACTACAATTATGAAACCAGTGAGGGCAAGTATGGTGGCTGCATGTCTTCAGCAGGTGCTCGGGATAGGGAAGAAGAGGCAGGCAGGAAAAGATATGTTGAATGGATCCTCGGTCCTTCGGAGTCTACTTTACAGGAAGAAAATATTAGTAGTCGATGACAATATGGTAAATCGGAGAGTTGCAGCTGGTGCATTGAAGAAGTTTGGAGCTGCTGTAGACTGTGCCGACAGTGGAAAAGCTGCACTAAAACTGCTTCAGATTCCACACTATTTCGATGCTTGCTTCATGGACATTCAGATGCCGGAAATGGACGGGTATGTAATTATGTATTATCATATCTTTTGTGGAAAGAAGTCAACAATCAGGATATTGAAAAGAAAGAAAAAGAGAAGTCTTATCTAGCACTATGTCATCATAATAACATGAAGTTTTATTTCAGGTTTGAGGCAACTCGTCGGATACGAAAGATGGAGAGCCAAGCAAATGAACAGATCAACGGAGGCAGCATAGATGAAGAGTCTGCCCGGAAAGGCAAGTGGCATGTCCCGATATTAGCGATGACAGCCGATGTAATACATGCCACCTATGATGAGTGCCTGAAATGGGGGATGGATGGATATGTCTCGAAGCCCTTCGAGGAAGAAAATCTCTACCAGGCAGTAGCTAAGTTCTTCAAAGCCAAACCAATCTCGGAATTGTAGTCAAACACCTTGCACCATCATTGGAAAAGTCAACAAAACCAAAAGCTGGTTGGACTTTTTCAGCGAAATTTTCCCAATCCTTCTGGTGCATTTTGGTTTTAAAAACACTGCATATAGTTTCCTGGAGCTCCCGAGAATTCTGGACTGCATCGAAAGCAAACATGCATGCATGTTCGGGCAATTAGTGTTTGTATACTACCCCAGGAAACTGCATCTCCATCTGTTTGTATAGATCTTTACAAAGGGGATGCTTTGATTCTATCTGGAGACTTGGGATCTTTTGTTCGAAATGGGGTTCTGATATTTATGAATTTTGTTGTAAAAGCTTTGTTATTGAGTTTTCAAATCTCAAAAAGAGTTATCTTACAAATTCAGCACTCGGTTTGTTTTTATAGTTATATTTTAAAGCTTAATGGCTAAAAGAACTGTAAGCAAAAAATCAAAAAAGATTTACCTCTAATTGAGTTTTTGAAGTTGAAAAATTTATCAGTCAAGTACTTTAAGAATAAAATGTGAACATATTGAGAAATGACTAACAAAAAGGCTAAGAAGGCAACAGTGGATATTCCTATTAGCTTTAGTGTTGTTGGGGGAGATGTGCTAATTGGCCAGATTGTAAGAATGGAGGGGACACTGTGAAATCAAGGTAGTTTGCATTAAAGGAGAGTTATTATGGATATGATGCAAATAGATTTGATATGAATGTATAGGAAGAGATATGGTCTCTAAAGGTACCTAGTAAAATTAAGGCCTCCTTTTTTAGGACTTGTTCACGTCTACTACCGCCTACCTCTTTGTAAAAGAAAAGGTTAAAAGCTCTCCAATTTGCCCTCTATGTAAGGAAGTCGAGAAAAGTGATCTTGAGTTGTGAGTGAAGTAGATGCATCTGGTTTAAAGCATGCATGGGATTAAAATTTGAGAGCGGTGGAAATAGTATTTTTTTTGCTTATATTAGGATAGAAGGAGAAGGATAAAGAAATGAGGAATCTATTATTTCATGTAAGGTATTCTAAAATCTTGTTACATATCGGTCTGCGTAAGGATGTTGTATAGGAGAGATTATAAATGTCTGTTTGTATAAAGTTTTCTTATATGAAATACAAGTTTTGCCTTTCTAGCCAAAAACCTTCAATGATCAAAATATAGTTACGAAAAGTGACCAAAATAAAATTTAACTAAAGATAGATGATTAAAAGTGCAATTTACTCGTTTATGATTTCTCATTAATTAAACATCTAGTATTAAAACAAAAGTAAATGAGCACATGTGACCATACATAAACAAATTACTTCATTTTCCAACTTAATAAGTACCAACTACTAAATAAATATCTAATTTATATAAATGGCAATAATGTTAATTTATTAAATCAAATCACGATAACTGCAAATTGCTAATTAGTTTTAACAGTCAAATTAGTAGAAAATTTTATTTCATTCTCCTTAATTTATGAATAAAATGGATTATTTAAGTAAACAAAAGGATTAATTTATATATACAGTAAAATGGATATTGAGAATATTTGATCAAACCCCCAAAAAAAAAGTAATATTGATTGGGAGATTCATATTTTTAGGAAAAAATAATTAAGGAAAAGGTTATGTATTTATACTTCTTTTTTTAAAAAGTGTTAGTACTACAAATTGAGTTTAAAATTTTAATAATAGTTTTAAAAGTGATTCTATTAATCATGAACTAATTTTATGGAAAAAAATTGAATTTTAAGACTTATTTTATTATACAAATTCAAATAATTTTAAAGAATTTCTTTTCGGTTTAAACATATAAAATAACATATTTGTGACTATCCATACATACATACATATATATATGTATATGTACATGTGAATCTTTATTATAATAAAGTTTTTAGTTGAGTTAGTGTCATAAGTTAATTAGGCACCAATTCAATTGAAAAATGACTAAAATATTATTTTTGCAAATAACCAATATTATTATAAAGATATTTATATATTAATAGTTTATGTAAAATCTTTAAAAAAACTACAAGATCAAAGTTTGAGAGCATAATTTTAAGATATTATTAAAAAAATTTCAACTGATATTTCAAGAGAGTGTTACGTATAATTTCTCATAATATATATATAGATATATATATTATCGATGTTGTGAGTATCACATAATCTAATATGCCTATAATGTGAGTGGACAAAAAAAACTTAAAATAATAAATATAAAATTGACAAAATAATCAAATTCTAAAATATGTATATATGTGCCTAATAATAGTTGTTTTAAAAATTAATATTGCTAATAAAATTATTTTAAATAAAAAATACTAGAATTAGACTTTTGTATTTTAACCTAAACTTTAAATTTTGGACCCAACAAATTTATATATTATCATAAAATATGGGACAAACTTTGGAGAATTTTTAAATCCAACCAACCAACCATTTATCTCATCACATATAATAATGTAAGCAGCAGATTTAAAAGTAATTAAGGCCTACCTAAATCTAATAAATTGTAAACATCATGATTAAAGCTTAGTCAAGATTCAAATTGAAATTTGACATTTCAATCATAATGTTTCCTCTTATATATATATATATATATACACTACTTGCAACTGAACTCTTCCTTTTTCAAATGATAAAAACTAACACTTTAATTTAATTATCCTTTTATGCTTTTTGTTTACACAAATTTTCTATTTCTTTCCTTAAAAATTTATTTACAATTTGAGTTTTAACTTTTTTAAAAAAGTGAATATAGGAAAACAATTCTAAACAATACCTTAATTTCTAAACAAATGTTTTATAATTGGTTTTATACCTTAATTTCTAATTTTTTTAAAAATGTTTAATAAAAAAGAGTCATTGATAAGATTATGAAATCCGACATGTATCTCGTATATATCTTTTGAGTAAAATAAAATAAAATAAATAATTTAGAGCACTATTTTTTAAAAAATATTTAAAAATCAATATGAAAATTGAGTATAATTTAAGGGCTAACCTATTGAGAAAACCTCAGATATATATTTCAACAGATATTAATTTTTTTGTGAATTTAACGGATGGTTATTGAACTTAGATGTAATTGCATTACTATGCATAAATTTTGAACCAATTATATATATACATATATATAATGATTGATGAAGTTGGTATTATAAATTAATTTGATATAAATTAAATTGTAAAATTATTAAAATATTCTTAAAATTAGTATTATTATAATGATAGATGAAGTTGGTATTATGAATTAGAACAAAGAAAAATATATATATATATATATATATATAAACATTCATGAAAAGAGAAAACAATACCTTTTTTTTTCCTTTTTTTAGACATGGAGATATTTAATTGGCTATCTTTTAAACTACAACTTTTAACGTGTTTGAATCATAATTGGATTAACGAAAGTTTTAATTTGGGAAAATAATAGTTTAGGTATCACTTTTGATATAAAAATAAAAAAATAATATAGTTTAGGCACCAATTTATAAGTTAAGCCTTATTATAAGGGTATTTACTTTTATATAACATTTCAAATAAAACATGAAAAACATGATTTGGGAATAAAATATAAGACTAACAAGATCAAATAGAAATATTTTACCATTCCACCAATAATCATTTGTTGAATAATATTATAAATATGTTTTTAATATAAAATACTTCCGTTCATATGATAAAATATAATGTATATAATTTATCAAATAAATATAAAAATAATATTTTTTAAATAGTAAATATTAATTTTATTTTAATTTAACCTTATTGACTAAATTTATTCATTTAATACCTAACAGAATAATTTAATTACGTCCTAGAAGACATCTAAGATCCAATCACCTATGCTTTCAATTTTTTTTTCTAAAATAACAGCAATTTTATTTTGTCCAATAGGAGATCCTTTTGAGAAAAGGAGAGAACAGAGAGGGATTTTCACCTTTTATGTACCTTTTATGGTAGTTAAGGTAGGACCATTTGCATGTGCAAACTAATTTGCTTTCCCTTTCTCAGGAACCAAACACAGGCCTGGAACAAAAGCAACACCTTTTCACTCTTACTTCCAAAATGTTAATTAAAGTTCAGAATTTTCAAGTCTAGTAAAAAAGTAAAAATTTTAGGAGTAAAATCAATAGTAAATTTATATTTTTAATTATTCATCTTTAAAAAATTATAAAATAATTATTAAATTATTCAAAATTTTGTTTAAGTCGTGAAGTTATTATTTTTTAATAAAAAATTTGAAAAGCGATAAGATGGATTGATTCTTTTAATAGTCAATGTTGAAGATCGAAGAATTTCTTTTTCGATTTTGATCAACAAATTTGTAGCTTTTAAAATTGTTTTATGAAGAAAAATTAATCTGTAGAAGAAAAAGGGAAAAAAGCTTTTAATTTGAATAGACGGTGCGAATAATGAAGGCTATATAGTAATATTTTTAATTATCTAGTAACTTAAATGAAAATTTTGAATAATTCATTGATCATTTTATAACTTTTTAAAGTTTAGTGACCTCAACTTAAACTTACTAATAATTTAATAACTTTGGGTATAATTTCTCCAAACTTCTTTATTTTATAATGAGTTAATATATAATTTACCCTAAACTTATACAAAAATACTTAAATGACACTTGAACTTTTTTTTTTACCTCAACTTATATTTTATCACACGTATTGCTTCAATTTCACATTACCCCAATTTATTAACCGTATTAATTATTAACAATCAGCACAAAAACTGCTAATATTGATGCGAAAATAGGAAATTAAATAACAACTAATTCAAAAAAAAAAAAAATGTATCGAACCTTTTGTCATTTTCCCCATTCCCCGCCGTTTCACTCTCTCAATCACCTTTCTCTTTTCTTTCTTCTTACGTCTATCCTTTTGAATTTAGTTGATCCTATCCTATATCATCATCAAAACCACCGTAAACCCTGGAAGAAAACCATTTATCTCAATAGTAACATAAAGCTGGCAACATTCCTTCCAAATCCCCCTCACTTTCTCTTTTTTCTCACGAAAAACAAAGGAGAACTACAATGAAGAAACCCCATTCTCTCGGTTGTCTTGTTTTACGTTTTCTTTCAGTCATTTGCTTCTTCACTTTGAAGGTCTGTTCTCAACCAAGCCCGGACTTGTCAGCCATGGAAAAGCTTAAAAAAAGCTTAAAGATCCCATCTTTACTTGACTGGTCTGACCCTGACCCTTGTCAGTGGGCTAAAGTGGAATGTCAAGAGAATAGGGTCACTAGGATCCAAATACCGAGCAAAAATATTGGTGGAACCCTTCCTCCTGAGCTCAAGAACCTGACTCAGCTCACCATCTTTGAAGTAATGAACAACCAAATCAATGGTCCAATCCCAACCCTTGCTGGTTTAATCCAGTTGCAAGAAGCTAACTTCCACAACAACAATTTCTCATCTTTCCCTTCAGATTTCTTCACCGGTTTAACATCATTGACTTCTATTCACCTTGACAACAACCCTTTTGAACCATGGGAGATCCCAGTGAGCTTAAAGGAAGCAACTTCTTTGAAAACTTTCTCAGCCAACAATGCTAATATCAAAGGCAAATTCCCAGGTTTTTTTGACCCTGAAACTTTCCCATCCTTGACTGAACTTCATTTGGCTTTAAACAAACTTGAAGGAGAATTGCCTGCTGAGTTCTCTGGTTCAATGATTCAGTCTTTATGGGTAAATGGGCAAAGTTTGAATGGCACAATTGAAGTAATTCAAAACATGTCTTCTTTGACAGAGGTATGGTTACATGAGAACAAGTTTTCAGGTCCTTTACCTGATTTTTCAATGTTAACTCAGTTGAGGAACTTGAGTTTAAGAGATAATCACTTCACTGGTATTGTTCCTTTGTCTTTGGTTAATTTAAAGTCGCTTTATATTGTGAATTTGACTAATAATGAACTTCAAGGGTCAACCCCTCAATTTGCTGATAATGTGATTGTTGATATGAATGCTGGTAGTAATAGATTTTGCTTGGATGATCCCAATGTTGCTTGCGATCACCGTGTTAATGTATTGTTATCGATCCTCCAATCTGTTAACTATCCACATAATTTTGCTGATGAATGGAAAGGGAACGATCCTTGTGATAATTGGCTTGGCATTGTATGTGCTCAAGGAAACATTGTTTCCCTTCTTTTCGCAAGAAAGGGGCTTACCGGTACGATCTCTAGCAACTTTTCAATGCTTACTTCATTAAAAACATTGGATCTTTCAGATAATAATCTTACCGGCGTCATTCCTATGGAGCTCGCTTCATTGCCGAATCTGGCTCGATTAGATGTTTCGAACAATCGACTTTATGGGAAAATACCATCTTTTAGGGATAATGTCGATGTAGTTACTGTTGGAAACCATGATATCGGAAAAGATAAGGCCCCTACACCAGAAGCCAGGTCCCCTGGTGGAGGGAGTGCTGGCATTTCTACTGGAAATGGTGAAAAGAAATCCAATAAAGGCACAGTTTTGGGTTCTATAATTGGTGTTGTTGGTGGCTTGAGTCTTCTTGGTTCGATTATCTGTTTGTGTGCCGGAACACGAAAGTATACTAGTAAGGTACAAAGTCTGACTGCTGTACGCGTTCATCGTCATCATTCCGGTGACCAAGCAGTTAAGATAACTGTTTCCAGATCAAGTATCACTGGTCCAAGTGAAACTTTCAGCAAGGCAAGCAGTGGACCTACTGATGTTCACATGGTTGAGTCTGGCTGCATGGCGATCTCAATTCAAGTTTTGAAGAACGTTACAAGTAATTTCAGTGATGAAAACGTATTGGGAAGAGGTGGTTTTGGAATTGTTTACAAAGGGGAATTACATGATGGGACAACGATTGCCGTGAAAAGGATGGAATCTGGTGCTGTAAGTGCCAAGGGTTTGGCCGAGTTTAAGTCAGAGATTGCGGTTTTTAGTAAGGTTCGTCATCGCCATTTGGTTGCAAATCTCGGGTATTGCTTGGATGGAAATGAGAGGCTTCTAGTTTATGAATACATGCCTCAAGGGACCCTTAGTAGGCACCTATTCAACTGGAAGGATGAAGGGTTGAAACCACTTGAATGGACTCAACGACTTACAATTGCCCTTGATGTGGCTCGAGGTGTTGAGTATCTACACGGACTGGCACAACAGAGTTTCATTCATCGAGACCTTAAGCCATCAAATATTCTTCTTGGAGATGATATGCGTGCCAAAGTTGCAGATTTCGGCTTGGTTCGTCTAGCTCCAGCTGATGGTAAACAGTCAGTTGAAACAAGACTTGCAGGAACGTTTGGGTATATGGCACCGGAGTATGCAGGTAACTTGTTTCGTTTTTCTTTCATTTTGTGATTGTAAATGACTGCACATTGTCTTTTTTTTTTTTTTTCAATATTCTGTTAGTTTGTTTTGCTTCCATCGAGGCTTCAAATTTACGAAACGAAAGCATTAGAACTGACATTGCTCACACTTTGACAGTTACCGGACGCGTGACCACGAAGGTGGATGTATTTAGTTTTGGTGTGATCCTCATGGAGTTGATCTCAGGCCGTAAGGCGCTAGATGAAACTCAGCCTGAGGAGAGTTTGCACCTTGTGACATGGTTTCGTCGGAAGTACATAAACAAGGACACATTCCGGAAGGTCATCGACAAAACCATCCATCTCGATGATGGAAAACTTACTAGTATTAGAACAGTGTCTGAACTAGCTTGCCACTGCTGTGCAAGGGAGCCCTACCAGAGGCCGGATATGAGTCATGTGGTCAATGTGTTGTCATCGCTAGCCGAGCTATGGAAACCAGAAACTCCCAACTCGGCCGACATGTATGGGGTCAACCTTGAACTGACATTACCACAAGCACTGAAAAAATGGCAAGTATTTGAGAATAGCAATTTGGATGACTCTTCATCATTGCTAGATAGTACAGGCACTACACAGACCAGTATAACAGGCCTGCCTTCCGGGTTTGCAGATTCGTTTACATCAGCTGACGCTCGATAAAATAACACAATTTCTGATTTTTGGATTTGTTCATTTCTAGTTGTAAGATTTGCTCTCTTTCGCTATATCTCTGTAGTCTGAAACAGTTTCTAAGTTTTCTGATTTGTTGTTTAAGTATAACAAATGAATTCAGAAAAATGGTAGATCTTAAATTAACTCAAAATCGATAAGAAATGGTTTAATTTATTTAAGTTTCAAACACTTTATTTCAGGTGTAAGTTAATGATTGTCAGTTGGAGCAAATAGCGAGTTATTCATATAATACAAAGATCGATAAGAAGTGGCTGACTATGATTTTCTTTTCTTCTATTTTATTTTTTCCTAAAAAAAAGGAACTGTAAGAAACATAAATGATAGTCCAAAAGCATAGACATCTGGAAGATGATTTCCACAACGAAAAGGAGATGCATTTGAATTTTTTTCAAAACATGAATATGAAGCCACCGAGTTTCAAGTTCTACACTTACATGACTGACAGAAAAGGAAATGGAGAAAGGATTCCGGGTTATGTTGCCATGCTGATATGCGACATTCACAACTCAAGTATTTCTATATGCAGAAGAAGACCTCTAATTCTTGGATCCTGCCACCACCTTTCTCTCGATTAGTTTGATGAAATTCCGAACAATTGTTTTTCCTTCAGAGGTTATGATGCTCTCTGGATGGAATTGAACACCCTACAGGTTTCAATCAATTTGTACATCAAAGTTAATTAGCAAAGAACGTAGAACCAAAAATAATCAAAATATCTGATAAAAACAGTTATCTTAAAGATTCAAAAGACATGGTAAGCAGCAAAAAAACATAACAATCAGGGAAGACATAAATTAAAAGCTATGCTACTTGGATCCAAGGGTGAATATCAGATATTGATATGACACGGGTATACTTAATTTTTCCTTTTTTCATATATTTGGAGAATCATACCCCCATATCCATGTCCAATTAGGTGTTTGATACACGTGTCAAACAAGGATACTCCAATCAAAATGAAGAGTCGGAACAACATAGTATAAAACTATCATATCCAAGGAAGCCTGTTGGAGTTTACATGTTTTACCTCAGCCACAAAGGGCCAAGTTTGTATGCAGTTTCTTCTTTCATAAGGTGGTGTTGATACAAGAATACACTAAAACGTAGATTTAATCAATTTGATTCTTGATGCCATCTTTTGGGTGGCTTGAACGCATTTAAAAGTGTTTGTTTTCCCAGTGCCTTTTTAGATGGTAATATGGCATTCAAAATAGAATGACACCAGTATATGCTAAAATTGGATGATGAAATGCACATGATATTGGCAACAACATTTGGAATGTTGGTGGAAGATGTGAAGATATAATTGTAAACAACGTTATTGGCTGTCTTGTGAAAACGATGTTAGGTAGGCAACAAAAATCCCAGTAGCAATGGGGGGTTGAAGATGTAAAAATAGTTATGCTAGTTTCCATGTACGCTGCAAACACAGGTGTTGATGGTGTTATTTTTAAGGCACTGAAATTGTAAAGATCATTCCCATTATGGCATTAAAGATAATTTTCGGGGTTTTGTTGGAACAGAGGACACTAAAGAGATGAGAACTAGCCTTTACTACATTAACTTTTGGATAAATACAGAAACTTGTGACAGGCATGAAGACCTGGTATATGTTGACACCTTTTAGGGCTTCACCAAGGCACAATAACAAAGAGGATATGAATGGAACTGATGAAAAAAAAGGCCTTTATTGGAGAGGAATATAACTGTCCCGAACAGAAAAAGAAAAGGGCGGTGACATTGTTATGAGAGGACGCTGAAGACAAAGAGAGAAGGAAGAGAATTTGAGAGAAATAAAAGGAAGATAAGCCTAAAAAACGGAAATTAATTTGATTTCTTAACATTAAACAGGTAGTTAATTTAGCATTTTAGTGCTAATAGTTCTCGTAAAGTTTAAAAGGTGCAAATGCTCAACATGCACAACATGACATCATTAAAAATTCAATACCAAAGACAAAAATGTTTGGGATCAAATTTCATTTGATTAACTTTAAAAAAAAAAACAGAAGATTAGAACACATTGCAGAAAGATTAAGAATTCTGATTCAAGCATTCTTAAATCAATTACATAGTTCCAATACTATGATTCTCCAAGATAAATTATGCTCACAGGCTGTTACTCTAACTCAGATATGAATGCCAGATACGGATATGTATTTAACGGGGTTATGGTTACATTTTTCTAAGTTTTTCCTACATTCCCATATTCATGTCTTTCGAACACGGATACTTCAAAAAAAAAATTGAAGAATGAGAGCAAAGTGGGAATTTATACCAAGGTAATCATACTGAATAATATAGGTCTAATTCTGAATACCATCCCTCTACTTTATGAAAACTGAGAAGTTAGTCCCTCTACTTAAATTTGTCAGAATTTGATTCTTGTACTTTACAAAGACTAAAATGTTAGTCCAGTTGTAACTAAACACCAGAACTTAAATTGCTGATTTTTGTTAATTTGTGGCACATAAATCGTTGAAATGCTGATTTAACTAATTCTTCAAATATAAATTTTTGAGTTTTCGGTTAGCAAGTTAATGGCAAGGTGAAGTAGTATTATCTAATTAGACTAACTTTTTTAGTTTTCATAGAAGTATGAGGACCAAAAATTGACAAATTAAAATAAAGAGACTTAACTTTTCGGTTTTTGTTGGAATTACTAGAATTAAGGATAGATTACTAGGAGATCTTCTGTAAATAGAAACTAATCATAGTTACTGATTCTTAGGATGTTACAGTTTTTTAGGGATTGTTTCCTACCTTAGGATAATTTCTCTCTTTATATTTGTAAGCTACCTAGCAAAAAGTAATTGAATCACTAAATTTCTACATGGTATCGGAGCTCTAGGAATCATTCGATCTCTTTCTTCTCGAAAAATCCCTTCCTAAAATTTCCTCCGTTTTTTTTCACCCATGGGTGACCTCAATGACACCATGTCCGAAACTGAGATCTCACAAATATCTCAGATTGTCAATCGAGGGATCAATCAAAGTGACCTCAATTACTCACTGATAATCACTAGTCATCGACTAGATGGAAAAAACTTCCTACAATGGTCTCAAGCTGTCCTTATGGTGATTCGTGGTCGTGGCAAGTTAGGATATATCAATGGAGACCTCCCACGTTCGAACGTAGCTGACCCGACTTATGCTACTTGGGAACTCAACAACTCCATTGTTATGGCGTGGTTGATTAATTCGATGGAAGGCCATATAAGCCGAACCTATCTCCTCTTCAAGACTGCAAAAGACATGTGGGATGCAGTTAAAGAGAACTATTCTGATCTTGGAAACGCTTCTCAAGTTTTTGAGATCAAACTCAAGTTAAAAGATATTCGACAAGGGACACTCGAGGTAACTCACTACTACAACAATCTGAAAATCTTGTGGCAGGAGTTAGACATGTACTATGATGCAGATTGGGGTGAAGGCTTAGAACACACTAGGTTTATGACTCACCTCAACAACGAACATCTCTATTGAGTTTCTAGCTGGACTGAGGAATGAATTAGATGAAGTTCGGGGGAGAATTCTGGGCAGATCACCCCTCCCAACCATTGGTGAAGCTTTTGCCGAAGTGAGAAGAGAAGAAAAACGTCGTTTTGTCATGATGGGAGAACCCAAACCAATGATCTCTTCTGGAAACCAGCCTACTGAATCTTCTGCTCTCGTCTCCAAAGGTCCACCAACTCAAAAATCACGTGCTGTAAGTGATTCTGGATCAAATAGACCGTTGTGGCCACTGCAATCGTGTTGGTCACTCAAAGGAAAAATGTTTTAAACTCCATGGTTATCCAGATAAAAAACAAAAAGATAAGAAGGCTGCCCTGTTATCCTCCAATGCTGCAGGTGATGATGTGCTCGATGTTCTCCTAACCAAAACTCAACTCGAAAATCTCCACAAGATTCTTAATACCTCTACTGGTCATGGGTCTCTTGCCACTCAAGGTACTGCCCTTAATATTGCCCTTGAATCTAATAACCAACCCTCTTGGATACTAGATTCGGGTGCCTCGGACCACATGACAGGTAACTCCACTCTATTTTAAACCTACCCTCAATTTAGATACTGCTACTGTTCCTCCTATGCCGCAAGAAACTAGCACAATACTACCTGATAACACCACCATTACTGAATAGCCCCCTGATCAAGGAAAGCAGCAACAGCAGGTGCCCGAACTGCAGGTTTATTCCCGACGAAATCGCCGTCCTGAAACTGATACAACAGTGCCAATTACATCTCCAACCGAGGACTATTCTGAAAATGAAGTCTCACCTCCATCACCATCCATCTATCTCCCAATTGCAGTGAGAAAGGGGACAAGGAGCTACACTCAACACCCTATTTCTCGGTTTGTATCCTATGAATATGCTATAAAAACTCCAAAAACTATAGAAGATGCATTTGAATCAGCTAAATGGAGACAAGCTGTGATGGAAGAAATGGAGGCTTCAAAAATAATGGAACATGGGAAGTTTCGGATTTGCCTAAAGGGAAAAAAACAGTAGACTGCAAATGGATTTTTACTACTAAATTCAAACCGAATGGCCATATTGACCGATACAAGGCTCGACTTGTGGCTAAGGGCATCACTCAAACTTATGGGTTTGATTATGAGGAGACATTTGCACCGATTGCCAAACTAAACACAATTCGAGTCCTTCTATCTCTCGCTGTCAATCTTAATTGGCAGTTGACTCAATTGGATGTTAAAAATGCTTTCCTCAATGGGGAGTTAAATGAAGAAGTGTACATGGACTTCCCACCTTGATTTGAAGAAAACAAGGGCCAAGTGTGTAAGTTGAAAAAGTCATTGTACGGGCTGAAACAATCTCCAAGGACGTCGTTCAGTTGATTTGCAAAAGCTATGATGAGCAGAAAGTACACTCAAGGACAGGCAGACCACACCATGTTCTACAAGCATTCGGAACAAGGAAAATGTTGCATTCTTATTGTCTATGTGGACAATATAATAGTGACAGGAGATGATACAAGTGAAATTGGGAGGCTGAAAGAATTTTTTCGAACAGAATTTGAACTTAAAGATTTGGGGAATCTTAAATACTTTCTTGGCATGGAGATAGCAAGGTCTAAAAAAGGTATTTCCATCTCCCAAAGGAAATATGTTCTCGATTTGTTATCGGAAGTGGGTTTGATGGGTTGCAAACCAACTGAAACTCCTATGGAGTTTAATCTCATGTTGGGTACTAATGAGGATGGAGAAGAAGTCGACAGGAGGAGGTATTAACGTCTAGTAGGGAGACTTATCTACTTAGCTCACACTCGTCCAGATATTGCCTTTAGTGTGAGTGTTATAAGCCAATATATGCATGCCCCAAGGGAGAAACACCTAGAAGTTGCATATCGAATCCTAAGGTATCTAAAAGGGACTCCTAGCAAAGGCCTATACTTCAAGAAAAATGATAACAGAAATGTGTAAGTCCATACAGATGCTGACTGGGCAGGTTCTATCAATGACAGACGATCTACTAGTGGCTATTGTAGCTATGTTTGGGGTAACCTAGTGACATGGAGGAGTAAAAAACAATCTGTGGTAGCACGCAGTAGTCCAGAAGCAAAGTATCGAGCACAAGCACATGGTATTTGCGAAGGAGTTTGGATACAAAGACTTATGAGGGAACTAAAAGTTTCTTATACTAGGCCTATGCAGTTGTATTGTGACAACCAAGCTGCTGTCAGTATAGCTCACAACCTTGTACATCATGATCGTACAAAACATGTTAAGATAGATCGTCACTTCATAAAAGAGAAAATACACTCAGGAGAAGTGAGTGTAGATTATATACCTACCAGACAATAGGTTGCAGACGTGTTAACAAAAAGTTTGAATAGAAACATGTTTGAAGAACTTGTTGGCAAGCTGGGTTTGATAAATATCTACAATCCAGCTTGAGGGGAGGTTGGAATTCCTAGAATTAAGGATAGATTACTAGGAGATCTTCTGTAAATAGAAAGTAATCATAGTTACTGATTCTTAGGATGTTACAGGTTTTTAGGGATTGTTTTCTACCTTAGGATAATTTCTCTCTTTATATTTGTAAGCTACCTAGCAGAAAGTAATTGAATCACTAAATTTCTACAGTTTTCATAAAGTAGAAGAATGAAATTCATAATTAGACCAATAACAAACTCCAATTATTCTAGACACAAGGTAGTTACAGTATAATCACAGTAATTTTTTGCAGTTATGACTGCAAGTAATTTAAATGAAGAAATCGGTTCTATTGCAGCAAATAAATTCTGACCAGCCAACCTGTTTAGTAACCAAATTGATGGAAGGCAGACCTTCTAATTCAGCAAATCATAGTGCTAACTTGTTACAAGTAAAAGAGAAGGCAATCTTACCTGCAGATGCTTATAAACTTTGTGCCTAGCAGCCATTATCAGTCCATCTTCTGTCCAAGCAGTAACCTCAAGTGCTTCCTCAGGGAAACTGTCCTTTTCAATCACGAGGCTGTGATATCTGCCAGCATTGAAAGGGCTGGAAAGGTGCAATAATAGTAAGAACTGAGAAAACCATGGTGTAATTAATGAAAATAAATTGGAAATTGTTTTAACTTATAAAGTAATTTGACAGATGCTTCAAAAGTGTCTAGCAAAAAAGGATAATAACATAAAAGAAAAGGTAGGTTTTGATCAATGCATTACATTCATATGGGCACTAGGGGCCGCAATGAGGAGCTATTTGTGATTAGGAAGAGATATAATTTTATTTTCTTAATATGAGCAGTGCAAAATGCTCAATTAGAAGTGTAATCAAGCCAAGGCGATCCCAAATACTGTCAAGCTGAGCTTGAGCTCGATTTGAAATTCAAAGCTCAATACTCGGCTCGAGCTCAATCGAACATCTATTTTTAACCTCGAGATATAATCGAGCCATTTGAGCTCGAGCTCAATTAAGCTTGTTTACCAATTTTTGTACTCAAGCTTGAACTTGAGCTCGACTCAATAATTAAGCTTAGGGTTAATAATATATACTAAGGGCAATAACATAATTTAATAATATAAAAATATGAAAAGTTCGATAAGGATCGCGAGCTGTTCGAGTCAAGTATTACTAAGCTCGAATTCAGCTCGATTAACTCGAGCTGCTCGAGCTCGGCTCGAAAATTACGAAATCGAGCTCAAAATTTTTTCAAGTCAAACTCAAATAGCTTGCGAGTACTAGTGTCTCATTTACACTCCTATGCTCAATAGTAATTATATACCCTTAAAGACACCATGTGAACTTTAATGATTGGCCTTCTTTGTCCGTAGCTTTATTGACTCCCCACTCTCAAACACCCCTTGCCTTGCCAATCTCATACCTATAATGCTAGACCAAGGCCAGGAAGCAGCATGATGATTTTCATGACAAACATAAAATTTAGTAATAAATAAATGCTGTTCCTTACCTTTCACACATCCCTTTTGCTAATATGAGGTTTTAATGAAGATCAGATTTCTTTTATATCTCTGGTTATTTCAATGGCCACAAAAAATATAGGAAAACAATAAGTACATATTATTTAACTATGCATGTTATGTTCAGCATGCAGTATTGCATGAACAACATATCTAACGTGCAATATAAAGAGCTCTATTGACCTTTTTGAGTCCTAAACAGTTGAACCAGAGATCTAAAACATTGATGAAATTTAACTATGCATGTTATGTGCAGCATGCGGTATTGCATGAACAACATATCTAACGTGCCATATAAAGAGCTCTATTGACCTCTTTGAATCCTAAACAGTTGAACCAGAGATCTAAAACATTGATGAAACAAAAGCTTAGAGGCTCTAAACTGCTTTGTCAAGGAGTCAAGATTGTTTATCTCATATAGAAGTAAAGGGAGGCTCATGAAATGACTCCACAAGACGTAAAGATAAACGAATACATTTAAAATAAAGATAGATAAAACAATAATTCAAAACTAGGATAAAAGATGATAACAAATATATTTGAATCTTTCAAATCCTAAGCGCAAGATTACTGGTTGGTTGAGCAACAATCTTGGATCAATGATGACAAGAAAAATGCTAATGATTGATGGGAAAACAACAATCTTGAGCAACAATCTTGGGAAAAATTCTAAACGATTATATTTAGAATAAAGATAAGATAAAACAACAATTCAAAGCTAGGATAAAAGATAATAACAAATATATTTGAATCTTTCAAATCCTAAGATCATTAGACCCCTGCAAAATTGATGGTTGGTTGAGCAGCATTCTTGGATCAATGATGACAAGAAAAATGCTAAGGATTGATGGGAAAACAACAATATTGGGAAAAATTCTAAACGATTACATTTAAAATAAAGATAAGATAAAACAATAATTCAAAACTAGGATAAAAGATTATAACAAATATATTTGAATCTTTCAAATCCTTAGATCATTAGGCTCCTGCAAAATTGATGGTTGGTTGAGCAGCAATCTTGGATCGATGATGATAAAAAAAATGCTAACAAATGAAGGGAAAAAGGTGAAGTTTTCCAATGAGAATGTTATGATGGTGAGCTCTTATGAGTTATGGCAGAGAAGAACTAAATCAGGAATATTATCAACTAAATTGGAAGCATTGTGATTTTGGATACTATGCAAATTGTGATGTATTTGAGCATGAACCTCACCACTTTGAACTAGCAGACATGAGCCGATGATTGGCTGGTAATTAAGAAAGCCGTTTAGTTGGCTTTGGTGAGCACGAGTTGACATTGTTTCAAAGGAAAAAAAGTAAATAGTTGGAGCCATATGAAAATCCAAGAATATGTTCATTTGAGCAAAAGGGTAAAAAAAAGTATACACCAAGATCAAAAACCATGTCTTAGACAAAGGCGTGTGACATGACTCCCCTAAAAGATAATAACAAATATACTTGAATCTTTCAAATCCTAAGATTACATTATTAGAGAGGTACTGGAAGAAATAGTGGAATTTGAAACTCTTTGAAGTTAAAACTAGAATATTCATAGATTTTATTTGTCCACACTATCCTACCCATCGAACTCTTAAGCCTTTTATCTCTTCCTCCCGCTTCTTTTTCCTTTGAGGATGATTTTGATGCCTTGTCTACTATTTTGCCTTTAAAGTACATAAAATTTCCTCAAGGTTGAAATTTATTATGAGAAAAATGCTGTTAAGGAATATTGATCCTAAAAAAGGTAGAAGAGATCTCAAGAAAAAGAAAATTGAACAAATTGATAGTTTGACCAAAGATGGCACATAAATTAAGCACGCAAAGAATTTTAAAAGGGAAATTATGTCTGAAGAAGTAATATATACTTTGACAATCCAGATAACAAACCGTCTTCCCCCTTTTCGTCATAATATACAGGAGAACTTTTGCCATGCATAACACCATGGGGAGAACGCACTATCTTTCCTGCATTTCGCAATGAAGTCAAACAGATTATTTTAAAATCCCACCAGCAAGCAGCTGAGGTTCCGAGATAAACATTTACAAATATGAATTAATCTCCAATCTAGCTTTCTTAGAATAAACATTGACATAATGTAAAAAAAAAAAAGGGAATAAAAATAACTTATCGCATCCTAGAACACTCACCTCCAAAAGCCTCACCAATGCACTGCAAACCCATACAAACACCAAACAAAGGTACAGTAGGTCCGAGTTCCAAAACCGTCTGCAGTGATATTCCGGAATCTTGGGGTGCTCCTATAAAAAGGTTATAAAGTGTATAACATGCTTAAATATGACAGATTCTTATGCCTCATTTGTTTATAGTTTAAAATGTTATATAGCAAACTATTACCTGGACCAGGAGAGATAAGCACTCCCCTAGGGTTTTTCCTAAAATATAAAGAAAAAGTTGTCATTTATTGAACCAAATCTTTAGAGATTTGTTAAGAAAATAACCTTTAACCACCTGAGAGAGTATCATGTAACACAGCTAAATTAATAAACAATGCCGCTCTTGTCAAAAGGTTAATTCTTACATTTTTAAGTCTTCTACAGTTAATTCGTCATTTCGGAAAACCTCGAAGTAACATCCAAGCTCTCCAATATACTACAAAATTACAGGTAAATTGAGAGGATATTCTGTTCGTAGTCAAGAATACAACTCAGAAAGTAGTAAGAGATTAATCATACAAAAAATAAAACTTTAGAATAAAGAAGAATAAAGCATTTGGTGCCAGAAAAATCTTCAATTAAGGCGACAACTGAATCTGCCCTGTCTGCTGCTTAAAAGGAGAAAGATAAGAGCCAAATGAAGTCGATTCCCTACATTCAATGCCAGATGTCACTGTATTCCCTAATGGACAGTTCCTCAGTGGTTATTCTTGTCGGGAGACAAATCGCTTTTGATAGCATGGTAATAATCTCTGATCAAAAGAATTTGCTGTACCATAAATATAAAAAATTGTCGCCTGCTATTAACTTTCATAGGTCAATATCATCAAACCGAGTTACCAGTGGTATCAAAGATGCTATTGGACTCCTCCCACCATAAGATTATTCAGCAGGAATCACTTTTTATATATCATATTTCTTCACATTTGCTTTCATTTGACAATCATAGCCATAAAAATGTTACATTTATGATTAAGCACCTCAATTGAAATCTGAATCCTTCCCTCGCAAAGAAAGAACTAGAGAATTATAGCAAAAAAAATAAATTTTTTGAAAGAACTAGAGAATTATAGCAAAAACAATAAATTTTCTCTAGACCATATACATACATGCATACATATGAATGTATGCATGTATCTTACCTGATTTCTTATCAGAAGAAACAAATCTAAGCACGACAATACTGGGTTTAATCAGGTTTCTTAACTTCAATTAAATTATCAAGTCTTCCCTATCAATCAAGATATATAATCTCACATGCAATTACAATAATCATATCCAATTATTCTGTTTTCTATTTTTTCCAACAGATTTGTAAGCAACCAATCATCAATTCAGAATAAGTCTTAAACCATAAACAAAACTGAAAGAAAGCAACAGATTGACCAAAGAAAATGATAAAAAAAAATTAAAAGCAATTAATCAAACCTGGCAAAGATTATAAGTGAAACTGTCGTAATTGTCAATGACGACAATGGGATTCTTGCTGTTTTTCTTGCTCTCCAAAACTGACGAGGTTGAGTCCGATACAGCCGATGTTAATGCAGCTTTTCCAACAATCCCCGTTTTCTTTTCCAGCAAAAAACCAACCCCTGTAAAACCAACAAATAAATCATTTGATAGTCTTTACACCAACAAAAGATCCAAAAAAGAGAGAGAGAAAGAGAGAAACTTGATGGAGGAGGGAGGCCGGATAAGCGATGCAGAGATAGGATTTGAAGGGTTTTAGCAGAAAGTGCAGGTTTTGGTTGAAGCAGAGATGATTGGGTTATAATATTAGCTGCCATTTTTCTTGTGGTGAGAAAATTGAGCAAAGATGGCGCGGAGTTGAGTTGGGTTGGGTTGAGTAGAGCAGAGTACAGTTGTTTCAGTCTTCCAAAGAGAATCTGCTCTAAAACTTCCAAGTCCTGCGTTTTATTTCTCTTCTTAAATAGGTGTCATCAAAGACATTGCAAATTGCAACTAGGGCCTAAATGAACCGCGTGTAACGTAGACGTTTTTATTTCTTTCTAATTTATTTAGATGTTTATTTTGAATTTTAAATGTGTTTACTTAAGATAATATATAATTTGGGATTCAAACTTGTCGATTTATATTTAGTTAGTTTCTAAATTTTTTTTGACCTAATTAGTTATTAAATTTGTATTACGTCAATCAAATTGATATCTCTATATTAATATCGTTAATTTGTATTGACATAATATTTTTAGTCAATCGATAATACTATATGATACGTGACAATTTAATTTATATTAGACAATTTATTAAAATATACAAAATTTAAAGAAAATTATGAAAAAGGGTCAAAATTTAATTATTTACCGAAAGGGTCATTTCATCCCAAAACGCGTCCATGTCAGCGCGTTTTGGAAATGCAGCAGGAAAGTGCGTCCACAAGGAAGCGCTTTTGCCACATCAGCAAAGCGCGCCCTCAAAGATGCGTTTTTTGCTAATGTGGCACAAAGCGCTCTCTCGTGGACGCTTTGCCCGTACAACAGTAAAAAAAAAACTATAAAAACCCCCTACCCTTTTATTTTTTTACAACAAAGTCCTTATTCATTTTTCTCTCAACTTTCTCTCAAATTTCTCTTAAATTCCTTGAAACTTCCTCTCAAATTTCACAATAGTCCTTTAATATTTACAAAAAAGCCCTTTTTTAAATTTTTTGAAATATATTTTTTTGATAAATTTTAAAATATTCGATCGTATTAGCAATGGCCAGGGAATTAATTCGTCTCGACAATAAACACATTTTCGTCGATCAAATGACAATGGTAAGTTTTAATTTTAATTTTAATTTTAATTTTTCAATACTATTTAATATTTTTTAAGTTTATGCAATTTTAATTTATAATTTTTTAAACAGTCATAGATCGGGTGTTGCAATGTTATATTCGTAATATGTCTGGTTCGCCATCGCCGTTGATCGACAATTACCTGCGGGAAGCGGGTTTTTGGCACGTGGCCACGATAAGCCGGGAGTGCAAGTTGGACCCGAAGTTAATCAGTGCGTTGATAGAAAGGTGGAGACCCAAGACGCACACTTTTCATCTTCCATACGGAGAGTGTACTATCACTCTAGAAGACATGCATTTGCAATTGGGATTGCCGGTGGATGGGCACGTAGTCACCGGGTCCGCAACTTCTGGTGATTGGGCAGCCGTATGCTACGACCTTTTGGGTGCTATTTCGGATAGCATTTAACGGAGGTCGGATCGAGATGGGATGGTTACGAGACACATTCCTAGAGCTGAATAATGATTCGACCGAAATAGAAAGAATACGGTATGTTCGGGCATACATTCTTGAGATGATTGGAGGCTATTTGATGCCGGACTTGTCACGAAACCTCGTACATCTAAGGTGGCTGCTGAAATTCGTTGATTTTAGAGCAGTCAGTGAATTGAGTTGGGGGTCTGTCTTGCTAGCAAAATTGTATCGGGAGATGTGCGAGGTGACGCGACCGAATAAAGCGAAAATCGGAGGTTGCCTATCACTACTGCAATCATGAGCACGGTTTCGATTTCCATTTTTACGTCCTCGAGTCGACCACCCATATACATTCCACTCATAACGAGATAAATTTAATATTAGATTTTGCAATTATTATGTAGATTTAAAATATAATTATATGCTAAAAATTTATTTAATTAGGTGGAACCATTCGGCTAGTTATGTTGGAATACCTACCTCGCTTGAAGATATACTACTTCTATTAGAGCAACGGTCGCAATCACAAGTAAGTATTAAATAAAATATTTTTTCGTAATAAAATAGTCGTTTCATATTTCGTATTTAGAATTTAGTATTTCGTATTTAGAATTTAATATTTCATATTTAGTATTTAGTATTATGTTATATAACTAATATTTTAATCATGTTAATACAGTTTTAATGGACACCATACGAGGATCCGGCGATTCGGGCAGTAATTCCGAAGGAGTTCTTTCAAAATCCGAACCTTTGGCATGTGAAGGTCCGATTGATCAACTATGCCACCGTGGAGATGCACCAGTCAGATCGGGTTCTACGTCAATTTGGATTTCGACAACCGATTCTCGTAGCATCTAAGGTGCTCGATGATGAGCACAAAGTCGACTTACAGTAGTTGCATAGGATTGGTCAAGATTTTGGTTAACATATATCGAAATGTGGGAGAACCGGTATGATTATATACCTACTCGGGAATCGATCATCGTTCCTGAGTTAGCGTGCGTGCCGAAATACATGTCATGGTTTAGGATCCATGGCAAGCCGTATTTATTGTCAGAAGAGGAGAGGCGACAGCAACTTCGTAAACAAAGGGAGCGACGGGGCCCTTTAAATCCAATGAGAAAGGGTGATGAGACGAAACCATCAACAGCGCTGACAGAACCACCGGACCCATCAACAGCGCCCACACAGTCATCGGGCCCAACATTTCAGCCGACGACACCCACATCACAGCCTTTTCAGATTATGCCAAGTGCGTACCCTAACACTTATATGTATCCTAACCTTTATATGTTTCCTTTTCTCAGTCCCACGGCAGGTTGGAATGCATGGCCCGGATCGAGTCCGTTCCCGACTACTCCGACTGGCCAGCCGATCTTGAGGCCGCCGTCGCATGAGGGATCGCACGAGGCACCGTCGGGGAGCTCTTCTTTTTACCAGTCTCCTTCGCCTTATAGGATTCAGACACCCCCACCATGGTTTATGCAAACACCTCCGCAGTCATTATTTTATCAATGTGGGTCATCCTCCCAACACCCACAACTAGACCCCCTGTCGGAGAAACCAGAATCCCCATCTGAGGTTCCACAACCCCCGCCGGAAGCTAGAAGAAGGAAGAATCCAAATGTAATCCGACCACCCCATGTGGCATTGATTCGACCACCCCATGTGGCATTGATTCCGATCGCCTTTTTTATATTTTTTATTATAATTTAATTTTAATATCTTTACTAAAATAAAAGTTATTTTTTATTTTTTATTGTAATTTAATTTTAATATCTTTAATAAAATAAAAGTTTTTTAATTTTTTGTAATTTAAATTTAATATCTTTAATAAAATAAAAGTTATTTTTAATTTTTTGTAATTTAATTTTAATATCTTTAATAAAATAAAAGCTATTTTTAATTTTTAATTTAATTTTAACATCTTTAATAAAATAAAAGTTGTTTTTTATTTTTTATAATTTAATTTTAATATCTTTAATAAAATAAAAGTTGTTCTTAATTTTTTTGTAATTTAATTTTAATATCTTTAATAAAATAAATTTTTTGTAATTTAATTTTAATATTTTAATAAAATAAAAGTTATTTATTATTTTTTGTAATTTAATTTTAATATCTTTAATAAAATAAAAGTTGTTTTTATTTTTTTGTAATTTAATTTTAATATCTTTAATAAAATAAAAGTTGGTTTTTTGTAATTTAATTTTAATATCTTTAATAAAATAAAATTGTTTTTATTATTTTTTGTAATTTAATTTTAACATATTTAAATAAAATAAAATTTGTTTTTTTATAATTTAATTTAAATATATTTAATAAAATAAAAGTTGTTTTTAATTTTTTTGTAATTTAATTTTAATATTTTAATAAAATAAAATTTATTTTTTATTTTTTGTAATTTAATTTTAATATTTTTAATAAAATAAAAGTCCAAGTTTTTTTTGTAATTTAATTTTAATATCTTTAATAAAATAAAATTTGTTTTTTATTTTTTGAATTTAATTTTAATATCTTTAATAAAATAAAAGTTATTTTTATTTTTTGTAATTTAATTTTAATACCTTTAATAAAATGAAAGTTGTTTTTTATTTTTTGTAATTTAATTTTAATATCTTTAATAAAATAAAAGTTGTTTTTATTTTTTATTGTAATTTAATTTTTATTTCTTAAATAAAATAAAAGTCCAAGATTTTTTTATTGTAATTTTTTTTTTGTTTTGTAACTTAGTCCTTCTACAAAAGTTCACCATTTTCATCAAGAAATAAATAGAATTTACATAGCCACAAGAGACAAAAATGCTAAGAAGACTATCAACTATCCCGATTTGGACACGAGCGAGATGTATGGCCTGGGTTCCTACACCATCCGCATAACTTCCGTTGGTTGGCCGTTTCTCGGATATCCATATTGTTGCGTATTCTAGTCGAGTAAGGTCGACCTTTTCGTTTGTGTCACAGTTCTCTATCCGGTAACAGCTTATACGGTGCAAGCGATATAGACGGCCACTTACTTTCATCTGGGACTGGTGGGAATTTGTGTCTCCACACGTTATACATGTTTTCTATTTTATACACTTTATCGACAGAGCTCATGGGATCCAGACGGAGATTCTGACAAGCCGCAAGTATATGAGTGCATGGGTAACGAAGTGCATCAAATATCCCACAGTCGCAGGTCCTATTTCTCAAGTGTACACGATATTGCCCGCCAATAATACCTTGGTTCGGTCTGTCAAACTCCATCACACGAAACCATAGGTTGTCGCGATCGTGACACACTGTGTGCATGGTGTTGGCCCGTGCCTTTCCCTTGTTAATTTTTCGCAAGACCTTCGCGCACCATACATGGCCTCCTTGCATTTGGCCTTTATAACTTGCTGTTCGTTTCGGAAATAGTACCGCTAAACGACAAAATGTCTCTCGCACAACCGATATTATCGGTAAATGACGCGTTCCTTTTAGAATAGAATTTATGCATTCATCCAGGTTTGAGGTCATATGACCATATCGTAGGCCGCCGTCGTATGCTTGTGTCCACTGTTCGAAAGGAATATTGCATAGGTAGTTTGCACCTTCTTCGTTAACTGATCGCAAACTCTCCAACATCTCGTGAAAATGGTCCTTATTGATCTCGTACCCTGCCAATATAAGTTGATAGTGAATATTACATACCACTCTTCAATTAAGAATAAATTGAATATTACAAACGAAATTATATTAATAGATATTACATACCCATATTGGTCACTTGTCGTCGTTGACTTGTAGATCGATGTTGCTCGCGGTAGTTGGATGTAACATGCCTTAGGCAATATCGATGGTGTGTACGATGCCACAGGCTTCCCTGTCCCTCTATTATGGCTAGTATTTCAGGGCCCCGATCTGATATAATGCATATATCAGGTTGGGGGCAAACATGCCTTCTTAATCTAGATAGGAAGAAATCCTATTCATCAGCTGACTCCCTCGGTGTTATTGCAAACGCAATTGGAAAGATTCTTCCACTGCCGTCTTGTGCCACAACTAGCAATAGTCGATGCCACACATAAATGTACCGTCAATTTGTACCAATGGCTTGCAGTATATAAATGCGTCTTGGCATTGCTTAAATGTCCAGAACAGACGCTTGAACACTTGGCATCCACGGAGCAATCGATCGTTGTAGTATGCTGGTTCCGTTTCAAGGCCTGTTATACTGCTTTGGGACATATCTCTCCAGCACTTGACACCACTACCACACTTTATTATATGAAGCGTCCCACCGACCATGCAACTTTTCCAACGCCTTCTGTTTGGCTATCCAAGTCTTTTGGTAAGAGGGCGTGTACCCCAATTGGCTACGAATATTGCCAATTAAGGCCGGAACTGTAGTCTTGGGATCCGCCTTCACCGTCGGTATTATTAAGTCAGCCAACACTCTGAATCCATCTTCGGATGATCTTGTGAAACACCTATCAACGAAGTACGTTAAATAATACAATATTACGTAATATTAGTATTATTCAAAAACCTTGAACACCTAGTGATACTGTACTGGCAAGACATGTATGTGGACCTTTGTACTTTTTGATCTCCCACAAGCCTATCATTTTTCTCAACGAGGCCATGATTTTCCATGAACATGTACCGTCTTGCACTGCACACTTCGCATCGTACTTATCAAGTTTGGATTTAACCACCTTGTAGTTAACCTCGTTCTTGATGCTATATTGTTTCAATGCACTAAGAAAAGTATCCTTGTTGGAAAACTCTTTACCAACTTCTAATTCGCCCGAATCCAACGACAAACTTGTACGGTCATACATTCTGTGTAGTAGTTCAGGAAGCTTCAATATATCGTCTTAAGATAGATCGACATTATGCATGTGGGCTGAGGCGAGTACACCCTGAATAGTGGATCTTCTTTTTCTTCATCTGAACCGCATTTAACATCTTCAGGTACGATTGGAACAGCTCCGGTTCATAAAATAATGCAACTTCTGCACCATCGAGCCCGGGCTCTCGAGGTAAACCAATATCGAACTCATCATCCGACCCACCATCATCTACAATGAACGAGGGCCCCTCGCCGGTGGATGTCGCGGGGAGTACATTATCCATTCTTAAATAACTTTCGTAACGTTCCCAATCATATGTGGATTTCTAACCACTAGAAGTTGATGATGTTCCCCAATACGTATTTCTAGCATCGAACGTCAAAGGAAGAATATACATGTCCCATCCACCAACCGAGTGTCGTGCAGGGATTGCATTTCATACTACCACCAAACACGGACACTTCCGTATTCTGCCTCTCACTAACAGAGTGTCGACTTGGGGTCGTGTATTCCCCTCGAACAGTAGTAGATGTTAAAGTCAAAGGAAGATCATTTGGTGATGAAAATTGTACATATACCTCAAGATAGGGTGATTCACTGGTAAGATGAGTCTCTACCATTGCCTCCAATCTCCAAGGACCTTTGATGTCGAATGAGTCATATCTCACCGGATCAACCGAAGCGCAAAATTCATACTTAATAGACTGAACTTTCATTAGCGTTGTTCCGAAAATTTTACGCCTAATTCTTTTGCAAAGTTCTGTCAAATCTATGTTCTAATTAAAACTCAGTCGCGCTGTGTTCTCCGATAAAAAACAACACCATTTTCGGTGTCACAAACCTCACCATCATAGTAAATAACAGCATTAATATGTTCACTCATCTTCAGTTTCTATTTTACTTTTACCTCAATTTCTGTTATGCAACCTGAGAATGAAATTTGGCTGATTTATAGTCTAAGGATTGCCAGAGACTACTGTAGCAAAAGAGCGTTTAGGTGGGAGCTTTTTTCAGTACTCTTAATGACAATGCATCCTGCTTGAAGCATTTTGGTCACTATTTGTTCAGAAACGTCTTCTCAAAATTATTTTACCAGATACTACTATAGCAAAAGAGTGTCCACGTGGGAGCTTTTTTCAGTACTTTTGCTGACAATGCATCCTGCTTGAAGCGTTTTGGCCACTATTTGTTCAGAAACGTCTTCTCAAAATTATTTTACCAGATACCACTGTAGCAAAATAGCGTCCACATGGGAGTTTTTTTCAGTACTCTTGCTGACAGTGTATCCTGCTTGAAGCGTTTTGGTCACTATTTATTCAGAAACGTCTTCTCAAAATTATTTTACCAAATACTATTGTAGCAAAAAAGAGTCCACGCGAGAGCTTTTTTCAGTACTCTTGCTGACAGTGCATCCTGCTTAAAGCGTTTTGCTCACTATTTGTTCAGAAACGTCTTCTCAAATTATCTTGCCAGATACAACTATAAAAAAATTCAAATAATTTTTATTTTGCTGATATATTTTTTCACAACCCTAAACTTAAAATTATTCTAATTAATTAACCCAAAAATCTAATCCATTAATTTCCACCTAAAAACCATAAACCCTAAGACCCTAAAAATCCCTAAATCGTAGCCCTAAAACCTTAAAAACTCATACCCTAAAACTAAAAACAACAGAAAAACCCATCGGGGGGTGGAGGGAAAAAGCGCGTCCACGAGGGAGCGCTTTTGCCACATCAGCAAAGCGCGCCCTCAAGGACGCATTTTTGGCTGATGTGGCATAAAACGCGTATAACAGCCTGGTTTAGACCCTAGTCCGAATAGTGGTTTCGAGACCATAAGTTTGAGGTTAAAATGTTAATTTAATGTTATTTTCTGTGTGAATAGTATGTGATATAGTCTGTGTGAAAATTCTGTGTGATAATTTGATCGTTTGTGTGTCGAATTAAGAGAAATAGCTTAATCGCATAAAAGGTAAAAGTTCTGTGCTGATTGTTAAAGTGTTTATTTGTCATGGCTTTATAAATGAGAAGCCCTTATATTGTTAATAAACCACTAAAAGGATGGATAGACAAAAATGGGCTTTAGTGGGTGGAAACTTAAATGAATTAATGAAGGGTAAAATGGTAAATGTGCATTAATGTTAATATAATTAACATAAAAGAAAATTTGATGGTCATTATCATCTTTATCACCACCGAAAATTGAAGTAAAGAAAAGGGTTTTAAGCTTTGTGAAGTTCGGCAATCAAGTTCTTTGATTCAAGGTTAGTTTTTTTTCGGTTTTTAAAAATTTCTACGTTTTTGTAATCGTTGCTTTGTACTCTAGCTAGCCCATGCTTTAATTTTAGAAATTGATAGAATTTTGATGTGCCATTGATGAATATGTGAGCTTTGTAATGTTAGTTGGTGAAATATGAAAGCTTGGTGTTGGGTTAACATAGTTTGTATTGGGATTTTTTATGAAATTGAGTATTTTGGGCTTAATTGTGAAAAGTGTAAATTTAGGGACTAAATTATAAAATAAATAAAATGTATGGGCTTGTATTAGCATGGGAAGAATTCGGCTAAGCACATGTGTATTGAAATTTGGTGTATTTTGTGATTTTATGAATTAGGGACTAAAGTGTTGAAATGTGAAAATGTGAGGGCTATTGTGTAAAATGCCCTAAATATATGTGTTTGGACTAAAATGAATGATTTGATGATTGAATGAATTGAATTTGAATGTGTATAGACCAAGAGAGGAGAAGTTCGGATCAAGATCGAGGTAAAGATAAAATGCTCGATTAATCGACCGTATCGATAGTTCGACGTCCGAGGTAAGTTCGGATAGGATACATACTACTGAGATATATTTTAGCATTATGAAATGAATATGAATTTGTGTATGAAAGTGAGTTGCTATGTGCAAGATTTTAGTTGATGGTACTAAATGTGCGAAATTGAAATCGAAATAGAAATAAATAGCACTGTGTGTGCGATGATATGAAAGCTTCGGCTTATGGACCTGGCACTGTGTGTGCGATATCGAGATAAGTCAGTTGAAAGATTAAGCACTAAGTGTGTGATGACGATTATGATCCGATTATGAAATTGGCACTAAGTGTGCGAAATAATCAAAAAGAATAGTAAAGGTTGAACGAGAGGTAATATCAAGTAATTGGGTAGCATGAATGATGAGTAACTATGTATTGGTCAAGGTACGTTTGAACCTAGGTGGTTGATGATAGCCTTAATAGTTAAATAAATAGATACTTGAGCATATGGTTAAGATTGATGATGAACCTAATTGTACAACTTATCTATGTGATGATTTAATTGTGTATGATGTGGTATTATTGAGTAATATGTATTAAATTACGAACTTATTAAGCTTTGAAAAGCTTACTGTGTGATTTGTTTTTCTGCTTTGCAGTGTTAGTAAAGCTAGCTCGGATTTTGGGATTGTCAGCATCTCAATCACACTATTGGCAATCTATTTTGGGGTATTTTGGAAAGATGTACATAGTTAAATATGGCATGTATAAGCTAGTTATTTGAATCATGTTTGAGATTTGTAAGTAGCCATGAGATGTGGTTAGATATGTGATAGTTTTTGGCATGAATGACTTTGGTTTATATGATGCATCTTTTGGTATGGATTGTGAGTTGAGAAATTGACTTATGGATGGAAATTTTGGTGATGGTATGATACTAGCAGGAATAAGTGAAATTGGGAATAAATTATGCTTATGATAGGATAAGTTTTGGTATTAAATTTGGTATGAATAGAATTGGTATTGAATGCATGGTTTGAATGATTATTTTGGTATGCTTTTGGGTAGTCATAAGTGCATGAGTTGTTTTGGTAAATGTTGCTTGTAGGTATGACCCATTTGGGTGGCATTTTGGTCTTGCAAATGACCTATAATGTCACACGGCCATGGCACACGAGCGTACCTAGTGACCATGGGGTAAAGTCAGTAGCTTGCTTAAGGGCACACGGCCATGGCACACGGGCGTGCCTAGAAGCCGTGTGAGAAAGTCAGTATATTGCCTAGTAGTGCACGGCCTTAGCACACGGGGGTGCTTGGTAACCGTGTTGCTTTGGTAGGATTGACCACGGTAGGGTACACTGGCGTGTTTGGTGGCCATGATGAGGAATCAGGTTCGACCACGGGGAGGACACACGGGTGTGCCTAGCAGCCGTGGAGGGCACACGGTTGGCTCCCACCGGCGTGTATCCCCTGTATTTTGGATAAGTTTTTAAGTTTCTGAGAACTTCTGTATGTGTTTCGATTTAGTCCATATCCTTCTCTAACATGTGTTTAAGGTCTTATAAGCCTCAATAAGGGACTATATGTTTATGTTTTGATGTGATATATTGATAATTGACTTTGTGTCGTAAATGGGTTGTTAAATGATTTGATTGTTCGGTAATGTCTCTTAACCCAATTTTGGCGATGATTTTGGGTTAGGGGTGTTACATTTTATTGGTATCAGGACTACGGTTTAGTCTATTCTCAGACTAACGTACTGCGTGTGAGTCTAGCAATATATGCCATATATGAAATTACGATAGTGTGATGAATTCTGACAGTTAAAAATGTGTTTTCATATAGTAATGGATCTCGATCGAGCGATTCTTGTCGACGACGAGAAAGTAACGCTACCGCTTGCCCACTCGAGGATAATACCGCCACATCTAGGCCGAATTAATGTAGTGAGGGAGGAGAGGCTAAGAAAGCCTTTTTTCGAATGATGAGTGAATAGTTTTTGGAATTCGTTCGAATGAATCCGGCTGCTCCACAACCTCCACCCCCACAAGTACCTGTGAGTGAAATGTGAGTGAAAGTCCAACTCCATAGCTAGGGGTAGACCACCTAGAAACACCAGAAATGTGAGTGAAAGTCAGAGAGGGACAACCAATATAGCTGTGAGTTCAAAAGCAAGAGCACCTGCCTGAGCTTATGCTATACGTGCACGAGAGGAAGCATCATCTCCAAATGTCATCACCGATACTTTCACTTTATTTGATATTGATGTCATTGCACTGATAGATCTAGGATCAACTCATTCCTATGTGTGTATGAATTTAGTATTGAATAAGACTCTACCTGTTGAGTCTACTGAATTTGTGATTAGAGTATCGAACCCCTTAGGAAAGTATGTTTTGGTGGATCAGGTGTGCAAGAATTGCCCATTGATGTTTCGTGATTTATGTTTTCCGGTCAATTTGATGTTGCTACCATTTGATGAATTTGACATAATTTTGGGTATGGATTGGCTTACTTTGCATAATGCCATCGTAAATTATAAGAGAAAGAATATTGAATTGAAGAGTCAGAATAGTGAGATAGTTCGAGTTGAGTCCAGTGATATGAATGGATTACCAGTTGTTGTATCTGCAATGAAAGCAAGGAACTATGTGAGAAAGGGTTGTGAAGCTTATTTGGAGTACGTAATTGATACAAAGGTGTCAGAAAAGAAAGGCGAATCCGTGCCTATTGTATGTGAGTTTCCAGACGTGTTTCTTAAAGAGTTGTCGGGATTACCTCCAATTCGAGAAGTTAAATTTGGTATTGAATTAGTGCCGGGGACCACTCCCATTTCGATCACTCCGTATAGAATGGCGCCCACAGAATTGAAAGAGTTAAAGTCTCAGTTGAAGGAATTAATTGACAGAGGATTTACACGAACGAGTTTCTCACCCTAGGGAGCTCCTGTGTTATTTGTGGAAAAGAAAGATGGAACTATGAGAATGTGTATTGATTATCGATAATTGAACAAAGTGACAATAAAGAACAAATATCTATTGCCTCGTATTGATGATTTGTTTGATCAGCTGAGAGGAGCTACAGTATTTTCTAAGATAGATTTGAGATCAAGCTACTATCAGTTAAGAGTTAAAAAATCTGATGTGTCGAAATCTAACTTTAGAACGAGATATGGACATTACGAATTCTTAGTGATGCCTTTCGACTAACAAATGCTCTTGCAGTGTTTATGGATTTGATGAATCGAATATTCAGACTGTATTTGGATCGCTTCGTGGTGGTGTTTATTGATGATATTTTGATTTATTCGTGTAATGAGATGCAACATGCTGAGCATTTGAGAATCATGCTACAAACTCTACTTGAGAAACAATTGTATGCAAAATTTAGCAAATGTGAATTTTGGTTGCGTGAGGTTGGTTTTCTGGGACATGTTGTGTCAGCTATCGGGATATAAGTTGATCCGAGTAAAATCTCTGCTATTTTAGAGTGGAAGCCTCCAAGAAATGTGTCTGAAGTCGATAGTTTTTTGGGACTAGCGGGATATTATAGACGATTTGTGAAAGGCTTCTCGATGATTGCGACCCCATTAACAAAGTTGTTACAGAAAAATGTTAGATTCGACTGATTAGAAAAGTGCCAATAGGGTTTTGAACAGTTGAAGGTGTTGTTGACGAAAGCACCAGTATTGATTCAACCCGAATCAGACAAAGAGTTCATAGTTTACAGTGATACATCGTTGAATGGTTTGGGATATGTGCTGATGCGAGAATGAAAAGTCATTGCCTACGCTTCGAGACAGTTAAAATCGCATGAAAAGAACTACCCAATGTCTGATCTTGAATTCGCTGCGATTGTGTTCACATTGAAGATTTAGCGTCACTATCTGTTTGGAGAAAAATGTCACATTTATACTGATCATAAGAGTTTAAAGTATTTAATGACTTAGAAAGATTTGAATTTGCGATAGAGAAGATGGTTAGAATTGTTGAAAGACTATGAACTTGTGATAGATTATCACCCGGGTAAAGCAAATGTTGTAGCTGATGCCTTGAGTCGTAAATCGTTATATGCTTTGCGAGCTATGAGAAATCGGATAGATCTGTGTGATGATGATGTGGTTGCAGCTGAATTGAAAGTAAAATCGTTGTTTTTACGACAGATATGTGATGCTCAGAAAAATGATAATGAGTTGTTAGCAAAAAGAGTTTAATATGATTCAAATACTGAATCAGAATTTCGAGTTAATAGTGATGATTGTTTAAGATTCAGAGATCAGATTTGTGTTTCGATAAATTCAGAGTTTGATTCAAATGATTTTGAATGAAACTCACAGTAGTCATTTGACTGTACATCCGGAGAGTACGAAAATGTATAATGACCTGAAACAGTTCTATTGGTGGCATGGTATGAAAAGAGATATTTCTGACTTTGTGTCGAAATATTTAGTTTGTCAGCAAGTTAAGGCTGAACATCAAGTTCTGTCTAAGTTGTTACAACCGATTATGATTCTTGAGTGGAAATGAGAGAGAATTACGATGGACTTTGTGCCATGTTTGCCCTTATCTCCGAGCAATAAAGATGCGATCTTGATGATAGTGAACAGATTGACGAAATCAGCTCATTTCGTTCTGGTGAGAACCGATTATTCTTTAGATAAGCTAGCTGAGCTGTTTATAGATGAGATTGTGAGATTGCATGTGGTACCGTTATCCATAGTGTCTGATAGAGATCCGAGATTTACCTCGCGATTTTGAAAGAAATTACAAGATGCTTTAGGCACAAAATTACAATTCAGTACTGCTTTTTATCCTCAAACGGATGGTCAATTCGAACGAATCATTCAGATTCTCGAAGACATGCTGAGATGTTGCATACTTGAATTTGAAAGTATGTGGGAAAAGCATTTATTGTTGAATGAATTTGCATACAACAACAGTTTTCAATCTAGTATCAAAATGGCACCATATGAGGCTTTCTATGGTCAAAAATGTCGAACTCCATTGTATTGGACCGAGCTAATTGAGAATAAGATTCACGGGGTTGATCTTATAAAAGAGACTGAACAGAAAGTGAAAGTAATTTGTGACAATTTGAAAGCAGCATCAGATCATCAGAAGACCTATGCAGATTTGAAATGAAAGGATATTGAATTTGAGATTGGTGATAAAGTGTTTTTGAAAGTGTCTCCGTGGAAGAAAATACTTTGTTTTGGCAGAAAGGGCAAGTTGAGTCCGAGGTTCATTGGACCGTATGAGATCATAGAATAAGTTGGACCGGTTGCTTATAGATTGAGATTGCCATCTGAGTTAGAAAAGATTCATAACGTGTTTCACATGTCAATGCTTCGACGATACAGATCAGACCCATCTCATGTGTTTGCTCCTACTGAGATTGAGATTCAGTCAGATTTGTCGTATAGTGAAGAACTGATCCAAATTTTGGCACGAGAGACCAAAGAGTTAAGAAATAAGAAAATATCTTTAGTGAAAGTATTATGTCTACGTGGGAACCTGAGAACGTTATGAAAGAACAACATCCACAACTATTCACTGGTAAGATTTTCAGGGACGAAAATCCCTAATGGGGAGAGTTGTAACAGCCTGGTTTAGACCCTAGTCAGAACAGTGGTTTCGAGACCATAAATTTGAGGTTGAAATGTTAATTTAATGTTGTTTTCTGTGTGAATAGTATGTGACATAGTCTGTGTGAAAATTCTGTGTGATAATTTAATCGTTTGTGTGTCGAATTAAGAGAAAGGACTTAATCGCATAAAAGGTAAATGTTGTGTGCTGATTGTTAAAGTGTTTATTTGTCATGGCTTTACAAATGAGAAGTACTTATATTGTTCATAAACCACTAAAAGGATAGATGGACAAAAATAGGCTTTAGTGGGTGGAAACTTAAATGAATTAATGAAGGGTAAAATAGTAAATATGCATTAATGTTAATATAATAAACATAAAACAAAATTTGATGGCCATTATCATCTTTATCACCACCGAAAATTGAAGTAAATAAAAGGGTTTTAAGCTTTGTGAAGTTCGGCCATCAAGTTCTTTGATTCATGGTTAGTTTTTTTCAGTTTTTAAAATTTTTTACGTTTTTGTAATCGTTGCTTTGTGCTCTAGCTAGCCCATGCATTAATTTTAAAAATTGATAGAGATTTTGATGTCTACCATTGATGAATATGTGAGCTTTGTAATGTTAGTTGGTGAAATATAAAAGCTTGGTGTTGGGTTAACATAGTTTGTATTGGGATTTTTGATGAAATTGAGTATTTTAGGCTTAATTGTGAAAAGTGTAAATTGAGGGACTAAATTGTAAAATAAATGAAATGTGTGGGCTTGTATTAGCATGGGAAGAATTCGGCTAAGCACATGAGTATTGAAATTTGGTGTATTTTGTGATTTTGTGAATTAGGGACTAAAGTGTCAAAATGTGAAAATGTGAGGGATATTCTGTAAAAGGCCCTAAATATATGTGTTTGGACTAAAATGAATGATTTGATGATTGAATGGATTGAATTTGAATGTGTATAAACCAAGAGAGGAGAGGTTCGGATCGAGATCGAGGCTAAGCTAAAATGCTCGATTAATCGACCGTATCGATAGTTTGACGTTCGAGGTAAGTTCGGATAGAATACATACTATTAAGATATGTTTTAGCATTATGAGATGAATATGTATTTGTGTATGAAAGTGAGTTGCTATGTGCAAGATTTTAGTTGATGGCACTAAGTGTGCGAAATTGAAATCAAAAGAATCGAATAACCTTGTGTAATGATGATATGAAAGCTTGACTTATGGACTGGCATCGTGTAAAGCGATACCGAGATAAGTCGGTTCAAAGATTACACTAAGTGTGCGATGACGATTATGATCCGATTATGAAATTGGCACTAAGTGTGCGAAATAATCAAAAAGAATAGTAAAGGTTGAACGAGAGGTAATATCGAGCAATTGAGTAGCATAAATGATAAGTAACTATGTGTTGATCAAGGTACGTTTGAACCTAGGTGGTTGATGATAGCCTTAATAGTTAAATGAATAGATACTTGAGCATATGGTTAAGATTGATGATGAACCTAATTGTGCAACTTATCTATGTGATGATTTAATTGTGTATGATGTGGTATTATTGAGTAATATGTATTAAATTACGAATTTACTAAGCTTTGAAAAGCTTACTGTGTGATTTGTTTTTCTGATTTGCAGTGTCAGTAAAGCTAGCTCGGATCTGGGGATCGTCAGCATCTCAATCATACTATCAGCAATCTATTTTGGGGTATTTTGGAAAGATGTACATAGGTAATATGGCATGTATAGACTAGTTATTTGAATAATGTTTAAGATTTGTAAGTAGCCATGAGATGTGGCTAGATATGTGATAGTTTTTGGCAAGAATGACTTTGGTTTATATGATGCATCTTTTGGTATAGATTGTGAGTTGAGAAATTGACTTATGGATGGAAATTTTGGTGATGGTATGATGCTAGTAGGAATAAGTGAAATTGGGAATGAATTATGCTTGTGATAGGATTAGTTTTGGTATTAAATTTGGTATGAATAGAATTGGTATTGAATGCATGGTTTGAATGATTATTTTGGTATACTTTTGGGTAGTCATAAGTGCATGAGTTGTTTTGGTAAATGTTGCTTGTAGGTATGACCCATTTGGGTGGCATTTTGGTCTTGCAAATGACCTATAATGTCACACGGCCATGGCACACGGGCATGCCTAATGGCCATGGGGTAAAGCAGTAGCTTGCTTAAGGGCACACGGCTATGGCACACGGGCGTGCGTAGAAGCCGTGTGAGAAAGTCTGTATATTGCCTAGTAGTGCACGGCCTTAGCACACGGGGGTGCTTGGTAACCGTGTTGCTTTGGCAGGATTGACCACGGCCAGGGTACACTGGCATGCTTGGTGGCCGTGGTGAGGAATCAGGTTCGACCACGGGGAGGACACCCACACGGTTGACTCTCACGGGCGTGTATCCCCTATATTTTGGATAAGTTTTTAAGTTTTCGAGAACTTTTGTATGTGTTTCAATTTAGTCCCGATCCTTTTCTAGCATGTGTTTAAGGTCTTATAGGCCTCAATAAGGGACTATATGTTTATGTTTTGATATGATACACTGATGATTGACATTGTGTCGTGAATGGGTTGTTAAATGATTTGATTGTTCGGTAATGCCTCTTAACTCTATTCCAGCGATGGTTTCGGGTTAGGGGTGTTACAAAGCGCGCCCTCGTGGACGCGCTTTCCTACTGCATCCTCCCAAAACACGCTGACGTGGACGCGTTTTGGGAGGAAATAGCCCTTTCCGATAAATAAATAAATTTTTGGCCCCTTTTCGTAATTTTTTTAATTTAGTATATTTTAATAAATTATCCATTTATATTTGTCACGTAACATTATAAAAGGCTATTATATGGCATCATCGGATTAACTAATAGTACTACATCAACAAAGATAATGTTAATGTGAAAATATCAACCTGATTGACAGAACATATAAATTTATAGACCAACTAAATAAAATAATTTTAGACAAGTTCAATCGTCAAATTATATGTTATTGATATTTTAATGAAAGGCAGTGTCTGTATTAGAGAATCTTTTTGGCCTCACTAGTCCGGAAATCAATCCTTGACTAGGGAGTACCGGTTTTTTTTTTGGTTCTGTAACGGTACATCTATCTATACTGTTTTAATTTTATTAATATTTTTCAAAAATATTAATATAAAAAGATATTTATAGATAGCAAAGGAATGATGTTAAATAGATTTCACAAATAAAATATTTATGTAGTAGCTGATTCACAATGTTTTCATAAAAATTTAAATTCTTTATTACTATAATGATACAAAATTTAATTTTTAAAAATAATTTTAATATTATTTATGTATCAATGCACCATATTTAAATCGATGCGACTAAAATTAAGTGAAATAAGATAAATCTATGTAAAATAATAATTACATCAATTTATTAATGAAACCGTAAATGCAACATCAAATACACAATGCAACGTTTGAAATCTGGTCTGATGTTTTGGTTGGTAAGGCCAAACCTCACATGAATAGTATGCAACTCAGGGAGGTTGTGCTCCTTTTTTTTTTTTTGTTGCAATTAAATGATTTTCTTTTACCTATATTTGGTTCAATGTAATGACTGCTATTACAATTCTATTTCGTGAGCTTACCCTAAATATTTGTTCGGTTCAATGGAATATTTTATTACGGGCGTATTTTATTACTAGCCTATCCAATGAAATTATTTTATTTCTATTTTATTTCCTCACCACCTATTATTGATTCGGTGTTAGAAGACCATCACCACAAAAACGCTCCCCACTTTGCCCTCTCCCACAATCGCCTTCATCGCAGCGTCAGCTAAAACATTTTCTCCCTCGTTCCTTCCATATTCCTCTCTTCCAATTTTTCTGCCCTTTTTTTTGCTTTATTTTTCTTTCTCTCAATAGAATTTTTCTTTCCCTCTCTTCCATTTCTTTTGTTGATCTATAAAATTCCATCGATTGTTGGAAGGAGCAAGAGGGTTCTTAGAGGGGGAATTGAAATCTAAATCGAAAACCGAAAATGTTGAGGGTAAACCAAGTGATAAACCAGGCACGAGCTTCGATTTCAAGTTGTCAATACCTCCTAAGTCATGACCCAAAGATTTCCCCTTCACCTCGACATTTCGCTTCAAAACCATCCATTCGCTTCTTCGACAATTACAAGGCAATTCCTCCATCTCCCCCTTTTTAACTGTAAAATACTTGATTTTTTAAGTTATAGTTCTTTTTAACTTTTTGTCTTGTGTGTGCAGCTTGCAAGCAAGGAAAAAATCGAGAAAGAACAAGCAAGACTGTAAGTTTAAGCTTTGTTTGTTTATTGAAATTTTGTTACGTGCTCTTTTTTACGTGAAATTTAATATAAATAATTGTTTTAATTTGATTTAGGGCAGTGCTGATAATTGAATAGAGGATATTTTGATGATATGTCTGAGCTAAAACAACACGGTTGTAAGGTATTAACTGATTTGTTCTTTTTATATACATATAGGCTATATGATTTGCAATTCTGTTCAAATTAGTTCAATTGCAACTGATTTCTGAGTAAAATTAATGTTACTTTCTGTAAACATTTTAATTGTTAGTTTTTTTTTCCTGGCAAATTGCACTGGCAAATAAGATTTTAATTCCCGGAATTGCAGCAAGAAAGTTTCCTGCCGTGGATGTTATATAATCTGATGGTATAAAATCAAAGCTGCCAATTGTTTTTGGTGCAAGTGGCGTTGATGCTAGCAAGTTGGTTGACCCTGAAGCATCTTTAGTCTGTCTATCATTTAGAGCAAACTCTCAGATATGGTTTCCTTTTTCTATGTTTGTTTTGGATTAAATTTATGTATTTCTTAATGATGTTATAAGTCTTCTATTTTTATCATGATAAGAGAATGTTGAATAGATAGTACATTGCTTTAAAATTGTGATAAGAGGCATATCAACGACTCCATGGAAATGGAGGGGTTGGCACTAAATTGCAATCATGAAAACAACAAAAACAAAAGAAACAAAAGATGTTGTTGGTTGCTAACTTTTCTTTTCTCTTGTTTTTGGTTATTGTTGTTGATGATGCATTTTAACTTCTTTTCCTTGTCAAGCTATGGTGGATTCTTGGAGCAAGCCTTTTTATGACGCCTTTAATGAGTCCAAGAGCGTGCGGCTATATGAGGTTCTATATTTTTGCTATTTAACTTTTCATTCCTTTTTGGCATGTGTGGTGAATCAACTATTCTCAGTTTTTTGTTGCTAGAAAGAACTTATAGTTACATGCATATATAGTCAATAATATTAACAAACAAATAAAACAGCGAACAAGCATAGAAGATAACCATGCTGATATGACTTATGAGTTATGACCGTCCTAGTTGAGCTTATAGCTCATCAGATCAGCCTATAATTAATAATGCAGTTGTCCTTTTATTTACTGTATTTGAATGGAAATTCTTGGCAGCTGATTTTATGTTTTATATAAGTTATTTGTGCTTGGAAATTATTATGTGTTGCTAAATGATAATATATTTGCTGTTATCAGGTATCTTTTATAGACTCTTGGCTCTTATGCTTGAATCCCATCAAACGACTGCTTCTTCGATTTATGAGGAAATCTAGTGATGGAGCGAAGGATGCTCTTCAGAGGCATATTGTTTATTCATTTGGTGATCATTATTACTTCCGAAAGGAACTTAAGATACTGAACCTTCTAATTGGGTAATCAAAAGTTTCTTATATCCTAATCAATAACATAACTAATATTCATTCAGTTCTGTTTTGTTAGTCTGAGAAGATGCTTTTTCACTTGTTTGAAGGTATAATTTCCCGCTTGACAAATTTGGTAGAATAAGATGGCAGGGCTATGGTTTGGCAAAGCAAGAAGAGTACATTGATGAATAAATTGTATTTATCTCTTCGATATCGAACCGGATGGCAAAGCTGTTGAGGGAGTATTGTTATGGAGCATTGGGATTTGGTGGACAAAGTAACTAAGCAGATGAATTGGCAATTCCAGGGAAACTTAAATTGGAAGCAAAACTTTTTTATTTTGAGTACATTGATGAAGTCAATTTTTAATCAAATAAATCAAGCTTCATCCGAAAGACAAGTATTTGACTTGTAACACCAAAAAAAAATGGTGAGAAATGATGCACCTGCAACGAGAGAAAAGCATTAACAATTTGTTTGTGATCTATTATTTTGGGAAATTTTTCATTTGTTGGAAGAAATGAAGAGAAGCCAAATCTTGAGCATTTTGGGGTTATGTCATTTGGTATAATTTGTTTGATCATTTCATTTAAAGAAATCATTAATGCAAAACTGTCTCATTAACATTACCTTTTCCAATTTTATAATGTAGATAAACAAACATTTTTTGTTTCTCTTAGTTGAAAAAAGAAAAATAAAAGATTTTCTTTTTCTTTTGGATGCTTTATGGCTTTTTTTTTTAATAAAATTGTGTTTAATACAATTAATTAATTTTAGATTATTATACAGGTAAAAAGTTTTATATAAAATTATGTAAATAACAAATGAAACTTTAGTTGAAATCATAAAATTAAGATAACTTGAGAAGCAATGCATTCAAATAATAGTGTACTATTTTAAAATATAGTAAATAAAATTTTAAATATTTTAATATAATTAAATATAAAAATAATTATATTAAGAATGTTATTAAATTATATTTAATAATAATTATATAAAAATATGATTAAAATATTTATTTATATTAAATTATATTTAATAATAATCTTATTAAAATTTAATACCCATATCTTAAAAAATTCTACTAAAGGTATTATGGTCATTTTAGTTTTTTTTATGCTATTATATATCTATTCCATTCAACCAAACACAATAATAATATTATAGTTCTATTCCAAATAATTAAATTACTAATTATAGTTCTATTCCATTACAATCATATTCTATTCCAATAAACCAAAAGTGCCATTATTTCCAGCTGAAATGGGATAGATAGGTAATAGAGATCTACACTAATGACTGAGGCTTAAGTGAAAGGTGACCTTCACCACTTCTGCTTTTAGATCCAGTACAGAATTTTATTCTGATATTTAGGGAAGTGGGTTTAAAACCTCTTGTCTTGGCCGATGCCCATCTACTATCACATGGACTTGGGCTATTCTGGCACTTCAATAATATTGGTTTCTCGTTTTTTTTTAGAATAATAATAGTAGTTTCCAATATCCTGTGTGGGGTGCATAATTTTATGTATATATTTTAAAAGTGATGAAAATTAAAAATAAAATATTAAATAATTAGATAAAATAAATAAATAAATTATAAATTAAAATGATTGAAAATATAAGGATGTAAAATAAAATAATAAATTCTGATAATGATAATTTCTTTCTTTACTTTCATTTCATTTTTAAAAACAAAAATTTAGTCTGACAAAAATGAAAAATCTATTATACGTTTATTTTAATTTATTGATCAAATTTACAAAATCAAATTACATAAAAAATAATGTTGTAGGACTATATTTGTTATATAACTCATACAACTCCTTTATAATAAATATATTTTCTTAACTTCATCCACTCATTTGATTATTTAATTATTAGATTAACAAAATTCTTGAGTTGTCCATTATATGTTTATATTATTGCGCTATCAATCATTGCTCAGAATATAAATTCTTCTAAAATCTATCTTTGTAGGAAATTCTTAATTTTTCTTCATTCTATACGTTAAGATTTTCCTTAATGATTTGTGATTATGGTAATTTATTATATTTTTCCTAAACTCGCAATAATAATGCAACATATATTGGTGCGTCAAATGCAGTGTATAACGTACCTCACATTGACTTTTTTTTATATATATATACATTTTTGTAATATTCATTTTAAATATTAAACTGTTTAATTTTATAGGAAAAAACATATTAAAAATCTAAAATTTCAAAAATTAATTAAAAAAATGTTTAAGATAAAACAATAACTTTTATAGACCTTCTCACCTCATCATTAATGGTTCATTTTTAATTATTTGATGATATTTCATGATATTTCAGTAATTTTTTATTTTATTAATACATAATTTTGATAAATTTTTACTTTAAATCTTGAACCCTGAATAGTTTAGGGTTTGAGTTCAAATTTATGATTCAAATTTTGGGTTTCAACTTCAAGTTCAAAATTCAAAGTTTAAAGTTTTGGAATTGGGGTTCGAGATAAAAAATTAGCAAAAGTATTTGTAAATATTGAAAAATTTATTGAAATCTCACTAAATAATTAGAAATAATTTCTCCAAATATAATCCATATTTTTAATAAAATGTAAAATAACAATAATTTTAATTATTTTGTAAGGTTGATTGAACTGCGGTTTAGCAGTTGGAAGAATAGAAGCCATTCCGGTCTTGCTGCAAGACGCTATTGAAGGTTTGGTTTTGAACTTTCAGTAGAAGCCATTCCGCCTCTGTTCCTTTTTGTTCAAATGGAAGTCTCCCGCCAAACTGATTCCTTCAATGAAATGAAGCCACTCCGAAAGAAATCGGTGGAGTTTCTTATTCGATCTTCTCATGTAAGAAATCTAATTAATTATATCTGTAAAAGATTAGAACAAAGCTAAAATTACTTCATTATTAACTTCATTTTGCTGTTGTGATTTGAAAGCAACTGCGAGCTTCTCCGATAGTGAAATACAGTGCCTTATCTCTCTTCGCTGATCGATTTCTCCCTTCTCTCACTACGTAAATCTTCTTTTTCCTCGATTTCATTTTCATTGTTTTCTTTTTAAATATTAAATTTTGTTTGATTCTTTTGTTCGCTTTACAGTTTAATAAAAACCAGGAATAAGATAGGAAGCTGGCTTTTACGATCCATGGAAGAGAGCAATCTGCAGTTATTTTCACTTATTTCAATATGGATTTCAAGTAAAGTTGAGTTTCTAGATTTCATGCTCGCTATTCTTCTTTTTAAGAAGTAATTTTTTCGCCGCTTGTTATTGTAGATACACGATTCTCGTGCTCTCTCCGTAAAATGTTTAAAATCGTTGGGAGACGAATTCATTAAGGATCAGCATTTTATCATTAGAGATTTCGTGGAAGCTGTAAGTTATTTACTTCATGGTTAATTTTACGATTTATCTCTCAATACTTTTCATTTGATGATTTAACTTTAAAAAAAATTATTAACCAAAGTTGAAATAATCTTGTGATTGCAAACTTTGAATGATATCTGGTATCATTTGTAATAAATTTATTAACGTAGTAAAACATTTTGCAGGAGGTGGTCTTCCTTCAGGTAAAATCTATGGCTTTAATATAAGGTTATTTGTTCTGGTTTATACGGGCTAGGTATTAAATAAGCTGTTTTTAAATTAGGGTTGACTTGACTTGAATTACTAATTAAAACATTAAAATAAGTTGTTTATATTTTATTATTTTTTTAGTGGCTATCAAATTCAACCAAACATGATCTTTTCTCTTTTTCTTGTTACGTTTTCCGTTTCTTTTTCTTTTTAATGTATAGGTGTTGAATTTTGAAATTGGGATATCAAATGTAGCTTTCATATTCCTTGAGGAGTTTTTTATTCAGTTCAAGTAATATTCTGGTTCCTTTCCAGTATCCAGTTCTACTCATTTGAAGCACTTGAAAAGTTCTATCATCTTAGTATCAAATCTTTTTGGATTTTGCTTATAGGGGAGTTGCAAAGGTTGGGGGATTGGTGAGCTTTGAAGCATGTATGGATGTGATGGATCTTCTTTACGAAAAGGAGGAGACATCACTTCTTTTTAGTGCTCCACGTTCTCTGGCTGCATCAATCTTGGCATGTTTTCAGTCATAGTAAAATAAATCAATAGTTTTCTTTCAGTCTTCAATTTTGTGCTTTAAGAAGAAAATGATAAAACCTATGTTACATTGTATACTCTTGATCTTTCAAATATATGAAAAACTTGAAAAAAAGAAGAAGTTAAACCTATCAGTGCCAGACGCATAATATCTGGTATTCACCCCAATCCAAACAAAATGTACTAAAACCGTTCATTTTGCTGCTGCTTGTTGGCCTTTTGTAGGTTGCTTCATATGTGGTCACGGTCCCTAAACAACAGTGGGAATTTCCAGTTCTTCCCTGGGGTAATTTTTCATTTTTCTCTCGTGCACTACACAAGTTTTTTATTCTTTATCCCCATGTATTTAAATCATTTTCAGATTCAATGTTTATCTTATTTTAGGGATAAGGTAACTAGGGCCTAGGGGTTTCTTTTGTTTGAACATGCCTACAATAAGTCCCCTTGTATTAGATACTGGCGTCATATTAATAAGGCCATAGCTAGGTTAATGCTGCCATTTGAATCGCGGTATTCTGGGGGAGGGGGATTTGGTAGGGGATCATGGCCTTAAACCTAGCGAAGTTCAAATGTGAAATACCATCTACCATCAAGTAGAAAGGCGATTGGTCAAAGCATTAGAATTTAGATTTCGAATTTTGCATAAAATGAGACAACTGTTTTTCTAGATTCAGTGACTAAAAAAGTTGGCTTTAATCACAGTTAAAACTAGTTAGTCCTATTATAGATTTACATTGATGTAGTATACTTTAGATTATTACTCTAACTTCTCCCTTTTCACTCATGTCCAATGAGTAAAAAGCATGTCAGTCTCAAGCGTAAACTCAATTAAATTTAACATTTAAATTTACCATGGAAAATTGCCATATGTAGGCATAAAGCCCTTCGCTAATGTCGTCTACTTTCACCATAAAAAGACGTGTGACCTAGTTTACCATGAACTTCAATCTTGGCATTTTATTTGATAGAACAATCTTATCTTCATTAAATTTTGATCATGTATGAGCATAATCATGATTTTATGTACCTGCTAGAGCATGATTAAAATTTACCAGTTTCTTTTGGTACAAAGAGATTGCAACTTAAGATTAAGTGAAAAAAAATTTAAATGCCGGAATTTGAATTGATACTTATTAAATGGCGTTGTAGACTCTTTGAAAATTTCTTTTACCAAGACCATTTCAGATTTTCAGTCATGCCAATAATGAACTTCCTAAGATATTATTGCTTGATTGAATTCTTCTTAAAAGTATTTTATAATGTAAACCAAAGGCATTCAGTTTTTGAATTAGCATTATGCTATTAAATTTTTAGCACTAAGAAATGTTTTTTTCTCTGTTTTCTTACAGTGAAGTTTGTAACCTCATACAAAGAAGAGGACATTGGTGAAAAGGTCAAGGACATTCTTACGCATGTGTTTGAGCCCCATAGCTAGCCAATGGTTTCTATAGTCAAAGCAGCTTTATAGTATGTCTCCACTCAACTGACAGTAAATAATTTTGATGATTGATTATCCCTTTAATGATAAAACACTACAGCAAAACATACTTTTAGCGGCGTTTTTAGTTGCGTTTTAAATAAAAACGCCGCAAATATTATACATTAGCGGCGTTTGAAAGGAAATGCCGCAAAAAAAAGATCAATAGCGACGTTTTGATAATAAACGCCGCTAAAAATAAGATTTTGCGGCGTTTATTTGTAAAACGCTGCTAAAAGTCCGAACATTAGCAGCGTTTTTGGGAAACGCCGCGAAAAGTCTGAACATTAGCGGCGCTTTTGGGAAGACGCCGCTAAAAGTCTGAGCATTAGCGGCGCTTTTTGGAAAACGCCGCTAAAAGTCTGAGCATTAGCGGTGTTTTTGGGAAAACGCCGCTAAAAGTCTGAGCATTAGCGGCGCTTTTGGGAAAACGCCGCAAATAATGTTAAAGTTTTTTTGGGTATATATGATTGACTGTTAAGGGTTTCATGGGTTAAGGGTTAGGGGTTCTTACATAATTGTAAAATAGATATATTAATTTTAATATATTAAATTAATTATCATTATAGTTTAAGGTTTATGATTTAGCATATATAATTTACGGTGTAAGGTTTAGGAGTTACTATTTTAAATGTTTAGGGATTATGGTGTGTAGTTTGTGGTTTAAATTAAGTTTAGGGTTTCATGGGTTAATGGTTAAGAGTTAGGGGTTAGGGGTTTATGTTGTGTGATTTAGGGTTTAAGAGATATATAGTATAGAGGTTTAGGGTTTAAAGTAATTAGTCTCTGTTAATTTATATATTAAATAATTTATTACATAATTGTAAAATAGGTATATTAATTTTATTATATCAAATTAATTATCATTATAGTTTAGGGTTTATGGTTTAACATATACAATTTAAGGTGTAAGGTTAATTAAGTGTTACTATTTTAAATGTTTAGGGATTATGGTGTATAGTTTATGGTTTAAAGTTTAGGGTTTTATGTGTTTAAAGGTTAATGGTTAAGGGTTAATGGTTAAGGGTTAGGGGTTAGGGGTTAGTTAAGGGTTAGGGGTTAGGGGATGATAGTTTAAGAGTTATGATATAGGGTTTATGGTTTAGAGGTTAGAGTTTAAGGTTTAGGGTTTAGGATTTAGGGTTTAGAGTTAAGGTTTAGGATTTATGATTTTAGGGTTTAGGGTTTAGTGTTTAGGGTTTAAGGTTTAAGGTTTTAGGGGTTAGGAGTTACTATTTTAAATGTTTAGGGATTATGGTGTGTAGTTTGTGGTTTAAATTAAGTTTAGGGTTTCATGGGTTAATGGTTAAGAGTTAGGGGTTAGGGATTTATGTTGTGTGATTTAGGGTTTATGAGATATATAGGATAGAGGTTTAGGGTTTAGAGTAATTAGTCTCTGTTAATTTATATATTAAATAATTTCTTACATAATTGTAAAATAGGTATATTAATTTTATTATATCAAATTAATTATCATTATAGTTTAGGGTTTATGGTTTAACATATACAATTTAAGGTGTAAGGTTAATTAAGTGTTACTATTTTAAATGTTTAGGGATTATGGTGTATAGTTTGTGGTTTAAAGTTTAGGGTTTTATGTGTTTAAAGGTTAATGGTTAAGGGTTAATAGTTAAGGGTTAGGGGTTAGGGGTTAATTAAGGGTTAGGGGTTAGGGGATGATAGTTTAGGAGTTATGATATAGGGTTTAAGGTTTAAGGGTTAGAGTTTGAGGTTTAGGGTTTAGGGTTTAGAGTTTAGGGTTAAGGTTTAGGGTTTAAGGTTTAGGATTTTAGGGTTTAAGGTTTTAGGGTTTAAGACATATGACCCTCAATTCAGAAACCAAAATTATTTAAAGTTTTTTAAACTTTTATACTTCATATTTTGGAATTTTTTGTTTTGTTGCAATCTTCCATCCTCTCTTATTATTTAACTAGATTAATTAAAGTTAATATTTGTAGATTCTAGCAATTTAATCGTAATTTTAAAATTCAACAAAATTAACCCCTAACTTTACACATTAATTTGTTAATTTGATATTTATTATTAAAACGTAAAAATAAAAACCTAAAAACTTAGGAAAAATATATGTATATATATTTGAATGTTTAATTTTATAAAATATATACAAAACTATAAAATATTTATAAATAAATTAAAAAATAATAATAAGTTAGGAATAGTGGCGTTTTTATTAAAAATGCCGGTAATAAATGGGAAACTTGGAACGACACCGTTTGAAGCTTATGTTCAGTGGCGTTCTATCCAAAACGGCAGAAAATGATGTGTTTTATTTGTTTATAGTGGCGTTTTTTAAAAAACGCCGCAAAATCTTGTGTTTTACTGGCGTTTTATGTTAAAACGCATGAATATATTACATGTTTAGAAAACAGCGCCGTTATTATGCTTAGTTTGTTGAGTCATTTACATAAACGACTTCGTTTTACTATTTGATTTTAGTGGCGTTTATAAGTAAAACCCGCAAAATGTTGTGTTGTACTGGCGTTTTAAGTAAAAACGCCGCAAATATATTAACTGTTTGCAAAACGGCGTCGTTATTCGGCTTAGATTTTAGAGGCGTTTACCAAAATGACTTCTTTTTGTTATTTGATTTTAGTGGCATTTTATAGAAAAACGCCGCAGAGGCTTCTAGTTTACTAGCGTTTTATTTTAAAATGCATGAATATAATAATTTGTTTACAAAACGCGCGTTATTCTCTGCGTTTTATAGTCATTTACAAAACGACTTCGTTTTGTCATTTATTTTAGTGGCGTTTATATAAAACGCCCATGAAAGATTCATTTTATTTCAAAACATTGTCGTTTTGTTCCATCTGCTATAACCCTAAACAAAAGGCGAAAGAACAGAGAATTCCCCATCAAATCTCTCCTCAAATCCTTTCCCTAATCCCAAAAATTCCCCAAATTTTCGAAACAACGAACCCTAATCCCTTTCCACTATCTAACCCCGATTTTTTTCCCCAAAATCATACTCAGAATTTCCCAAAATTTTCACCATCGTTCCCAATCTGTTTCCCTCCCCACACTCAAATTCCTTAATCCCAAATTTTCCCCATCGTTCCCAATCTGTTTCCCTCCCCGAACTCAATTTCCCTAATCCCAAATTTCCCCTATCGTCTCCCAATTAGTCTCTCTCCGCAAACTCAAAATTATTAATCCCAAATTTCCCAGTGAGAAGCCCAATTTGTTTTTTTTTTTCGCGGTTTCATGGTTATTCTCGCCGAATAGGAGTTTCAGTCTTTTCTCCCTTTATCAACACAAGTTTCTTAAAGGTAACACTTTCTTTTAATCAGTAATTTGTAAACAGATAGTTTTTTTATTTAGGTTTTTTTTTTCTATTTATATCATTCTGTTTTTTCTTTTGTTTACCTTCTTAATCTTTCTTCGATAGGTTTGACGGCTGGAAAGAAATTGAGAATTCGACAAGAACCGAAATCAAACCCCAGGTATTTGAATATCATTATCTACAGTCTAAAACATGTATTGATTCTATGGTTTATCAAAATCACTTCGGCATACAGTCTAAACCTAGGTTACTTTTAGGCATAACTTAGTTGTATGTATATAACTTAGTTGAAATTTGATATTATTAAGTTATTAAAAATTATTAATCTGATTTGTATATAACTTAGTTGAAATTTGTATATAACTTAGTTGTATGTATATAACCTAGGTTATTAAGTGTAAACAGAAAGTTGTGCTACATGGAAACTGGTTCTAATCTGATTTAGTTGCATCCCAATGAGAACATTGATAGAAGTGCATAACTTCCTTCATCAATACTAAGACCTATAGTGCCCTTGAAAGATCATAGATTTAATTCTCCCTTTAAAAGTTGTTAAGAATCTTGCTAATATAATGTTTTTTAATATAATAAATTTTGTTATTTGTTAATTTCATCACTCTTTTATGTTATATATATATATATATATATATCTTTTTGGATCTGTTTTTGCTAGCCACGAGTGAGGTATTGTTAGAACTTATTAGGTATGATTTGATTGTCAAGTCGATTGGACCATCGATCGTTAGAAGGTTGGTCTGCATGATCTTGTTGTGTGTTGGAATTTTGAATGACAATTTTTTATTTTTTACCATTACATACAACCAAATTCAGTATGCATTTATGGTGAATTCATTAATTCTAAAAGATAAGTGGCTTCTTGATTTTATTACACTTTGGTTCTGCGTTATCACCGAAAAGTAAGTTCTTTCATATCTTAGTTTTACTTTCCACTTGTTAATCTTAGGCTTGGTTTTGTGTTAAAATAACAGCCTTTTATTTGTGCAATCGCCTTTTAGAAATTTTACACTTTCGTACTAGTAAATGCTTTAACATGTATAAAACCTTCTTGCTTTTAGTTAGACATAAATTATTACATATGAATAAAGTACTAATTGGTAACAACAATCTAAAAATCAATCAAACACATAAGAACAACACGTAACTATATACATAGCACTTTGAAAAACACCGAAATGCATGAAATGGTACATAAGCAAGAAATGAAGCAAATATAGAAGAAATTTAGCTAAAGTTTAAAGAAAATGCAAGGCAAAAATAAAAATGCCCACACACCAATAGGATTAGGTCACATTACCTCTTAAGATTATATTTGTTTAATAATTCATTGTTATTTTTCTATAATTGTTTTATATTATTAATATTTTTAAAAAATTAAGTACTTTTAATTTTTAAAATATATTGTAATTTTAAATTTTTTAATAAGATATATATATATTTTGTATTTTCATATTTTCATTTCAAAACCCCAAATTCAAATCTTAAATCCCGAACCTCAAATATCAAGACTCAAACTTCAAACCCCAAACCCTAAATCCCAAACTCTAAACCTTAAACCTTAAACTTTAAACCATAAACCCTAAACTTAAAACCCTAAACCCCAAACCTTAAAACCTAAACACTAAAACCCTAAACCCTAAACCCTAAACCCTAAACCTTAAAACCCTTAATCCTAAACCTTAAACCCTAAACCTTAAACCTTAAACCTTAAACCCTAGACCTTAAACCCTAACACCTAAGCAATAAACCCTAAACCCTTAAACCTTTGAATCTTAATCCCCTAACCCTTAAACCCAAACACTTAAACCCTAAACCTTAAACCCTAAACCCTAACCCCAACTTATAACCCTTAACCCCTAATTTTAAGTTAATATCAAACTTCATAACTTACATAATACTTGTATAATTTTAAGAAAAAGATTCAAAGTATATAGGTTTGAAAACTCGACGGGTTGCCTTATATCTCACTGTTAGATATAACGGATCCTCCCTAGGTGTAACAATGCCACGTATGATGGATCTAAACGAATTACCAAATTAAATATCGAAATAATATAACATTTATTAAACCTCTAACCCTTAAAACTTTGAATTTTAAACCCCTCACCCTTAAACCCAAACCCTTAAACCCTAAACCCTAAACCCTAACACCTAACATGTAACCCTTAACCCCTAATTTTAAGTTAATATCAAACTTCATAACTTACATAATACTTGTATAATTTTAAGAAAAAGATTCAAAGTATATAGGCTGGAAACCTGACGGGTTGCCTTATATCTCACTGTCAGATATAACGGATCCTCCCTAGGTGTAACAATGCCACGTATGATGGATCTAAACGAATTACCAAATTAAATACCGAAATAATATAACATTTATTAAACCCTTAAACCCTAAACCCTAAACCTTAAACCATAAACCATAACCCCTAAACCTTAAACCCTTAAAACTTTAAATCTTAAACCGTTAACCCTTAAACCCAAACCCTTAAACCCTAAACCTTAAACTTTAAACCCTAAACCCTAAACCCTAACCATTAACCCTTAACCCCTAACATATAACCCTTAACCCCTAATTTTAAGTTAATATCAAACTTCATAACTTACATAATACTTGTATAATTTTAAGAAAAGATTCAAAGTATATAGGTTTGGAAACTGACGGGTTGCCTTATATCTCATCATTAGATATAACGGATCCTCTCAGGTGTAACAATGCCACGTATGATGGATCTAAACAATTACCAAATTAAATACGAAATAATATAACATTTATTAAACCCCAAACTCTAAACCCTAAACCCTAAACTCTAAACCCTAAACTTTAAACCCTAAACCCTTAAAACTTTTAAACTCCTAACCCTTAAACCCTAAACTCTAAACTTTAAACCTTAAACCCCAAACCCTAAACCCTAACCTTTAACCCTAAACCCCTAACATATAACCATTAACCCCTAATTTTAAGTTAATATCAAACTTCATAACTTACATAATACTTGTATAATTTTAAGAAAAGATTCAAAGTATATAGGTTTGGAAACTTTGACGGGTTGCCTTATATCTCATTGTCGAGATATAACGGATCCTCCTAGGTGTAACAATGCCACGTATGATGGATCTCAACGAATTACCAAATTAAATATCGAAATAATATAACATTTATTAAACCTCTAACCCCTAAACCTTAAACCCTAAACTAAGTTGACGATTAAATTTCATAACTTACATAATTTTCCCTTATGATCAAACTTCATAACTAAATTAAGTACTTGTATAATTTAAAAAAAAAAGGATTCAAAGTATATAGGCTGGAAACCTGACGGGTTGCCTTATATCTCACTGTCAGATATAATGGATCCTCCCTAGGTGTAACAATGCCACGTATGATGGATCTTAAAGAATACATAACTTATCTAATTTTAAGATCAAATTCCATAAATTACATAAGTTGACGATTAAATTTCATAACTTACATAATTTTCCCTTAAGATCAAACTTCATAACTTACATAGTACTTGTATATTTTTTAAAAAAGGATTCAAAGTATATAGTCGGAAACTGACGGGTTGCCTTATATCTCATTATTAGATATAATGGATCCTCCCTAGGTGTAACAATGCCACGTATGATGGATCTTATAGAATACATAACTTACCTAATTTTAAGATCAAATTCCATAGCATTATTTACATAAATTATTAATTAACAATTTAGCAGTATAATTTATTGTCAACTTTAGACTTCAAGAACTACTGAAATGGATAGGAGTTGGATGAAATTGTCAAGGTAAAGCAATTGGCTATCGAAATGGAGTAGAAATTTTTTGAATTTCGCATTTCAAAATGCAAGCCAAGAGAATATGATTCTTTGCCTGTAAGAAGTGTTGCAATATTAACGGCATTATCGTGAAGTGGTCTCGAACATCTAGTTGTTGATGGCTTTGTCCGGGGTATAAAATATGGTTTTTCATGGCGAGTCTACATCTAGTGGAGCATATTCATCGATGAATGCTGGGTATTCTCATAGTGCTTTCAATCGAATGTTAGTGAGCGATAACATGAAAAACATGTTGCGGATGCTTTTAATATCTTGATGATGGTTTGGTCATTTCCACCGACTTGGGTGCAACCGATGATCATAATTTTGGAGGAAATACTTTCACCGAAGGGGAAAGAAGTGTACGGATGAACGACCAAATGAAAAGCGGCGAGGTTCTACACGTTACTTGGTGAAATGAATGAAGAAGCGTATGAGGATCAAAATTTTCCAAATTGTCATTCAGATTTGTTTTTTCACTTGAAATGTTTGGGGGTGGACCAAAAACTTCGTTGACAATCTTGTTAGAGTTTACGCAAGAAATGTTCCGTTGCAAAAATCCTCGATCTTCCAAAGACATGAAGAAATTGATAAAGGATTTGGGCCTTGGATACAACAAAATTCACGTTGCCCAAATGACCGCATGTTGTATTAGGGCGATCGCATAAACCAACAAAGGTTGTCATGTATGCGGCCAATCCCGTTGGATTAATAGAAATCTGAGAGGGGGCGATAACGAGGATGAACACGGTACACAGTCAAAGAAGCAGCTAGTTAAGATTTTGCGGTATTTTCCCCTTATACCGAGGCTTCAACGACTTTTCATGTCGTCGAAGACAGCCAAATCAATGACGTGGCACCGTGATGGACGAACCGATGATGGGTTGTTAAGACATCTTGCAGATTCTTTAGCTTGGAAATATTTTGACTCCAAATTTCGAAACTTTGCAAGCGATCCTCGGAGTGTGAGGCATGGACTAGCATCCGATGGATTTAACCCTTACAAACTTATGAGCACAACGTACACTACTTGGCCTGTGGTGCTTGTTCCCTACAATTTACCTTCATGGGTTTGCATGAAACAATCTTCTTTTATCTTGTCTATGATTATACCTGGAGAGAAAGGGCCGGAGAATGATATTGACGTCTATTTGCAGCCACTTGTTGACGAGTTAAAACAACTATGGGTTGGTGTTCGGACATTTGATGCAATGAGAAAAGAGAACTTTAATTTACGTGCGGTATTAATGTGGACTATTAATGACTTTTCGCTTATGCTAATTTATCCGGTTGGAGTACTAAGGGATGTTATGCTTGTCCGTGTTGTCTTCTGCAGAACATGTTCATAATGGTTATATAATGGGAAGAAGTTTTCTTACATGAGGCATCGCTCGGTGGTTACCGAAAAATCATACATTTAGATTTAAGAGTGCTCGTTTGATGGTATGAAGAGTTCGATCACTCCTTCACGCAAATTGGGATCCGAAATATTGTTAATGTTGAAAGATATGAATTTCATTTATGGAAAGATAAATCAACCGCAAACCCGCATAGAAATAGAAGATCTAGGGATGAATCGATGATGGATCGATGAAGAGGATGATCCTAATGAGGCGGACTTGTGGAAAAAGAAGTATTTTTTCGAGTTGCCTTATTGGGAGCATCGATTTTACGCCATAACCTTGATGTCATGCACATAGAGAAAATATCTGCGAGAACATCATTGGGACTATTTTGAATGTCGATGGAAAATCGAAAGATAATCTTCGAGTCGACTTGATTTAGTCCACATGGGAATTCGGCGTGAGCTTCATCCCCGAGCACTTAGAATATGAAATATCGGTGTCACCGCTATTTTTTCAATGTCGAAGATGGAGAAAGAAGTGTTCATACGGTGTTGAAGGATATAAAGGTCCGGATACGTATGCATCAAATATATCGCGATGTGTGAGTCTTAAGGATCGAATATTATATGGCTTAAAATCGCATGACTATCACATATTGATGCAAGACTTCATCGCCATTGCTATGCGGTGTTGTATGTCAAAAAGGTGACTCGGCTCACGTAATTGAACTATCAAATATAATGAAAGGCATTTGTGGTAAAGTTTTGAATGTTCAAGAACTTGAGAGACTACAAGATCGAGCGCATTAACTTTATGCAATCTGGAGAAGATATTCCGCCTTCCTTCTTCACTATCATGGTGCACTTGTTGTGGACCCGTTTTCTATCGATGGATGTATCCCATTGAAAGGTCTTACTTTATTTGCAAAATATTCATTCATTCATTTAAATGCCTTTATTTCCAACTTTTGATAATGTTGTATATTGTGTTTAGGTTCCTTTCCAAATTGAAGTCATCTGCTGACAATAAGCGTTATCCGGAAGGATCAATTCTTAGGATACTTGGCGAGGAATGTATGACTTTCTGCTCGAGGTATTTGGAAGATGTTGAAACAAGAATGAATGTACCAAGTAGAAATCTTGGGCTCACAGATCATAATTTGGTGAAACTTATTTATTTCAAAGTTTGGAGAACCGTCGGCGAGTCGAAATTACGAAATTAGGCGATAGATCGTGGGTCCAAGCACATCGATCGTTCTTTTCATCACGATTCAATGGAACCATTTCAAAGTACGTTCTACAATTTGATAAATACTCATCAATTATGATTTGTTTGTCTTCTAACAAAGTAAAACCTTTTTTACCGTAGTGAGTACAAACAAATATTGAGAGCTCGTTCACGATCTCGAAGATTAAATCGACGAGAAATTAATAAGTTGTTCGCAGAATCATTCCATGAATAGTTAAGCCAAATGGTATGCAATTTAAATTTTCATTGACAAGTAATAATATTTTCTCATAACATTCATAATTACTCGATTTACTTTTCGACTCAATAGGTTTGGAGTCGGAATGAAGTAAATAGCGACATTAAATGGCTTTCACAAGGTCCAAGCGAGAATAGTTAAAGATATAGTGGCTTCCTCATCAATCGGATACAAATTTCATACAAGGTATCGCGAGATTGAGGAGAACCCAAAATTGCGAAATTGTTGTTAATTCTTCGATTACAAGTTATGCTAGTGCTAGAGACGGTAATCCGATCAAGGGAATTTGGAATATTACGGACTTATTATCGACATCATTGAGTTGGATTATTACGGTAAATGCAAAGTTGTCCTATTTCGAGGTGATTGGGCTGATGTGAATACATTTCATGAAATTAAAAACGATCAATATGGCTTTACAATGGTGAATTTCTCTCGATTAGTTCACACCGGAGAACAAGCGATGGACCAGCCGTATGTTTTTCTTCTCAAGTTAAACAAGTTTTTACTCGGAAGATCCAAGCGATGAGGTTGGTACGTTGTACTTGAAACACCCCAGAGACTTCTTCGACATTGGCGGTGGAAGTAGAGATGACATAGTTAAAAGATCGAAACTTTGCCTTTTCGAACAAGACTTAAGCGAAAATATCCCTAGTACTAGTCAACAATTTCAATGGGTTCGTCAGATGTGGACGAAGATATTTACTGAAATATGATGTAGTAAGATTTAACGATTTATTATTTATATGTAATATTATAATTTTTATGTTGGTCATGTTATATAATTTTCATGTGTATTGCGGAAAAATGCCTAGAAAGGCGATTATTAGATTTAAATATTGTCCGCGAAACTCCAAATCCGAAGAAGCTAATAGTAGTGAACAAAAAATGTTGTTGGATCTTCTACTCTGCGGACATAGATGACGAGCTTGGAGAATTTGAAAGTAATGTTAAGTTTATTTTACAAGCATGTTGAATTTTATTATTGATTCATTTTCAATTTTAATATAATAATATATCATTTTTCAAATTTGAAGGTGGTGGGACGCAGAGAGGTCGGGGACGTACATTACTTAAAGATTTATACGACTTAGAGCCTAACGATCGTGTTAAAGTAAGGAGAAACAATGATGGTCACTGTTGGATCTAAAGCTCATTGTTAGGAGGCTATTTGGGCATTTTAGCACGAAATCCCAATATGTTGCCCATTAACTACGAATCATGGCATCACATGCCTGATGCCAACAAAAATCAGGCCCTCGAAAATATTAAGGTAATAAAACGTGAATGTAATTTATAATACTTTAATTTAATTTTCATTTATATTAACTTTTTATACTTTTTTCTTCAGGGTAGATTTAATTTAGAGGTCTCCGATGACTATGTTAAGAAGACATTGGGTAAAAAATGGAGAGACAATAAAAGCACGCTCAAAAAACAATATTTTAAGAAAGACATAAGCCTCGACGAAAAATTAAGAAATGTTCCACAAGGAATGTTGAGGTACCAATGGGAAGATCAAGTTAGATTTTGGAATTCAAAAAAGGAGAGGTATTACGTACATCTAAAATCGTATAAATTATTTGGTTTATAGTATTTACTATATATAGAATTCAAATTGCATTATGTAGGATCGTGAGCGAGTTGGAATAAGCAAAGTATGAAATGTAAATTCACGCATTACCGCAGAGTTCTAGAAGTTTTGCTTGTGTAGTGACGGCGAGGTATTATAATTTATTAATTACGCCAAATATTAATTACTTTATACTATTAAATTATATTTTTTACGCTAAAATGTAGGAAACTTGATTGGTCAAAAAGTTGGACGCGTTGACTTTTTGACATTACGATAGAAAGAAGGATGGATCTCCGATGACATCCAAGTCGCGAAATTTTGGTATATTTACTTAATAAAATTTTATTTTTATAAATATTTCTACCGTTTAATTATAATAGTTTAATTCATCGTTTATAGTTTTGAATTTATAATGTTCAATTATGTTGCATTCTTTCTTATTTATATATTTCGTTTCTAACTCTTTCATTGATTTATTAGGATAAACTAAAGGAGAAGAAGGTAGAGTATGAAGCGGTACGCTTGATCGATAGTTCTGTTAATCTTGAGGAGATTGATAATGTAATTATTACGAGATGTTTTGGGTCCCGAAAGGTACTGTTGCTTCGATCGATAGTTACGCTAATCTTTAGTATATTTTAATAGAATTATCATTGATGTTTTGGTCTTGAAATGTATGGTCGGGTTCGATTTAAAGGATCTGGTGTTACCCGATCCAATATTTTGATCCGCCTCCCAGATACATGCCTTCCGGTCAATCTCGTCAAGTTCGAGGCTACAAAACCAGATAGCTCGGATGCAAGAAATACAGTTGAGCGAGGCGACAAATTCTTGATGTTCAAAGAAAATATGAAGAACTCCAAAGAATACTTAGAGCGGATCTGGCAAACAAGTAAGGAGGCAAGCAAGATAGCGAGAGAGCAATGATGGCTATGAGGAGGCAGAGGCAAAGATCGATGCTAGCGAGCATAACGAAAATCTGAAGAGCTCTAGCACCAGCTTCAAATGTGATCTGAGATGTTTAATGATGCAGAAACCGCCATCTTAGACATTTAGTTTTTCGTTGTAAGTTTTGACATTATTACATTTAACATTATTGTTACAATATTTTCGATTATCATTCATTTAATTTATTAAATTTCAAGTATCATTTAGAATTAATGTATTGATTGTGATTTTTATGCTAAATTTGTTGTTTTGCGTTGGAATTATATCTTTGTTATTGGTTGGTTTTAGTGCGGGAGGGTATAATATTGAAAAATTTTATTTTTTAAATCAGACAAATTAGCGTTTGTACAAAAGCCGCTAAATGTCAAAAATTTTATGCGCTAAATCATTTTCAGATTCAATGTTTATCTTTTTTAGGTATAAGGTAACTAGGGCCTAGGGGTTTCTTTTGTTTGAACATGCCTACTATAAGTCCCCTTGTATTAGATACTGGCGTCATATTAATAAGGCCATAGCTAGGTTAATGCTGCCATTTGAATCGCGGTATTCTGGGGGAGGGGGATTTGGTAGGGGATCATGGCCTTAAACCTAGCGAAGTTCAAATGTGAAATACCATCTACCATCAAGTAGAAAGGCGATTGGTCAAAGCATTAGAATTTAGATTTCGAATTTTGCATAAAATGAGACAACTGTTTTTCTAGATTTAGTGACTAAAAAAGTTGGCTTTAATCACAGTTAAAACTAGTTAGTCCTATTATAGATTTACATTGATGTAGTATACTTTAGATTATTACTCCAACTTCTCCCTTTTCACTCATGTCCAATGAGTAAAAAGCATGTCAGTCTCAAGCGTAAACTCAATTAAATTTAACATTTAAATTTACCATGGAAAATTGCCATATGTAGGCATAAAGCCCTTCGCTAATGTCGTCTACTTTCACCATAAAAAGACGTGTGACCTAGTTTACCATGAACTTCAATCTTGGCATTTTATTTGATAGAACAATCTTATCTTCATTAAATTTTTATCATGTATGAGCATAATCATGATTTTATATACCTGCTAGAGCATGATTAAAATTTACCAGTTTCTTTTGGTACAAAGAGATTGCAACTTAAGATTAAGTGAAAAAAAATTTAAATGCTGGAATTTGAATTGATACTTATTAAATGGCGTTGTAGACTCTTTGAAAATTTCTTTTACCAAGACCATTTCAGATTTTCAGTCATGCCAATAATGAACTTCCTAAGATATTATTGCTTGATTGAATTCTTCTCTATGAAGCATGGACACGGACACACAATACGGGTACGACACGATACGGATACGGCGACACGGTAATTTTTAAAAAATAAGGGCACGGGTACGGTAGGATACGGCAATAAAAAATATTTTTATTATATATATTTATGTTAAAATACTCAATGTAAATAAAAATATTGATATTTTCATTAATATATAATTAATTCTTTTCATTATAAATTTATAATTATATAAAATAATACATTAATTAATTTTTTTCACAACATTAATTTTTTTTTTTCACACATTAATTTTAGACATTAACTTTTTTTTTCAACATTAAGCATTAACTTTTTTTTTCAGCATTAACTCTCTTTTTATCTTTTTATACAGCCCATTTTTTTTTCTTCCCATTTACTCCTTTTTTCCTTTCACATTTACCATATTTACCTTTGCCTTTCTCTGTTTTTCATTCTCTGCAAAAAAATTCAGCAGACTCCCAGAGTGTCATTTTTTGACACGCTTCAAACAGTGTTCGGTACGTATCCGGCCGTGTCGGCGGCGTGTCCGTGTCGGACATGGGTACGACACCGGTACGAGAGAATTTTGCCGTGTCGGTGCTTCCTATTTCTTCTTAAAAGTATTTTATAATGTAAACCAAAGGCATTCAGTTTTGAAATTAGCATTATGCTATTAAATTTTTAGCACTAAGAAATGTTTTTTTCTCTGTTTTCTTACAGTGAAGTTTGTAACCTCATACAAAGAAGAGGACATTGGTGAAAAGGTCAAGGACATTCTTACGCATGTGTTTGAGCCCCATAGCTAGCCAATGGTTTCTATAGTCAAAGCAGCTTTATAGTATGTCTCCACTCAACTGACAGTAAATAATTTTGATGATTGATTATCCCTTTAATGATAAAAATAAAATTTTAAAATGTGCAAGTTTTCTTGATAATTTAATGAATGCATTAACTATATAATTTACTAAAGAAGTTAGATAGGTAGCTTAGGTAAAAATATTGGATCAACCTACAACCATTTTAACTTTTCTGCTATGTTTTGACTTTTCATTTTTTAAAAAAGTGAATATTCATGTATGATTCTTGTGTTGATTAGAACAATACTGATTGTCTGAACTGTCCAAACAAATTGTTGCAATTCTAAATTCACTAGCGTGTTGTGACAGTGATGTTACTTTTTTTAAGTTGACAATTTTGATTTGTAATAACTTTCATCTTTAATCACGTGTAAAGTAGCAAATAAAGGATCATTGTGCCACAAGGAAACTAGTTTATCTCTTAAGAGTCCTTGTACCATAAAGGTCATCACTTGCTTCGTGGTTAGAGCTTTAATACTGGAAACTTTTGAAGGTGATAGCTGATTGACTTTGAAGACTTGATAAAGGGATATGATAACGCAGATAAGAGTTCTATTAAGAAGATAATATCTGCTATTTTTTCGAGTATAATTTTGAAGAGTTTGAGATGCATTAAAACTAGTACAAGTCTGCCTATAAAAAGAGCTTGGCATCCTCTATTATAAGCACTGATCTTGTGAGAATATCTTGTTCAATTAATATATTGAGAGCATATTGTTTTGTTACTTTTACTTTTTGTTTAATTGATTATTTCCTTTTCCGGGAAGGGTTGTTTGAGTGGAGAGTGAGTACACAGAAATTGTGTAACTTTGAGGGTACAATAATCTTTGGTGAGCTTAGGTAGATTGGATTGGTTATCTAAGGTTATATTGTGAAAGTTTGCATATTGGATTTATTCTCCAGGTAAGGCCTTATAGATTTAGGTTGTTGAACTGAATTGCATAATCGATTTCATGGATTCCTTTTTGCTCATTCTTTACTTATATTTCATTGTTCTTGATTCTCGAAACTCATTATTGAAACAACTATTACAATATCTATTTTGATAGTTCATTAAAATAGTTTCATACAAATTAGATGTGTGCACTTTCAATTGGTATAAGAACTTGACACCAAATGTAGTTGGTGAAATCTAAAGTCTAGTTTACATCCATGAAGGCTATGATGGAAGGTAGCACCATCAAACATCCACCCTTGTTGAATTGAGCGGCAATTTATACCTATTGGAAATCGAAGATGAGGCTTTTATCAAGTCAATTGATGACATGTTATTACTCGTGATTTCTAAGACAAGACAAAAAAGCAACTACAATATTGAGGAAGAAAAGGGATGCCAATTGGATTCAAAAGCTCTTAATGCAATATGCAATGATGTTGACATTGAACAATTCAAAATCATTTCCATATGTGAATCCATCAAAGATATTTAGACAAATCTCTAAAATCAACATGAAGGGAATGCATCAATCTACATGTCTAAACTCTAGATCCTTACTTTTAAATTTGAAATTTTAAGAATGAGTTAATAAGAAACTATTTTTGGTTTTAATGTTCATTTATGTGAAATTTCTAATGAAGTAGCTGCAACATTGTGAGTTCTAAGACAAAAAAACAACTACAATATTGTGGAAGAAAGGGTAGCCAATTTGGAATTGAAAAGCTCTTAATGTAACATGCAATTATGTTGTCATTGAATAATTTAAAATCTTTTCTATATGTGAATTCACTAAAGATGTTCGGACAATTCTCTAAAATCAACATTCAAGGAATACATCAGTCTACATGTCCAAACTTCACATCCTTACTTCCAAGTTTGAATTTTTAAGAATGAATGAAGAATAAACTTTTTTTTTTTTTTTACACTCATTTATGTGAAATTTCTAATGAAACCCTTTGTCTTGGTGAAAATTTCTTTCAAATAAAATTAGTGTGGCAAATACTTCAACTATTGTTAGAAATATTTGCAATAAATGTCATTATAATTGAATAAGCCAAAGATATATAAAAAATATCATTTAAAAAAAATTAGGATTTAGGCTGGTTTTTTGGAGATAGAAAATGAAAATGCATCCTGCTGGACGCGTTTTTAACTTATGTGATTGAAAGCACGCCCTAACAAGTCCTCTTACCCCCAACTCCATTATAGTTTTCAAGGAAGTTGGAAGTTAATGATACTATCTTTAGTGGAGATGAAGAAAAAGATTAAGGTGATTATACCGGAAATCTCCTTAGTTTTTCCTTATAATTATGATCTCAAACTTATGTATCGGCTTTACAAACCATCCTCTTCTGGTGAGGTGGAACTTGAACCTATGATCGTATAACCACCGTCAACTAGACTCTCGAGTTATACTCCAACCCTGACCGCACATTAACATCTATTAAGTAGGAGCCCTAGTTATACTTCAACCTATGACCGTATAAGCATCGCGAAGTTCGAGCCTGAGTTGCAATGTGATGGGTTTCTAAGGCAATAGTTCCATCTCGACATGACAGATGAAATGTATGGGTCCCCGAGCGCCATTGCATCATCGTGAACTCAAACACACCTTAAAGCTAGCACATTATCTCCCTCAAACACAAATAAATCTTTTCATCAAAAAATTCAACACTCAAAAAAAAAAATAGGAGATAATCTTTTAGGGTTGAGGGGTGGTGGCCGAGAGAGTTTATGAAGTAGGGGGAGCAAAACCCCCTTTTATATAGGCAATTGGGTGAGCAAAAATTGAAAAAAAAAGATGTAATAGACGAATATGAAATTATCTCGGGATTCTCGGGATGTCGAAAAAATTATCTTGGGATGGGTGGGCAAGAATTGAAAAAAAAAAAAGATGTAACAGACGAATCTGAAATTATCTTGGGATTCTCGGGATGTCTGAAAAATTATCCTGGGATTTTAGAAAGTTTTCACTAGTTGGGGTGGGAATTGAAAATGGGAGGGGAAAACGTGCCCCATAGGATGCATTTTTAGTTGAAGCGGTAGAAATGTTCATTGAAAGTGCCTTGTAGGATGCGTTTTCAGCTGAAATGGCTGTCATACAAACCGAAAGTGTTGGGAAATGTGCTCATATTGTAGCAAATATGTAATTATTTTCTATGTATTTGAACGATGGATAAATAAATCAAATTAAATTCACATTTCACTATTATACCTTTTGTGTTTCCATCTTTCATGTTTTGCATACATAATAAAATTGTGACAAGCAAATATTAGCTCATTGATTCTCTAAGTTCAAGCTGATGATAAGTGGCATTGTAAGAGCGTTTACATTGCGAGAAAGATAACTTACTTCAGTAGATAATCTAAATGAGTCCGTAATCTCATAAAAGAATCAAAGTGAACATTTGATTCAAACAAATAGAAGGATTATGCCATCTACAATTACAATTAGAGAGATTGCTAGTTTTAGCTATCGGAGTAGTTGACTCAACGGGTAGAGACATAAATGTACCCATTCGAAGAATGATTTGTTGGACTAGACCTAAGTTGAATTAATTCTGAATCTGTTTGTGAATTAATTCACTTGTGATGTTCATGGTATGACTTATCTAAAACTTAAGTTAGTCACTGATCATGCATATGTAACTCATGTGCTTTGATATAAGTGGAGTAGATGATTGAGCCGATAACTGGTATGTTGGGTACATGACTTGTATATGACATGACTTTAGCAATAATAGAATTCATAGCTAGATTAAAAAGTTAACAATATCATCTCATTGGCACTGGGTGGATTGATAAATATAAAACATAGCCACGGGTTGTTTCTTCTCGAATGAGCAATTTATCATAATTATTAGTTGACAATGATCATATTAATAATTAAGAAGACACAATAGTGATAGTAAGATAAAATATGATTGTATTGAATGAATGAAATCTAACTCAAAGAAATCAAGGATATTATATGAGAGTAATACACACATGACAAGGTCATTGGACAAAACAATTGGATGAATTGCTTTCTTAAAGAGTATACATTAAGGAGTTTTCAATCAAGATACTTCTTGTGGACTGACTTCATGATTAAGTAAATTGCGAATTATTGGAACGATCCTTATGAACATAATTGCAATTACTCGAGCCTAATTGTATATGTCCGATTGGTCTTTCTGCTAGCTCAACAAAAGCTCGATTGGATTGAATTTGAATAAAAAATTCTACGAATTTGAAAATAATTTAATTGAGTCGATTTATTCAATGTGGAATTGAATTAGGCAATCTTGAGAATTGTTTAACTAGAAAATTTGATTAAAGAATTATATAGTGATTTTTGGAAAAAAATATTTTTGATAAAGTAAAATTAAATTAATCAAATTAATTAAAATAAATATGATATTTTTGGAAATTAATTTTCAAGTCAGACAATTGGTCCAATAGGTAATTGAACTTAAAAATTGGACCTGAGATTGAAAATTGGAACCGAGAACCAAAAATTGAGATCGAGACCCAAAACTGGTCGAACTGGATCGATATGTGAAATTAAGCCCAGTATATAAAATCAAGTTGATGATCCAACCAGCGGTTAGGTCGAACCGGTCAGGCCATCACTGACCCGGATCGAACCAACAACGCCTGAATCGACTTGGGGTGTCGTGAGGTGTCGCACCTGCGTTGACACCATAGGGCACGACAGTGCCAGTGGTTGCGATAATGGCGTTTCAATGGCCTACAGATGGTCGACAACAGTGGTTCTTCGGTGGTTGAGCAGTGGAAGAATTACACTACTATTACTAGACTCTACTAGATAATTTGATTTTAGAATAACTATTCTAAAAAAATATTATTCTAATAAATTTAATATTAAATTAAATTTAATACTTATCTCGATAGTATTTTATTAATTTAATATTAAAGTGATTATCTTAATATTAAACTTAATTTAATATATTTAATATTAAAGTAATTAAGTTTGATCTTAGTTGAACTTTCTAAACTCTCCCTATGTAATGCCCCAAATTTTGGCCTAGAAGAAATAGTTTTTGAATAAGGGAACAGTTAGGAGACTACACATAAATATTTAGTTGTGCCAGAAAGTGACATAAATGAATGTCTGCTTCAGTGGTTAAGTGATTTAGGAGTGCTTGAAAGTGTTTGAGAAGTTAGGGGTTCAAGCCTTGGCTTATGCAAAATTTTTATTTTAGTGAATAAAATCCTTGGATTTAGATAGTAGGTTCTTAAATTATTGTGGTTAAAGTATGATACAAATGAGTTGTTGGTCTAGTGGTAAGGGTGTGTGGAGTGTATATGGGGTCTAAGGTTCGAGTGGTGGCGCATAAAAAAAGGGAGTATTTATTTTGCTGCCTAATACATGTGGGTGGTAGAGTTGGATTGAAATACTGCTGAATGGAGTTTGAACTGGTCATAGAGAATTGAGGAGAGAATATTGGGATTTGGGGAGGTTGTTGTTGTGGAGAGATTTTAGGAGAAAATCAATGGAAGTGAGGGGAGAGGGAGAGTTGTGCTGAAACTGGACTGTGAACACTCATGAATTCGGCCAGAGGGGGAAAGTTGCTCATTTTCGATTTTGCTCTGCATTTGTATTTTTCTCTCTGCCAAAACTCTTCTCCCCTTTTGTATTTTTCTTTCTTTTCCCTCTACCGAAACCTCCTCTCCCCTAAACCATTTCTCTTTTCTCTCCCTCTCTGCCGCTACACTCTCCTAGTTCTCTGCCGATTTGGTCTGCTTCTCCTAACACCCTGCCTGTGTTGCCGAATCTTCTAATTCTTTCATCATTCTCTTTCATTTCCTGCTTGCAGAAAGTTTCTTTCTCTTCCCCCTTTGTTTCAAAAATCAATTCACCTTCTCTTGCCGAATTGATTTTACTTCTTTCTTCTCTCAAACATTTTGAGCCTCTATCTTGTTCAATGACTAACCACAATTTTCGGTAAATGTTTATGATACTTGAAGTTTCACTTTGGGGTTGTTAATTGGGGTTTTGTTTAATTATTTTTGATAGCTATAATTCGAGGGTGAGAGGCTGTGCTAGTGCCAAATCACTGAAGGAAACATCCGGTGTTCGTAAGGTAATAGTTCGGTTAAGTTGTTAAGATGATATCTTTTGATTTTAGTTAATTGGTTATCGATTAAGAGGTATAATAAAGTACTATATTGGTTAATTGATAGGCCTTGGGTGCTCAGGAGTGCTTTTGCAAGGAATCGAAACTGTGTGTGTAACAAGATCAGAATCGGTAATCGGCAAAAAGTGTAAAAACCGCTAAAGCGTGAATTGGCAAAAGTCGAAAAATATGGTCATGGCACTATAGGAGCGCAAGGCTTCGTTAATGGTAATCAAACGCGTAAAACATGGGCGTTCGACTGTTGAGGCCACTATGAACGATCTCAAGGTCTTAGGCCGTTTTGGGCCATATTGGGCCGAAATGGGTCGTATGGGCCCAATGAGCTTGTGGGCTCCACACGGTTAAACCACACAAATGTATGGAGAATATTAGGCCAAACTGTATAGCTTTCATGACAGAAATACCCCCATAAGGTAAAATGACCGAAATACCCCATAGGCTATAATGACCGAAATACCCCTATAGGGTATAATGACTGAAATATCCCCATAAGGTAAAATAACCGATATACCCCCATAGGGTATAATGATCGAAATACCCCCGTAGGGTAAAATGACCAAAATACCCCCGTAGGGTAAAATGATCGATATACCCTTATAGGGTAAAATGACTAAAATATCTCTATAGGGTAAAATAATCAAAATACCCCCATATAGTAGAATGATCGAAATACCCCCGTAGGGTAGAATGATTAAATTACCCCTGTAAGGTAGAATGATTGAAATACCCCCATTGGGTAAAATGACCGAAATACCCCCATAGGGTAAAATGACTATTATACCTCTAGGAGATGAAATGACTATTATGGTCTTATGTTATGTATGGTTGATTTGCTCTATGATATGTATGACTATGATTGAGCATGACATTTTGCATACACGTATGATCTTATGTCACAACCTATTGCATGGGGATGGGTTGTTATATTTGGAGGAAGTGTACTGTACTGATAAGGTCGCACGGGTTGCCCAAGATGATTGTGGACCTACTGATGGCTTTGTGCCGTTCATATTACTGGTAAGGTTGCACGGGTCGCTCAAGACGACTGTGGACCTACTAATGGCTATATGCCATTTATTTTACTGGCAACTTTGTTTAATCTTGCTTAGTCTTTAATCGGTGTTAATCTTGGTGTGTCTAGCTGGGTGGGTCGATTTTATCCCCAAATGGTATGTTTGGCGAGACGGAGTGGTATTTAGAGGTTGGATTGGGTAGGATTTCTGACTGCATATTTGCACTGATTAATGATATTGTACTGTTACTGCATCGATTAATGATATTACATACATTTCACTGCATGACTGATATCTAATACTATTATTGGCCAAGACCCCACTGATACTATTACTGAAGTTGGGAAAAGGCCCTACTGATTACTGGCATTGTGATGGGCTTAAGCCTAATCGTTACTATTATAGGAAATGGCTTAAGCCCACACCGAATCGGATCATATTGTAATCGCTCAGCCCAAACCGCATTTATCTCTGTTTAATTGATTGGTTGCTTGTTAGGGGATTACACACTGAGTTTTTGTAAACTCACCCCTCTGTTTAACTGTACAGGTAATCCCCAATCGTAGGCGGGTTGGTGCTGCGAGGGACTCGATGATGACCACACAACCGCATCAGCTTTTGTTTTTGGCTTTTAATTTATAAGTAACTGAATTTGGGTATTTTTATGTAATAAGCCCTCTTTAAATTTATAAACTTTAAATTGGGGTTTTTATTTATTTAGTTTGATATAAACTGCTAGTTGTAGAAAAAGACGGGTTTTCAAAAGGTAACTGTTTTCAAAGACACCACGTTTTTGCAACATTTCCTAAAAAAAAACTTCCGCAATAAATGAGATTTTGAAAATTAATAACGTTTTAAAAGTGATTAGCTTTTAATGATGCACGCTTTGAAAATGAACAACCTGTTTTGGAATCACCGTTTAGTAACAAAATGATTAATTGATTTTGAGGATTTCAACGATAATAAGTTTTACGCTAAACACTTCAATGTGACACCGCCAGATTTGGCCATAACGTCTAGGCCAGGTTTGGGGTGTTACACCCTATATAAAAAGAGCATTGGGTCCTTATTTAACACAAACTTGAATTTAAGAGAAAATTGTAGAGAAAATTTTTGAAGAAATTATTTTAGAAGATTTCTAGAGATATTTTTCTTATTTACAACTTGACTTAAAAGTTTAAAGAAATTGTGAAATTACCCTACTAGTAATTTTTTGATTTTTTTATTCAAAGCGAGCTCACACTTGATAGGCGTGATATTGTGGATAGCAGAGAAAATTACTTGGTTGAAGCGTTCATCCTAGATGAATCTAAAATGTACAAATTTGATTAAGTGTTTATTACTTTAAATATCACAACTAAATTCTTGTTTTTGGAAAAAAAAATCTTAAAATTCTGGTTTTTCCCTTAAACTTATTTTGGCTGCGCTTCCCAAACCCGCTTTTTTCAGTAGACGTTCTATAATGAAATTTTGAGTAAACTATATGTATAAGGAAATTTGCATAAAGATAACATTGTTTACGTTAAAGAGTTGAAAAATCGACCCAACACACTAAATTAGATCAAGAAAAGTTTGTGGTTGTTGTTATTGGATAATTAGTACTTTTCTTTTTTACATAATGTTTTCATTTTAAACATGTGAAACAAGTTATTTGGTTGAAGAATAGTGGACGAGTTAAAGCCATTATTTATTATGATGGTGAAATTTGTAATGTTGATATTGGGGTCGTTTTTGCATCAGCCCAAACAACGGAAATGGCTTTCAACTGGACTATAAATTGTTGGAGCTTCAGTCAAGAATTAGGTGGAAGTGAAGAGTTCAAGCTGAATAAGAATTTTGAGCTTGAAATATAAATATCTAGCGTTAGTGGACCCTGTTAGGTAAGGAATGTTTGAGCTTAAAAGCGACAAGATGATCAAGGTGATGCTCAAGACACATTGCTCTAGTGGATCAGTTATACTAAAGTTATATGTGGAGTTTTTTGACGTTGATGAAGATTGTTTGAGTTCTACAACAGTTCCAGTTAATGCTAAAACGGGATATGAAGCTAAAAGTCCAACCATACGGTTGTGTGGTGGGTTCACAACATTATTGCAAAGCTCTTATTTTGAAATCTAGGAATCATCAATGAGAAAACATTCATTAGTTTCAACCCTCGATTTCAACTTTGACGCACAGTCCGTTAACAGTCAGGGTTTGTTGGTAATCGTAACTTTAACACCCCGACATGACATTCTTTAGTGTTTTTGATTTCAACTTGCAAGCATCGATGTTCTATGTCGAAAACACTTATACGAATATGTCATTAAGTTATACTAGTGAGCAACTTGTAAGTGACTTTGGTTGTAACTAAAGGTACACAAGAAGGGATGATGCAACTTTAGACATGTAACTAGGGTTGATAACAAAGAGGGATCTAAATTATATAACGATCTAATCTGGGAGTTCGGGTTGAATAGTTTGAAATTTGTATTGTTTTTTGAACCAGAGCTGGTTCCTACTGAACCAGAATATGGTGGTTCCAACGATGAAGGTTTTGCCAATACTGGAAGAACTCATCCGGATTTCAAGTCATATGCACCTCTAACCCACATGCATAATGTCGACCTTGATGCTGAAGGTGTGTTAAAATTTCTAGAGCTCCCTCATAGAAGACCGGACTATGCGAGTTCTTTATTAAATATCGATGATTTACAAGTTGGCATGGAGTTTTCCCCATAGAAGACCGCTGCGGTGAAGTTGTACACCATTAAGTATGAGGTAAACGTCTATGTTACAAAATTCGTAGATTATAAAAGGAAAGTATACATTATTGATATCAAATACATTATGGATGGAAAAAATATTACAATACAAATTAAAAGTTAATAAACCAAATGATTATTTACATGACAAAACTTTTGCTAAAAAAAATCATCAATGTTGTCAGGCCGAATGCGTGCCATAACCTGGTAGGTGTTGGTTGCAAAATGGAGTTCTTTATAAAAGTTGGGGTCCTAGCTCCTCATCTTCATTGTCTTCGTCTTTACCTCAAGGTCTATCTCCATTTTCATCTCTTTCCTCTGTGGTTGAATGTGGTGTCCTCCTATATTGCCATTGTATATCTTGCGTTCCACTAATAAGTCGTTGCAAAGATGAGCCACCTTGGTAGAATAGTGACACTGAGGGTGTTTGCGACACTATTGACAGATAAGTGTATGGTATCGCATAACTCGATTGTAGATTAAATGTTGAAATTGTTGGAGGTGACAGATACGTCGGTGTTGCTATCGACATTAGCGTGTAATATAATGTCGATGACAAAGGTAGTGAAAAAAATTCTTGTAGATGGTATGGAAACATAGTATGGTGGTGCATAATGTGGTGCTTGTGTAAAAATGATAGGGTTAGTGAAAGCATCACCAAAATAATATGAATCATGTTGACGAGGAGATGGTGAAGCTCTCGGTGCCTCGTGTTGGGTTGGAGTTGATGATGACTCCATCGAGGTATGCACTCTTGACCTAGGATTGATGTGGTGTCATCTTGGCCTCCTAGTACGATGTTGCCTAGTCATTGCCTCTTTTAACAGAAGATATAGCTTACCGTGATGTTTGAACCATGACATGTAGTCTGGAGAGGTCGCTAATTCCTAGGCAAGAAATGGTTTGTGACTAGATATGAAATCGTACTTATGCTCTCAAATGTTAATATATTGCCCGTGAAATTTAGGTTAATCTTTGTCGATTCTCCCCCGCAAATCAACATTGTGCAGTGCTTTAATGTCTTGGGGTGACAGTGGAATACTTTGCCTAAACCCAAAATGGTACATCACTCGATTAGATTTGTGCATCTCCATCGTCGTGTAAACTATCAATGACACCTTCACACGATGGATATTAGGATTAACAAAAAATTTGGTTGAGATGTATGCTTGAATTCTCGGATCGACATATACATCCATTCAAACTATAGTACAAAATAATAAATTTTATTATCTATGTAATATTAAATTTCAAATCCTTAGGTAAATATTATATAATTGAAAATTTTAAAAACTAAGTTCGGCTTTTGATCGTTGATCTAACAGTAGCCGGATATCTTCGAGCTCCTCTGCTAATCCTACATGACTCACGCGATTGTCCTATTAATTCAAATAACATTTTTTTAAAAATATAATAAGGTAGGAAAATATTATGATAACTTTATTATTAAATGAATTTTACCTTGTTACAAGTGAGAAAGTATAAGGGGCGTCGACTCGAGATATAAAAATGGTAGCCGATACCATGCCTATGACTACAGAAGGAGCATGCAACCTCCAATTTTAATTTTTTATGGTTGTGTCACTTGACACATCTCTCGGCACAACGTGGCCAACACAACTGATTCCCAATTGAGTTGGCCTATTTCTTTCAAGTCGATGAGTTTTAGTAGCTATCTTAAATGTACCAGATTTCGAGATTTATCAGGCATTACAACACTACCGAATAACTTCAGGATGAATGCTCGAGCGTGTTGTTCTCTTTTAAGGGAATTTGAGGTTTCGTTGAGATAAATGAAACCATTTCATCTATATCCGGCTACCAAAGAACTTGTCCGACACCTTGCCTAATAGTTGCTCGCAAATGCCGCTCCAACCGCCAACGGCCATTGATCCCGTAATGATTGGCTTATTCACTAGTAAACCGAGTTGTAAAGCTATGTTCTCGAGTATAATTGTACACTCACGCATGGAAGATGAAATGTGTATATCTCAGGTCTCCATCTTTCCACCAACGCGCCGATAAATGTGGGATCTAATCTACACCCCCTAGCATATGAGACACATGCAAGAATCCCGCCTCTTGCAAGTATTTTTCAATTACACGCGGTGCCCTCGTTGATAGATTGTGTATGTACGTCTTCAAAATCTGATCTTCGGTCTGAATACAAAAAAAATAAAATAAAAAATAATAATGTTATCAACTTAATAATGAACTTAATTAAAATTTTAAAAAATAAAAATATTTTCTTACCATTTGAAATTAGATGTCGCAAATGTGGTTGTCACTGAAACAAACAAGAGTATTTGTCATTATAAAAATAAATTAAAACAAATAAAATACAAAATAGAAAATTGAAACAACAAGAAATTTAGAGAAATTTAATGAAAAATTAAAAACTAAAAACTTGAGAGAATTGAGAGAATTTAATTTGAATGCAAAATGGAGAAAATGAATAGGGTTTATATAGCAAATAAATTAATCGTTTTATAGCTGTGGAGTTATGTGACTGTTGTGATTTTACAGTTGTTGAAAACAAGCTTTATAGGACGTGCTTTCTTGCCATGCCAGACTAAAGCATGTCCATCAGTGCATGTTTTCAACTGACATGGCAGGAGGATACACTTTCAGTCACATCAGTAGAAAACACGTCTTATTAGAGGCGTTTTCACTTTTTCTCTTTAAAATCGATCTATTTTTCTAAATATCTCAGAAAATAGCCTAAATTCCTACTTTTTTTTAAAAAAAAATAGCTTTTTTCTCAAATTTAGCCCATTTATCATAGCACATAATATTAATAAAATAAATATTAAAAAAGATAGACATGATAAATTTTTAAGATTATTTTTAAAATAAAAAAGTACAGAAACATGCAAGATTAAATCCATTGTCTACTGGGCTATATGGTATAATCGTAATAAGGTTTATCATGAAGGGTTAAGGAGTCAGGTTAATGAAATATTAGCTTTCATCAAAGCTTATTATGCAGAAATATCAGTTCTGGGGAGTTACCGAAACAAGCGAATGAATTAACGAAGATAGATGGAAACCACCGGATGACAAAATTATAAAAACAAACTTTGACGCCTCTTTTAATCAACATATGAAAAGATCAGTTTCAAGCATTGTAGCGCGGAATAAAGAGGGTTTAGTGATGGCTGCATGTACCTGTCCTTGGGATAATATCTCAGATCCGGTTATGGCAGAAGCAAGAGCATGTCTTCAAGCACTTATCATGGCAGAGGAAATGGGTTTTTGAGAGATCTGTGTGGAAGGAGACGCATTAACCATAATACGAAAAATTAATTCGTTGGAGGAAGATAGATCAAACATCAGCAGTCTAATTAAGGAAATAACCCAAATTTAGAAAACTGAGTTTTAGGTACGTACCTAGAGAAGCCAACAGAGCAACCCACAAAATGGCAATTGAAGGAAACATACATGAATAACCCCGATATTGGATTGAGGAGGCTCCGTAGACGGTGGAAAGACTAGTGAACCATGATAGAAGAAGAGAAGGAGGCGGCGATTAAGGTAATTTTGAGTCTGGATGATGTGGGTAGGAGTCAATCCGAAGAACTCATTTCTTTTTTAGAGACTTAGATAAAAAAAGATTGATTTGGGAGAAAAATCAGTCTCTTTTGAAAGACTGATACAAAATTTTTTATAGAAGGAAGGAAGAAAGGGATTATATAGGCCAGAGGATCTTGATGTTGATCCAGTTCCATTTTATTTTTTTAGATACAAGTGCTCTTGTTTTTCTTGTTTTTGTTTCTTTCTTTTCAGTTTTTAATGCGCCGATTAGGTGTCCAATAGATGGTATGTAGCTGTTTAATTTTTCATTTTCAAGGCCTGTAATTAAGTGACTGTTACTTTCTCAATTAATGATATCAGTAAGATGTTTCAAAAAATAAAAAATAAAAAAAGTAAAAACAAAATACTAATCCTTAATTAAAATTTCTTTTTAAGGGATGAAAATAAAAGCCCCTAATAATTAATTTGGCGCTGGATCAATGAGGCAAATTTCAATATTCATGACTCAGATAAGGAAACCTATTTACCGTTTATAATTATAATATTAATATGTCGTACTAATAATAATTGCACAGGAGAATGAATGAAAGTTGTAAAAAGAAAATAAGAAAGATTATTATTTATCAATTACCCTCTTCAAATTAATTTTAATTAAAATATTCAATATGTTCTTGCAAAAATGGTAAGCTAAGTGGTACACGAAAAATGGATGTGGTTACCTTCGGCATCATAGTAGCCGTAATCCTGGTTTTTTTAGTCATTGTTTGTTTCATAACCATTGAAGGCACTTGCAAACGCCGTTCTTAGTTTGGGTCCCCCCCCCCCCCTTTCTTGCTGTTTTCAATTTTTCTCTTTCGCTTCCCCATCAAGACTCTTTGTCATTTGCTTTCAATTTCACTAAAAGCCAATAAAAAGGGGATTTTTTTTTTGTTTTATTTGGAAGGAAAGAAAATGGTGTTCGAGAAAACACCCATCTTTTTTATGGTGGTTTTGGTTTTGGTGAGTTTGGATCTGTGTTTCGGGAGTGAGCTCGGTATGTCGCCGGCGCATGGTGACCATGGGCATCATCATCATTGTGATCATGGACATGGGCATGACCACCATCATCACCACCGCCTTGTGGAGGAGGAGGAGAAGAAGAAGATGATGTTGCCGGAGGAGGTGGCTGAGGAGGAAGATATGAAATTGTACGGATTTGGGCCCTATCTAGATGATCACGATCACGATCACGATCATCATCATCAAGACCTCTCCAGTTTAGGTAATTTAGATGAAATTTACGTTTTAAGTCTATTTTGCAATATTTTGATGTCTTTTTAAGTTGAGTTTCAGTGGAAAAGGTGAAGCTTTCTGGAGTTTGACATTTGTTCTGAGGGAAAAGCCTTTCTTTCAAATCTGAGTTGTTCATTTTATCGACTTAAAATCAGCCTTGATTATAGTTACCCACTGATATAACAAGCCATGTGTATCCGCTTATCTAGATATATTTTGGAAGTAGGACGGACACTTTATGTAGTCATTGAAGGTTTGGTGTGACTGAATGTGATTGCCTAAAAAGTTGAGATATATGAGATTAGGTTATCAGTGAAATTTTACTTGAGATGGGCAGAGTTGCCCCTTCTAAAATAGATCTTACTGGCCTATTGCATTTTATTCAGCTAGTGTGACTTGTAGCTAGAAAGTCAATAGTGAAGGTCTAGTCTGTAGCCGGTTTAATGTTGTATCAATTAGTTGCTATGGGTTTTGTGTTTAAGCATCCACCATATGGCTGCTGGTTGGATGGGTGAGGCCTGCCTCCTTATAGTGCTTGAACCTGCTTGGCATTTTGGGTTTAATCACACATAATATAAGCTTCTAACACTTATCATTTAGCCATTTGTCCCTGTGGTAAAGTGTCTGAACTGTTTTCCAGCAAATGTTGAGCGGAATTCCCCCTTGCTTTAGCTCTTACTGTGAAGGTATAATTCTCTTAAAGTAGGCCATCTGTTGTGATAATCTAATGCTACAATATAGTGGAACATATCTTTGCATCATGTGAGCTTAAGTGTGTTAGGGTAATTGGCTCTTGCTCCCTACACTTATCCTTTTATTTGGCGTTCTGGCTAAATTAACTGGAGAAGAATTTGCATAAATATCTATTATGGATTTCAGAAACTTCATTCTTTTACTGAACTGGTAGACTTAGTTGAATTCTACTCCTAAAATGGTCTCGAAGGTGTTAAATCAGAAAATCTTTGGTTACCAACCATTGAGTTTAATGCTGATATTGGTATGATGCTCTTGGATTTTGGATTTTCCACTCTGATTGCTTGTTGTGTTGGAATTCCTGCACTCCTCTGGATGCTGCTATATCCATTTATTATGTTCTGATCAACATGTCTCAAGTTCGTATAATTGATGCAGTTCTGAAATGAGGTTTGAGCATTCTTTGGATTTTTTGTTTTTGACAGGCCTTTGGTTACGCGCATTGGGCTGTTCGCTCTTACTAAGCTTGGCTTCTCTTGTTTGCCTGATTATTTTACCCGTGATATTTAGTAAGTTAATTCTTGAAGCATAACTATTTACATATTTGGTCTTCACATCAGCTTTATTTTCTGCTGAATTGATTATTGCTATTTTATTCCATGTCAAGATGTTATCCTTTATAATGGAGCTCAAAATTTGATAATGTTATTGCAGTACAAGGGAAACCTTCCAAGGCAGTTGTTGATTCATTGGCTTTATTTGGGGTTAGATTCTTTAAACCTTTCATTTGACATGTGAATTTGTAAGTAAATATTGTTAAGATAGCATCTGTTGAGTACTTGATCAAACTGTTGCTTAGTTTTGGGTTTGAGCAGTATTTAGAGTTCATTATTCAAAGCACTGTCTCTCAACTAGTTTTCTACGTTTTGTTGTACCTGGATATTACAGGCAGGAGCTATGTTGGGAGATGCTTTTCTGCACCAGTTGCCGCATTCTTTTGGTATAATTTTGATCATGTATAAACTTATGATTGTTCATGTTAGCATCCCTAGAATTAGGGATAGATTATTGAGGAAATCTTATGTAAATAGAAGTTAATCATAGTTACTGATTTTAGGATAATTACAGCTTTTTAGGTATTTTTCCTTCCTTAGAATAGTTTATCTCTTTATATACGTAACCTAATTAGCTAAAAGATTAATCAATCTCAGATTTTACATGGTATCGAGCCTTAGGAATTATTCGATTCTCTTGTCTATCTCCTAAAAATTCCTCCGATTTCTCACCATCTTCCTAAAATTTCCTCTCCTATTTTTCCATGGGTGATCTTCACAATGACACCATGTCCAAATCGAGATCTCACAAATATCTCGATTGTCAATCGAGGATCAATCAAAGTGACCTCAATTCTTCACTAATAATCACTAGTCATCGACTAGATGGAAAAAACTTCCTACAATGGTCTCAATCCGTCCTAATGGTGATTCGTGGTCGTGGCAAGATGGGATATATCAATGGAGACCTCCCACGTCCGATGTAGCAGACCCTACCTATGCCGCTTGGGAACTCAATAACTCAATTGTTATGGCATGGTGATCAATTCCATGGAAGGCCATATAAGTTTAACTTACCTTCTCTTCAAGACTGCGAAAGACATGTAGGATGCAGTCAAAGAGAACTATTTTGATCTTGAAAATGCTTCTCAAGTTTTGAGATCAAACTCAAGTTGAAAGACATTCGACAAGGGACACTTGAGGTAACTCACTACTACAACAATCAAAATATTGTGACAGGAGTTAGACATGTACTATGAAGCTAATTGGGGAAAGGCCTAGAACACACTAGGTTTATGACTCACCTCAACAACGAGCTTCTCTATGAGTTTTTAGGTGGGTGAGGCATGAGTTAGACGAGGTTCGTGGCGAAATTTTGGGCGATCACCTCTCCCAACCATTATTGAAGCCTTTGCGTAAGTAAAGAGAGAAGAGAAACGTTGTAGTCATGTTGAGGAACCCAAACCAATAATCTCGATGACCACTTCTTGAATTTGTTGCTTTGTGTCCAAAGGTCCTCAAACACAAAAACTCAGACTGGGAATGAGTCCGGATCTATAGACCATGGTGTAGCCACCGTAATCGTGTCGGTCACACAAAGGAAAAATGTTTTAAACTCCATGGCTATCCAGATAAAAAACAGAAAGACAAGAAAACTGCTTTGTTATCTTCCAATACTCATTGATGAGGTGCTGGATGTGGGCCTAACCAAGACGCAACTTGAAAATCTCCAGAAATTTCTGAGTACCTCTACCAGTCATGGGAATTTACCCACTCAAGGTACTGCTCTCAATATTGCTCTTGAATCTAATAACCAATCTCCTTGGATACTAGATTCGGTGCTTTTGACCACATGATGTAACCTCACTCTATTCCAAACTTACACCACTGTCATAACAAGTCCCGAATCAGATTATGGATGGTTCATACTCACCGTATGGAGTAGGGAAAGTAAAAGTAGTGAGAATTTTTCCCTTGATAATGTTCTACATGTTCCAAAATTATCCTGTAATTTACTTTCAATAAGTAAACTTACTAAAGATGGGAAAATGCTTGTTGAATTTTCGCATTTGGTTGTGTAATACAGAATGTAAATCGGGAAGATGATTGGCACTGCTAAGGTTGATGATGGATGATGTGTGGAATAAAGACAAGACACAAGGGGATTAGCTCTATCTATCGCAAAGAGGATACTATTATGTTATGGCACCGTAGGTTAGGACATCCAAATCTTTTGTACCTAAAAAAGCATCTTCCGCTGTTATTTTGAAATAAAAAGATAAATTCCTTGCAATGTGATATTTGTGAATTGTCCAAACATACCCGTGTTCCATACCCTTTCAAACCATATACACAATACAAACCTTTTTCATTAATACACAGTGACTTATGGGGAGCTAGCCAAGTGAAAAATATTACTGGAGAGAAGTGGTTTATTACCTTTATTGATGATCACACTAGGGTATGTTGGGTCTATCTTTTAAAAGACAAGTCTGAAACTCCCAAAGTTTTTCAAAAATTCCACTCAATGGTTCGAACCCAATTCAACTCTACCATCCAAACTCTCCACACTGATAATGGGAGAGAATACTTTAATTTTGTCCTAAAGTCATACCTTTCAGACTAAGGAATTATACACCTAAGTTCATGCCCAAACACCCCTCAACAGAATGGGATGTCCGAGAGAAAAAACCGACACCTTCTTGATGTTGCTCGAGCCATGTTCACAATGAACGTCCCTAAATATTAATGGAGCGAAGCTGTTCTTACTGCTTGCTACCTAATAAATAGAATGCCATCAAAAGTCCTTAATTTCCAAACTCCTCTAAACACTCTTCACAAATCTTTTCCTCTATTTCATATTCCCACTATTCCAACAAAAATATTTGGGTGCAAAGCCTTTGTGCATAATCATCAACCCAACCAATCCAAACTTGATCCTCGAGCCCACCCGTATATTTTTGGATATTCTCCTACTCAAAAAGGCTACAAATGCTATTCACCAACCTTACACCGGCTATTTGTCTCTCGGGATGTCACCTTCTTTGAAATCGAACCTTTCTTTAGACCTCATCTTCAGGGGGAGAGTTTTAATGAAGATGAGAACCTTAATACCCTCCTTATTATACCTCCCGATCCTACCACCACTACTATCAATCTTGATACTATTGTTTCTCCTCTTATGCCGCAAGAAATTAACACTATACTTCCCAATACCAACACCATTACTGAACAGTCCCCTGAAAAAGGAAAACAAAGAAGGTGCTCGAATCGCAGTTTATTCCGACGGAATCGACGTCCTGAATCGACATGAAGAAGTTGCCACTCACATCTTCAACCGAGGACTGCTCGAAATGAAGTCTCACCACCATCACCATCTATTTATCTTCCAATTGCAATGCAAAAGGGACAAGGAGTCAGACTCAACATCCTATCTCTCGGTTTGTATCCTATGGTAACTTATCTAAGTCTTATCAAACCTTTGTGACTAATGTTGATTCTATAAAAACTCCAAAAACTATAAAAGAAGCATTTGAGTCAACAGAATGGAGACAAGCCGTGATGGAGGAAATGGAGGCTCTCAAAAAAAATGGAATGTGGGAAGTTTCGGATCTGCCTAAAGAAAAGACGACGATGAGGGTCGCAAATGGGTTTTTACTACCAAATTCAAGCTTGATGGCCAGATTGATCGATACAAGGCTCGTCTAGTGGCTAAGGGTTTCACTCAAACTTATGGGCTGGATTATGAGGAGACATTTGCACCGGTTGCCAAACTAAACACAATTAGAGTCCTTTTGTCCATTCTTTGTTGATCTTAATTGGCAATTGAACCAAATTGGATGTTAAAATGCTTTTCTCAATGGGGAGTTAAATGAAGAAGTTTACATGGACTTCCCACAGGTTTGAAGAAAGAAAGGGCCAAGTGTGTAAGTTGAAAAAATCTTTGTATGAGCTGAAACAATCTCCAAGGGCGTGGTTTAATCGGTTTGCAAAAGCTATAATGAGCAGGAAATATACTCAAGGACAGGCTGACCACACCATGTTCTACAAGCATTCGGCATAAGGAAAATGTTGTATTTTAATTGTCTATGTGGATGACATAATAGTAACCGGCGATGATACAAGTGAAATTGGAAGGTTAAAAGAGTTACTTGGAACAGTTTTTGAACTTAAAGATTTGAGAAATCTCAAGTATTTTCTTGGTATAGAGATAGCAAGGTCTCAAAAAGGTATTTTCATCTCCCAAAGGAAATATGTCCTCTATCTGCTATCAAAAGTTGGGATGATGGGTTGTAAACCAGCTGAAACTCCTATGGAGTTTAATCTCAAGTTGGGTACTAATGAAGATGGAGAAGAAGTCGACAGGGGGAGATATCAACGCCTAGTAGGGAGACTTATCTACTTGGCTCACACTCGTCCCGACATTGCTTTTAGTGTCGTCATCATAAGTCAATATATGCATGCCCCAAGGAAAAACAACTAGAAGTCGCATATCGGATACTAAGGTACCTAAAGGAAATCTGGTAAGGGCCTATACATCAAGAAAATGACAAGAAAATGTAGAAGTGTATACCGATGTCGATCAAGGTGCTCTATTAATGATGACGATCAACCAGTTGTTATTGCAGCTATGTTTGGGGTAATCTAGTGACATGGAGGAGTAAGAAACAGTCTGTGGTAGCACGCAGCAGTGCAGAAGCTGAGTATCGAGCACTTGCACAAGGTATTTGTGAAGGAATTTGGATACAAAGGCTGATGAGAGAACTAAAGGTTTCTTATAATAAGCCTATACAGTTGCATTGTGACAACCAAGCTGCTGTCAGTATAGCTCACAACCCTGTGCATCATGATCGTACCAAATATGTCGAGATAGACCTACATTTCATAAAAGAGAAAATATACTTAGGAGAAGTGAGTGTTAACTATTTACCTACCAGACAACAGGTTGCAGATATGTTGACAAAAAGTTTAAACAAAAACATGTTTGAACAAAATGTTGGCAACTGGGTTTGATAAATATCTACACTCCAGCTTGAGGGGGAGTGTTAGAATCCCTAGAATTAGGTATAGATTATTGAGGAAATCTTATGTAAATAGAAGTTAATCATAGTTTCTGATTCTTAGGATAATTACAGTTTTTTAGGGATTTTTTCCTTCCTTAGAATAGTTTCTCTCTTTATATACCTGTAACCTAATTAGCTAAAAGATTAATCTGAATTTACAGATTTTACAGTTCAACTTAGTAATAAGTCATAACTTTTGTGGTATATTTGAGATTTTAATGGAGGAATTTTAGTTCTAGTTCTAGGATCAATAAAATCCATGTGTTTCAAATTCCTAGCAATCAGTAAGATGTTTACTTTGATTTACATTTTATACGTGGTTGAGTATGTCTTGACAAGGGAGGCCACAGAATTTAATTCCATTTGCAAGCCATTTGGTGGTTTTGGGTATTCTATTACAGGGCTGCTATTTGAACTTCCAGGCTACTGCTTGCCTTCTGGAACCACATACATCATGCATGCTTTAGTGGTTGTAATGATGTTAGATAGTTGCTGACAAAGGATTTTTGCATTTTGGATTCGGGAAATGGGGGAAAATGTAAAATAATCAAAGATTGAAGGCTCCTTAATATGACTTCACTCAAAACATGTTCCCAATGGACCATGACTTTGGTTTGTTCATGCAACTGCAAGTTACTTTATTTCCCCAACCTAGCAAAAAAGCCTAAAACTGCAAGGACTATTGGAGCTGTAACTCCTGAGTAGCCTAAGTAGATATATGGACCTAAATTTCTTCAGCTTTAGTTTGGGGCTCCCAAGGTGTGAGTCATATTAGTGATGCATCAAGATTCTTCTTTTCATGAAAATCATGTTGTGATCCTATGGAATTTGTGAAATTATAGAGAGATGGGTAACAAAAGCATCATTTTTAGGCTTTCTTTTCTTTCTTTATCTCCTTGTCGATTTTATTAATCTTATTAAAAAGAATGGTCAAATATAAAATTCTGTTGCCAAACAAGTTGACTAAATTTTTGTAAGTGCAGTTTGTACTGTGGTTTGTTGGTTTAATTGTGCTAGTAGATAAGTCACTTACTAATAAACCATTTGCAGGCGGTGCACACTCCCACTCACATGATGACCACGGGGATCATGCACATCATACTCATAATGGGCATGATAATACACATGCACACTCTTTAAAGGATCTTTCTGTGGGCTTGTCCGTTCTTGGTAAGTAGCAAAATATTAGGAAAGTGTGTTTGTGTGTGTATATATATGAATATGGGGGAACTTGTTGTTAGGCTGGTCATATCATTTTTTATATCTGCTGTGATGTAAGAAATTTCTTGTTCAATATCACTAATTAAAATTTTGAGTGCATATCATAGATGGATGATCTAAATGTTCTATGTTTTCTCAAGCAGTTAAGACTTGTATAATGCTGAAGGAATTCTGTTGAAAGTTAGTTGCTATGTTGAAAAGAAATGAGGCTTGGTAAAAGTGTTAGTTTCAATAGGAGTTTGACTTAAGTAGATATGACAGTGAGTATTACATATTTAAGATATGCTCAATGTGTTCATTTGTCTTTGCTTGCGAACCTTAATGAGTGTATTTTTGGGCATTACAGAGTAAATAGATGAATGTGTAATTACTAGGGTAGTTATTACACCCTCTTGTAATTACAAGGAATTCTAATTTTCTAGATGTGTTTGGCTGATAGAGTGTGTAATTAATCATAATTACTTTGTCATGTTTTGTAATATAAATTGTAATTACATAACTGCTTAATTTTAAATTCAAAAAAGAATATTACTTATTATAAAAAGTTATCTATAATACTTGATGAAAAAAACTCTAAACAAGTAACAAAATCCAAAATTAAATCATAGTATTTGTAATTACAAAATTACATAATTTTAAATTCTAAAAAAGAGAATTATTAAATTATCAATAATGTTTGAGAAAGCATTCTCTAAATAAGTAACAAAATTTAAAATCCAATCTTTTTATGAAATATGTTAGTCCAAAAATAATTCGCAATATAACTACTAATAAAATTAACAAGAAAAAACATTTTATTCAAATTTATCTAATTACTCTAGCATTTAATATGTGTTGGGCTCCTCTCTAACATTAAACGTATGCTTCTTGTTATCTTCGATTTGTCCTTGGTCAAGTACAAATAATTAATGTAACTAAATTAGTTAAAATTAGTATAAATAATTTATAATAAATACTATGTAATTTAGTTAAATATTTAGTAGGTCAAAATGTATGATAAATTATCTCTCATCAATAAGATTTTCAAATTATTTAGACTAGTTTAGTAAAATAACACATAATTATATTTTAAAAATAGATTTATTAAAATTAAAGTAATATTATTATATAAAAATAACTTAAATTATGTACGAGTGTGTTTGGAAAGCCATAGGATAATTAGATTTGAGTGTAATTACAAGCAATTGTACTTAAATCCTATTACTAGGTGTCTATCCAAATGCACCCTAAATCTTTGCCACACTCTAGGAAATGGACTTTGTTGGTTGTTTTAAGCAAATAATGTAAGAATAAATTGAGGAAAGAAATGGCTGAATTTTGCTCCTTGATGTTAGAAGAGTTATCAGGCATTCCTTATCTACTCTACCTAGTTGATTTATAAATAAGCATGCAAGAATGATCAAGTTGATTCTATCACCTTTCATTTTCCTAGGTAGATCACTTCTTCTATGACATGAGTCTCTTGAAATTGGCTCTTATTTACATAGTTCGGCTTGCGGTTTGGACCTTGGACACGGTTTTTAACACACTATTTTGTTAATAAAAAATTGTTTTCTATTTAATTTTTTTATTCTAAGATATATTTTTAATATTTAAAAACTTAGCCTTTGTTTTTCTTGGCCATAAAAAACTTAACCTTTGTTTGGTTTTAGGAAATGGAGGCCATTTTCGTTTTTGTTTTCTTGGAAAATGGAAAACATTGAGGAAAACATGTTTTGTTGAAATTTTAAAATGAAAATGAAACTGAAAATATATGAATTAGAAAACAATAAAAATTTATTTTCATTGTTTTCCCTAAAATTGCTTTGTAAAAGTGAAAATGATAAAAATTGTTTTTAACTTTTGATGAATTGACTCCGGTTCAAACCCATATAAATGCAAAATATTCTTTTTTCTAAAGTTTTTCTAATATTAAATCTAATAGCCTAGTTCAATTCATAAAATGTAAAATTTTTATTTTATTTTTGCTAGAGAAATTTTCAATATTCAAAAGTAGAAAATGAAAACTGTTTTCTGAAAATGGAAAATGAAAATAGAAAATATTTTCAGAAACCAAGCGCAGCCTTAATATTTATATTTTGTATTTTAATACTTCTAAAAAAATGGGGCTTGGCTTGGCCCATGGATGCTAATTGCTATCCATTATTTCCTCTTAATTATTTAATATTTTATCATAAGAAAATGCATGAGTGAAATACTAACAGGAAGGGTGTTTTCCAGATATATATTTTTGACAATTTGGCAACATCCTGAATTATTTCTTGTGAAGTTTGCTGATCTCTATTGCAGTTGAGTTGGAGCTGAATAGTGATAAATTAAGCTTGTTTCTTAGTGTTACTTTTCTTATAATCCCCCCCCCCCCCCCAATATATTATCTACTTTATGGGTTGCATCTCCCTCTTGCCTGCTTTGAGGTAGGAAACTCATGCACATATTTTACAAGAGATGCTTGTAACTTGTTTGGTAGGATGAAGATAGAGATTGTGGTTACAAGTATGTTATTTGTCTATGAGTAATTTAAGCAGCTAATGCAATAAAGTTTACAACAAAAACTAAATATCGGGTCATTTCAAAGGAGAAATCATCTCTGGAGCTATACTGTTCTAGCATGTTTTGGCGCCTAGTTTGAGATGTGGATTTGAAATTACTTTTGATCTGGATCATACTCTATATAAAAGGAAGGGAAAAGAAAAAATAAAAAGTTGAGAAACATTATCAGTTGCTTGTTTCTCCTGAAGTTGAATAATCTTTCGTTGACCATTTGTACAAACACTGACATTCTGGCATCCCATGCTTTTTTTTCCTGTAAATCAAGAAAGATTTTGGGGGAAGTGCCTGTGTTTGAATCTAGGTTTTGTTCATACTAGACTGTTTGGTAACTACTAAGCCTAAATGAGGTCAACATTTTGTTTTGAGAATTTTGATTGTTTGATATGAAGTTTTAACAGGTGTAGTGTAAGAAATAGATGGGATTGGGTGTCTACATGAAATTATAGAAATTCTAGTGAAATCCCAAAAAGAAGAAAATAAATAAATGGAAGTGAAGAACTTAAACGATTTTGCCCCTGCATGATTGATGGATTTTACGTCATGGAGATGTAGGCTTCTCTTGAAGTCGGATAACCCTTCTCTATTGATGGAGAAGGGCAACCTGAACCCAACTTCAAAGAGTATACAGGCACCTACCATTGAGCCAAATATACTTGGGTGTGCCAACTAATTATTTGGTGACAGGCTGAAAGCCCGATGAGAATTTTTTTTTATAGCTAGATTTGTTGGAGAGATTGCATTATGGCTTTCCTCTGAGCTAGAGTTTGTTTTGAAAACCTGTCATTTGGAATCTTCTGAACTTTGGTGTTGCACAATACCCTGTGGAATCTGTAATTTAGAGAGTGGAAGTGGTGTTTATTTGCTTTGGAATAGGTGGTGCAGTAATACTTTGTGGGTATGCATGTATTTTGTTTCAAATGACTTCATAAAAGACCATCTCTCTCTTTCTCTCTCTCTTATTTTTTCCCCCTTCATTTTGCTTGACCTTATTTTGGGTGGTTGTGTCATGGTCTTTCTGTATGTCACAGCTGGGATAGTACTATTTCTTATTGTCGAAAAGTTGGTCAGATATGTTGAAGAAAACTCTGGAGGGGCTAGTGGATGGAGCCATGGTCATCACCACCATCATCACAAAAGCAATAAAAATTTGAGAAAAAAGGATGAAGATGCTGCTCATGGAAACAGTTCGCAACCAGTAGGTGACACACCGGACAACTCTTTGAATGCAGATAATGCAACTCAGCCTGAAATCCGTAAGGTAGTCTTCGAATTTTTATGCTGGAGGTCTTTTGTACCAACAGATTTCATACAACTGAGACTGCGTATACATATTTTCTAGCTATGGCATTATTACAAATTCTGGGAGCGGAACTGGGTTGCACTGCATGAGGTGTAGATATGTTTTGTATCATCTATATAACATTTGTTATCTGTAAAGATATTCTGCTCATTTTGGAAACTGAATTCCTTAAACCTTATTTTGAAAGAAAAGATTGAACTTGAAAAAAAGTGACAACAACACTTGAAGAGTTCTGATGACAACATTGTAAATTAGTTTGAAATACATAAATACATGTTCAACATCATCTAACATATTTTATCTGACAGAGAAAGAGTTCTGCTGGTACCAATGATGGTAAATCAGATATCGGTTTTGCATATGGCCCTGCAAATAGTGTTAAAACCTCGGCACTAAAGGAAACTTCTCATTCACAATCGAACTTGGTGTTTGGCTATCTTAATCTCTTCTCTGATGGTGTTGTAAGTATTTTTTTTTTGTTGTGTATTTGCAAAACCTAATGTTCTTGTCCTTGAATAACAGTTCTTTTTGGTGTTCTACTATTGCAGCACAATTTTACTGATGGGATGGCTTTGGGAAGTGCATTTTTGCTTCATGGATCTGTTGGTGGGTGGTCCAGAACTTTATTTTTGCTTGCACACGAGCTTCCCCAAGAGGTTTGAGTTCTTTTATGATTTGATGAGTATGATATATGCCATTGAAAAATGTCCTTAACTCACTCTCTTAACAACAAAAAAGATGTCCTTACAACTTGAAGATAACAGTGATATTAGGTAATATGCTTGTAATATGGAAAATGGGAAGAAAGTTTGAAAATCAAACGTGTTAGACTCATGATATTATTCATGCGTTGCTGCATCCAAATGGTTTCCATGCCTTGACTATCTTTGTGTCAATGGACCATGGCAACTTTTATCTACTACCGAGCATAATGCTACTGATAATTGAATCTTCTGCTTTGTTTTGGCATGGCATCATTGATTGACGTGCCAAGATGGTTTTTGAGCATTGAGGTTTAGCCATATACATTCTTTTCCATGGCTACCAGGGGTGTAGCCAAAGCGGGGCAGGCAGGGGCCTTGGCCCTCCCTTGGCTCAATGAGATAATTGCATTTATAGTCCCTCTCTAAAATTACAAGATTCAATTTAGTCCTTTTTAACTTATGATTAAATGGAAAAATCATAATTTTGGTCGTTTCGAAAAATTAATAATTTAATTTAAGCATTTTTAATACAAAATTTTTAGCATTGGCCCCCCAAATTTTATAATCTTATCTTGGCCCTCCCCCCTAATCAAAATTCCTAGCTTCGCCCCTGATGGCTACCCTCTTTTGCTCGGGAATGTGAGATGTTATTTAGCATTCCGAGGTCAAGACTTTAATCTTCCTAAATTGTGGCAACTATTAAATTCAGAAGCCATATTTGAATACAGTCTATTTGATATTTGAGAAATCCATCCAGTTTTGAACTAGTAATTACCATGTTGAAGCTTAGGGAATGAATTGAACTTTCAGGAGTTATTTAAATGGCAAACAACCATAGAAAGCTGCTAGGAGGTCAATTGGCTTTGCGCCACCGACTAACCCACCCATTAGGGTTGAGACTTCTAGCAGGTCTAGGGTTCTAGCCCTATCTTCTGCATAGATACAAAAAAGGGCATTGAGGTTATTCTGTTAGTTCTCACAGTTCAGGTTCACTGTGAGATTTGATTCGATGGCGCTCTGTGAATTCTAGAAAAGAAAAGTAGTGTTATGAATACGCAAACAGAATCATAGTGTTATGAATACACAAACAGAATCATGTCACAGGGAAGCCAAAGTCAACTGCCTTGCCCTTATCTCGATTTCTTGAATGATCTATTGTGGTTGACAGTTTGGACTCCTCAGAGGGGATTGAAACCTCAGGACTCGTTAGAGAGAGATCCAGATCTCTTTAGGGTTTTTGATAAAAGAATTGCTTAGGTTTTATTATTCCATACTGGCCTTATTACATAAACAGAAAACCTATTCTAGAAAGGAAAGAAATCAAGTAAAATCACATTAAAGAAACCTAGGAAAGAAATCAATTGAAATAAACTCACAACCAAAAATCTCAAGCCCTAATTAAAGAACCAAAACTAAAGGGCTTTTCCTAACATAGGTTTGGCCACTTGAGCATCCACAACATTACCTCCTATCCTGTAGAAAGAGTTTGTTCTCAAGCTTGAAGTCTGATAAACTTGACGATATAAATAAGACTTAGTCTCAATTTCAATTTCTGGTTGTACTTCATTCAAATAAGCTAATTCTAGCCAAAAGAGTTTCTTATATTTATGCCTAATTGTGTACAGTTCATCACAATTTTAACGTAAGTCTTTTGCCCTTATTTCAGCCATTTTTGGCCTTGATTTTTTAATAAATGGGGTAGATAAATTTACCGAATTTGCTTCAGTAGTTCCTCCTAATGTATTGCTGCTCTCAGAAATTTGGGATGTCAAGACTGTCATATTTGCAGGAGAAATAAAATTGCCCTCATTGCCTTGCCAAGTTCCTCTATGTTTATTCTTGAACTCTACCATTTGCTGCTTCTGTTCAAAGGCTCTAGCGAGGCTCATAGCCTTGGTTAAGTCAAGGAGTTTGTGCATATGGTCCAATTGAATGCAATCATCAAGTTCAACCATGAATAACCCGTCATGTTGGTCTACCCGAATGTATGACTAGCCTATGCTAATTTTTTCCTGTTAGTCTTTAATACAGCTCTATGGTTCCTATCTGTTTCGAACTAACCAAATATCCCAAGGGGTTACTTCCTACTGGAGGACCAAAATGTAGGGAGCAATTATTGTGGAATTCTAACCGGTTCATCACATGCCCCTCCAGCTTAATCCAATAATATCTAAGTTTTGCCTCACCTAGAATGTGGAAGGCTGCCAAACTTATCTACCTCATTGGTGTGTTGGTCTTCAAGAACTGTTCACTCCGATGCAGCCAAATCAATGGATTTTCTGACCCATCAAAAGTAGGAACATCTAATTTTGTGTACTTGGTAACAACTCCAATTGGTAGAACCACCTCACCCCACGGTGGTGGTGTTGCACCTCCTCTAACAGTTGGTGGGAAAGGTGCTTGGTGTTGTCAGGTTGTACTACTGCTTGTGTCACCATCCTCAATTGTTGATTTGCACAGAGTAAAAAATTAGTGTTTTCATCTGCACCAGGATTTGTTATGTCATTTGTTGCAGGTGGTTGTTTATGCAATTTTTTTAAGTTGATAAACTTAGCCTCTGCCTAGGATTTGTAAGTGTTTGGTGTTCTTGAAATAATGCTTGTATGTCATTGATCATTGTGGTCGGCTTTGATGCCAGGTAGTTATAAATACTCGAACAATTTTGTGTCACAGGGTGATTGATAGTGAAGTTGAAGTCAATTGTCTGCCCTTTATCTTGATTTTTGGAATGACATTCTGGTTGACATTTCAAACTCATTAAAGGAAGACTGAAACCTTAAGAGTCGTTAGAGACTAAAGAGAGACCTAGATCTTTATAGGGTTTTTGATAAAAGTTTTGCTTAGCTTTTATTATTCTATACATCGCTTTAACTAAGGATCAGTCTTATTACGTAAATATGAAACCTATTCTAGAAAAGGTAGAAATCAAATAAAATTGCAATCAAGAAATTTAAGGAAAGAAATTAATTGAAACAAAATGCAATTCAAAACCCTAAGCCTTTATTAGAGACCTGAAAGCAATGACCTTTCCTGACATCTGTTTGGCCTCAAAAGCATCCACAACAGTTAGGCTCTTTGGTTTGTCTTGATTGACAAGAAAACCACATTACCTTCTTTACTAACCCCTCCAAACCATTCCCATCATGCAAGCATCCACACACAGGCACACAAAAACCGTCCCTTATAATGCATGACTGAACCATGACAACTATCCTAACGTGATAAAATGGAAGCACAATGTGAACTTTCTTTTAAAAGGTGTGGTTTGAATTTTTGCTTTGGGTATCCTCATATATCAATTCAATGGCTTGGTTTATCCCTCTGTGCAGGTTGGTGATTTCGGTATACTGGTAAGATCTGGGTTCAGTGTTTCCAAAGCCCTGTTCTTCAACTTCCTTTCAGCACTGGTGGCTCTAGCAGGAACTGCAATGGTCTGTATTCTCTGCAGCTAGTGCAATTATTACCTCAAATGATAGGCAGAGTAGTTACAAACTTTTTTCTTTTTATAGGCTTTGCTTTGGGGACAAGATCCTGGACAGTCATCTTTGATTGAGGTAATACAGCACTAGGAGTCATGTTCGTTAAGTTAGTTTTGATGGTTATGGCCTGAAGTTCACAGTTTTTTGTTTCTTTTCCCCCTTTCTCGCAGGGGTTTACAGCTGGTGGATTTATATACATTGCTGTTGCTGGAGTGCTTGCAGAAATGAATAACAATGGCAAAACAACATTGAAAAATACTGCAGTGCAGTTACTCTCACTAGCATCTGGCATGGCTGTTGCCCTTTGTATTTCACTTGTAGAATAAATAAAAATCCATTCAAGATGAGTTTTGTCCAAATGAACTCAAAGCTCCTACAAGGACTAAGTCACTGCTTTCTTTGGATTTCGGGCTCCTGCTCGGTTTCAAGGTAAGCTACCCTCTGTTTAGATCTCAGAAATCAGGAGAGAGAGGATAACATCTTATAAGCTTACCCCTTTATTTTTAGGACAAATTCCTCGCTCTCCTTGACCCACAGGTGAAAACTCCATCTCTGGTATATTCCCTTTTGGTAACATGTAACATTATATTGCCTGAAAAAGGTTAAACAGATATGTTTTCTTTTTTTGGTGGAAATGCTTTTTGTCTAAGATTAACTGGATTGTCCCATGCTGTCTTGTTTCTTGAATTTGGGTACGAGTGTTAAGAGTCTGGCGCATATTTAATCTTTTTGAAGGGTTTTTTTGTTGTTGTTGTCTTTGTATCTTTAGGGGTCTTTAGAATTATATCTCTGTACTCATGCTTAAGTATGTGAAAAGTCAGAAAAAATGTAAGATGTTGCTTTGACACTGAATCATTTCCCTTGAAAGAAGATAACCCATTTTCTGTTAAAAGTTAAAGATCACGTTTAACGGGGAAAAATGATTATCGGTTTAATACTGCTTACAAGATTCCATCATCATAACGGATTATATCAGTGCATCGAAGCAGGAAATGACTGGTTTCCAAACGTTTTGATGAAAGCCTGAGGCCAGGCAAACTCAGAGAAAATTAGGATTTGAGAGAAAATCTAGTTCAAGCTTTAGTATTTGGTTCCTTTTTTTATTGAATTTGATTTGATTTGATTTTGGTGTGATTTCGATTTGAGTAATAAATTAAATATATTTGGTTTGATGTTTGATTCGTGAGTTAACACTCGTAAATTTTCAAACAGAATTGAACCGATTTTTATTGTTACTTTTGATTAGCTTAAATTTTTATTATATAAAATTAAATACTTTATTTTGAAATAAATGAAAAACGTCAATATGCAATAATATTTTTAATTATTGTTTAAAACAATGAATCAAATGGCTGAAATGAATTTGGTTTGATTTTAAAAGAAAAATTATGTTTTGGACAGAAATCCAAATTTTTGGAGAAAATAGTTACATGGAACACTTTTAAAACATAGAGCTGTTCATATGCTGAATTAGGTAAATGTTTGGTTTTAAAAAAAAAAATTTAGACTTTAGCTATGCAGACTTAGGCCAGTTTAAGCTAAGAAGGCTTAGGTCAGTTCAATTGATTTACTTTACTGTTCAAAAAGTAATACAAAATATTTTTATTTAAATTTAATTATAAAATGTTAATATTAGTATATAATTATTTTTAAGCAATAAAATGAGTTGAGTTAAATTGGCTTAAATTAAAAATATAAATTCAAGCTTCACCTAAAATGTATTAAGTTTATCGCTTGCTTAACTTATGAGCACTTTTAATATCTAATAATTTTATTTTTTATAACATTAGATAGGAGCACGATGATTAGATGGTATAACAATTGTCTTTTAGCCAAGCCCTGAATGAGATCAAAATAAGAGAAAGCTGAAGACATGTATTTAGGTTGAACGAGGGTCATATAAATTCAAATGTAAATTCAATTAAGAAGCAATGTATATTCTTTAGTTTAATGCTAAGAAAATTGAATTTTCCACTATAAAGTAATTATGATGGATGAATCTTTGGACCAAAATCATAGATTGAGTTGGACCGCATTCAATGAGTTAATGCAAGCCCAAATAGTGCGTTGAATGACTTTATGGGGTCAAACAACAATAAAGAGACTTAAAAAGATTCAAGCTTAGTTTGGATGAGCGATGTATTTACTTTCGGTGAGGTTAAAAATAGTAGTAACAGTGAGATTAGTTACTATAGAGCTGAGATTGGACACTGTAGCAGTGAGATTAGAAACAACGGTGGAGTGTGTGTTTAGATTCAAACGCAATCAGAAGCGGTGAGGTGAAAATAAAAATGACTATTAAGGACATCGATTAGAATTGATATATAATAGAAGTTTTAAATTATTTTACTTATATAAAATTATTAAAATATGTGAATTTATAAATTCATTTAATAAAATATTAAAATGTATCTTCCAATATTTTATTATAAATATTTTAATGAATTATACAATCAATTTAAATTATTTATTAGATAAAGTAAAAATTATTTTAATTTTTATAGTTAAATATTCTTTTATAATAATGATAAATATTATTTTCGCAAATAGTAACATTATACTTGGATCAAATTTTGAAGTATCTAAACGAATAATTTTAATAAAAAATATAGTAACATAAGACATAACAAGTTTCATTATTACTAGAAATTAGGTTATGATACAAAATTATTTTTACAAATATTGATTCATTAAACTATTTGCAATGATTTCCCTTAACATTGCAATTTCAAGGTCACTTTCACTGTTAGAAGAACTCGATTCACCTCTATCAAAATGGCCTGAAGAGATTGGCATGTCGGGTATATTCTCAAATTGTCGAAAATTCTTATCATTTGACCAAGCATGTCTTCGAATGTAATTATGCAAAACCATTGTTGCAATAACTATTAAAACTTGCTTGTCGAATGAATAGCTTGGAATATCTCTTAATATTGACCATTTTTTTTCCACACTCCAAATGTTCGCTCAATCACAGGGCGTAACGAAGAATGGGCATGATTGAAGATTTTTTTTTTTCCAAATGCTTGATGATTACCTCGATGAAAGTCAGGTAAATGATATCGTTCCCCCTATATGGACCTAGAAAACTTGCCATTTGCGAATATTCTGAATCCACAAGATAATATTTTTCTATAAAAAAGTAAAACATAATATCAAGTTTAAAAATAAATTAAACATTTTAATATTGTTTTTATGTAAAGATTAATTAAAAATTAAAGTAACTTTGGTGGAGGTGTGGAAACTTTAACTCTTGTTTTCTAAGTGCTTGCAAAAAATTCTCATCATCATGTGTTGTTCCTTCCCAACCAGGAAATGCAAAAATAAAGCACATGTTGAAGTCACAAACTGTTATAATATTTTGAGTTGGTTCACCTTTCCGCCCGATATAAGGTATTTGACAAGAAGGCGAAATGCATGCTTTTATGTGTGTTCCATCTATGGCCCCAATACAATCCTTTAAAATAAATACAAGTAATGAGATAAAAGTTAGAAATAATTTATATTTTAAAAATATAAAGATTGTGTAAATTTTACCTTAAAGTGAGGCCAATATTTTGTATCATGTCGAATATGGTTCGATACTTCCTCGAATTGACCTTCAGTGGGTTTAATCGTGTCTATTCCCATTCGAGCAAATATATGTAACATGTCATTAAAAATTCGACTAACAGTTTCCCCAGATCGTTGAAATCACTATGCTGCATTTAAATTTGATTCTCTATTTCCAAGAATATACAATGATAATGCTAACTTCTCCATCGTAGATACCTTCCCATGCTTTAAGCCATAATTTGTTGGCAAATCATGCAACAAGCTGTGAAATGTATTTTTTGGCATCCTAAAACTATTCATGCAACGATCATCATGCCCATTTAATACTTCGTCCACCCACATTTGACCTGTATAATTTGAATCCATACATGGTTGCTTAGTGAAATAAATTTCATGGTGTACCAATACACTGCTTAACACTTGTTCTTCCTCTTCATGATAATTGTTGTGCTCAACTTGTGTAACAATTGTGGCTATTCTTCGTTGAGCTTTTTCACTTAATTCAGGGGTATCATAATTCATATAAAGACTATTATACATATTGTTAAATTCATCCATAACCTGAAAAAGTAATCAAATGAAAATAAATTAATAACTTGTGACATTCTATACAACACAAAAAATTGAATAAAAGCATAGCATAAAAATACCAAACATAAAAAATATCATACATTAGTTTTACATATAAAAAAGTAGATCATACATTAGTTTTGTAGATCATACATTAAAAAAAAAGTAGATCATTCATTAAATTCACATATAAAAAGTAGATCATACATTAGTTTTGTATATAAAAAAGTAGATCATACATTAGTTTTACATATAAAAAAGTAGTATAGTTATATTACAATAATAATTCTAAGGAGCTTATGGTGGAGGTGGTGGATGGTATGGTTGGAAGGAAAATGAGGATGTTGCTACCAAGGATGAAAATGATGCAATTAGATTTTGTTCAGCGTACTCACGTCGAAGCCACCAAACCCTAACATCTGGATCTAAGTTCAAAAACACTTCTCGTTTCACCGGTATTTGGAACATTTTGATGGCAAAATAGTACAGTTCATCTTTTTTTGGAATTTCATCTCCCAAATCACGCAAAGCATCCATTGCATTTGAAATAGTATATTGAGAGTGAGGAAAAATAATTTCATTCATTGACTTTCTTGGACTAGCCATACTCTCACACAATTTCTCAATATGATTAGCTAATGAATTTCTTGATGATTTTCTACTTGAACTTGATTTTTTTCCTTTACCGTGTACAACCCCAAATGTTTCCTTTCTTCGATTAGGAGTTTCATGAGAAGAGTTTGATGGTACCTCATTAGGAGGGATACCTTCATTCTCTTTACTATTTTTCATCTAAATCACCAAATCCCTCATTAGGTGTATCATCTCCCATAGGAACCCCACTTGGAAGAACACCAGACGAAGGTGCCTATGCATTCTCTCCAGTGGCTACAATGCCACCAAACATTTGCCACATTAAATCATTCAATCACGATTCAATTCCTTTCTTCTTAAATCCTTTAAAATCAGGATTTTCCTACATAACATGTTAAATGTTAAATGTTATACTCAGATTTTTATATTTGTAAATTATTAATTTCAATAAAATTTATGCATTAAAATAATGATAAAGTTAACACTAACCTATACTTTTCAGCCTACCATTCTTTGGTAGCATCGACCGTCTTTTTAGATGGACACCATCCAATACCTGTAGATTCCTTAAGCAACTCCCTCCATAACCTCCATTCCTTTTTTAATGTATCCCACTAATTTTTCAATTGAGGTTTTCCATAATTTTTTGTGTTTTTGCTTGAAAAAGAACAACGACATTTTCCCATCCTTTTGAGTTTAGATGAGTTGTCGGTCTATTACCAGCATTGACTTCATTCACGCAACGTTCACAAAATATCAACGTCAGCTCATCATCCCAAACAAATTTTGTTGCTAAGGTACTTTCTCCCTCCATAAATTTTCATGTCTTTACCATCTATTATTATTATTATTTTGATTTTAAATGTCAACCGACATAAAACCATAAATATATAATTAGATATAATAATATAGTTTCATAAAAAATTAAGAATAACACATCACAAAAAGATGAAAGCCATAAGATGAACAATAAAGAAAAAATTTTAAAAAATCCATGGTAAACAATAACAAGTAAATCACAGTGCAAACTCTAAATTAACAACTCTAGGTAAAATAAGAATCAAGTTTAGTTCCTCACCCTGTCCCCTCTATTGATATTCCTTTTGCATTATGTTTTAAGAAAAGTAACTAACAAAGTCCATTAATAGAAATCTCACCAATCTAGTTACCTTAGTTCATTTAGCTCCAAACTAGCCCAGAGAACATGTTGATGTATTGATGGATTATAAGATATAAGCCAAGTATGACATAAAATTTAGAAAATATATCATTAGTAGAAAGATGTAGTTATGAAGAAATAGTGATACCAATAAGTAAACCACTGCCAGCTCACACACCACAAACATGACTACTGCCCCGATGATTCACCACAAACATGACTACTCTTCAACTCCTCTAATAATAAACAACATCATTGCCTCAGTTTTAGAAATTTCTAAATTATGGAGCATGCAAATTAAGAATGACCCTTGAATTTAATCAGGAAAAGAAATACCTCTTTGGGATGATTCAGATATCGATAGTTTCTCAAAATAAAAAAAGGCGCTTCAAAGGTCTCTTATTGATTTCCACCGCAATGCACAACATGAGTATTCCTTAAAGTTTCAAAATTAAATTTTAATTTATAATGGAAGAAAAGGAAACATAAAAAGGGTAAAGAAATGAAAGAATGAAAAGAAATTACATACGTAAAGCATCAAGAAGAAATAGAGAGACTTTGCGTCAAAAACAAAAATGGCAGCATTGCTACAAAGGTGAACATATGTAGGGTGATCATGAATTAATTTCAACAGATAACATTCACCTTTAGTCTAGTATAGGAAATTGGAAAGTAACTACACGTTCTGTTACTTTTCCTATCCATGCCCCAAAACAAACTCTTTAGCAATGAAAATCATAACATTTCATTTCATCTTTAGATATCATATAGTGACAGAACCTGTGATAAACCGTAAAAGTAACATATTTTAATCCCACATTTAGTATGCTTTTGGATGAATTTATCCTCGATTTATGTAAAAAGGTGCTCTTAATCCTTTCTTTTCATGTCTCATACTCAGGAGAACACCTAAGGATAAAAAGAACGTAAAACGGGCTTAAAACAGACCAAATTGGGCCAACCCAAGAAGTCGACATGGCCTGGGCTTTATTCCACACGGTTGTGCTTTGCTATCCACCTAGAACACGGCCTATCACCAATTTACACGGATGTGTCTCGTCGACAAAAAGCCCAACATGGCCTATCCCCGATTTGCATGGCTGTGCCTTAATCGATAGACTCGAAGCACGGCCTGTCCCTCGACTTCCATGGGCATGCCACGGTCGTGCCTAAATCAACAGAATGGAGACATGGGCTGAGCCTCAATTTACACGGGCGTGCCTTAGCCGTGCCCCTGCCGTGGGAAAGAGCAATTTCACTCAGGATAAGATGCTTGGAGCCCAAGAAACGCAATTCTAAGTCTACCCAAACACCTAGGACGAATTGTACCTGAATTATGAGTACTTAGGAGACAAGTAAAGCATCTTAAAAGTCGATAAAAACACCCTAAGATGGCTATTCAAGGGGTCGATCATGGAGCAGAGTTTTCTGCCAAGCCTTTCTCGTTTAGGGATTGTCTCCAAGATAACCAATTGATCCATTTCGAAGAGTCGGAGTTCTACTCAAGACGGAGGATCTCCTCTTCAATTCCTTCAAGGGGTTTTAGGGATTTCTTATGTTTTGTTTTATCTTTTCTCTTTAGATGTTTTCTTGTTTAGTTATGAACTAAACCCCTCAGATACCTGAAAGGGATGAAACCTATGATGGATTTTGTTATTTAATTCTTTCAGTTTATATGATAAATACTTAGTTTGTTCTTAATTATGTTGCTTAAATTTATCTGATGTGCTTAGGTGGAGGAGGAATAGACCCTGCCTAAGAGTAGATCTAGTATAATTAAGCGGAGTTGATCGAGCGCCTAGAGATAGGGTTACGAGATTTTGTCGGATTAGGGTGAAACCTAATATGGGAGTCCATTGATCGATTTACTGCTTCCTTAGGGGGTTATTATAAGAGAACGAGAGTTCCACTAATTGACCTAAGGTTAGACATTATTCACTTCGAGAGAAGGTTTAATATAGGTTAGGGAGTCTCACGGATCAAGCTAAGTAAAGAAATCATGTGAATTGAAAAAGGTAGATAATAAGTGAAGTCATAGGTGGATTCTTCTCGAAGGCATCGTCTTTATTAATTGAGTTTTCTTCAAAGTCTTTTCCCAAAGTTTCGTTCTTTTGTCTTTGCATTTAAGCTTAAGTATTTCATTTGTTTTAGATTAATAAACCAATCACTCTATATTTTAGGCTAAATAATAGAAAGAAAGTGAGTAGTAGTACTTTTAGGCTCCTTGGGTTCGATAAGATATTCTTGCCTGAGCTATACTACTGTTCGATAGGTGCGCTTGCCTCTATCATTGTCGCAATCGACCTCTGTGTTCGATCACTCTTTTATAAATATTAAAACTAGACTGTTTTGCAGCGATCAACCTACAATGCCCTTAGAGGTCGGAACTCAATAGTTCTAAGAAATTTATCAATGGTGAGACTATTTAGTTTCATTGATAACCTTTTCACATAATCTACTTCCATTAACATCAATAGTCAAAAGGACTAACAAATCATAATAAAAATAATAGTAATAATAATAACAACTGCGAAAAAGAAGAGTAGAAGAAGCTAGAACTAGAGATAACAAGAAATTAATGAAAATACCTTCAAAAGTAGCCACAACCAAGAACAAAGCAAAAAAGAGGGGAGAAATCAGTGTTTTACTTCTCAAATATGAAAAAGAAAATGGTTGTTTCGTTCCCAAATCTAAAAATAAATAAGGTTGGGAAAGAAATTAATTTAAGTTTCAAGGATAAAATGGTAAAATAATAACTAAAAGTATGGGTAAAAATACCTACTATCCCACTGGGTTTAATTGTCTTTGAAACCCTAGCCACTTTTCAAAGATATCGATGTGGTTGAAATCAATTTTCATCGGATCTTTGTTTGAACCAAACAAAGATATCGATGAGTTTGGTAGCCCCAATCGCACTACAATCGATGTTAACAGCTAAATCAAATGAGCCCTCAAACAATGATTTATTAGGGAAAGGTGTTTGTTTTAAGCCTAATGATAATCTATTCTTCTTCCATATTTTATGACTCTTAAATTGTTCTTAAAAAATTGTTTTTCTTCAATATTTAAGTTATTTTCGTTAGTCCAAAACACAAATAATAATTAAGGTTCATTGCTTAAAACTTTTCTACACACCAATAATAGGCGTGGGCAAATAGAATCTTAAAAACATCGGCCTGATATACACCTTAGAGCCTTGACCTTTTTATTGATTTTTCTGTTCAAGTAATTGTTTGTGCTCTGTTCATGTCCTCGAGATTTTGTTTACTGGCAACTTAAAAGTTCCGCACTAACAATTTTAAGGTTCTATTCATTTTTATGATGGCTACTTCTACACATGAAAGTGAAACACTAAGGGAGTTAGCCTCCAACTTTGCCAAGGTTGATCAGTTTGATGGTGACAATTTTCGGCGATGGTAGAAAAAGATGCACTTCTTACTAACAACTTTGAAGATTGCTTATGTTTTAGATACTCCTAAATTGAAAGAGAATGAAAATGAATCTATTGCTACAACTTGAGAAAAGAAAAATGTGACAATGTTGATTACATGTGCATAAGCCACATATTGAATGATTTATCCAATGGTTTATTGGACACCTACCAGAATGAGACCACCGATAAGAACTATTAGACAACTTGGAAACAAGGTACATGATTGAAGACGCTACAAGTAAGAACGTTCTTGTTAGTTGTTTCAATAATTTTCACATGATTGATGGTCATTCTGTTACGGAACAATTTTGTGAAATTAAAAAAATTGTTGAATCAAATTAAACAATATAACATGACAATGAATGAAATAATTGTTGTATCCCTCATTATAGACAAACTTCATTCATCCTGGAAAGATTTTAAAAGAAATCTAAAATATAAGAAAGAGCATGTACATCTCTTGAGGCTTTGGCAAATCATCTTCAAATTGAAGAAGAATACAAAAAGCAAGATTAGAACCTATATTTTGAAAATGTCAAAGTACATGTTATGGAGGAAGGGCAAACTACTATACCATCTAATAAAAAGTTCAAATATACTGCTAAAGTACTTAAGTTCAAGAAGAAACAAAATGGTTCATGCTATCATTGTGGTAAGACTGGACATTTTAAGAATGAATGTCAATTTTTAAAGAAGAACACTTCTTCTAAAGCTAACGATATCGGAAAGTTTGTTGCCATGATTTTTAAAATTAATATGGTATATGTTAGGGCTGAACCTAAATTATGCAATGAATACGAACGAAAAATAAGAAAATTAGACACAAATATTTAACGTGGAAAACCCTACCAAAGAGGATAAAAAATCAAGGGTAATGAAAAACTTCATTAAAATAACAAAAACTGGAAAAATGGAGTACAAGATGGAAAACAAATAAGCCTTGAACTCGAATTACAAAGTTTTCCCGAAATTCCCACAAACTCTCTTAATTTTGTTGTGTTATTCTCAACCTTTCTAGGATTTCTATGAGGCCTATTTATAGATTGAATTTGGTACAAAAATTTGACTAAAACATCCCTATAATAATTATAGTTTAAATAGGGAAAGAAATCAAAGTTTAATTGGGAGAAGAAAACCAGGAAGCTTTGGACCATGTTGCTACGTCGTGACATGGCTGCTGCCTCTTTGAGACATGGCAAATCTTCTCGTCATGACCTAGGTGGTCACGTCGCCGAGACAATGCTTCTTCCTCATCAAGACATCAACTCTATTTTGGCAAAAAATGTGAAGCACACTCCACAAGTCTCCACCTTGACTCATATTTCCAAAAAGCCTTCTTTGCCGAGCCCTGCCAGGGGCCTAACTTGATCTCTGTTGAATATTCACCAAGTCTAGGTAATGCTTGAACTTGGAAATTGGAAGACTCTTTGTCATCATGTCCGTTAAGTTATTCTTTGTGCTGATTTTGAGAATCTGAACATCTTCTTGAGCAATCATTTCCCGAAAAAAATGGTACTAAATATCTATATGTTTTGTTCTTTCGTGTTGCATCTAGTTTTTCATGAGATGTATGACACTTTGACCATCACAAATATGACAGTCTTTTCGTTTTTATTAAACAACTCCTCAGATAGACCTCTCAATCAAATGACTTTTTTTACAGCCTCTGTGATAGCCATATATTTAGCTTCGGTAGTCGATAGAGCCACAGTAGCCTAAAGGGTGGCTTTCCAACTAATAGTGTAATTTTTTAAGGAGAACAAATAACCTGTGAGAAATATTTTTTTATCTAAGTCTCTGACATAATCTGAGTTTACATAGCCGATTAGACCATTTGAACATCTTCTAAATTCCAAACAAGTACTTGAAATCCCTCTTAAATATCTCAATATCCACTTAACAACTTGCCAATGTAATTTATCGAGTTTGGCCATATATATACTTACTACACTAACAACATTTGAAATATCAGGACGAGTACAAACCATTGCATACATTAAGTTTTCGACCGTGCTAAAGTAAGGAACAAAAGACATGTACTTTCTTCGTCTTTGGTTTTTAGTGAGTCTAAAGTCAAAAGTTTGAAGTGGGCAGCTAACGGAGTACTACCTGGTTTAGAATCTTGCATTCCAAATCATTTGAGAATCCTTTCGATTTATCCTTGTTGTGATAGAAATAACTTTTTGAGCTTTGATCTCTCGAAATTTCCATCCTAAGATTTTTTTAGTTGCACCAAGATCCTTTTATCTCAAATTTAAAGTTAAGCATGGTTTTAAGTCATTCAATCTTACATGGATCCTTAGCCACAATTAACATATCATCAACATAAAGCAGTAAATAGATTAATGATCCATCATCTAAATGTTGTAGATAAACACAACTATTGTACTTACTTTGAACGAAACCAATCCCTAACATGAAGGAATTGAACTTTGTGTACCATTGCTGAGGAGACTATTTCAAGCCGTATAATAAATTCTGAATAAGACAAACATGATCTTCCTTATCTCCGATCCGAAGCCTTCGGTTTGTTGCATGTAAATGTCCTCATCTAAGTCCCCGTGAAGGAATGCAGTTTACACATCTAACTACTCAAATTTAAGATTGTATAATGCAACAAGAGCTAACAAAGCTCGAATGGACGTATGCTTCACAACTGGAGAGAAAATATCAAGAAAATCAACTCATTCCATTTGACTGTAGCTCTTTGCGACCAATCTTACCTTATATCTCATGTTGCCTTGACCTGAACCTTCATTATTTTTAAACACAGACTTGCAACCAACGATTTTCTTTTTGGTGGGTGGTTCAACAAGTTTCCATGTATCGTTCTTATGAAGAGACTCCATCTTTTCTTCCATGGAAATAAGCCACTTACTAGAATTAGAAGCCTGAACTAACTATGAAGAATTTGAAGGATCAACTGAGTCGATGCTCTCTGCTACACTTGAGCATAAGCCACAAGATTTCCTCCATAGTATTTTTTTGGCAGTTTAATATCTCTTCTTTTTGTCTTGGGCTAACTTATAATCTTGAATTTGAGATGTTTGGGTCTCTAATTGAGATGGAGAAGCCTCAGAACCCTCTCGTTGCATCGAAGAAATGTCGGTTTTGGAAATTCTACCTAATGTTGTGACAAGTCAATTTTCCTCTTCGGAACATTGCCTCTATTCGTCGCGTCATTGTGATGACGAGCTTTGTGACATCGTGATGTGATCGTCTGTTTTGGTTTCCAACTTCACCTTACTCGAAACACTCGGCTTTCGGTGTTGTTATGACCTAAGGACCCCATTTTGGACAAAATCATCGATGTTTCGTCAAACGTAACATTTTTACTGACTATGATCTTACTTGTTTCTAGGCACCATAGCTTGTAACCTTTTATCCCGACTGCAAAACCCACAAGGATGCACTTTACCGTTCTTGGTTCAAACGTCCCCTAACTAACTCGAGCATATGCAAGACATCCGAATACTTTAAGATTAGAGTAATTAGGAGAATTATCGAGCACAATCTCTTTGGGAACCTTTTCGTCCAAAACTCGATGCACAGATCGACTCACCAAGTAGCTTGCGAGATTAACCATTTCGGTCCAAAACTCATTTTCTAAACTTGCATTGGAAAGCATACATCGGGTTTTCTCAAGTAACGTTTTATTCATTTGTTTAGCTATACCATTTTGCTGCGGGGTACTTACAACTGTGCAGTGTCTCTCAATCCCTCTCGTTTGAAGAAATTGTTAAGCTCGGTCGAACAAAATTTGAGCCCATTATCTGTTCTGAATCACTTTACAAACTTCCCAATCTATTTTTCCATCAAAGTCTTCCACTGTTTGAAGATCCCGAAGACTTCATTCTTATGCTTCAAGAAATAAACCCAAACTTTCTTGGAGCCGTTGTCGATAAAAGTTAGAAGATATTTGCTACTTCCTTTGGAAATGAATGGAGTCAGACCCCATAAATCAAAATGAATATAATCAAGAGTCCTTTTAGTCTTTCGCATTGGCGAATCGAAGCTAACTCAGGTCTGCTTCCCATAAATGCAATGCTTGCAAAAATTTAACTTTCCAACTATGGTGCCTATAAGAAGGCCTATTTTGCTTAAAATAGTTAAACCTTTTTCACTTATATAACCAAGTCACATGTGCCATAGTAGGGTTGATTCAGAATTCGAAACGAGTGGATTTTGTTAAGTTGTCGTAATGTCAGAGGCTTAAGTTGAGCATAACAATAGTATCAAATTTTATAAACAAGCCATTGAGCATTAAGTTGAGCATAACAAGAGTATCAAATTTTATAAAAAACTTTTGTAGCAATTCTTTATAGGATAATATTTGAATATTAGAATATGGAGGAAAATAAAGAAATATTTGTTTCTTAATATTTTGGTATGTCATGGTATATCTTAATATACCATGTAAATGAAATTCCACTCTTTTTATAATTCTCATGTCTTTCCATAGAGATATGACTATATAATCAATGTCTATTTGTATAGTCACATCTATTAAGAACGAACATAATTATTCATTACATATTACTTGAATAATCATAAATTTTTTATTAATAATCAAGTAACATAACTTTTAGTAATAAGAAACATAACTCCTACTTTTGAATAGTGACAACTCTTGGATGATAATCAAGAGTTATAACTTTTTGTTACTTACAACTTTCATTTCCAACTATTGGAATACTATATGTAACGACCTAAAATTTACGGGTATTAAAAAAGTGCATTTTTGGGTTACTGTTTTTGTAAAACGGATTCGTAAATATTTATTAAAAATATTTATGAAGTTAGTTGTGTGGTTAATTAGGTTTTGGTTAGGTGAATTAGTTTGAATTAAGGTTAATTAGGTATAAGGATTAAATTGAATAATGTATAAAAGCTTAATTATAGAATAAAGAAAAGTCAAGGGACTAAATTAGGAATTAAGCCAAAAGTGCCAAGTGTGTGGTAATAGTGAAATAATGTGGTGAAATAAAATACATAAGTTAGTAATAATTACTTATTTACTTATTATATAAGTAAATATTATTTTATTATTAAATTATTATTATATTAAATTAAAATTATATTATATTAATATAATGACATAAAAAAAGAAATAAAACAAATGTATGGAAAAATAATTCCATGTGTGTATAATATACATATATTTATTTATATTAAATACATACTTAATATTTAAGTATATGAATAAAATATTATTATTTTTTATAATTAAACAAATAAATAAAGGAAACAAAAAGAAAGAACAAACAAAATTGAAACGAAAACAGGGGAGAAAAGAGAGAAAGAAAAAGAAAGAAAAAGAAAAGAGAAATTAGGGTTCTAAGGATTCAAAGTTAATTTGGTAAGTTAATTTAGTCATTTTTCTTGTAATTTTGATGTTTTGAAGTCCTAGAACAAAATACTACTTGATTTATGTTAAAATTTTGAAAGTTAGTGAATTTTAAATATTGTCCATGTTGAATAAATTGATGAATTAGGGGTTAAATTGATAGAATTTCAAGTTAGAAGTGAAAAAGGGATTAAATTGTAAAACAAATCATAAGTTTTGAATAATAGGGACTAAATTGAAAGAATTTCAAAATTAGGGTTTTATGGTGAAATTAAAGTGGGAATTAAATGAAAATATGAAAATAGTTTTGGGAAAAATAAAGTTAGTCTCGGTTTATGGACTAAATTGGAATTTAGGTAAAAGTTGTGTATAAATTGAAACAATTGATATGAAATTGTGTGGTATTGATAATTTTTAATTGTTTTAATTTTCGTAGCTAACGTGGTATCGGAAACTCTGTCTAAGAAAGAGAAAGAAAAGTCAATGAGGAGTGACTCGAAAATTCGGTTTGTATTTCTATAATCCGAACTTAGTAATTAATTGTTGAATTTATTATTTAATATGTATGGTAAGTGAAATAAGGTGAGTATTAGTATTGTGATATTGAATTGATATTGTGATATTGATATTGAATTGAATTGAATTGATTTTTGTGAATATTTATGACTGAAATTTGAAAGTGAATTGAAACCCTATTAACAATGTCGGGCTAAGTCGAATATAGTTGGCATGCCACATGATTGAATGAGTTATGGATTCTTCGACCTTGAGTCGATGAGGCACTGTATGTGTCGAATTAATACTTTAGATAAATCCAATGAGGTACTGAGTATCGTATTATTTTATTTCGGCATAGCCGATGAGGCACTGAGTGTCGTACTGATGTGTTTGGGTTGAATCCGTATATCCGTCTAAATTCGAGTCATGTTAATAGGGGTGTACAGATGTATTGAACAATTGACAGATATTGAATGATATTGATTGACTTTGAATATGAATTAGAATGGAATATTGATTGGAAAATAAAATGATTATTTGAATGATTATTGATATTGTATAGTTTATATATATATATATATATATATATATGCATTATCACTTTATTTAAGCATTTGGTTTTTAGAAATACCATTGAGTTCATACTCAGCGTACGGTTTGTTTCCGTGCGCAGGTTAGGTTGAATCAGCATCCAAAGTCAATCTCGAACTCAAAAACGTGGTGAAGTACTTTTTCTTTTGGTAATGGCATGTACCTAGATTGTCATATGAATGCCATTTTGGGAAAATGATTGTATATGATATTGTAATATGAAAATGGTTGGTTATATATATATGTTGAGGTTTGATATGGAATGTTTTTAGTTGTTGCATAATGAATATGGCATAAAGTAAAACTTTGGTTAAAATGATGTGAAAATTTGGATTAACTTAATTGATGTTGAAATGAATTATTTTAGCAATATATGTAAATAACTATTAGGATGCTTTGAATAGATCAATAGATTGAAGATTTTGGTATGTATTTGAGGCATTTAATTGTGTTTTGGATTGGTTGAACAATTGGATTTTGAGTTGCTTGTAATTCAAGCTTTGCAGGGTTGGTAAACTTGAAGTATAAGACTCAATTTGAGTCCACACGGCCTGGCACAAGGGCGTGTGACTAGACTGTGTGAGACACACGGCTAGCACACGAGCGTGTGGCTTGGCCATGTGAGGTAAGTCAGAGAGTTACACGGGGTAGAGCACGGCCTGAAGCATAGGCATGTCATAGGGTTACACGGGCGTGTCCTGGACCACACGGGCGTGTGAACCCTGTACCTAGGAAAAATTTTGAAATTTCGCGAAAAATTCTCTGAGTTTCTGATTAAGTCTCGATTTGTTCCTAATATGTATTTTGAGCCTCGAGGGCTCATAAAAGGGACGATATGATTGATTCATGATATGTTTGCTTAATGATATATTTATTGTTTGTAATTGATCTGAAAGTCTGGTAATGCTCCGTAACCTTGTTCTGGAGACGGATAAGGGTTAGAGGGTGTTACAATATATATTCTAAAAATGTTATAACACTAAAGTGTAAGTAAACTAAAGTGAGTCACCTATTTACACTTAAGCTTTCAAAGGAGAAAACCTTAAAGGAAGGGAATCTTATTTATATTATAGGAGTGATGTTGCTATTTGGTGAGTAAGGTTTAAATCATAATTTGTACTTATCGAAGTATAGTGGATTGTCTCTTTAGACCTCGTAGACGTATGAGGTATTTGAACACTGTAAAAAAGTTTTTGGTGTTCTGTCTCCATTTTTACCTATAGTAATCAGATAGTTCAATTGTAACTTACTTTATATTTGAATTTGTATCTTGCCAATCAAAAATCAATATTATTTCTTTTAGTATTGAAGTTTGACACTCAATGTTGTTGAAACCAGATCAAATTGGATCAAATCGAATCGACCAATCAGATTGGTTAGAACAGAAATCGATTAATAGTCTGGTCTGTTGTGTGATAAAAATTGTTTTGACCATGAACCGACAAGAACCACAATTGAATCGCGAACCATTGATTGAAAAAACCTATAAAAAATCGATTCAACTAGTTTTTACATAATAGGACCAAATTAGATTAGGTTGGATCGAAAAAAAAGAACCCACTTTCAAAAACTCTAAATTAGCCCAACCCAATTTTGTTAAAAGAAATGAAAAGAAAAAAGCCTTAGCCTATGTCTTTACCCTTCCCAACATCTCTAAATTTAAAAAAAAGAAAGTAATTAAAAAAAAAAAAAAAAAACAAAGACTCACTCGTCAACACTCAACCCTCTATATAGAGGCGAATTTAGGGGTTGTCAGGTTCGTCCTCTTAAAATGAAAAATTACTATTTAGGTATTTTAAAATATTTTAAAACTTTAAATTAAAAAAGATAAAATTGTACTTTAGTCCCTCTAAAATTATAAAAATTTAATTTAATCCTTTACAAATTATAAAGATATATACTATTAAAAATTAAAATTTCATTTAGCCCCCTAAAAATATTCTGACTTTGCTTTGGCCTCTATAGTATTGGCCTCTCCCTGCTCGCCCTCGTCTACTTCAGATCAGTGGTTCTTGGCTTGCCAGTGTATCCATCCACTGCTATTTTGTTTTAAACAGCTTTGAACCAAAGGAAAAATGGAAAACTAAAAACTAAAGAGAACATTAAGAACTGAACAAATCAAAAAATGTAAATGAAAAGTTTTAATGACTTTTTATTCAAAAAACAATAATATAAAACTTTGAAAATTGAAGAGTGTTGTTGTTGTGTATTTATGGCTCACCTTGAAAGGGGAAATAATAAGTTAAACAAATGGTAGAATATAGCTACCAGTTAGCTTAGCTACTAACATATTTTTTATTTGAAATAATATTTAATTTATTTTAAATAATATTATAGTATATTTTATTATGAAGAGGATATTGGACCGGTTGAATCAGAAATTTTAAATTAAAAATTTATAATCTGATCGGTTCAACCATCAATCCGATTCTAAAAATATTGCTGACATTTGATGCACTAAATGGTGATCCTGTTGTTGAGTATTGCTCAAGATTAAAGGTTTTTTTTTTTGGTAACAAGACACCTTGGATGGATTTCCTGGAAAATTAAGATGAAAGCCTTCATTAAGCCTATGGATGAGGAGACATGACGCTCAATTCTGAATTTCTGATAATATTGATAGTGTAAAAATTCTAAAGCCAGAGGTTACTTGGATGAGTGAAGAGGAGAAACATGCAAATAAAAATTCCAAGGCTCAAGACAACACATGAGAGAACTAGTATACTGAAGTAATCGAAGTTACAAATGTTGACTATCGAGATAGGATGCAAGAAAACGAGACTTTAGCAGATTTGTATGTGAAGTAAGCAGAAGGCTCAATGACTCCAAGCCGTTCTTTTCTTCTACTTTAGCTCTAGATAAGAAAAAGGAATTACAAACATTGGTGTCCCCGATTATCGTTATAGATTATAAACCGAGAATAGATTAAAGAAAAATAACATGGATCTGGTTATTTGGTCCATATCGTTATTAGATTAACAAGCCTAGTCAATTCTCACATGCCTAATGATGAAAACATATCTTGAAAGCACCAAGAAAACATGCATCAATTAGTAGCAAATTTAAAGTTGATGAGTTAAGTAAAGTCAAGCCAATATCTGTATTGGGGTTTACTGTCTGAGCCTCTGAGGTTTCAAGATAGAACCTCGTGCAAGATATAATGCAATTTGCCAAATGACAAATGAACATAAAACAGGGGACAATAGTTTTTGATCAGTTTTGATGGATGGTTTTCACTCATCACAGTCAACTACTTAATTTGTTATTTAATTAAGAATCAAGTGGCCGGTGACGCGTGGAGGGAGATGATTTTGAGCCTTGAAGCCCTCCCTCCTCTCTCTTGCCAATCTCTTCTGACTCTTTCATAATTTCTATTTTGGATAGTTGTTTTACATCTCCCTTTCCCCTTCAATCAAATGAATCTACAATCATCAATAATAATAATAATAATAATACTATTCTCACGTTAGATCAAGCACATATTCACCACATCTAGATGTATGTTCTTGGAGATTGTTGTACCAATAATTTCATCTGATTCGTTAAGTTGCATATATAATACAAAGAGAAGAGATTTTTTGATCTATTGATGCAAAAATGGAAAGGGGGTCTTTTTTGCGGAGTACGGAGAGTAAAGAAAGGTTGCTTTCGAAGAAAGGGTATTCTGGATTAGGTGGTGCTGAAGAGGGAGCTAAAAGCGGGTGTTTTCGATCATGTTGTGGTTCCACTGATAACTTTTGGAATGGTTTTCAGCAGGTGTCTGCCAAGTTATATAAAATGGGTCGATCAGATCCCCGTAAGGTTTTCTTTGCTATGAAAATGGGGCTTTCACTAACGGTTGTATCATTGCTTATGCTTTTCAAAAAGCCTCTAAGGGGTGTCAGTCAGTATTCAGTGTGGGCAATCCTTACCGTTGTCTTGGTTTTCGAGTTCAGCGTAGGTATATTATATTAGTCGAGCGTTATGCCAATCCACATTGCCTGCTATTTTTAACAGATGTTGATATAGTGAAACCAATTCGTATATTATAGGTGCAACACTCAGCAAAGGGATCAATCGAGCTATAGGGACTTTATCTGCTGGAGCCATTGCTTTAGGCATTGCAGAACTATCGATAAAGTCTGGAGAGTACGAAGAAATTGTTATTTTGATAAGCATTTTCATAACAGGTTGGAGTTAATACTATCTATGAATGTTTACACATGAGAATTCTTTTATACTGTATTTAATCAACTCTGTAAAAATATTTCATTCTGCATTAGGATTTATTTCAAGCTACTGCAAATTGTATCCTCGCGTGAAACCGTATGAATACGGTTTTCGGGTATTCTTGTTGACATTTTGTATTGTGCTGGTGTCTGGAAACAACTCAAGGAATTTCATCCACACAGCTGTTTTTCGATTGTTGCATATCTTCTTTGGTGCTGGCTTGTCTATGATTATAAACATATGTATATACCCCATCTGGTCAGGGGAGGATTTACATAAATTAGTGGTAAAAAATTTCAAGAATGCGGCTTCTTCCTTGGAAGGTTAGCTTTACGTTTCAACTAGTGCTTCACTATGGAATTTTGAACTACTGTGCTAAATTGATAAATTATATATTTTTCTAGGGTGTGTTAATGGGTACCTGCAATGTGTTGAATATGAGAGGATCTCTTCTAACATTCTTACATACCAAGTATCTGATGATCCATTATATAGTGCCTACAGATCAGTTGTGCAATCTTCATGTCAGGAGGAGACTCTAGTATGTTCTCATATGCCTTGGTCTCCATGAATGTTGGAGTTGCTTTGACTAATTTTTTTTTTCCCCCAGCTAAATTTTGCCTCATGGGAGCCACCACATGGTCCTTATAAATCATTCAACTACCCATGGAGAAACTATGTCAAAGTAAGTGGTGCATTGAGACATTGTGCATTCATGGTGATGGCAATGCATGGATGTATGCTTTCGGAAATTCAGGCACCACCAGAGAAGAGACAAGTTTTTGCTGTGGAGATTAAGAGGATCGGTAATGAAGGGGCTAAAGTGCTGCGTGAGCTGGGAGCGAAGGTTGAAAAGATGGAAAAGTTAAGCCCAGGAGACATACTGAGGGAAGTTCACGAGGCTGGCGAGGATTTGCAAATGAAGATAGATGACAAATCATACCTTCTAGTGAATTCAGAAACCTGGGCAACCCCACTGCATAACAAGGAACATGAAGAAGAAGCTAAAGATGATGAGCATAAACTGAACATGAAATCCCTAAGCGATATTTCAGTGGACCCCTCGGATGTAGTTATACCCGAGAGTACAATGCATAAACTGTCGTGGCCCTGTCTCTCGTTTACTGCAGATGCATTGCTGCCCCAACGTCGGGAATCCAAAATATATCAAAGCGCTAGCTCTTTATCTTTAGCAACATTCACTTCACTCTTGATTGAGTTCGTTGCAAGGCTCCAAAATCTCGTGGATGCATTTCAAGAGCTTAGTGAGCTAGCAGATTTCAAGGTACCCCTCGAACAACCACTTGAAAAAGAGGTGATGGGATGTTGGAACAGATTAACAAGTTGCTTTCAGTCAAACAAGTAAATGGATTCAAATGCAGTTAGCAAGACCAACGTTTTAAGATTGATTTTTGCTTTTGCTTGTAGCTCTACCTATCCAAATGCATTGCATTGATGCAGTTGGGGAAGAAGGCCAAAGGGTGAACGTAGGAACTCAAATTGTCCTACTCAAAGCTTCTTTTCTTCATGTTTTAATTTTATATTTGTTCATGGTAATGGAATTTTGGAGGGAATATATGGGGAACTGAAACAGCAACGTGCTTTCCTTTCTGATGGTAATAAATGGTCGAACTCCTTTATTATCATCATTATTATTATTTGGCACCAATACTAGCAATTAACTAATCAAGGGAAATCAACAACTAAACTTTAACCACTTCATAGTTTCTTTGAAGTAGTCTTCATGCATTTGATTCCATGCTAGTATTCTTGCTTCAGTGTTTAACCTCTTGATGCCCTCCACAAGAGGTTGATATTTCCAATTGAACAATGTACTCCATAGAAGGGCTCGCAGCTTCTTGTTAGGACGAACTAGATGCCAATTCTAATGCCACTTCTATCGACCTGCCAAAATGCTTCTCTTATTATGTGAAGTTTTGCCCGTAGAAAATCTTCAAATTATAAAGTGATGCAGAGGATTGCTATTATGCCTTCTCCTCTATGAAGAATTATGTAGGCAACTTCAATCCTTCTGATTCCTTTCTTCCAAGTTAGACAAGTTGTGAACTCTAATGGAACCAATCTACTCTTGTTATACTAGACTGCTGAGCTTCTCTTTGGATCTTGTCTATTAATGCTATGTAGTATAGAAATCTCAGTGTGCGTTTGAAAAGCTTTCACCAAATTATTTCTGCAACACCTCATACTCTATCTGGAGGTCGAGTTTGATTATAAAACATTACATTGGTCGTAGGAGTTACTTGATCAATCATTCGTACAAATAATTCATATAAAACTTGAGTTATAAATATGTAAATTAAAGTTTCAAGCACCCAAATTTCACCACAAACAAGATTTGAGCTTAAATGAGTCTTAAAACATCAATTTGAGGCACAAATTTCAAAAACAGGATACTATTTTATACCTAGGCCAATGTATTGATAATGTCTTAAGACAGGCACTTGAAATGAAGTTTGGTTACTGACTTTGAATGTTTCGAGACATGAGCCATGTCTCAAGACATAGCCCACTTTATCTTAAGACATGAACATGGAAATGCATACTTAACATAATTTATTCGTCCTATCTCGAAACATGACATCCGAAATTATAAAAATAAATTCAAAAAAGTGCACAAATTTTACACGAAACACAACACAAACATGTCAAAATATCCTAAAATATAACTAAATGTATATCCAACATATTTAACACATCATAACACATCTATAACGCATTCTAAACATATCAAACAACAGCGTATACAAAATTTACCTATCCAAGTAAAAATTATTAAAGAACATAACTAAACTAACAATTTATGAATTTAACGGATGCCTAAATAAATTAATTTCACTACCAGCGTGGTACCAACACATTTTAATTACCATTGCATGCTCAATACACCGACACTCTTTCACCATAATCAATTTCTGCAAATTATAACATATTTGGTAATTTTAAACGCCTATTCCTAACAGCGTACATACTGTAAACTTTAAAACATATGAATCTTTATATTTAATCAACCAAAAAAAAAAAAAAATCAAAATAATAGTTTAACTTAAAACTATGCCAATGTGGCCAAAAGCATTATGAAAACAAATCAAATCAAATTTTAAAACCTCTAGTGGTCCTAAGTAAATGCCTTAACAGAAATGAATTCAAAAAACTTTTACAAAATTAAAGTTAGGTGAAAACTTCAACACAAGTTGTTGTGAACAAAAAACTTCATGCTTTACCTATGTTCGGAAAACAATTTGAAACATTGAGTTTTTACAAGCTCAATGGTGACTTAATACATTCCAACCATTTCTATATGCAAATAATTTACTTAAAAGCATATTATTCATACATACATTAATAATAATAAAAACATCAGACAAAGTTTCAATTCACGACAATTATTAATCAATACTTTTTTAGCATATATATCACACTACTTTCATGCTTATTAGATGCCCAAGTAACGCTGTGTGAGAAGTTGTCCAAACACCTCGGTATCTAACCATACTCTTTGTACAAACAAGGGGAACTTGCTTTACAAACAGAAATTGTGATTAAAATAGTGCTTGGAATTGTAATTACAGTTTCAACCACACAATCAAAAATACAAAAATGTAAAGATGAACACTAAGATTGTTTACGCAGTTCGACCTCAGTCTACGTCTGTGGGGCCTTGGCCAGAGCAATAATCCATTATCTTTCTCACAATACAACTAATAATTTAAGTCTTATAATCAGTCTTTCTCTCACCAATTTAGTAACCTCACCGGTGTAAAAAAACTAGATCACTCTCTCACTAAGCTTCTCTCTCGAAAGTTTAGTTTTGCAATACAAGGGACTCTTGATTGCTTACAAAAATAATGCACACATAAAAAGTTCCTAACTTGAACAAATTTATACTCTCTCAATCTCTCGATTACTTTAACGTAGGTGAAACTTAAGTTTATATACTACTTAAGTTTTTCTTACATAAGAGTCATAATCTAATCACTTTTCTATAAAATAAAACTAAAAATCATCATAGGATAATAAATCTATAAGAGTCTCGGTGTAATTCAATGTCTTCACATATAGAAAGTGACTTTACTTGTTCCATAAGTAATCAAACTTGGTCCAAAAGAACCAGCTTTCAAGTCTTCAATTTTAACTTAATTGGTTTTTATGTTTTGAGCTCTAACTTATCCAAATATCTCCAAAAAAAATAGCCTATGCTTTTGTTCTAAAATTTGTTAACTTTGAAAATAGACAAGTATATCAATGAAACAGTGCTTGAAGTTGTGGCCATTGTTTCAGCTACAGAAATAACCATAGAATTTTATCTTGCCTTCAAATGTGTCAACATTCCCAATTACAATAAATGAAGAGAGCGTAAAGTATTTCATTAAGTAATGACAATATTTCGATGTGCAATAAATATGTCTTAGCCAATCAAGCACCAAATGCACATAGCAAAACAAAAACAATACTTCTAAACACACAAGTAAGTTTGTACCGTCGCAATAGTATCTGTAAGGCCCAAATTTTACCCGACCGGATAAAACCAAATAAACCAAAAACCCAAAACACTAATAAATCAGTCCAATGACAGTTTATTTTTTACAACCCAATAACAGCCCACTAAGCCCAAAGTTAGAGAAAAATAGAAGAACCCTAGCCAACTACCAACGCCGCCAGCAGCCTCCCCCACGCACCCGCCTCTTCGCGTCGTGCGCCTCCAATCCTCCCCCACGTCGCCACACCTGCGGAAAAGAAAGACAAAGCAACAGCAAAACAAAATCTAGAGTTTGTTGTATTTTCCTTTTCCTAAATTCGGCTATAAAAGGTCGAGGCAAAAACTTGTAAAAGGGGGGATTTTGAGATATACAAGGGCATACACAATATACAAAAATCAGAATAGAGCAGTAAAGGTTTATTACTTTTTTTTTATTTTTCCTTTCTCTTTTTCGAATCTGCCTACGTTTAGAATTTTCGTTTCTATTTTTTTTACTATATATTTATATAAACTATATAAAGAAAAAGAGGAGAAAAAGCTCACTTTTGGGAATTCTGGCCACCGTGTGCGGTGGTCAGAGACTGCGACTGACGGCAGAGGATAGCGGTGGTTCGCCAGAAGCCCTGGCAGAAATCTAGGCCCCGTGAGGAGGAGGAGAGCATTTTTGAAGGCTCTCAATCTTTTATTTCTGCTGAAATGAGGAAAATGAAAATTTTTTAAAAAAATTTCAACTTTTATACAGCCCTTAAATGGCGTCGTTTAGGGCTGAGTTCAATAGCCCAAAACGGCGCCGTTTTGCCTAGGATCCGCGCGCAGTTGACCCCACCCGAAGGGATTCTCGTGTTTTTAAGACTTTTGAGTTATTTACCCTTTCGGCCCTTCTGCATTTTATTTCTTTTTAATTAGGTTTTCTATTTATTTAAATTTTGGCCCCTTAAGTTTTATTTTGATTTCAATTGGGTCCCTTATGAGACGCAGCGTTTTGCAGGGAAGGGGATATTTTCCCCTTTAGTCCCTCCATATTATTCTCACGTTCAAACAGGTCCCCTTCTTTTTATTTTTTTTGTAAATTCGCCCCAAATATCTGTTTTAACTTCAATTTAGTCCTTTTTTTCTTTTATTATTATTACTATTATTATTATTTAATACTTTTATTATTATTATAGATATTGTTAGTATTGTTATTATGTAATATTATCTTTGTTACCATTCTTATCATTATTACTATATTTATTACTATTATTTTATTAATTCTATTATTATTACTATCATTTTATTACTATTAATATCACTTTTATTTTTACTATTTTATTATTTTTATTATTACTATTAAATTTAATATTATTACTATTATTTTATTAATACTATTTTATTTTTACTAATACTATTTTTACCATTTATTATTATTATTAATATTATTTTTATTTTAAATTTTTTCCCATTATTATTATCACTATTTATCATTCTTTATTACTATCATTTTTTTTATTATTAATACTATTGTTTATTTTAAATTTTTTCCCTATTATATTTATTATTATCATTCTTTACTATTATCGTGTTTACATTATCACTATTTGCTAAGTATGACCATTTTTACGTTTTAACTGATTTTCTATTTTAAAGGTTACATTGACTTTATCTTTTCTCTTTTTTTTCCCACTTTTTTACCCAAACTCATAAAAAGGGTTTTCACAAAAGTAATATTTTGTGTTTAGAAGTTCAGGAAATCGTGCCCTAACGTGTGGTTTCGATTTTTCATTCGTCCAAATGACTAAATATCCTTTTAAGATTTTGACCGTGTTTTCTTAACTTCAAAAATAAGGCAATATTTCATGTTTGAAAATTCGAGGAATCGTGCCCTAACGTGCTGGGTTTTAGTTTTTTCGTTTGGCCAAACAACGAAATACCTTTTTAAAATTGCAATGCATGAATTTTGGAAATCACGAAATGATCTTGGTGTCAAGGGTTTGAAACATCGTATCCTAACGTGCTGGATGTGATATTTCATTCTTTCGGAACAAAAGAATTTCGTATCCAATTCGAATTATCCAATCATTTTCTAAGGGATTCTTATTTTAAAATCTCTTCCAAATTTTCGATATTAAGACATTAATCAATCAATAAGGTACCAATTTTGGGCGTTACGAGGGTGCTAATCTTTCCTCATGCGTAACCGACTCCCGGACCTGTTTTCTTAAAATTCATAGACCAAAATGTTTTATAAGGTGACCCAATCACACTTCAAAAAAGATTGGTGGCGACTCCATGTTTTTAAAGTCGATCCTTGTTTTTTTTAAAAAATGGTTTCGACAGCTTGGCGACTCCACTGGGGACATTTGAGAAAGTTAAGCCGTAAATTGATTAATTTCTGTCTTTTTGACGAAAGTTGGAAATCATATTTGAAAATTACGATTCTTTTACTGCATTTGTTTGGGTCATTTAGTTGGTTGTGATTTGAGTTTCTAGGGTACTCTTGCATCATATTGCATGACCATTATGGTCACACCTTTTAAGTGGGAGTGAGAAACTATGCCTTCGTGAGGTTTTCACCTCCGAATGGGCTAGTGGACTGCTTCCGGGATACATCCGTACCTATGTCTTCGTGAGATTTTCATCTCCGTGCAGCCATAGGGAAATGTATTCCCCTGAACTGAACTCGGTCCGTATGAGCCTATAATGGGTGAGGATCGAGGAATCTGCTGGTTCAGGTACCCTTTTTCTTTAGAACCAAACCACATATAGTGAACCCTAGGAGCCTACTTTAGGTAGAACTAAGTTGAACCCTAGCAGTCACCTAGATATGTGTTTGATTTTTACCATCTATATATGATCCTAACGTGTTCTCTTTTATTTATGACTACATTGCATTTCATCATCATAGAAAGGATGTATTGATTCATATTCGATTGCTAAATAGAAGAGTTTTGTCATATGAAAATGGATTTCTTGATAAAGTGGGTTATAATATGTTCGTCCAAATATAGTCCAAGTAAACACAATGAGAAAAGATTGATAATATATGACTTTGCCTCATTGTCCGGGATTCAAGCCAACATGGATTATTCGAGAGTCGTCAAGTCACAATTTTCTTAAAGAGGCTTATGAGCATCGCGGTGGATAAATGAGTGAAGAGTTACAGTCTAGATCAAACAACAAGGAGCTAAAAGATGCATCTATTGAGAAAGTTCATGGGACACGACCATAACATCCGGATATGAAGAAAATGATTGGTGTCTTCACCTGGACTATAAGGACAAAGTCGCATATGTAATCCGTTTTATGTAAAGAAATTTATTTTCTAGAAAAGTTCTTCTAATGGAATTGAATTCAGAATCAACGCTTCTCTTTCTTTTTGCATTCACACCTTTTATTTTTGCATTCATTTCATGCATTTGCATTACATCGCATCATATGCATTAAATGCCATAAAAGAACCATATTAACTAGAGATCGTATTATAGTTACCCTAGAACATCGCTACTACAGTCAAAGAAAAACAAAAGCCATGGATCAAAGGTTAGAAAGGTTAGAACAGATGTAGAAGGAGATGCAAGACCAGTTGCAAATTTAGATGCAACAACAGTTGGCTAAGATCCAACAGGATATGAGGGATCAAATGCTAGAATCCTAGAGAAACATGATGAGCCAGTTAACACAGTTGTTGACTGGAAGGCCTGATAAAGGAAAGAGCACTATGGTCGATACTGGAGATGATAATGAATACTCTGATTATTCTTCAGGTTTTGCCCTGGTGAATTCCTGAGTACAAACACCAAGAGTGTATGTTAATATCAAACCCAGTATCAATCCGGTACCTCGGCACCGATAAACTTCCCAATAGGCTCAAACTTCAACCCCGGAGATAATTTGGCAAAACTAATGGTCCCTGATTTGGATGACATGGCAGAGATAGAAAAGGTAAAAGGAGAACTCCCAAAGCAACTGGAAGATCAATACAAATGGCTGGAGAAGAAATTCAAGGTGCAAGAAAGCGCTGATTATCAGTGTGGAATGGATGCTAAGGAGTTAAGTTTGGTTTTGGACCTAGTGCTCCCTCCGAAGTTCAAAATGCAGGAGTTTGAAAAATACAACGGAACGAGCTGCCCTGAGGCCCACACCACGATGTTTTGTCGGAGGATGACTGGTCATGTCAATAATGATCAGTTGTTAATTCATTGTTTCCAAGACAGTTTAACTGGGGCTGCGGCCAAATGGTACAATCATTGAGTCGCACCCAAGTCAAATCATGGAAAGACTTAGCACATGCCTTCTTGAAGAAATATGACCATGTGAAGGACATAGCGCCTGACAGGATTACATTACAGAACATGGAGAAAAAGTCGAATGAAAGTTTCAGGCAATATGCTCAGAGGTTGAGGGAAGTTGCTACAAAATCCAACCCCCACTGTTGAAAAAAGAAACCGCTATGCTTTTCATTATTACTTTGAAGGCACCATTTATTAATCACATGCTAAAAAGTGCAACTAAGAGTTTTTCGGACATAGTGATGTTCGGGGAAATGATAGAGAATGCAATAAGGTGCAAAAAATAGAGGCTGAGGAAAGTACTAGGAGGTCAGCCCCGAAGAAGAGAGAAAACGAGGTTAACAATGTGAGCGGGGGTTATACAAAACCAATCATAGTAAATCAATCGAGAGCGGTGGCCACGGGCCAGCAAGCTTCATCAAGACAAGAGTCTAATACAAAGCAAAACGCGAAAAAGCTCTAGTTTACTCCCATCCCAGTGACGTATCGAGAGTTATACAAAAGTCTATTTGATGCGCACATTGTATCCCCTGTCTACTTAAAACCGTTGCAACCCCATACCCTAAATGGTACGATGCAAGTACTCAATGTGAATACCATGCGGGGATAATAGGACACTCGATAGAAAATTACTTTTCTTTCCAAAAGTTAGTCGAATGGCTTATTAAAATGGGCATTGTAAAGTTCGATGATACGCCTGGTGTAGGAAATCCATTACCCAATCATACTAATAATGGGGTGAATGTGATAATCAAGAATGCGGAAAAAGAATCAAGTTGAATGTTGTAGAAGTAAGAACCCCGTTGAGAGAGGTCTAGAGAAGAATGGTGGAAAGAGGTTTAATCATGCAAAATGTAGGGGGTAAATCCTGAGAAGCGAGGAACTATTGTGAGTTCCACAAGGAGGAGGACCATGAGATTCAGAGATGTACTGAATTCAGGGCCTTGGTGCAGGGTCTAATAAACAATAAGGAGCTAGAGTTCTTTGAGTTCACTAAAGGGGAGGACGTGTGCACTATAGAAGGAGAGTCGGTAGAGAATGGCGCCGAGGTCAAATGGGGATCAATGACTTTTCCCCATATATCCAATGCATTCGTATCGAGAGGAATTATCCATCCTGAACTGGGGATGACAAGAGAAGGAATGGCAGAAGATATAATGAAAAATTTGAGTATCAACGCCATATTTGAAGAGGGATCGAAGGAAGGAAACTTGGCGGGCATTCGCCCCTATGAGCTTGAAAGTGTTCTGAAAAACTGGACTGCGGAAGAAATTCCTATAGTTTTTAGAGCTAACACAGAGTAATATGCAAAACACGCTTGTTGCTTTAAGCCTAGAGGTAATAAGAGTCCTTTGTCCATAATTTTTATTTCAATAAAATGCATCTTTTTGAGCAAATATTTTTTTTATTCTTTCCATGTCATACTATATATTCTTTTGTTCTCTGAAAAATTCTTTCATTCTTTATTCATGATCATACCATATAAATAATTATCCTTAGAACCATTTATTCTTTGGAATTTGCCTTCGTACCTACAATAGGTACCCATATATCGAGACATGAGCAACGCTGTTACGGACTCCCTTTTGAGTGAGATATGGGTCTAAAAGGATCTGAGGATTTTGAAGATGTCAAAGATTGTAACTTATCTTTTGATTTGTTAAGGATGGTAGAACAAGATAAAAATAGACTCTACCATACAAAGGGTCAGTGGACATTGCGGGTCTAGGAAAGGAGTGAAGATCGAAGCCTAGCCCACCACAGAAATAAAGTGAGACGTCATTGAGTTATTCCAAGAATTAAAAGATGTCTTTGCATGATCATATCAAGATATGCCTAGGCGCGAGGATGCTGTGGAGTGTTCAAAAAGGCACATACTAATAGTTTTCCAATAGCCAGGCCGATAATAAGGTTCGGGTATTGCTGGTCTACCATGAAAAGGAGATTGCATCAGTTATGCCATAAATGCCAAATTAAGGAAGACAAGACTTATGTGCTTCCTCTTTTTTACTATACGTAGGGCATAGATGTTACGGGGATGATCTCGTCAAAACATCTAGTCGACACCAATTCATCTTCGTGATTGTCAATTACTTCACTAAGAGGATGAAGGTCGGTTCATATACCAAAGTTACAAAGTCCACAATCAATTTCAATTTCAATTTCAATTTCAAATTTGAATTCAAAAAAAAAGGAAAAGAAAAGAAGAAACCATCCAAAAGGATTTTGAAAGATGATTGAGACTTGTAAAGATTGGCATAGAGAAGTTACCATTTACCCTTTATGCTTCTCGAATGTTGGCCATGACCTTTGTCGGAGCAACACCATTCTCATTGGTTTATGGAAGGGAAGAAATTTTTGGAAGTTGAGATCCCTTTTCTCCGAGATTTGATTGAATTAAGAATTGGATGAAGCAGAACGCCTCTAGTAAGCTTGATTGAAAGTATTCATCATGGTCAGATGCACCAAAAATGGATGATACAAGTTTATGATGAAAAGGTTTGCCCAAGAGAATCTCATGATGGTAAAAAGGATCCTTCTCATGCAAAAGGGACATCAGAGGAAAGCGGATTCCAAATTGAGAAAGATCTTATGTAGTAAAGAAGGCTTGTTCTGAAGGAGCATTGATATGGACGAAGATATGCTCAATCTGGTGAATCAGATTCAGTCAAAAAAGGAGAGGCTAAGGTGAAAACACGCAAAGGGTGCTTTGAGACCTTCTAAAAAAAAAAATAAAAACGGAGAGGCCAAGGTGAAAATCTGCAAAGGGCGCCTTGAGACCAAAGGGGTTTTGAGTCAAAAACCCAAAAAGGGCGGCTCAAATTTTGATCGAAAATGTGGTATACAATAGTCTTGCTACGCTTGAATTAACAATGAGGAAGCATATTAAGTTTGGGGCATCGACAAAGTACTCCGGATCCCCAAAACACATATTAAGCTTAAAATGGTCCTCAAGAAGTTTGAACAGAGAAGCTCAGGCTGTGATATTTGGGGCACCTAATTTCCATCTTACCCATTCTAAATTTGCTATCTTTAGTTATTTTATTTGTTTCAAAATACATAACCAATAAATTTCCTTCTTGATTGCATTTTCTATCTTTGCTTAACTTATTTGTTTTGAGTTATGCTCCTAATTAATTTCCTTCTTGTCTATTGTTATGATCTTTTTCAAGTATTTTGCATTGGAATAACGATTAGTGGACTAATAATACTTTCATAAAAGGAGTTTCGCATATTACTCTGGAAACTTTTAAATAATGCAAGAACTTGAAACAGGACTATTGTTTAAAACTCACCAAATTTAAGGGATGGAAATATTGGTGGAGGAAGAATCTAAACTGAGACTATCTCTTTGGATTTTTTTCAAAAATGGTGATTGAACAAAACGACAAGACATTGCGTCAGTGATACAATCTTGACGAAAAATTGGCAATGGTAACCCAAGTGTAAAAGGGGAATCATTCTCGAGGAAAAATGATATTCTAATCCATACAAATATCATGCATACACATTTGGTTAAGTCATTCGGGGAGTGATCAGTTGATTGAACAAGTTACAGATCCTATACCCTTGAGCTGCAGTGGGATGGGTTGAAGTTGATACAGATCCTATAGTCATGAATCGCAGTGGGATGGTTAAAGATGGTACAAATCTTATGTCTCCAAGATATAGTGGAAAGGACGTTGAAGTTACAATAGGGTAAACCAGTTGAGCTAAATAAGATTGTTTCTTCGAGTTTTCGGTCAAAATACCACCCAAACAAGAAGACAGCGTAATACGTCAGTGATAAAGATAAACAACGAGCAATGACGCTTTAAATATTAAAAAAGTTCATTCTCATGAAATTTTGCATTCAACATTCATAACACACTCAATTAGGAGCATTTGATTCATTCTGATCATAGCATCCTACTCATTTGGCATTTAAACATAAGCATATGAAATCGAGTCTATAGGACATGTCCCCCAGAGGATGATGTAGCAATATCGGTGGAATCACAGATCTTATCTCCCTAAGCAATAGTGGAGTAGATCGAAGATGGAGAATCTTATCTTCCCAAAGTAGTAAGGGAGTAGATTTTAACCACTAGCCTTATCTCTCTGAGATAGCAAGGGAGCAGGCTAAAATTACAAGTCTTATCTCTATGTATCAGCAATGGAGCAGACTGAATATTGTAGAACTTATCTCCTTTAAATAGCAGTGGGGCAGATTGAAGTAGGCAAATCTTATCTCCATGTGTCAGAAATAGAGCAGATTTAAGCCACTAGCCTTATCTTTCTAAGATAGCAAGGAAGCAGACTGAAAATTACAAGTCTTATCTCCATGTATCTGCAATGGAGCAGATTGAAGATTGTAGATCTTGTTTCCTCGAGATAGCAGTGGGGCAGATCAAAGTTGGAAAATCTTATCTACATGTAGTGGTAATGGAGCAGATTTAAGCCACCATCCTTATCTCCCTAAATAGTAGTGGAACAGGCTGAAAATTTAAGTTACCAGCCTTACCCCTAAGCAGTAGTGGAACAGGCTGAAGATTACAGATCTTATCTCCCTAAGCAGTAGTGGAGCAGATCAAAGATGGCGAATCTTACATCCATGTAGCGGCAATGGAGCAGATTTAAGCCACCAGCCTTACCCCCTAAGCAGTAGTGAAACAGTTGAAGATTACAGATCTTATCTGCCTAAGCAATAGTGGAGCAGATCAAAGATGGCGAATCTTATATCCATATAGCGGCAATGGAGCAGATTTAAGCCACCAGCCTTATCCTTTAAGCAGTAGTGGAATAGGCTGAAGATTATAGATCATATCTCCCTAAAAAGTAGTGGAGAAGATCAAAGAAGGCGAATCTTACATCCATGTAGCGGGAATGGAGCATATTTAAGCCACCAGCCTTACCCCCTAAGCAGTAGTAGAACAGGCTGAAGATTACATATCTTATCTCCCTAAACAATAATGGAGCAGATCGAAGACAACGAATCTTACATCCGTATAGCAATGGAGCAGATTCAAGCCACTAGCCTTATCCTCTTAAGTAGTAGTGGAACAGTTGAAAATTACAAGTCTTATCTCCATGTATCGGTAATGGAGCAGACTGAGGATTGTAGATCTTGTCACCCTAAGCAATAGTGGATTGGATCGAAGATGACGAATCTTACATCCATATAGCAATGGAGCAGATTCAAGCCACCAACCTTATCCCCCTAAGCAGTAGTGGAACAGGCTAAAAATTACAAGTCTTACCTCCATGTATCTGCAATGGAGCAGACTGAAGATTGTAGATCTTGTTTCCCTAAGCAATAGGGGAGCAGATCAAAGACACGAATCTTACCTCCATGTAGTGACAATGGAGCAGATTTAAGCCACCAGCCTTATCTCCTGGGGAGTAGTGGAATAGGCTGAAGATTGTAGATCTTGTCTCCTCGAGATAGCAGTGGGGCTGATCAAAGATTCGCGAGTCTTATCTCCATGTATTGATAATGGAGCAAATTTAAGCAACCACCTTATCCCCCGAAGTAGTAGTGGAACAGGTTGAAAATTGTAAGTCTTATTTCCATGTGTCGATAATGGAACAGACTGAAGATTGTAGATCTTGTCCCCTAGCAATTAGTGGAGCAGATCAAGATGGCGAATCTTATATCCATATAGCAATGGAGCAAATTTAAGTCACCAGCCTTATCCCCCTAAGCAGTAGTGGAATAGGCTAAAATTACAAGTCTTATCTCCATGTATCGGCAAAGGAGCAGAAAGATTACATATCTCATCACCCTAAGCAGTAGTAGAGCAGATCGAAGACGGTGAGCCTTATCTCCCTGAGTAGTAGTGGAGCAGGCTAAAGATTATAGATCATAAATCCCTAAGCAGTAGTGGAGCAGATTGAAACAAAAATTCATATACCCCTGAAGATGCAGTGGGTTAAAGCGAGGCTACCTGAAGGAAGGAAGCATCAAGAAAGTCAAGATTCGACAAGATTGGGCAAAATTGGTCCTTCTTAAAAGTCTTTGCTCCATTCTCGTTACACGATAACGAGCAAAGAGGGGCAGCTGTAAGGCCCAAATTTTGCCCGGGCCTAGATAAAACCAAATAAACCAAAAATCCAAAACACTAATAAACCAATCCAATAACAGTTTATTTTTACAACCCAATAGCAGCCCACTAAGCCCAAAGCTAGACAAAAAACGGAAGAACCCTAGCCAACTACCAGCGTGCCAGCATCCTCCCCCACGCACCCACCTCTCTGCGTCGTGTGCCTCCAAGCCTCCCCCACGTTGCCACACCTGCGAAAAAGAAAGACAAAGCAACAGCAAAATAGAATCTAGAGTTTTTGTATTTTCCTTTTCCTAAATTCGGCTATAAAGGGTCGAGGCAAAAACCTGTAAAAGGGGGGGATTTTGAGATATACAAGGGCATACACAATATACAAAAATCAGAATAGAGCAGTAAAAGTTTATTACTTTTTTTTTATTTTTCCTTTCTCTTTTTTCGAATCTGCCTACGTTTAGAATTTTCGTTTCTATTTTTTTTACTATATATTTAAATAAACTATATAAAGAAAAAGAGGAGAAAAAGCTCACTTTCGGGAATTTCACCACCATGTGCGGTGGTCGGAGATGGCGGCCGACGGAGGAAGACGGTGGTGGTTCACCAAAGCCCTGGCCAGAATCTGGGCTCCATGAGGAGGAGGAGAGCATTTTGAAGGCTCTCAATCTTTTATTTCTGCTGAAATAAGGAAAATGATTTTTTTAAAAAAAATTTTAACTTTTATACAGCCCTTAAACGACCTCGTTTAGGGCTGAGTTCAATAGCCCAAAATGGCACCGTTTTGCCCAGGATTCTGCGCGCAGTTGACCCTACCCGAAGGGATTCGCGTGTTTTTGAGACTTTTGGGTTATTTACCCTTTCGACCCTTCCGCATTTTATTTCTTTTTAATTAGGTTTTCTATTTTTTTAATTTTGGCCCCTTAAGTTTTATTTTGATTTCAATTAGGTCCCTTATGAGACGCAGCATTTTGGAGGGAAGGGGATATTTTCTCCTTTAGTCCTTCTATGTTATTCGCGTGTTCAAATAGGTCCCCTTCTCTTTTATTTTTTTAAATTCGCCCCAAATATCTGTTTTAAGTTTAATTTAGTCCCTTTTTTCTTTTATTATTACAATTTTTATTATTATTTAATACTTTTATTATTATTTTAGATATTGTTTATCTTTGTTATCGTTGTTATCATTATTACTATATTTATTACTATTATTTTTATTAATTCTATTATTATTATTATTATCATTTTATTACTATTAATATCACTTTTATTTTTACTCTGCTATTATTTTTTATTATCACTATTATATTTAATATTATTACTATTATTTTATTAATACTATTTTATTTTTATTAGTACTATTTTTACCATTTATTATTATTATTATTATTATTTTTCTTTTAAAATTTTTCCATTATTATTATTATCACTATTTATCATTCTTTATTACTATCATTTTATTATTATTAATACTATTGTTTATTTTAAATTTTTCCTATTATATTTATTATTATCATTCTTTACTATTATCGTGTTTACATTATCACTATTAAATAAGTATGTCCATATTTACGTTTTAACCGATTTTCTATTTTAAAGGTTACATTGACTTTATCTTTTCTTTTCTTTTTTTCACTTTTTTATCCAAACTCATAAAAAAGATTTTCACAAAGGTAATATTTTGTGTTTGAAAGATAACGCGCTGGTTTCGATTTTCCGTTCGTCCAAATAATTAAATATCCTTTTAAGATTTTGACTGTGTTTTCTTAACTTCAAAAATAAGGCAATATTTCATATTTAGAAATTCGAGGAATCGTGCCCTAACGTGCTGAGTTTTAGTTTTTTCGTTTGGCCAAACAACGGAATACCCTTTTAAAATTGTAATGCATGAATTTTAGAAATCACGAAATGATCTTGGTGTCAAGGGTTTGAAACATCGTATCCTAACGTGCTGGATGTGATATTTCATTCTTTCGAAACAAGATAATTTTGATATCCAATTCGAATTATCCAAACATTTTCTAAGGGATTCGTATTTTAAAATCTCTTCCAAAATTTCGATATTAGGACATTAATCAATCAATAAGGTACCAATTTTGGACGTTACAAGGGTGCTAATCCTTCCTCGTGCGTAACCGACTCCCGGACCTTTTCTTAAAATTTGTAGACTAAAATGTTTTATAAGGTGACCGAATCACATTTCAAAAAAGATTGGTGGCGACTCCATGTTTTTAAAGTCAATCTTTATTTTTTAATAAAAAAATGATTTCGACAGTATCAATGAGGGATCCCTATATTATGCGAAATGTCGACTATATCGAAAGTTTTCCAACACACTTTACTAGGCAATTATTTAATTTCGTCAATAAAAAAAATCATTTAATTATCAATACAAAGTAACAATTGCATAATCATCAATAACTATAAGTTATGAAATTAATTACACATTGATGATCACAAATTATAATTCTAAGGGTTAGTTTGGCAATGCTTTTGAAAAGTGATTTTGAAAATCTTGTGGAAAAGTACTTTTGAGAAGTGCTTTTGAAAAGTTTGCTTTAAAATTTGAGTGTTTAGCATTCTTTGTCAAAAGTCTTTTGAGAAATAAAATGTCCATTTTAGACATGTTATTATCAAGTAACAAATATACATTTAAATAAATTTTAAATTAGTTAATATTATTATATTTTAGTAAGAATATAAAAATTACTATAACTTGTTAATATTTTAATATATGAAATATAAATTTTAATTTTAAATATTTGTAAGTAATAAATATTAATTAGTTATAAAATTTAATTAGAATATATAAACTACATTTTAAATATTTAAATATAACTATTAAATATTTGTAATTAATATTTTAAAAATATTTTTTATTTTTAATTAATAATTTTAATATATTTGTAATTAAGCCCCACAAAAAAGGAAAGTACTATGTTATTAGAGGGTGAAAAAGTAATTAAGCACTAAAAGTGCTTTTGGGAAGGAAAAGCTAAAATTTTAGCTTCTCCTTTTTAAATCTTTTAAAAGCATTTAAAAGCCAAAATTCTCTAAAGCGAAATTGTTTGCATGACTTTTCTTCCAAAAGTCTTTTGGAGCCGGAAATCTTTTGAAAAGAATGAAGAAGCTGGCCCTAAGTGTTGTTTAGAAATGATCAATCCTTGACGATTTTGGTCTTTCCCTTCGACTTAAATGACTCACCAACCTCTTTCACTTGAAAAATCAAAGTTAATATGAAATTAATAACAAAATCAATGTAAAAACATACTAACAATCTAATCAAATTTTATGGATGAATTCGACATAACAAACTTCACTTTTTTTCTACTTAATACAAAATCCTATCAAGGCTAAACCTAAAAACTTATCCAAATCTTTACAAAATTCGTTTAGAATGATTTGTTGTTGATTATAAACCTCAAAATTGATAAAATATTTAGCTTTTAAGCATCAACAAAATAGATTCACATCATCAAATTTTAAAGACATACAAATGGTATTATACACTAATTTATATATGAAATTTCTCTACCTTAATTTAAAAATTAAAACAAGAGATACAAGAAAGAAAAATTGAAACCAACAATTAAAAAAAAAAAGAAACTAAGAAACGGTAGTAGAAAATTGAAATATTATAGCCACCTGTATTATCAAACATTGTTATTTGATTAAAAATTAAAAAGAAAATAGGGTACAATTTAAAATGGAATATAAACTGACGCCTAAAACTAAAATAAAAATTTTAAAAATTGGTTGCACAAAAATAAAAATATATTAAATTTTGAAAAAATTAAAAATTGTAAAAGAAGAAAAAAATGTTTGTTTATTATTTAAAAGAATAATTTTAAGTAATTTAATTAAATTTAAATTAAGTAGAAATGAGTGTATAATAATATTTGATTATATTTAAAATGAATGATGTGGTAATATTTTAGTGATTCCTAAAAATTAAATATTTTAGAATTATCCTATTCCTTTAAAATAATTAAAATAATTTCTTAAAATACTATTTAGATTATAAATAATATAAAGAAACATTAATTAAATGGTTCATTTATATTGTATTGATAATATATTTGTTTAGTAATTTATTTTTGTCGAAAACCTTTTTTGAAATCGACTTTTTATTATTTTTTAAAGAACTAAAATGGAGTCGCTATAATCACTTTCATGAGGTGATAACGGATCACCTCGTAATTTGATCGTTTTAATAAGAGGTTTGATTTACTAAAACAATGTTTTTCAGTCTAAAAAAAATCCAGAATATGGGTTCGGGAGTCGGTTACGCCCGAGGAAGGATTAGCACCCTTGTTACGCCCAAGATTGGTACCTAATTGATTACTTGATGTCTTAGTATTGATAATTGAAAATTTGAAGAGAATTTAAAATACGATCTTTTTTTGTATTAAGACATTACTTAATTAAACTAATTTTTGCGAAAAGGGCTTATTTCAGGTTAATCGAGAAGAGAGGATTATGTCCCGTAAGTTAGGACACAATGCCTTAAATCCTAAGAGACAAGAATAAATGCCACTTGTTCGTTACTTAAATCTCTCTCTTTTTTTTTTTTTGAAATAGATATTCGACTATTTAGTTTTTAGAAAGAAGACATATATTTCGTAAGTTAGGAATACAACTCTTCTAATTCCAAAAATAATGAACATTGCCTTGATTTAAAAATTTCTTTTTTTATGCATCATGCAAAAACGAACGTAACATTTAAAATGATGTGAATTTAACTTATTCGGGCATAATATAAAAATGGATAAATGTTTAAACATAATGTACGATAGTAATAATGAAATAATATAAAATTGCTATGAGGTATAATGATAAATAATAAGTAAATAAAGGAATGCTATAATAATATTAATAATCATATTATAGTAATAATAAATAAATGAAGTAACTTAAGATAAATAAAAAATGGAAGATGCATGATTAAAATGTAACACCCTAAATTAGGGGTTGTTAAAATTTAAATAAATTCCATGTGGACTTCAAGGAAATAAACCAATATGATTTTTTTGGCATGATTTAGGGTCTAAAAATAACTCGAGCTAGGCCTGATCCAGTATTAAAAATTTATTATTAAGTATGTAAAAGGAAGAAGCTAGGTTAGTTAGGGCTTTAATAAAAATTTGGGCGAGTTATGTCAAAAAGGATGGGCCTGATATACGTGGCGTGGTGCGCCTAAGGGTTGCTAGGGGTCTTGGGTTCGATCCGCAGAAGTAGCAAGGAGAAAGTTTTTTTTTGGGCGTTAAAGGAAGGGCCCAGGTAAGAAAGGCTCTAAATAAATTTTGAGTAAGGAACGGACATGAATTGAGCAGTGGTCGAGTGGCTGGAGGCGTGGAGAGTTTTCTCCAGGTCTCGGGTTCGAGACTTAGGAGCGGCATCTGGGGATTTTATTTTTGGGCTTTGGCGCTAAAAGAGAAAAGGGCTCAGGAATAAGGCTTTATGAATAAAGGGTGGGATTATTTGACATGAAAGTCTAAAGGGGAGAGTTGGTTCGGGGGCGCTTAAAAAGGGGGCTCTTGTTGCTTGCTCCAGTCATGAGCTCGAATCCCGACCCCGCACCTCGTTTTTTTTTTTTTTTTTCCCTTTTCTTTGCTGCTGGCGAATGGGAGAGTTTGGTTCAATTTTGAACTCTCAATTTCGGCTGGAAGGAGGTGATTATAGGTAGTTTAATTGCTATTAAATTGTTAGAGGAGATTAAGGGATAGAAATAAGATAAAACTTGTTTTCTTTGGTGATAATTTGAGGCTGGAAATTATCACAAAGTAGGAGGTAGTTGCCGAAAATTGGGACTCCTTGGGTTGTTCTTATTTTGATCTTTCATACAGCAAAGAAGAGAAAAACTCCAGCAACAATTTTCTTTTCTTTTCTCCAAAATTTGCTGCTGCCGAAACCTCTTTGTTGCATTGCTCAAATTATCAAAAAAATTCCAGCTTCTCTTCTCTTTTACAAGCCGAATATGCCCTCTCTTTAAGAGAAAATTTCCTGCAAACTCTTTCTCTTCTTCCTCTCTTCTTTGTGCTGCCAAAATCTCCTTAAACTCTTAGCCAAAGCTGTTGAAAATTCCAGCACTATTGTTTCCTTAGCGAATACACCTCCTCCTTCACAAAAATTTCCAGCCCTTCCAATCGTGCATTAGGCGAATATCATATCTCCAACAAGGTGCTGCCAATTTTTCAATAAGTGTGGTAAGGATCTCTAAATTAATTCTTTAATTATTATGGCGGTAGAAATCGTGAGGCTCAACCATGTATTTTTTGGGATTGGTGAACCTTATTAAGACTATGGATTCATGCTTTGTTTTGTAGTCAAGGAGGATAACATTAAAGGAGTAAGGAGATCTTTCGGGATTTCGGTAAGAGGTTTTGGTAAGCAATATTTGGTAAGATTCGTTGTTTAAATTTATGGCTTGGAGGATTAACAGTGTGATCGATTAAGTGTGTTGATGGAGGCAAGTTCGATCAAGGAGGGCAAGGAAAGTCCATTCAAAGTTCAAAAGAGATCGATCTCGGCGGTTCGAGATTGGCCACGGGGTGGGGGCGTCGAGCAATGATTAAGCGAATAATAGTAGTCTCGATTAGCGATAGCGTTAGGATCGAGTGTAGAAGCTGCAAGTAATTAGGTGCGTAATTATCGCCTGTTTCTCTGTTTGTGTATTGATATATATGTACATATACTTGGTGTATGATGTGCGATGGCCGACAATAAAGGCTAAAATGGTGGATACCCGTTTGGGGTATTCGGTTAACAGTCGATAATATGTGATATTAAATTATTTATGGTGCACATGTGATATGATAAATAGCATGTGATGTATATTCATTCTACATATTGATTTGATAAGATACATTAACATATATGCTTGAGGTTTGGATTTGATCAAGGAAGGATGGGTGTACATATTTATGTACGTGGTCTAATGTTAGCCTCGTGCTGCATTAGCGCTTGATGATTAGTTGGTGCTTCATCAAGTGAGATGTTGGCTAGGTGCCCATCTCGACGGTTGAGGTGTGTGCATCACCGTAGTCGGATTAATGTGAGGATCAGCGATGTGATCGGTGGCTCACCACGACCTTGTGCAGCAGTCTGCCGAGGTAAGATATGTGGGATCACTTTCGGTTGTGATCGATGGATTATACTACCTTGGGCGAGAGTCTAAGGTTGGTGTAACGGATGGACTTAGGTTGGGTTGGGTTTCGTAATTGCATATTTATTTGTATGATCTGTGTGGATATGGGCCAAGCCTATATGTGGAGGCATGTGTGATGATTATGCCTTTGAGTCTGTGGACTCACCCAATTTTTCTTAACCATTTCGGGTAATTCATGAGCTTGGACCGGGTTGGAGTGGATACGAGGTGGCCATGCGAGAAGAAGAGATTTTGATTATTTTAACGGTTGTAATAAGGGCCTTATTACTATTTTTGGTATTATTTTAATTGTGGTTAGATTAAAATTAAATTACTACATAAAGATGATTTTATTTTATTTTTAGCAATCTATTTATTCAAGATATATATATTTATATACTAAAGTTTTAATATGGACATTTTAGAATAACAAAGTTTTACTTATAATTTTAAGCGGACATGGTTTTCAAAAGTTAACCAAATTTTCATGTTTTATTCTAAAGTCAAAAGATTTTAACCGTCTTTCGCGGTGACATAACCAGATCCGGTCAGGGCTCGTGGGCCGGGTTTGGGGTGTTACAAATTGGTATCAGAGCCAGTTCAAAACTCGGCTTTGTGGTTTTGGGCCCAAAGTTTTCAAAAATGGACTTTCTATGAAATTTTCAGGTTTATTCTGGCATGGCACCTGTACCTCCGGCCCGAAGTCCACCAGGTAAGTACTTCTAGCCCTTGAAGTGATTTGTTTGTGTGATTTGTTATGGGCTTAATTGGGCTCGTAGATTAGAATATTAAGGCTTTTGAACCCTAAGACTAGTCTACTCAAACATATGCATAAGACTTAAGGCTATTAAACAAACACGTGAGGTAAGTCGTAGAGTTAAGGTGTGGCAACCATTATGACGCATGTCTAGGAGTGGTATTGATGAAGAGCTTGGTATTTAAGCAGGTCCTAGCGACTCACCTCCTCTTTACTCGAATCCTACAGTGCGTAGCTACGGTTCACCTTAACCAAGAGGACTTGTTCACGAAATTAAACCCGATAATTAAAACCGAAAGGAACTAGCCATGCAGTTTATAAAAATTCCTAGTTTTAAAGTTCCTAAAATACCCTTTTAATATTAGTAAAAGATTATTGTGAAAATTTTTCCAAACCATCTCGATTTACAAAATTACAAAAATGCCCTATATTGTAAAACTACTAAAATACCGCTTGAGGTAAAATTTGAAGCATACTTGATTTATAATATCTCCAAAATACCCATAGTTACAATCAAAATTTCCATTATATACAAACTGCCCAAAAACCATACCTTGTAAGATATCAAAACATCATGATTTTGTAAAATTACAAAATTGCCCTAACAAATAAAATTACCAAAATGACCTTGGTTTTCAAAATTTTGCAACACCATCAAAATGGAAGATAAATTCTTAAAAATAACTCCTAAAGTTTTACAACTCTTTGAAACATCCTGATTTATCAAAATTTTCAAAATCACCCTGATTTGTGAAAAATTACCAAAATGCCCCTGAGTTCCAAAATCACCGAAAGACCCCCGAATTTCAAAATTCTTCAAAATACCCCGGGAAATTAAGAGTTTTAAAATAATTTTTGACAAAATCAGCGAGAATCGATATTTTGAAAATTACAAAATACCCACATGGGACAAATTACGAAAATACCCACAGGTAGTGGAAAAACAATCACAATGAAATCAACAATGTCTCTTTGGATTGAATGAATGGAAAAGCGTGTGCTTGTTTGATTCTGAAAGAACCACTCTAAGCTCTTGTCATAAAATTTCTTGGCGAGTAAACAAGTGAAATCAAAGTTAATACATAAAACTTCTTAATCGGATCTCGACGCTAGAAATGAGCTCTGAGGGCGTGGTCGTCATGGAAGAGGTAGAGGAAGAGTGACTAGGTGAACCCGTTAGATCGGGTCAAGGTGCGAAAATAAAGTACCCCTCCACCACAAGCCTTTGGCAATGAGTATGAAGTCAGAGCAGGGGATGATCGCGATATCGCATGACGGTCTTCTGAGTTACGGAGATGGTGGTGGAGCGGTGGGTATATGAGAGCAAGGAAGTCATGCACGAGAGACTCGAGCTAATGGAGCTGAGGTGTTTCGGGGCGTATCAGGCGTGGCACCCAGTACGGCTGAATATTGGTTGGAAGCAACCGAGCGAATTATGGATGAGCTCGATTTGAGCCCTGAGGAGAAAGTAAAAGGAATGGTGGCCTTTGCTTCGTGACGAGGCATATCAATGGTGGCTAACGGTTTGGGATAGTGCCACGGTGAGGATCTCACACAGGAGTATGTGAAGGCGTGTGTCGGAAGAAGTATGTCGGTACTCACTCCATTGATCGCGCAGGAAGGCGTTTCTAGAAATGTGGTTCAAGGGAACAAGTGCATAACGAGAATCGAGGTAGAATTCTTAAGGTTAAGCCGATATACTCGAGGAGTAGTTGCTCTAGAACATGAACGATGTGTCGGTTTGAGGACGGACTAAGGGACGACACGAGGCATTGATAGCTACACATCGGGGCGGGAGTTATTTGTGCTAGTAGAAGGCTAAGGTGGCCAAGGATTAAGGACTCGTGAGGCGCGGAGATAAGGAGAGGAATCGGGATAAGAGAAGTTTTGGATCGTCGAATCGTCTAAGAACTTTCAAAAAAGGCGAGGGTCGAGAATTACATTAGTGGCCAAGCCGACTCTGGAAATCTGGACCGTCAAGTGTCTTCGATGTGGAAGGTATCATGTTGGTGAGTCTTTGGAATCGGAATCGAGAATGTTTTAGGTGTAAGTCTAAGTCTCACTGATTAAAGACATCCTCAAGATCCGAACAGGACTCGAACAGTAGGCCAAGGTGATGTAGAGTCGGGTGGAGATGGTCAGAAATGGCGACAAGAGGTGGTGGTGCGAACCATGGAGAAAATGGTTCGGTCGAGGTCGTGGAGCACCAAACAAAGAGGCTAAAGGTGCGGATGCAAAGGCGACCAAGGTTGGTTTACGCATCGGTAGTCATGAGGAGGAAGAGGTGACAACGGGTATGTTCCTCATTTGGAATACCCTTAAATACTTTGATTATTGTAGAGATTCCTTGCTTTGTTAGGGAAGTGCACGAAACCTTGGTTGTGAGCGTAGAGATTGTGCCTAGGAAGTAAGATAGTTCTATAAAGATCGAGTCTGTGACATAAGCGTATACGGTGAGTTAAAATGTCGACTATTCGTTAGTAAGAAATTTGAGGACGAAATTATTTTTAAGGGGTAGAATTGTAACACCCTAAATTAGGGGTTGTTAAAATTTAAATAAATTCCATGTGGACTTCAGGAAATAAACCAATATGATTTTTTGGCATGATTTAGGGTCTAAAAATAACTCGAGCTAGGCACGATCCGATATTAAAATTTATTATTAAGTATGTAAAGGAAGAAGCTAGGTTAGTTAGGGCTTTAATAAAATTTTAGGCGAGTTATGTCAAAAGGATGGGCTGGTATACGTGGCGTGGTGCGCCTAAGGGTTGCTAGGGGTCTTGGGTTCGATCCATGATAGCAAGGAGAAAGTTTTTTTAGGCGTTAAAGAAGGGCCGAGTGAAAGGCTCTAAATAAATTTTGAGTAAGGAGCATTACATGAATTGAGCGGTGGCAGAGTGGTGGAGGCGTGGAGAGTTTTCTCGGTCTCGGGTTCGAGACTTAGGAGCGACATCTGGGGATTTTATTTTTGGGCATTGGCGCTAAAAGAAAAGGGCTCGAGAATAAGGCTTTATGAATAAAGGGTGGGATTATTTGACATGAAAGTCTAAAGGGAGAGTTGGTTAGTGGTGCTTAAAAAGGGGCTCTTTGTTCTTTGCTCCAGTCATGAGTTGAATCGAGGCCACATACCTCGTTTTTTATTTTTTCCCTTTTCTTTCTTCTTTGGCGAATGGGAGAGTTTGGTTCAATTTTGAACTCTCAATTTAATTTGGAAGGAGGTGATTATAGGTAGTTTAATTGCTATTAAATTGTTAGAGAGATTAAGGGATAGAAATAAGATAAAACTTGTTTTCTTTGGTGATAATTTGAGGCTGGAAATTATCACAAAGTAGGAGGTAGTTCTTAGAAAATTGGGACTCCTTGGGCTGTTCTTATTTTGATCTTTCATACAAAGAAAGAAGAAAAACTCCGACAACAATTTTCTTTTCTTTTCTCCAAAATTTCTTCTTCTTGAAACCCCTTTGTTGCATTGCTCAAATTATCAAAAATTCCAGCTTCTCTTCTCTTTTACAAGCCGAATATACCCCTCTTTAAGAGAAAATTTCAACAAACTCTTTCTCTTCTTCCTCTCTTCTTTGTCTTTGCCAAAATCTCCTTAAACTCTTAGCCAAAACTGTTCAGAAAATTCCAGCACTATTGTTTCCCTTAGCCGAATACACCCTCCTCCTTCACAAAAACTTTCCAGCCCTTCCAATCGTGCATTAGGCCGAATATCATATCTCCAACAAGGTGCTGCCAATTTTTCAATAAGTGTGGTAAGGGATCTCTCTAAATTAATTCTTTAATTATTATGGCCAGCCGAAATCGTGAGGCTCAACCATGTATTTTTTTGGGATTGGCTGAACCTTATTAAGACTATGGATTCATGCTTTGTTTTGTAGTCAAGGGAGGATAACATTAAAGGAGTAAGGAGATCTTTCGGGATTTCGGTAAGAGGTTTTGGTAAGCAATATTTGGTAAGATTCGTTGTTTAAATTTATGGCTTGGAGGATTAACCGTGTGATCTAATTAAGTGTGTTGATGGAGGCAAGTTCCAGTCAAGGAGGGCAAGGAAAGTCCACATTAGAAGTTTAAAAGAGATCGGTCTCGGCGGTTCGAGATTGGCCAACGGGGGTGTGGGCGGTGTCGAGCAATGATTAAGCGAATAATAGTAGTCTCGGTTAGTGATAGCGTTGGGATCGAGAGTGTAGAATTGCAAGTAATTAGGTGCGTAATTATCGCTTTGTTTCTCTGTTTTGTGTATTAATATATATATACATATACTTGGTGTATGATGTGTGATAGCCAGACAATAAAGGCTAAAATGGTGGATACCCACGTTTGGGGTATTAGGTTAATGTCGATAATATGTGATATTAAATTATTTATGGTGCATGTGATATGATAAATAGCATGTGATGTATATTCATTCTACATATTGATTTGATAAGATACATTAACATATATGCTTGAGGTTTGGATTTGATCAAGGAAGGATGGGTGTACATATTTATGTGCGTGGTCTAATGTTAGCCTCGTGCTACATTAGCGCTTGATGATTAGTCTGTGTGCTTCATCAAGGGAGATGTTAGCTAGGTGCCCATCTCGGCGGTTGAGGGTGTGTGTGCATCACCGTAGTCGGATTAATGTGAGGATCAGATGTGATCGATGGCTCAATACGACCTTGTCTGCAGTCTGCCGAGGTAAGATATGTGGGATCACTTTCGGTTGTGATCGGTGGATTAGCTACGACCTTGGGCGAAGTCTGCTAAGGTTGGTGTAACGGATGGACTTAGGTTGGGTTGGGTTTCGTAATTGCATATTTATTTGTATGATCATGTGGATATGGGCCAAGCCTATATGTGGAGGCATGTGTGATGATTATGCCTTGAGTCGTGGACTCACCCAATTTTCTTAACCATTTCGGGTAATTCATGAGCTTGAACCGGGTTGGAGTGGATCTGAGGTGGCCATGCGAAGAAGAGATTTTGATTATTTTATGAAATTTTGATATTAAGTATTTTGTTTAATTGTGGTTAGATTAAAATTAAATTACTATATAAAGATGATTTTATTTTATTTTATCAATCTATTTATTCAAGATATATATATTTATATACTAAAGTTTTAATATGGACATTTTATAATAACAAAGTTTTACTTATAATTTTAAGCGGACATGGTTTTCAAAAGTTAACCAAATTTTCATGTTTTATTCTAAAGTCAAAAAGATTTTTAACCGTCTTTCCGCAGTGACATAACCAGATCCGGTCAGGGCTCGTGGGCCTGGTTTGGGGGTGTTACAAAAAATATAAATGGACATGACATGAAAGTAGGGGTGTTCAATCGGTTAACCGATCCGAAATAATATTAATCGAATTAACTGACCTTTCAAAATTTTTAAACGTTAACCGAACCGAAATTTTTCAAAAAATTAACGAACGAAATTTTTCATTAATTGATTGGTTAACCGATTTAACGAAAATTATATGTTTTTATTTTGGTTAAAAATTAAACGAATTAACCGAATTACCCGAATTACCCGAATTAGCCGAATTAACCGAATTAAATCACTACATAATTAAAAAGATTACATAATTTTAGTTTTAGAATTTTATTTTTATTTATTAAATTATTTGTAATTTTTATGATTGGGTTGGATTGGGTAATTGGGTTGGATTGGATATTTGGGTTTGAATTGGGTTTAGGGATTGGGTTTAGGTGAATAGTTGGCCTATTTATATATTATAATTTTATTTATTAATTTTTGGTTAACCGAAAAATTTGGTTAACCGATCGGTTTCGAACCAAATTAACCGTTAACCGAAAAATCATAAAATAATTAACCGATCCCGACCGAAAAAATTTGATTAACCGACCGATTAACCGAATTCGGTCGGTTAACCGAATTTTTTCGGTTTTACCCGAATTTTGCACACCCCTACATGAAAGTGCCAAAAATAATAAAAGAAATAATAAAATAAAAATAACATACCAAAAAATAAAAATAAAAATAAAATAATAATGACAATAATAAATAAAAAATGCACCAATAAAAGCATGTACACAATCTAATTCTTAAGTATGTATAAAAAATAAAGAATTAATAAATAAATAGATAAAATAAAATAATAATAATAATAAAGGCGGAAAAGAAGAAAAAGGAAAAAAATGCTCGATAAAAAGAAAATAAAAAACCAATTTTAAATATTAAAAAAAAGAGTGAAGGAATAATAAAATAAATGAATAAAATAATTAAAATAAATAAAAAGACTTAATCGTAACTTAAATGAAATTAAAAGGATAAATCGAGATAAAATAAATAATAAATGGGCTAAAACGTGATGCGCGAGAAGGAGCAGAGACCAGTTGGGAAATTATTCCCAGGCCCATTAAACGCTCCGCTCTTTTGGCAAATCGGAGGACTAAATTGAAAATAATTTAAAATTAAATGGTGCGATATAAAAAAATAAACATAAAAGAGAATCAGGACCATATTAAAAAGATTCAAAGGCGGAAGGACTAAAGGCAGAAATAGACCCCATGCAAAAAAACATGCGGATCCTGCGCGGTTCGGGTTGGGTCTCCGTTCGCGCCTCAAAATGATGCCATTTTGGGGCGTTTAGGGCTCACCAGGCCTATTTAAGTTAAAAAATTTAAAAAAAAAATTCATTTCAGCCCCCAGTTAAAAACAAATTTTGAGAATCCTTTTTTTTTTCTCTGAAATCATCCCAAGTTCGGCCATCGACGCCGTCGTTAAATCTGTCAGTATTACCAAACGGAACAACGATGCGATCGCCGTCTCCGGTGGCCGAAAAATTTCAAAACCCACCTTTTTACCCATTTTCTTTTTAGGAACCCGTTTTGGGTTAAAATTGTCAAAAAAGTGGCAAAAAACGAATTGAAGGTCAAGAAACCCTTCGGTTTCTCTCTCTTCCGACGAGCGACACAGGTAAAAAAAATCTTTCTTTTTTTTATTTTATTCTTATTCGTTGCGAAAAATTAAAAAAGAAAATAAATTGAGAAAAAGGAATCAGCTTTTGTATTCAATTTTTTTTATATCTTTGATTGCATATTTCTCTTTAAAAATCAGATTACATGGTGGCCATGGCTTTTATAGCCAAATAAGATACATTTTGTTTTTTTTTTTTTTTTTTTTTTGTTTTTACTGTTTCACTACTGTCTTTTGCGATTGTTCTTTATGCGTTTGTCTCTGTCCTTGTATTTCCTTTTTGTAGGTGGCCGTGGAAAGCACACCTTTGCTATTTTGGTTAGATGGTGGTAGACCTCGGGCGGCGTTCGTGCTGACATGACGAAGGCAGAGGAGCGATGGCTGGAGTCTAAGGTTTAGTTTTCTGAAAGAAATTAAAAGTTTAAATTATTGGGCCACTAGGCTATTAAATTTTTTTTTGTAAATGGACCTTCTTTTTTTCAATTGGACTTTATTATTTTTGTTTTAACTTGGTTTTTATTTTATTTATTTATAATTTGGGCCTGAGCAAAATTCAACTATTACAATTTTAATTCCAAATAATGTTGTTCAATATAATTAATTTTCTCAAATTTTATTATTTGAAATTTCTAATTATCTTTAAACTTAATATAATAGCATGTTTTAATAGTTTGACAAATTGAAAAACAAACAAGGAAGGTTTATTCTTCCTATATTTTCTCGTATTTCAATCTTGCATTGTCAAATTTATAGAATTTTATATATTGTTGTTTAGGTTGAAACTAGTTTGAATATACATGTTTTTTTTTAAAAAAAAATCAAATTGTTGCTTCTTATTTTTATAGTCATATTAATAGTTTACTTAATATTCTTACTATAGTTTTTAATAATTAATTAAAATATTATTAATTAATATAAAAATTAATTTGTGCGGGATAAAATAGTTATTATATATACGGAATAATATTTGATATACTATTAGTGAAGTTTTAGACTCCAACAATAGGGTTAAAAGGTTGACAAGCCTATAAGAGTTTAGTAAAACTATTAAAAATAAATATTTTAAAAAGAGACACACAACATATTTTAGGATTACTTGTAAAATAAAAAGTATACTGTCAATATATCAAACACTAATATTATATATTTATATATTTATATATTATATTACAAAGTTTAACACCCAAAGTGATATGGACACTTACTTAGCGATAATTATTATTATTTTAACATTTCTAAATAAAAAATTAAAATTTTAAGTAAAATTTAAAAGGTTTAGATAAATTTTGAAAAATTTACCTAAACTTTATATGTAAAAAATATAAATATATAAGATTGTCATAAAGATAAATAATAGTATCATATATATAACTATTATTTAATTATCATTGTGATAAATATTATTTATTTAATTTTAAATTTGTTATCATTAGATTTATAAAAAATTTAACATTATAAATTAATCTAAATTTAAATTTCATTTAAATTTTTAAGTATTCATTAAATTTAAAATTATCATAAAATATGTATTATTTAATTTAAATTTAAAATTAAAATAACTAGATATATAAATTTTAATTCTTAAAAATTCTAAAAAATCTATTTAAATACCCACTACAATTGTATAAAATTATTTTAAAGAATAGCATTTTAATTTATTCTTTTTAACATATTATTTTCGATGTTATTACTTTCTTTCTTTTTCATGTCCTCAATTCTTTTAAATTCTTTAGAATTAAATTAAAAATAAACTATATTTTTATTAATCATTGAGTTCTTTTTAATTCTACGAGCAAAATAAAAAATTATTAAGTCCTTAATTAATATTTAAAAACAATTTCTATGAAGTTATAAAGGTCAAATAAAAATTGTACCATCATTATTTTTGTTGGAATTTTCTTTTGGTTGGATTATTATTCATTTGTTTGATTGTCTCTCAACTCTTTATACTGAAGGTACCAATCTTTTGATACCAAACAAAAATAAAGCAGACAAAAGGCCTCAGGTTCTTCAGTGCAATAGACAAGGGGGGCATTAACCATTTTCCTTCCAATCCCCACTCCATGCATGTTAGTATTAGGATACTCACAAAATTACAAATTTATTCGGTTTTTTAAATAATTTTTATTTTCTCAATATTATTTTTTAAATTGAAAAACACCAAAAAAATAATTTCAAATACCTATTTTCCTATAATAAAAATAGAGAGAATGACATATTTGGTACTTAAACTTTAACAAATCTTTTAATGATATTTACTTCCGCCCAGTTTGATTGCCATCCCTAACTAAGACAAACAAGGTTCTCTCTATCCCCACTGCTTTTTGTCGCTGTCAACCCCCTCTTTGGCATAATTTCCAGTCGAATTCTGACACCAAACCGAAGCCTATAGCTTCCTCTTCCTTAAAATTGGCTTAGTTTCACAGGAACATACCACAAATCCTTTAAATCTTGCTTAGAGACAGAAACAGAAGTTCGTTCTAATCTCCAACGTTGGCGGTCCGACTAGATTTGTTTCGGTCTAAGGTGTAAATGAATAGAATGTTCGATGAACTGTTCATGAACCGTTTGTATAACATTTGTTTATTAAGCTAAATAAATAAGTATGAATAAAATTTTTATGTTTGTTTAATAAACAAAGAAACACGAACAAAGGCGTGTTCCGTTCGTTTATGTTCATGAACAAGCTCGCTTATAAGTTTGTTTATTGACTCGTTTATTTATTAATGATATTTTCTTATAAAAATTCTACTAGTATATATTAATAAAATTATCTTGGCTTGTATTTTTTTCATTTATAATATAATTATTAATATTTATATTTGACTATTTTATATCTAAACAATATATATGTGTATGTATGTATGTATGTATGTTGTATTTATTATTTGTTTGTTTATTATTTATTAACATTGTTCGTGAACATATTCAATTAAGTTAAATGAATGCGTTTGTGAACATTAAACAAACGAACATGAACACACATAATTTTAAATAAACATCATTAGTCGGAGTTAACACATTCATAAAGGACATCAAAGTTCAGGTACTAAAACCAATTTTGAAAGTTTACTCACTACATTAGAATATTTTTCAATGTTAAAGTACTAATGTCATTATCCCATAAAAATATGATAAATAAAATTAGAAAGTTCCTACATTTATATGGATGTTATCCTGGGTAAAAATTTCAATATCTAAAATTTGTTGAACAAAAAAAAATTTTTACATTTGAATTATAATTAATTTATTCATTAAATTTAAAGTTAAAAACTCTTAGGCATTTTTCAGTTTTGCAAATAATTTTAATAAAAACAATGAAAATAAATTTTATTGTTTTGTAATTTTCACAAATTTTATTTTTAGTGTTTTTTCTCTTTCTATAAAACATGAAAATGACTTATATTTCTTGAAATCAAATATACCCTAATTTTTATACAAATTTTAAACTATTCTTAACCTTCTCATTATAGAATCCAAGAGTTTGATGCATGTACAGATTTTTTTTAAAGGTTTTAGTACTTTACCAACCATATAGAATGCAAAAGAGTTATTATTATTATATTATTATTATCAATCATATAAATAAATTATTAAAATTGATTTAGATATCAATTTAGTCTGTATCAAGATAATTAGTATCTATTAAAAAATAATCCATAGGATAATATCAATTTTCTTAAAAAAAAATCGTGAGTCTTAATGAATTAAAAATTTAAAATGAAGTGCAATATATAGTTTAATGTTATTATTTCGCTTCGTCATGGATGTTATTAAGTGTCCATCTTCTAAAGTCTCAAAACCTCATCAATGACAAAACCCCGTCATGTTTCATACGCCACTTGCCATCATGTAAATTGCAAGGGCTTGGTAAGGTGAGACATGGCTTAAGAGATATACACTAACGCACGTGTCAACAATATATCTCATCACTTGTTTCATGAACACCAAAGAGAAGACATTTGTTTGGGAGTACGTATTTATAGTCTCTATTGACATTTTCACTGTTATACTCTCAACACTTCCTTGTATGAACTTTCCATCACTCATCAAATCTTATCTCTCATTTCCTTTACTCTTCTCTTTTCCCAACATAGAATACATCAACAATTGATGCACTGAGTGTGGACTTACTACGCAACCTTCAGATTTCTAAGATTATGATGGCAAATCCCAATGAAGCCGTCCATAGTCACCAACCCACACATAAAATTCATCCTCTCCACTAACATTGGTTATCCTCCAATCACAAATAAACTTTATTACCTATTAGATTCTTATGACTAATGAATCTTAGTCCTAGAGAAAATGTTATAGCAAATCCCAAGGCATTTTCCCATTGTCACTGGGGATTTGACCATACTGAACATGATTAAGCATCAAAAGACTCTTTTGAGATTATAATGACTTTAGTGCTATATTTTGATTATGAGGTATAACAAATGGATGTCAAATTATGTTTCTCAATGTGGAAACATTGATAAGATGATTTATATATATAGTGCAATATATAAATAAAAACTTTGTTTCTGGTGATACAAATTTAATGGTTTACAAATTAAAAATATATATCTATAGGCTTAAGAAATCTTTTCATCAAAGATATTACAAATTCAACCAAATGATTTTCTCATTCAATTTTAAAATGAATTTGGTTGATGATTTTGTATATACCACAAGTTTAATGAAAGGAAGTATTTTTTTGGTTTTATATATTGATGACATACTACTTGCCAATAACAATATAGGCATGTTACATGAAACCAATAAATTTTTAACAAGAAATCTCAAGATGAAAAATCTTGGTGATATAACTTTTATTTTAGGGATTTTGAGACACAAGATTGCTCTCAAGGTATCCTTGAATTATCACAAATTACCCAAAATGTATTAAAGAGATCTAACATGTAAGATTGCAAACTAAGCGATACCCTTGTTGCTAAAAAAGACAAGTTCAGTCTCGATTAATGCCTTAATAGTGATGTTGAGATTAAGGAAATGAAAAATATTTCCTATGCTTTAACAGTGGAGAGCCTAATGTATACAAAAGTTTGAACATGTCTGGATATTGAGTATGTTGTTGGGATGCTGGGCAAATTTTTAAGCAATCCTAGTACAGATCATCAAAAGCATCCAAATGAGTCATGCGGTAGGAATGAATTAATGTGCAAGTGTACACAATCGTGACAAGTAATAAAGTGATATGTAACACCCTAACCCGTAACCATCGCCGGCCTAGGGTTAAGAGTCATTACCAGACAAATCGGAAACTTTTACAAACATTTCACATCATAAAGTTTATCATCGTCATATCATAGCAACACACAAACATATAGTCCCTTAATGAGGTTTACGAGACCTTAATCATGCATTAGAAAAGGGCCGGGACTAAACCGAACACTTACAAAATTTTTCTGAAATTCAAACATTCTTCAAAGCTACAGAAGTCACACACCCGTATGGGTTGGCCGTGTGCCTCACACGGCCTTAGACACGCCTGTGTGTCTAAGCCGTGGCAAAACAGGGCATACATACTAATTTGTCCACACGACCTGAGACACGCCCGTGTGCCTCACCCGTGGTCGACACTGACTTTCACCACACGGCCAGTCACACGCCCATGTGTCCAACCCATGGTCGAAATTGACTTGTTTTGAAATGCAACCACGAAGGACGAGGTCAAGCCACACGCCCGTGTGCTCAACCATGTGGGCAAATATAGGCCATTTTCAAGGCCAATTTGCCACCCACACTTTGGGTTATACCTACTAGCATTATACCAATTCAAATCACATTTCCAATGCAAACAAAACATACCAAAATGACCATCTTTTCTAACCATTCAAGAACATTACAAACACACCAACTTATGTGCCATTTAGCTCAAACTAATCACAAGCATTTCTAGTCATAATCCATCCACAAACTTACCAATTCATTATGACATCTTTTCATCTATAATATACCAACTTTGCATCACAAAACATAGATCAAATATTACCATATACACAGCTATTTGCAAGCCATATCACATAGCTTTTATATACAACTCAAAACATCAACCATTTCAACTAGACTATACATGCCATACTTAAATATGTACACATTCAAAAGGTACCAAAATAGAGTTTGATAGTGTGGTGATGTTCCTCGACAATCCTTGAGCCTTCCGTAGCTTTAACGATCTATAAAACAATGCAAACACACACAAAGTAAGCTTTCAAAAGCTTAGTAAGCCATATACAAATAAACTTAACATATAAACATTTATAATCATTTCAATCACAAGAACTTCAATATATCTCATTAGCATATACATATTTCTTATTAGCTTCATTGTAACAATCCATTTGCTTGACAACAAATTCCATCTCTAGGTATCTTATTAGATCATAGTACATTCATACATATATCATATTTAGTCTCAACAAGACTATGCACATATCTCACTTGAGCAAATTCACATTTACTCACATTTCAAACTCAAACATAGTATTCATTTCTAACGTACTTGAATTGATTACACATTTCACATAATCTTTCGTTTCTCGGATTTGCCCGTTGAACCATTCGGAATCAAACAGGATACTCGAAATACTCGTACAATGCCAATGTCCCAGAAGTGGTCTTACATGTAATCAAATATCGATGCCACTGTCCCAGACAGGGTCTTACACAATCAAATATGATGCCAATGTCCCTGACATGGTCTTATACGTAAATCTCAAATCGAGGCCAACGTCCTAGACGTGGTCTTTCACGAAATCTCAAATCATTGCCAACGTCCCAGACGTGGTCTTACATGTAATCAAATATCAGAATCCCTATGTCATGACATATGAATTCTATCTATTCATAAGGTTTATACGGGACTTTTCGGACCTTGACACATTGTCGATACTTTCTTAGATTTCATACGTATATCATCCAAATCCATTCACCACAATTCAATATTAAATGAACATGAATAATTTAACTTAAATACATTTATTTGTATATAGACTTACCTCGTATGGATATAATCGGACGGATTCAACTACTCGTTCACTTTCGACTTTCCTCGATCTAATTCTATTTTCTTTGGTTCTTAATCTATACATATTCAAATTTAACTCATTTATTCACCAAATAATTCAATTCAATCCAAAAACACAAATTTAAGGTAATTTATAAATTAGCCTTCACATTTTCACATTTTGACATTTAAGTTCTTATGTAACACCCCTAACCCGTATTCGTCACCGAATTAGGATTAAAGGCGTTATCGGACAAATCAGAAACTTTTATAGACATTTCATACAACCATTCATCAATCGCAATCAAAGTGTCCCTTTTATAGGTCAATGAGACCTTAATCATACTTTAGAATAGGGCGGGACAAACCAAACACATATAGAATTTCTCAAAATTTTAAAACTTTTCTAAGTTATTGAGGTCACACGCCTGTGTGGGCAAGCTGTGTGCCTCCCACGACTACTAGACATACCCATGTGTCTAGCACGTGCCAAAATAGAGCTTGTATACTGACTTATCCACACGGTGACCAAACACGCCCGTGTGCCATGGCCATGTACACTTAGGCTAGCAACTGACTTACTCACACGGCTGCCAGGCACGCCCATATGCCATGGCCGTGTACACTTAGGCTAGCTACTGACTTATACCCATGACCACTAGGCATGCCTATGTGTCACGACCGTGTAGGCAACACAGACCACTTGCAAGGTCAAAATGCCACCTACACTAAGGTCCATCTCTACAAGCAAATTACCAATTCATTTTATACACACTTGATATCCAAAAACATGTCAAACAACCAACATAACTTCATATTCAAACATGATTCATCCACATTTAGCCTTCATATAACCATTTCTTTTCTCAAACATACATTCTCATAATGCATTCATATGCTTACCATAGACTTGGTAATTCCATTATCTATCAAGTCATACCAAACATACATTATGTACCATATTTACTCAAACATAATACCAAAATTTACCTAACCATATCACATGGCTATTTACACAACTCAAGCATAACTCAAAGTGACTAGCATATACATGCCATATCTAGATATATTCACATTTCAAAAGTACCAAAATAAGTTTGAGTAGTGTGATGACGATCCTCAACGGTCCCCGAACCTTCAGTAGCTTCGACGATGTATAAAACAAAGAAAACACACACAGAGTAAGCTTTCAAAATCTTAGTAAGCCATATACAAATAAACTTAGCATGTAATACACATATTCAATTTGATAAGATGTCATTTATAGTTCTCATAGCAAATTCATCTCATATTCATTGGCTCATATGCTTAGCGCCATATAATACCAAAATTCTTCAACTTAAATATCACATACACATATAGCTCATTCAAGCATTTTTTCACATATTCATCATAGTAAGTTCATATAGATACTTACCTTTCATGCACACTTAATGCACATATCAAACGTACCTAATATGGATATACAAATCACATAGTCGTTCATATATCAGATTTGCCCGTTGAATCGTTCGAAATCTAATAGGATAGTTAGAGTGCTCGGAATAATTGTACAATGCCAACATCCTAGATGTGGTCTTACATGTAACCAGATATCGATGCCTTTGTCCCAGACGGTCTTACACAGTGTCTGATGTCGATGTCCCGGACATGGTCTTACGTAAATTTCATATCGATGCCGACGTCCCAAGCGTGGTCTTACACGAAATCTCGAATCAATGCGAACGTCCCAGACGTGGTCTTACATGATATCACATAACAGAGACTTATTTTCTCCTAGGTTTAATCGGGACTTCTTGGATGTTATCAATATTTTGATCTTATCTCGGAACTCACATATATACAACATTTCATGAGCATTCATCATTATCATTGATCATATGAACATTCATAATTTAATACAAAGACATTTATTTGTATATAGACTTACCTCGAATTCAAATATTTGTTCGGACTCGGTTATTCGACTACTTTCACTTTCCCGCGATCTAAGTCCGTTTTCTTGGTTCTTGATCTATACATATTCAAATTTAACCCTTTTATTCATTAATTCATTCAATTCAATCCAAATACAAATATTTAGGGTAATTTACAAATTAACCCTCATATTTTCACATTTGGACATTTTAGTCCCTATTTCACAAAATCACAAAATACACCAAATTTGCTTATACCCATGCTTGGCCGAATATACCCATGATCATATCAATCCATACATTCCATTTATTTTAAAAATTAGTCCTTTAAAATATTATTTTCACAATTTAGCCCTATTTAGCTAAATTCATAAAAAATTCAAGAATAAAACATGTTCATTAAACACATATCTTTCATTTAACACCAATACTCATCACAAAGCTCACCATTTCATCAATGGCACATCTCATAAACATTATCAATTCTTCAAATTACAACATGGGTTTTATAACATACGAAGCAATGATAAACCGTAAAAGTAACATATTTTAGGCCCACATTTAGCATACTTTTGGATGATTTATCCCTTAAATTATGTAATTTGGTGCTCTTAATCCGTTGTTTTCATGTTTTATACTCAAGAGAGCATCGGAGGATGAAAAGAATGAGAAACGGGCCTAAAATGAATCAAATTGGGTCAAAATAGAAATTGACACGGCTTGGGCCCAAGACCACACGGTCGTGCCTCCCTAACACGGCCTGGACCCCGAAATACACGGGCGTGTCTCTTTAGCAGACTCGAACACGGCCTCGCCACGATCCATACGGACGTGTGCCTGTCGCGACCAAGAGGAGTTTTACTCGGAATAGGACACTTGGAGGCAAAGAAACACATTCCAAAGCCTATTCAAACACCCTAGTAGGAATTCTACTTGAATTAGGATATGTAGGGGCCAAATAAGGCATCTCAAAGTCTATATAAACACCGTATGGGGCAACTTAAAAGGGGAGTTCGGCAAAGCCTTCTGCCAGGGCTTTTTTCAAGAGGACGTTGGGATAGGCATCCGGCTAGGCCGAAGAAGGTAGATTTGTGAAAATTTACTCGAAGATAGCTAGTTGATTCATCACAAGAAGCCAAAATTATACTCAAGACGGAGGATCTCTCCTTCAATTCCATCAGGGGGTTTTAGGGATTTCTTATGTTTTGTTTTATCTTTTCTTTTGAGATGTTTTTTTTTACAATTATGAACTAAACCCTCAGATACCTGAGGGGGATGAAACCTAAGATGAATCTTGTTATCGTTTGCTGAACTATATGATAAATATTTGACTTGTTCTTAATTATGTGTTTTTAATTCTTGTGTTAATATTTTCAGGATATTAATTCAAGTATGATGTGCTTAAGTGGAGGATCAAAAGTCCCTACCTAAGAGTAGATCCAGCATAATTAAGCGGAGTTGATCGCGCTCCTAGAGATAGGGTGACGAGATTTTGTCAGATTAGGGTGAAACCTAATATAGGAATCCATAGATCGAGTTAATGCGATTCTAGGGGTTTTAATTAGAAAGAGATTTCAATTAATCAACCTAGGGTTAGGTATTAGTCGCCTCGAGAGAGGGATTAATATATGTTTGGGAATCTTATGGATCAAGTCAAGTGAATAAATCGTCTGGTTCAGTGTTAGATAACAAGTGAAGTCTAGGGGGATTTTTTCTTGGGTGTCGTGTTAATCAATTGGTTTTTCCTCAAGTTGTTTTCTCAATTTCATTCTTCTTTGTCTTAGAGTCTTTAGTTTAGTAGTTAGTTAATTTAGATTAAACAACAAATTCCCTTAATTCTTAGGCTAGATAATAGAAAGAGAGTAAGTATTAGTACTTTTGGTTCCTTTGGGATTCGACATACCGGTCTTGCCTAAACTATACTACTGTTCGATAGGTGCACTTGCCTCCATTGTACTTAGTTAGTTTTCAGGTTCGATCATTCTTTATATAAATTTTAAGACTCGAGAAAACAACGATCAAGTTTTTGGCGCCGTTGTCGGGGAACTGAACATATTTTATTTTTTCAATTAAATTTTATTTTATTATTTTGCTAATTTCTTTCTTTTGTTTGCTTTTGACAGGTAATTTTAGTTATAGAGAAGATGGCACTGAATAATGATCAGTGGTAAGTCATGAGGACAATTCCTACTAAAGCAGCCAATGTCTTCAACCTCGACGCAGTCACCATGCTATCAAATCAGGTAAAAATGTTACATAAAAATTTGATGGTTTATATGATTCTTCGCAGGTATACCCAGTAATGCAATATGAATCGAATCTAGGAGGCGTGGCGAATCCTGAGTACCCACCCTACGGATATGGCATGGAGAACGAGCAAGCTCACTATACGGGTAACTATTCTAGACCTCAAAATAATTTTTATAGTGACACTTATAATGCATGTTGGAGGTACCATCCCAATTTCTCGTGGATGATCAAAGTAGCCAAAGACCGGAACTTCCTCCAAAATTTTAATAAACACCTCACCAACAGGAAGAGGAGTCAAACCTTAAGGAGATGCTGACAAAATTCATAGCAGCTTCAGAAACACGTTTCCAGAAGGTAGAAACAAAACTTGAAGTATTGTCACAGGAGTTCAAGGATCAAATCGGGCAACTTGCTAAGCAGATTTCTAAGAAACTACAAGGAAAACTACCGAGAAACACCGAGACTAACCCAAGGGAGCAAGTTCAAGCCATAATAGCTCAAGATAGTGAAGGGTTAGACGAGCCCAATTTAAGGGAAAAGAGTGCGGTAGAAGAAGGTAAGGTTGAGGTAAAACCAAAATCGGTAATTAAAGAGAACAAACCTCGTATACCATATCTTGAAGCAATAACGAAAGATCACACAGAGGAACAACTCGGTAAGTTTCTTAAACTTTCAAAGAAATTTCATATTAACTTGTCGTTTCTTGAAGCTCTTTCGCAGATGCCAGATCCTAGACCTCGTGTCAATAAATAAGAAATTCATGAGGAACGAAGGCTTTGGATCGATGAGCTAGACAAGTGGAAGACACACTTCAAGGAGAAACTAAAAGCACACGAAGTAAAAACGAGGCAACTCCATGACGAACTTAGTGATGGGACAACCCAGCTTAAGATAGGAGATCAGGTACTCAAAATCCTTCCGGATGGAACAGTCAAGGTAACTAATCCTAAATTCAGCACTTTTAAGGTAAACACTACTCGACTTGAACTATATATCAATAGCCGAATTGATCACATGAGAAAGGATTTTCACCTCCTCAAACCACCATGATTATGCGAATGACAGGTAAGTCTAGCTCAAGACTTTAAACGAGCACTTCTCGGGAGGCAACCCGAGCACTAACTCTACTAATTGGTTTTATTTTTTTCTTTTCGTATTTAGGCATAGGTTTCCATACCCACACGGCCTTGCACACGACCGTGGCCGTGGTCATGTGGGCACCACAAGAAGGAACACGGGCGTGGGATGCATCTCTATTTAAACTCTCTTCTTCCTTCTCTTTTCTAGTTGTCTTTTATCTTTCATTTTCCATTATTTACTTTTATTTTTATTTTCTTTATTATTTTCTTCTTATTCTTCATGACATTTAGATTTAGCTTAGGATACAATAAAATCAGAACGGCTTCTTCTTCGAGGATTTAATTTCAAACGGTTCAAGACGCTTCCCCACGTTCACCTCCAATCTTATCCGATTTCTTTTCATTGGCTTCATCCAAAATTCAGGAAGTTTCACTTCTCTCCCCATCTTATGATTTTATGATTATTTTGATATTATCTATCTTTGTACATTGAGGGCAATGTACATATTAAGTGTGGAGGGGGGTTAACTATAGTATTATTTGAAAATCCCTAAATTATACCTTGTTCTAAAGTAAGTTTCTGATATTATGATTAGAATGAAATTTCCCTGATTTATGATATTTATTGATATGTTTTGGATTAAGTCATTGATAATTGTGCATTGATAATTAAATTTTAAAGATGCTAGAGAATTAAGCGTGATGAGTCTATTTTCAATTTTAAAATTTTGTTAGGTTGTCTACCTGAATCTAATTGTTACCTCGAAGTTTAAAATTTATAGGGATTGATGTCAAAAACCCATAATTTTTGTGAGAATTGAGCCTTATAGAGCATATATTCTTTTTTATGCTCACTTTATTGATTATGAGTGTGTCAACACTGAATTGTTATTCTAAAACTTGCCTCGATTATACATGTCAAGACCACATTATTGATTTGATATACTGAGATGATAAAGGCACCAAGGTTTTAACCCACCACTAAATAGCCTACCTACATAATTAACCCCTAGTTAACCTCTTTGATCCTAACAACCCTTTTTATTGATTTACCCACTAATATTAACCCAAAACCCCGCTCGTATTTGTTATCACCATTCCTTTGACTACCCTTCTATCGAAAATTGATTTGATCAGTTGCCTAATTACTTTATTTCAGTTGATAAAGTTCTTTCTTATATTATGTATTTATTGACTTGTTCTTAAAAAAAACAACAATGAAGTATATTCACTATTAGTTCTATGTTTTAAGAGCTTATACGTTTAAATTCAACATCTTGAAGAAGAAGATCATATTATTAGTATTTTAAATTTTCATGTGATATAATTATTCAGGTTATTAGTTCATTTTTCTAAAGTTAGGTAATTTGTCAAATCAATCTCGATTATAACCCTTCTAATTTAGCCTTTATCCACACCATTACCCAAGCCCCGTTAAAACCCTATTAAAGACCTTTTGATCTGTGTATCATCTCATATTATAGTGGTGGAGATTTGATTTTCAAGCAAGCCTATGGGATTAACTTTTCAGGTTCGACTTATGAGTGGTTATTCTTGAACTTTAAACACTTCGAGTGCTTTGAGTGAATCTTTAGTGAGGATGTCAATCCTTGTCGGTTTTGAATCAAAGGTAATTATTTAGATAAAGGGAAACACCTATGTTTTCGTGCTACAAATATATGACTTAGAATTGTTTGAATCTTTAGGAGTGTTTGAGTTAAATTATCCATGTATGAATTGTCTATGAATTATGATGAGGTATTGTTAATGAGAATTTTGAATTGTGGAAAGTTCATTTTAATTGTAAGTTGAGAATTTTGCTTGAGGACAAGTAAAAGCTTAAGTGTGGGGGTATTTGATAAACCGTAAAAGTAACATATTTTAGGCCCACATTTAGCATACTTTTGGATGATTTATCCCTTGAATTATGTAATTTGGTGCTCTTAATCCATTGTTTTCATGTTTTATACTTAGGAGAGCACCGGAGGATGAAAAGAAAGAGAAACGGGCCTAAAGCGGACCAAATTGGGTCAAAATAGAAATCAAAATGGCCTGGGCCCAAGACCACACGGTCGTACCTCCCTAAGACAGCCTGGACCCCCAAACACATAGGCGTGTCTCTTCAACAGACTCGAACACGGCCTGGCCACGATCCATATGGGCGTGTGCCATGGGCGTGTCCCTGCCGCGACCAAGAGGAGTTTTACTTGGAATAGGATACTTAAAGGCAAAGAAACACATTCCAAAGCCTACTCAAACACCCTAGTAGGAATTCTACTTGAATTAGGATATGTAGGGGCCAAGTAAGGCATCTCAAAGTCTATATAAACACCCTAGGGGGCAATTTAAAAGGGGAGTTCTGTAGAAGCCTTCTGTTAGGGCTTTTGTCGGGAGGACGTTCGGATAGGCGTCTGCTAGGCCGAAGAAGGAAGATTTGTGGAGATTTGCTCGAAGATAGCTAGTTGATTCATCTCAAGAAGCCAAAATTATACTCAAGACGGAGGATCTCTCCTTCAATTCCTTAAGAGGGTTTTAGGGATTTCTTATGTTTTGTTTTATCTTTTCTTTTGAGATTTTTTTTTACAATTATTAATGATAAACCATAAAAGTAACATATTTTAACCCCATATTTAGTATGCTTTTGGATGATTTAGCCCTCAATTTATGTAAAAAGGTGCTCTTAATCCTTTCTTTTCATGTCTTATACTCAGGAGAACACCTAAGGATAAAAAGAACGTAAAACAGGCTTAATACGGACCAAATTGGGCCAACCCAAGAAGTTGACATGGCCTGGGCTTTATTTCACACGGCTGTGCCTTGTTATCCACCTAGAACACGGCCTGTCACCAATTCACACGGTCGTGTCTCGTCAATAGAAAGCCCAACATGGCCTGACCCTCGACTTGCACGGGCGTGCCATGGCCATGCCTAAATCAACAGAATAGAGACACGGGCTGGACCACGACTTACACGGACATGCCTTGACCGTGCCCCTGCCGCAAAAAAGAGTAATTTCATTCGAGAAAGGATACTTGGAGGCAAAGAAACACATTCTAAAGCCTATTCAAACACCCCATTAGGAATTAGACTTAAATTAGGATACTTAAGGGCCAAGTAAGGCATCACAAAGTCTATATAAACACCTTAGGAGGCAACTTGGAAGGAGAGTTCGGCAGAAGCCGAAACGGCATTAGGTTTTAGCAGAGTTTTCTGCCAGAGCTTTACTCGTTTAGGGAATTACTCGAAGATAGCCAGTTGATCCATCTCGAAGAGCCAAAATTCTACTCAAGGCGGGGATCTCTCTTCAATTCCTTGAGGGTTTTAGGGATTTCTTATGTTTTGTTTTATCTTTTCTCTCGAGATGTTTTCCTATTTTATTATGATCTAAACCCTCGAGATACGAAGGGATGAAACCTATGATGGATTTTGTTATTTAATTCTTTTGGTTTATATGATAAATACTTAGTTTGTTCTTAATTATGTTGCTCAATTTAATCTGATGTGCTCAGGTGGAGGAGGAATAAACCCTGTCTAAGAGAAGATCTAGCATAATTAAGCGGAGTTAATCGGGCTCCTAGAGATAGGGTTACGAGATTTTGCCAGATTAGGGTGAAACCTAATATGGGAGTCCATTGATCGATTTACTACTTCCTTAGGGGTTATTATAAGAGAACGAGAGTTCCACTAATTAACCTAAGGTTATCGTTATTAACTTGAGAGAAGGTTTAATATAGGTTAGGGAGTCTCACGGATCAAGCTAAGTAAAAGAAATTATATGAATTGAAAGTTAGATAATAAGTGAAGTCATAGGTGGATTCTTCCCGAGGGTATCGTCTTTATCAATTAAGTTTTCTTCAAAGTCTTTTCCCAAAGTTTTGTTCTTTTGTCTTTGCATTTAAGTTTAAGTATTTCATTTGTTTTAGATTTAATAAACCAATCACTCCATATTTTAGGCTAAATAATAGAAAGAAAGTGAGTAATAGTACTTTTAGTTCCTTAGGTTCGATAAAGATATTCTACTTTGAGCTATACTCTTTGTTCGATAGGTGTGCTTGCCTCTATCGTTGTCACAGTCGATCTCTGAGTTCGATCACTCTTTTATAAATATTAAAACTAGACTGCTTTTGCGTGATCAAGTTTTTAGGCGCCATTGTTGGGAACACTAAAATATTAAGAAAACTCTATTTCTATTACTTTAGCAAAATTTTTTATTTGCAATTTATTATTATATTATTCTTTATTATTATTTCTTTTACTTTGCTAATTTTTTTCCTCTATTTTTCTTTTGGTAGAAAATTTTAGTCTATGGAAAAGATGGCGTTGAATAATTATCAGTGGCAAGGCATGGGGACAATTCCTACTAAAGCAACCAGTGTTTTCAACCTCGACGTGGTTACCAGGTTATCTAATCAGTTAGAGATAATGAATAAAAAGATTGATGATTGGTATAGTCCCTCGCAGGTACATCCAGAAATACAATATGATTTAAATCTAGGAGGCGTGGCGAATCCTGAGTACCCACCCTACGGATATGGCATGGAAAACGAGCAAGCTCACTATACATGTAACTATTCTAGATATCAAAATAATCTTTAGACACTTATAATGTAGGTTTGAAGTACCATCCTAATTTCTCGTGGGATGATCAAAATAGCCAAAGATCAGAATTTCCTCCAGATTTTCAACAACCACCTCACCAACAAGAAGAGGAGCCGAATCTTGAAGAGATGCTAAAAAAATTCATGGCAAATACAGAAAACCATCTCCAAGAAACTAAGAAAACAAGTAAAAAGAATGAGAACCGATTCAGGAAACTTACTAAGTCAATCAAGGCAGCCACTAATGCGGTCGAACAACTCGCAAAGCTAATGTCGAAACGACCGCAAGGACGTCTACCTAGTAACACTGAGATCAATCCAAAGGAGCAAAATCAAGCTATCACAGCTCATGCCAGTAAGGGGTTAGATGAACCCAATCTAATACAAAAAGCCAAGGTAGACGAAGGTAAGGTAGAGGTAACACAAGAAAAGTCAAAACCAGTAATCAAGGAGTACCAACCTCGCATACCTTATCCCGAAGCAATGAAAAGAGGCTATTCAGAGGAATAGTTCGGTAAGTTTCTTAAACTCTTAAAGAAATTACATATTAACTTACCTCTTCTTGAAGCTCTTTTTCAGACACCAGACTCGAGGAAATCTTTAAGACAGTTCTTGACAAACAAATGTAAATTAAATGAGGAGCACCACTTGGAATTAAACGCAGCATGCTCAAAGAATGTTACGAGCAGACTACCACGAAGCAAAAAGACACGGGGAGTTTTACAATTCCATGTTTAATTGGTAGTTTATCTATTTATAATCGTTAGGCGATTTAGGGTCAAGCATCAATGTTATGCCTTATAAAATGTTTAAACAACTAGGTCTAGGGAAACCCAGACAAACTAGGATGAACATTCAATTAACTGATAAAACTATCAGAATTCCTAGGGGTATAATATAAAATGTTCTAATCAAAATTGATAAATTCATATTCCCAGTGGATTTTGTTGTTTTAGACATGGATGAGGACAACACGATTCCTTTAATTTTAGGAAAACCCTTTCTAGCAACTGCCAAGACTAAAATTTATGTTGGTACACGAGAACTCATTCTTCATGTAGGTGACGATTCAATCAGTCTACATGCTTTTAACTCAGCTAGGACATCGAGTAATAAAGGTACGAATGTTAATTCTATTGATAATCATTTGGTTCAACCTTCTTTACTGAGAAGCATCACGAAATCACTTAGATGAGCTAGATCCTAGACCTCGTGCCAACAAAGAAGAAATATATAAGGAACAAAGCCTTAGGGTTGACAAACTAAAAGCGGCGAAACACAAATCAAAGAGGAACAGGAACCGCATGAAGTGAAACCTAAGGAGCCCCAGGGCGAGTGATAGGAAGAACAAATCACATCAAAATAGAGGATCGGTATTGTTGAATAAGGAAGACCTCGAATCACCAATTCGAACTCAAGGCAAATAAAGAAATCACTTTTGAGGTACTTAATGTCTTCCTATATAGCACAATCGAGGTAAGCAATCCTAAATTCAACACTTTTGAGGTAAACATTACTCGACTTAAACTATATATCCATAACCGAAGTGATCGCATGAGAAAGGATTTTCACCTCCTCAAACCACCATAACCATACGAATGACAGGTAAAGTCTAGCTTAAGACTATAAACGAGCGCTTCTTGGGAGGCAACCCGAGCACTAACCCCATTTTTACATTTTTTATTATTTTATTTTATTTTATTTTTATTTTTCCTTTTAGGACCTAACCATAAACTAACCAAAGGGTGGATTTCTAGGCCACACGGCCCTACACACGGGTATGCCCGTGGCCGTGTGAAAGCCAGGGGATGAATCATGGGCGTGCCAGAAATCGTGCACGACTTCTTTTCCCAAACACGGGTAGCGATAATAGTCCACGCCCGTGCCAACATCCCGTGCGAGGATACTGACTTATTTAGCACGGGCAGACCACGCCTGTGCATTCCAATCATGCTCCTATGCTGGCTTTTTAGGAACAGGCGTGCAAACCAATAAAACGGGCGTGGAGGACAACACACCCCACAACACGGCCGTGTGAATCGACACACCCTCGAAAAGATCCAAGACACTTGAGCAACACAAAGATCATGCCGAAGAAACATAAGCATTATCTCCTTAGAGGAGACCTCAACATGAGTTCATGCCGGCAGCTTCACTTAATTGACACGCCAAGGGTCTCGAAAACCTTTTTTGTTCTATTTTTCTTTTCTCGTCTCCTTTATTTTCCTTATCTATACTTCTTTTCTGCTTAATTTAATTTATTTCATATTAGTTTCTTGGTTTTAGATTCTAAAGGCTGCTAGGGCATCACACACCATAGCCTTCGAGGTCACACCCACTTCGCAAACCATCCAACAATAAGGACTCCTTAGTCCATTAGTCTTTTCTTTCAATTTCAGTTTTCTTCTTAGTCTCCTTTTTTTATTTCCTTAATCTTTAAATTTATTATTAGTATATTATTATTATTCTAGATCTCTTGGCTATATCTTCACAGGCTACCCAATTTCTTCATCTAGCAAATTGCTTCTCGGTAGCCACTCCACCGAGCCCATAGAAAACACCATCACCGCCACCAAAGACGCCCGGGATCATCCAGATTTCAGGGAGTATTACTTTCCCCACTTATCTTCTTGATTTGGCACATAAATTTCATTATCTATCTTTGTACATTGAGGACAATGTACATCTTAAGTGTGGGGGTAATAGTGTCTAACTTTTTGCATAATTCTCAAAACCCTGAAATTAGTCTTGATCTTAAGTATTATTCTCATATTATTAATTAGGATGAAATTTCTAATGATTTATGATTTTTATTGATATGTTTTAGAGTAAGTCATAGTTAATTGTGCATTGATGATTAAATTTGAAGAATACTAGAGAATCAAGCATGATAAGTCTATTTTTCAAAAATAAAAATTGATAGGTTGTTGAACTAAATCTGAGTATTTCTTTGAAATTTGAAATCTATAGGGATTGATGTCAAAGACACCCATAATTTCTGTGAGATATTGAGCCTTATAGAGCATATATTATTTTTCATGCTCACTTTTATTGATTATGAGTATGTCAACTTTGAGCTGTTATTCTAGAACTTGCCTCGTTTATGCATGTTGAGACCACAATAATGATTTGATATACTGAGATGATAAAGGCACCTAGGTTTTAACCCATTCACTCCACTAAAAAGCCTACCTACACAAATTAACTCCTAGTGAACCCCGTTGAATCCTAACAACCTTTTTATTGACTCACCCACTACTATTAACCCAAAATCCCTTTGTATTTATTATCAACATTCTTTTGACTACCCCTCTATCGAGAATTGACTTGATCAATTGCCAAATTAGGTTATTTCAATTATCAAAGTTCCTTCTATTAAGTTTTACTTAGTTTGTTCCTAAAAAAAAAAAATCCAAGTATTCAATAAAAGAGCTTAGAGAAATTAAACTCCAATTGTTGAAGAAAAGCTCAGATTAAAGTATTATCAATTTTAAAGTGAAGAAAATACTCTTTATTATAGAGTAATTATCAATAATGGTATTATTACTTTTCATTCGATGTAAATATTCATATTTAGTTCATTATTTTTTGATTAGGTAATTAGTCAATTCAATCTCGATTTTAACTCTCTAATTCAGCCGATATCCACACCTTTAACCCTAACCCCGTTACAACCTTGATTAAAGACCTTTTGATCTATGTATCAACTCATATACAATGGTGGAGATTTGATTTCCAGGCAAGTCTATGGGATTAACTTTTCAGGTTCGACTTAGAGTGTTTATTCTTGAACCTTGAACACTTTTGAGTGACTTGAGTGAATCTATTGTGAGGATGCTAATCCTTGTCGTCTTTGAATCAAAGGTAATTATTTAAATAAGGGGAGACACCTATGTTTTCGTACTACAAAGGTATGACTTATCTTAATTGAACCTTTAGGGTTCTTTGAGTTAAATTATCCATGTATAAATTATCTATGAATTATGATGAGACATTGTCGATAGGAATTATGAATTATGGAAAGTTCATTTTAATTGTAAGTTGAGAATTTTGCTTGAGGACAAGCAAAAGCTTAAGTGTGAAGGTATTTGATAAACCGTAAAAGTAACATATTTTAACCCCATATTTAGTATGCTTTTGGATGATTTAGCCCTCAATTTATGTAAAAAGGTGCTCTTAATCCTTTCTTTTCATGTCTTATACTCAGGAGAACACCTAAGGATAAAAAGAACGTAAAACGGGCTTAATACAGACCAAATTGGGCCAACCCAAGAAGTCGACACGGCCTAGGCTTTATTCCACATGGCCGTGCCTTGTTATCCACCTAGAACACGGCCTGTCACCAATTCACACGGTCGTGTCTCGTCGATAAAAAGCCCAACACGGTCTGACCTTCGACTTGCATAAGCGTGCCACGGTCGTGCCTAAATCAACAGAATAGAGACACGGGCTGGACCACGACTTACACGGGCGTGCCTTGACCGTGCCCCTGCCGCAGGAAAGAACAATTTCATTCAGGAAAGGATACTTGGAGGCAAAGAAACACATTCTAAAGCCTATTCAAACACCCCATTAGGAATTAGACTTAAATTAGGATACTTAAGGGCCAAGTAAGGCATCACAAAGTCTATATAAACACCTTAGGAGGCAACTTGGAAGGAGAGTTCGGCAAAAGCCGAAAAGGCGTCAGGTTTTAGCAGAGTTTTTTGCCAGAGCTTTACTTGTTTAGGGAATTACTCGAAGATAGCCAGTTGATCCATCTCGAAAAGCAGGAATTCTACTCATGACGGAGGATCTCTCTTTCAATTCCTTCAGGGGGTTTTAGGGATTTCTTATGTTTTGTTTTATCTTTTCTCTCGAGATGTTTTCCTATTTTATTATGAACTAAACCCCTCAGATACCTGAAGGGGATGAAACCTATAATGGATTTTGTTATTTAATTCTTTCGGTTTATACGATGAATACTTAGTTTGTTCTTAATTATGTTGCTCAATTTAATCTGATGTGCTTCGGTGGAGGAGGAATAGTGAAACACCCCAAACCCGGCCCACAAGCCTTGACCGGATCTGGTATGTTCCCCGGTGTAAACCGTTTCAAATTCTTTTGTTACTTAGGAAAAACTTGTGTGATTTGGAAGAAAGATCGTGAAACACCCCACACCCTACCCGAGAATGGACCGGATCGGTATGTTCCTCAAGTAACCTGGTTCAAATTCATTCGAATACTTTGAAAGCGTGTGTTTTGAAAGATAGTTTGTTGTGGGTTGGGCTCAAGTTGAAAACAAATTTATCTTATAACAAAAACCAGTTGTTTGGTGACAAAATATTTAAACTTATTTTAAATTAAATGGGCTTATTCTTTGTAAAGCCCTAAATTCATAACATAGTAGTTAAAGCAGAAATAAAATGTCATGATGGCCTTATTACATAAAATGAAACCCAAAATAAAATTGTACAGTACTTAAAGTAAAATAAAGATTCAAATTAAATTAAACTTCAAAATTGAACATGGCCACCACAAGTTCTGTAGTCCTGGTCCATTCTTGCTCATCACTGAAACATGTTCCCTAGCAGGGGTGAGTCGATAGACTCAATGTGTAACCAACACCAAAACATAATAGAAATAGGCACACCATACATATCATATTCATATAAAAATTCAAGATAATGATGCAAACCGAACCCAAACCTAGGTCCATCCGTTACACCAACCTTAGCAGACTCCTGCTCAAGGTCAGTAGCTAATCCACTGATCACAACCAAGTGATCCCACATATCTTACCTCGACGGACACACTACACAAGGCCGTGGCTGAGCCACCGGATATTTGTGTCATGAGACACCACATTTAGATAATGTAACCGAAGTTACCACAGTCACTTAATGTGACCGAAGTCACCACATTCACTTAGTGAGACCAAAGTCATCACATATTCTTAGTGAGACCAAAGTCATCACGTTTCACTTAGTCTTGACCAAGTCATCACATTCACTTCCCTTTCTCAAATAACTCGAATGCCCCAAATTATACATATCATGCATATCATATTTAATTTCACTTTCACATCACTTTTCACATGTTAAATATAACATATTTTGAAATCCTAGTAGGAGTAGGAAAACGTACCTGAGTACTTTGTACCATAATATGGTACTTTAGCCACATTCTTTCACTTTCACATTAACATATATATCATATTTAAGCCATAAATCTATTAAGATTAGTGTGGGGTACACACGGTACCTTAGCCATATTCTTACACTTTCATATTAACACATATATTGAATTAAAGCCGTAAATCTATCAAGACTTAGTGTAGGGTACACACCTGATTTGTTTAGCGATTCCTTGATATTCCGAAAAGTTAGATCTAAAGTTTAGATCCTTAATCCCTACATTTGATTCATCATTTATTACTTAGCATAATTTCTATTTGGCTATGATATCCAAATCCTAGTAGGATTTGTAAAAAGACTTACCCTTGATGCCGATTTGATGTTTCTTCAAATCCCGAAAACTTAGTTTTCCTTCACCTAATATTCGGCCAACCCTGAATCTCAATATGGGTTGGTTTTCGGCTTTTTAATAATTAAAGAACTGATCTATGTAATCATACAAGCCTTGGCCGAATACTTTTAGGTGCTTACCTTATGGATTTTAAATCCCGAAAACTTCACCTTCCTCTTCCTTGGAATCGGCCAAATCCTAAATCTCTGAATCGGTTAGTTTTTTGATTATTTTGATCTAAATACCTAAGATTTGGCCTTGGCCGAATGTATAAACTCACTTACCTTGGAGTTCTCAAATCCCAAAATTGATCTTTATTTTAGATCCTGCAAAATCACATGTTAGATTTGATCTACCATTCAATTATGGAAGAGACCTTTTGGTAGAATGTACATAGATGTACTTACCTTGGTTTCAAATCCCAGATGATCCCTTATACTATTCGGCTATGGCACTTTTATGGATCACAAAGCTTCGGCTTTTGTGAAGGGATAGTAGAAGAAAAGAAAAGAAAAGAAAAGAGATGGAGAGAGTTTTGACAGAGAGAATTCGGCTAGAGGGTGAAGAAAAGATTGGTGCTTATTTGGCTAGGGAATTTCGGCAAAAGGTTCTCTTGAAGAGAGAAGAATGAAGAATGGCTCTTAACTTTCCCTCTTTAGCCGAAACTATTAGCCTTAGAGTCCCTCAATCGGCCAACTCTTCCTATGTGATAAATTTTAATTTTATCAACTATTAAATTCCCTTAAATCTCCTAATTAGCCGAAAATTCCAAAGGAATAAAAACTCTTCTTTCTAAATGCCTTGTGCTGTCCAACTCTCTACTCAAGGAGGCAAAATAAAAACTTCTTTTATTTGCTTCCTAGGTGACTCGGACTCAGGCCCAACACCCCTTGCATGTGGGCCATTTCCTGAGGCCTTAAGTGGCATCTTCAGGCCACTTTTCCAAGTCCGTTAATGGGTCAAATTACATGTACTTTATATTTTAGGGTCACTTGGCCCTAAGTTCCCCTTTGAACTTTAAAATTCAACATTTCGGGGTCATTTTTAAGTTTCCAAAAATTTTTGCGCGGCTCTGTAACTTGACATTTCCTAGGTTTCCAAAATGTTTAGTTTCCTCTTTTGGCTTGGTTTCCTAAAATGTTTAGTTTCCTCCTTTGGCTTGGTTTCCAAAATGTTTACTTTCCTCTTTTAGCTTAGTTTCCAAAATGTTCACTTTCCTAATTTACTTAGGTTTCCAAAATGTTCACTTTCCTAATTTGCTTAGGTTTCCAAAAATGGTCATTTTCCTACGTTCAACGTAACATTTCCATACATTCTCGGGTTCCCAAAATCATTCCAAATTTATTCCAAAACACATAAAACATGTCTTTATGTACAATTATGCCAAAATGCATAGGCCCTTTTTAGGATGTTACGATCGTTTTGGGTTGGGCTTGAGATGAAAACAAGTTTATTTCATTATTAAAATCACATACTTTAGGTGACAAAACGTTTGGGCTTTGTTTTAAAAAATAGATTTACTTAATCTTTTAATAAATAAAAGTTTGTAAAATAAAAATAGAATAAAATAATTCTACTAAGGCCTTATTACATCAAATAATTCCCAAAATTTAAATTCAAAATACTTAAAGTAAAATAGTCCAAATAAAAGCCCGAACTTCACATGGCCTCCACTAAGCATCTGCATAGGCAGGTCCATCACCGGTCGTCACTGAAAAGTAATCCCTAGCAGGGTGAGTCAATGAGACTCAATGTGTAACCAACACTAAAATTTAATATTTCGGGCATGCAAGTATCATACATGTTCATAAAGCATTTAAGCAATATGATGCAACCCGAACCCAAACCTATATGCCATCCGCTACACACCACCGTACCATCCTCGCACACCGTGGGACTACTAAGTCAACCCTCCATCTGCTACACACCATCGAAGGCGGTCATTGCGGTCGGCGTGCTCATCGCCCTTATAAAAATTCGTGGTCTTAGGTCACCACATTTAGAATTCGTGGTCTTAGGTCACCACATTCGGTTATCATGGTCTTAGGTCACCACATTCGATTTCGTGGTCTTAGGTCACCACATTAACTTCCCTTTTCATATAACCCATATGCCCCATATTTCATACACAATATGCAAAATCATGCCTTAATTCACATTCGATCACTATGTTAAAATAACATATACTCATATTCCTAGTAGGAGTAGGATCGTGCCTTAGTACTTTGTACCATTGTATGGTACCTTAGCCATCTTTTCACATTCTTAATAACATGTTTAATTTAAAACATAGCCATGAGCGTATTAAAACTTAGGGTAGGGTACACACGATTAAGCAACAATTCACTAAAATCCCGAAAATTCGATCTAAAGCCTTAGATCTCAAGTCCTACATTCGGCCAACCTTAATATGTTAGCATAAAGCCTATTCGGCTATAAAACCAAATCCTAGTAGGATTTGTACACTTAAAACCTACCTTGTTGCCGATTGGGACACCAACCAATCCCAAAATCTTTGCTTTATTCCTCCTTGTATTCGGCTAGGCATTGAATCAATTAACTTGGTTAGTTTTCAGCTTTTGAATATTTAAAGAATAGATCTAAATACTAATCTAGGCTTTAGCCGAATATACATAGGTGCTTACCTTCCAAATCTTAAATCCTGAATTGGATCCTTGCTTCCTTAATGCTGTCGAAATTCCTATAACCATATGTTAGATTTAATCTAACCTTAAAACATAAAACATGGCCTTTGGCCGAATATACATATGTCTTACCTTAGATCCTTGCAATCCCGAAAGATACTTTCTTGTAGTTGATAATTCTTAAATCCCAAATACACCCTTCCATAATTCGGCCAAAATCAAGAATAGAGATTAGTCCTAAATTTTGATACGTCTAAAATATAAAAGAATTGAAACCAATTTTGGATCTTACCCTTTTAAGAAATCGTGACACCCTTGTTAAAAGCCCTTAAAGAATCGGCCTTGATGACTAGATGCTAAGGTTTGGCTTTTGGGATTTAATGGAGAAGTCGGCTAGGGGTTCTCTTGGGGTATTCGGTTTCCAAAAAAAATAAAGAAAAGAAGACTTGAGAATTTTAGCAATGGTGGACTATAGATTGACAACAAATGAAAGAGAAGAGAAGAGAGGAGAGCACTAAGAAATTGGCGAGAAGAAGAGGAGGAAAAAAATTGTTGAGTAGCCTTTTTTTCCCTCTTAGCCAAATTACTACTCGAATCACTTACTTGGCCACCACTCTTCTATTTTGATAACTTTATCCTTTGAATTATCACTTTATTAAAAGAATTAATCCAACAATTATCTCTTAAAAATAATAACAAATAAATCTATTATTTATCTCCTATTTAGGCGAAATTTAAAGAGAATAAAACTCTTCCCTTGGGTTCCTTAGTGCCGTCCACTTCCTCGCTCTTTGTAGCAAAAATAAAACTCCTTTATTTGCTCCCCAAGTGACTCGACCTAGGCCCAATACCCTTGTATGTGGCGTCACCTACCGGGCCTCAAGTGATATCTTGAGCCACTTTTCCAAGCTTGTTTGTGTGTCAAATTCCTCCTATTAATTTTCTTAAGGCCACATTGCCTCGGTTTCCTCTTTTAAACTTAACATTTCCATACATTTCAGTGTTTCCAAAATGTTCACTTTCCTCTTTTAATTTAAGTTTCCAAAATGTTCACTTTCCTCTTTTAACTTAAGTTTCCAAAATGTTCACTTTCCTCTTTTAACTTAACATTTCCAAGTTTCCAAAATGTTCACTTTCCTCTTTTGAAACTTAACATTTCTAAATCATTTCTTACATTTCCAAGTTTCCAAAATGTTCATAATACATTCATAACACATAAGACATTTCATTTCAGTATAATTAAATCAAAATGCATAAGCCCATTTTCGGGATGTTACGTTCTACCCCTTAAAAATAATTTCGTCCTCGAAATTACTTACTAACGAACAATCGTACAATCTAACTCACCACCCTACGCTATTGTCTAGCAATACAAGAACGAACTAGCTCTATAATAAGCAGGACAATAAAGGCATTAGAAAATAAGAAACTTACCGTTGTCATATCGGCACATCACCCTCATCGCGATGGTCACCTTGCATTAGAACCTTCACACCTCCGCTTGGTACTCCACGACCACGGTAGGAACCATTTCCTCCATGGTTCGGACCACGACCTCACCGAGGTTCTTGTCCACTTCTACCGACTGATTAACATTCGAGCTACTAGTTGATTCTCATCCGTCTCATCGACGATCCTTAATCATATGGTCCTTTGACCCACACTTAAAACATCCTCCGTCTTTTCCGGCACTCTCCTAAGTGCTTCTTTCCACACTGATCACAAGTACGATACTGCCCTCCTGTACCAACTTGCTGACCCCGAGACCCATCAGCTCTGGGTCTTTTCTACACATTTCTTGTCGATCCTGGCAACCCATAATCCCTCTTGGATCTATTCCTATCAGAGCTCTGCTTAACCGAGTCTTTGATTCCCTCGGCCACCTTAGCCTTTTCTACCAACGCGAAAAACTCCTGCTCCTGATGTGGAGCTATCAATAACCTGAGGTCATCCCTTAAACCATCTTCAAAATGGACACATCGCTCATGTTTCGTTGCCACTACTCCTCGAGCATATCGGCTTAACCTCAGAAATTTAGATTCATACGTTGCTACTAACTTGTTCCCTTGAACCAGCCCTAGAAAAGCCTTCCTCTGCTCATCAATATATCTGGTCCCCACATACTTCTTCTGATACACTGTCTTAACATAATCCCAGGTCAGATCCTCAGCTGTGGCACCATCCCAAACTGTTAACCACCATTGATACGCTTCATCGCGTAACAGTGCCACCATTCTTTTCAACTTCTCTTCAGGGGTCAGGTCGAGCTCATCTATAATGCGCTTGGTCACCTCCAACCAGTATTCAACTGTACTGGGTGTCACACCAGACACTCCACGAAACACCTCAGCTCCGTTGGCTCGGAGTCGCTCAGTCTGCACTTGAGCTCTATATTTCCGCGCTCTAGCCACCATTTCGAACTCGCGATGTGACTGCGATACGGCATCATCCCGTCGCTCGAGCCTCGCGCTCGACACCAACGATTAGGGTGGTGATGGCGGTGGTAACTCATTGTCAGACCCTTGACCTGATCTAACGGGTTCTGACATAACCATTCTTCCTCTACCGCTTCCATGACGATCGCGTCCTCTAGAACTCATATCTAACGATGCGCTTTAATCTGATTTAAGAAAGTTTTATGAATTAGCCCTTATTCCACTGATTATCCATGACGAAGTTTTATGAAAAGAATTTTAAGAGTGGTTCTTTCGTATTCATACATGCACACAATCTTCACATTCATACATCCATCAATCAATTATGAACTTCCGTTCATTTAGAGAAATGTTGTAGTTTTCATTGTTGTTGTTTTCCACTACCTAGGGGTATTTATGTAATTTGTCCTCTGGGTATTTTGGTAATTTGTCAAATAAGGTTCCTTGGTAATTTTGTCAATAAGGGTATTCGGTAATTTTTTCATTCCAGGGTATTTTGGTAATTAACTTGGGTAAATTTGTAAAGTTTAATAATTGTGGATATTTCAAAATTTGTAAAACTTTGAGGGTTCTTTTTGAGAAATTTATTTTCCAAAGCGATGAAGTTGCAAAAATTTTGGAAATCGGGTCATTTTGGAAATTTTGGTAAGTTAGGGGCAATTTTGTAATTTTCCAAAATCAAGGTATTTTGATAATTTGCAAATAGGGTTTTGGACTTGTTATAAAATAATGAAAATGTTGATTAGAACTTGGGTATTTTAGACATTTTATAAACCAAGGGCATTTTGTAATTTTACCACTAGGGGTATTTTTGTAATTTTGTAAATCGAAATTTTTCAAAATTGTGTGGAAAAAATAGTTTTCACAAATTAAAGAAAAATGATTTTAATAGTTTTAAAATTAGGGTTCTTAAAAAAACATGGCTAGTTCTCTTTTTAGTTAGGGGTTTTGATTAAGTCCTCTTGTTAGGGTGAACAGTAGCTGCACCGCAGTTAAATACCAAGCTCCCATTAACATCCACCATCCACACCTTGGTTAACCACGGGTTTGTTTAATTAGGCATTTAGGTCTTATATTTTTGTTACAAGTACTTAATCTCTATTCTACATTCCATTTCTACCCTTCTACAAATCATAATATAAATCACACAAAAGATCTGAGTACTTACTGGTGGACTTGTCACTTAGTGGGCCATGCGCTTAATTCATACCACCTTTGAAAATGTTTTGGGCCTTAAACCCAAGGCGAGAGTTTAAAATGGCTCGATCCTTGAAACACCACAAACCCATTACGAGCCTTGACCGGATCTCGGTATGTTCCCGTTAAACCGTTTCAAATTCACTTGTGTGATTTGGAAGAAATTATGAAAACAAGTTTTGGTGTTTGGGCTTTGTTTTAAAAAATAGATTTACTTAATCTTTTAATAAATAAAAGTTTGTAAAATAAAAATGTAATTTTCTACTAAGGCCTCTCAAATAATAAAATTTAAATTCAAAATACTTAAAGTAAAATAGTCCAAATAAAAGGTGGCCTCCACTACTATCACCGTCACTGAGAAGTGAAGGCGATTTTTTACATGGTCTTAGGTCACTTTAGAATTCGTGGTCTTAGGTCACTTTGGTCTTAGGTCACCATTAGGTCACCACATTAACTGCAAAATCATGCCTTAATTCACATAAATGTTAAAAATAACATATATTCATATTCCTAGTAGGAGTAGGATCTTTAGTACCCATTGTATGGTACCTTAATGCTTTTCACATTCTTAATAACATGTTTAATTTAAAACATAGCCATAAACGCTTAGGGTAGGTACACACCTTATTAAACCCAAGGCCTTAGAGAGTTAATATGTTAGCATAAAGCCTTTGGCGTAGTATACATATGCCTTACCTTAGATCCTTGCTATAAAACCAAATCCTAGTAAAAACCTACCTCGATACAAATTGAAACACCACAAACCCAGCCCACGGGATGAAACCTATGACTTGATTTTGTTATTCGTAATTCTTTGCTTTATAGATTTACTTAATCTTTTAATAAATAAAAGAAAATAAAAGCAGAATAAAATAATTCTTAAGTTATGTTAGTCCAAATTGAATTATGTTAAGCTTATCATTTAATCCCACAACGGGTGATGACTGCTTTTAATATTTCAGGCATACAAGTATCATACATGTTCATAAAGCATTTAAACAATATGATGCAGCAGAGCCAACACACCACCGGAATAGTCAACCCTCCATCCTACAGAGAAGATCTAGCATCAATTAGAATTCGCGGTGTTGATAGGTGCCTAGAGATAGGGTTAGGATCGTACCTTAGTAGATTTTGGTACCTTAGGATTAGGGTGAAACCTAATATGGATCTAAAGCCTTAGTCCAAGTTGATCAATTTATAAAACCAAATCCTAGCTTCCTTAATTATTATAAATCAATTAACTTGAGAATATTTAAAGAACGAGGCTTTAGCCAGAATTCCACTAATTAACCTAATCTTTGTTAGACTAACCTTAAAACATAAAACATGGCCTTTGGCCGAATATACATATGCCTTACCTTAGATCCTTGCAATCCCGAAAGATACTTTCTTGTAGTTGACAATTCTTAAATCCGAATACACCCTTCCATAATTCTACCAAAATCAATAATAGAGATTAGTTCCTAAATTTTCGATAGGTCTACAATATAAAAGAATTGAAACCAATTTTGGATCTTACCCTTTTAAGAAATCGACAAGACCCTTGTTAAGCCCCTTAAAGAATCGGCCTTGATGACTAGATGATAAGGTTTGACTTTTGGGATTTAATAGAGGGGTTCTCTTGGGGTATTCGGTTTCCACAAAAAATAAAGAAAAGAAGACTTGAGAATTTTGGCAATGGTGGACTATAGATTCTACTTAACAAATGAAAGAGAAGAAGAGAGGAGAGCACTAAAAATTTGGCGAGAGAGAGGAGGGAAAAAATTGTTGAGTAGCCCTTTTTCCCTCTTAGCCAAATTACTACTCGAATCCTTACTTGGCCACCACTCTTCTATTTTGATAACTTTATCCTTTGAATTATCACTTTATTAAAAGAATTAATCCAACAATTATCTCCTAAAATAATAATAAATAAATCTATTATTTATCTCCTATTTAGACGAAATTTAAAGAGAATAAAACTCTTCCTTGGGTTCCTTAGTGCCGTCCACTTCTCCACTCTTTGTAGCAAAAATAAAACTCCTTTATTTAACTCCCTAAGTGACTCGAACCTAGGCCCAATACCCTTGTATGTGGCGTCACCTACACGGGCCTCAAGTGATATCTTGAGCCACTTTTCCAAGCTTTGTTTGTGTGTCAAATTCCTCCTATTAATTTTCTTAAGGCCACCTTGCCTTAGTTTCCTCTTTTTAAACTTAACATTTCCATACATTTCCAGGTTTCCAAAATGTTCACTTTCCTCTTTTAATTTAAGTTTCCAAAATGTTCACTTTCCTCTTTTAACTTAAGTTTCCAAAATGTTCACTTTCCTCTTTTAACTTAACATTTCCAAGTTTCCAAAATGTTCACTTTCCTCTTTTTGAAACTTAACATTTCTAAATCATTTCTTACATTTCCAAGTTTCCAAAAATGTTCATAATACATTCATAACACATAAGACATGCCATTTCAGTATAATTAAATCAAAAATGCATAGGCCCATTTTAGGGATGTTACAAATAGACCTATCTAGCATAATTAGCGGTGTTGATAGGGTGCCTGAGATAGGGTTACTTAGATTTTGTCGGATTAGGGTGAAACCTAATATGGAGTCCATTGATCAATTTATTGCTTCCTTAGGGGTTATTATAAGAGAACATTCCACTAATTAACCTAAGGTTAGACATTATTCGCCGAGAGAAGGTTTAATATAGGTTAGGGAGTCTCACGGATCAAGCTAAGTAAAAGAAATTATATGAATTGAAAGTTAGATAATAAGTGAAGTCATAGGTGGATTCTTCCCGAGGGTATCGTCTTTATCAATTGAGTTTTCTTCAAAGTATTTTCCCAAAGTTTTGTTCTTTTGTCTTTGCATTTAAGTTTAAGTATTTCATTTGTTTTAGATTTAATAAACCAATCACTCCATATTTTAGGCTAAATAATAGAAAGAAAGTGAGTAATAGTACTTTTAGGTTCCTTGGGTTCGATAAAGATATTCTCGCCTGAGCTATACTACTGTTCGATAGGTGCGCTTGCCTCTATCATTGTCACAGTCAGTCTACAGGTTCGATCACTCTTTTATAAATATTAAAACTAGACTGTTTTGCAGCGATCAATGAACTAAACCCTCAGATACCTGAGGGGGATGAAACCTAAGATGAATCTTGTTTTGTTTGCTGAACTATATGATAAATATTTGACTTGTTCTTAATTATGTGTTCTTAATTCTTGTGTTGATATTTCAGGGATATTAATTCAAGTATGATGTGCTTAGTGGAGGAGCAAAAGCCCCTGCCTAAGAGTAGATCGAGCATAATTAAGAGGAGTTGATCGCACGCCTAGAGATAGGGTGACAAGATTTTGCCGGATTAGGGTGAAACCTAATATGGGAGTCCATAGATCGAGTTAATACGATTCTAGGGGATTTAATTAGAAAGAGATTTCAATTAATCAACCTAGGGTTAGACATTAGTCGCCTTGAGAGAGGGATTAATATATGTTTGGGAATCTTACGGATCAAGTCAAATGAATAAATCTTCTGGTTCAGTGTTAGATAACAAGTGAAGTCTAGGGGGATTCTTCCTTGGGTGTTGTCTTAATCAATTGGTTTTTCCTCAAGTTATTTTCTCAATTTCATTCTTCTTTGTCTTAGAGTCTTTAGTTTAGTAGTTAGTTAATTTAGATTAAACAACAAATTCCCTTAATTCTTAGGCTAGATAATAGAAAGAGAGTTAGTATTAGTACTTTTGGTTCCTTTGGGATTCGACATACCGGTCTTGCCTAAACTATACTACTGTTCGATAGGTGCACTTGCCTCCATCGTTGTCTTAGTTAGTTTCCAGGTTTGATCATTCTTTATATAAATTTTAAGACTCGACAAAACAACGATCAAGCAATGATTGCAAAAATATAGAAATTATCAAAAACTGAGTCAAAATCTTACCTTAATCTAGCCAAAATGTGTGCTGAATGTGAAGAGAGCTCAAACCCTTATTCTTTTTCTTATTTTCTATAGATGAACACACACATAATGGCTAATTTTCAACCTTTGTTTTTATTATAATTAACATAATTATTAATGTACAAAACTAACCTTTCATAATAATAATATATAAAACAGATGCAAACAAGGTCATTTGTGACCATTATCATCCACTTACCTCATTAATGGGCTTATTGCCTATTAAGGACTTCACATTATAAAGACATCAACAATTTGATACTTTCACATTTAAGCATCAAACTTTCATTTTATGCGATTAAGCCCTTTTCCCTAATTGAGCATACAAACAGACAAATTAACTCACAGAACTTTAGCGCATGTTTAGTCACATATCATAGGCATAGAAAATAATATTAAAATATTTCATTGACTCGGATCGTGGTCCCTAAACCACTGTTCTGACTAGGGTCTAAACTAGACTGTTACAATTCTCCCCCTTAGGGATTTTCGTCCCCGAAAATCTTTCCGTTGAACAGATTCAGATATTGCTGTCTCATTGAATCTTTAGGCTCCCATGTAGCTTCTTCTATTCCATGTCGATGCCATAACACTTTTACTAATGAAATTTTCTTATTTCTCAACTCTTTCACTTCACAAGCTAAGATACAGATCGGTTCCTCTTTGTATGTCATATCAAATCGGATTTCAATCTCAGAAGGAGTAATCATATGTGACAGATCAGATCGATATCTACGGAGCATTGAAACATGTAATACATTATGTATCTTTTCTAGCTCAAATGGCAACAACAATTTATACGCAACTGGTCCAACACGCTTAATGATTTCATAGGGTCTGATGAACCTCGGACTCAACTTGCCTTTGCGTCCAAATCGGGTACTTTCTTCCATGGAGACACTTTCAGAAACACTTTATCACCGATTTCAAATTCAATCTCTTTTCGTTTCAAGTTCACATAGGACTTCTGACGATCAGATGCTGCTTTCAAACTATCTCGGATTACTTTCACTTTCTGTTCAGTACCTTTTATCAATTCAACTTCGTGTATCTTATTTTCACTAAGCTCAGTCTAATATAGAGGTGTTCGACATTTACGTCCATACAAAGCTTCATAAGGTGCCATTTTGATGCTCGACTGGAAACTATTATTATATGCAAATTCGATCAAAGGTAAGTACTGTTCCCACGTACCATCAAACTCAAGATTGCAGCATCTCAACATATCCTCGAGAATCTGAATGATTCGTTCGGATTGACCATCCGTTTGTGGATGAAAAGCTGTACTGAAATACAATTTCGTGCCTAAAGCTTCTTGCAGTTTCTTCCAGTTTCTTCCAGAATCGTGTTGTAAACCTCGGATCTCTATCAGACACAATGGATAGTGGTACTCCCTGTAATCTCACAATATCAGAAATGTAAAGCTCAGCTAACTTATCAAGTGAATAATTATATCTCACCAGAATAAAATGGGCCAATTTCGTCAATCAATCAACTACAACCCAAATTGCATCTTTCTTTCTCGGAGTCAGAGGCAATCCTGAAACAAAATCTATTGTCACTTTATCCCATTTCCACTCGGGAATCAAAATTGGTTGTAGCAATCCAGACGGAACCTAATGTTCAGCCTTAACTTGCTGACAGATTAAACATTTCAAAACAAAATCATATATGTCTCGTTTCATACCAGACTACCAATATTGTTACTTTAGATCATGATACATTTTAGTACTTCCTAGATGAACAAATAGGCGACTATTATGTGCTTCATTTAAAATCAACTAAATCAACTCTAGGTTTCTCGAACACAAATTCGATCTCAGAATCTCAAACAATCGTTATCATCCACTCGAAATTCAGAATCAAAATTTAAATCACATTGAGCTCATTTCACTATCATTTCATTATCAACTGTCTGAGCATCACATATCTGCTATAAAAACAAAGGTTTTCTTTCAATTCAACTATCACTAAACGAACATCAGGCAGATCTAATTGAGTATTCAAAGCACGTAGTGCAAACAATGATTTCCTATTCAGTGCATCGGCAACGACATTTGCTTTACCCAGATGATAATCTATTACAAGTTCATAATCTTTCAATAGCTCTAACCATCTTCTCTGTTGTAGATTCAAATCTTTCTGATTCATTAGGTATTTCAGACTTTTATGGTCCGAAAATACGTGACATTTCTCACCGAATAGATAATGACGCCAAATCTTTAACGCGAATACAATCGCAGCTAGCTCAAGGTTATGAGTCAGATAATTCTTTTCATGCGGCTTCAATTGTCTCCAAGCAGAAGCTATTACATTGCCTTCTTGCATTAGTACGCATCCCAGACCATTCAACGAAGCATCACTGTAAATCACAAACTCTTTGCCTGATTCTAGCTGTACCAAAACTGGAGCTTCAGTCAAAAGGGCTTTTAACTTATCAAAACTTTTCTGACATTTATTGGACCATTCAAAACTTACATCTTTCTGAAGTAATCTAGTCAATGGAGTTGCTATCATCGAAAATCCTTTTATAAATCTGCGGTAATAACCAGCAAGTCCCAGAAAACTACGGATTTTAGATACATTTTTTGGGGGTTTCCAATCTAGAATAGCAAAAATCTTGCTCGGATCAACTCGTATTCCTGAGGTCGATACAATATGTCCTACAAAACTAACTTCCTGCAACCAAAATTCACATTTGTTGAATTCCACATACAATTGCTTTTCTCGCAGAGTTTGCAACACAATTCTCAGATGTTCAGCATGTTCAATTTCATCCCGTGAATAAATCAAAATGTCATCAATGAATACAACAACAAATCGATCTAGGTACAGTCTAAAAATTTTGTTCATCAGATCCATAAAAACAACGCAGGAGCATTCGTTATTTCGAAAGGCATAACTAAAAACTCATAATGCTCATACCTCATTCTGAAAGTAGTTTTCGGTATGTCTGAGTCTTTTACCCTCAACTGGTAGTAACCCGATCTCAGATCTATCTTTGAAAACACAATAGCTCCTTTTAGCTAATCTAACAAATCGTCAATCCTGGGCAACGAATATTTATTCTTTATGGTCACTTTGTTCAACTGACGATAATCAATGCACATTCTCATCATGCCATCTTTCTTTTTCACAAACAGAACAGGAGCACCCCAAGGTGAGAAACTTGGTCTAGCGAACCCTCTGTCAGTTAACTCTTGTAGCTGTGACTTTAACTCTTTCAACTCTATTGGTGCCATTCTATACAGAGCTATCGAAATAGGTGTAGTACCAGGCAACAAATTTGTACCAAATTCAACTTCACGTATCGGAGGTAATCCCAGCAATTCTTCAGGAAATACATCAGAAAACTCACAAACAACTAGCACTGATTCAACTTTCTTTTTAGACACTTTCGAATCAATCACATAAGCAAAATCCCTTTTTCACATAACTCTAAGATTTCAATACAGATATCACAGCAAGCAATCCATTCAAATCATTAGACTCAACCCAAACTATTTCATTATTTGGACATCTCAAATCAATAGTCTTTCTTTTACAGTTCACAACAGCATCATGCAATGTTAACCATCCATTCCCAGAATGATATCAAACTCGTCAATTGGTAATAGCATCAGATCAGCAGGAAAGCAGATATCTTGAAACATTAACGGACAGTTCTTGTATACTTTATCAACCAGGACACTTTTACCTAAGGGGTTCGATACTTTTATAACAAACTCAGTAGACTCTATAGGCAAAGTCTTACTGGATACTAAGTTCATACATATATACGAATATGTAGAACCTAGATTTATCAATGCAATCACAGAAGTATCATAAAGTGTAAATGTACTCATTATAACATCGGGAGATGAAGCTTCCTCACGAGCTCGGATAGCATACGCTCTGGTAAGTGTTCTAGCTTCGGATCTCGTAATAATATCTCTTATAGTTTTCTGACTACCACTGACATTTCTTACAATTCGGGAAGGTCTACATCTCACTGGAGCACTATTGGATCTCGAATTCTGAACAATCTCTGGCTCAATAGACTCGGACAGTCACGGATAAAATGATTTAATGATCTACATCTGAAGCAGGCTCGATCATTTAATTTACAACTTCCCGGATGCCTTTTTCACAATGTTTACATTTAGGTTTCTCGGATCGAACATTTTCAACACTCGCCATTGAAGTTGCCGGGGCTTTAAAACTTGAATGTGATCTAACGCGATCTCTACTAGAATGTTCCACATTAGCTCTCAAACGACTTTGTTCATCCCTGAATTTCTTTGAAGCAGACTGAAATGATTTACCCGGAAATCTCTTTCTCACATCTCTAGCTTCAGACTCAGCTTTTCTTTTGTCTTTTTCGAGTGCCTCAACTTTACATGTCCGATCAACAAGTACAACGAACTCTTTTATCTCGAGAATCCCAACTAGTAAGCAGATATCTTCGTTAAGGCCATCTTCGAACCCTTTGTACATTATTGCTTTAGATGATACACATTCTCGGGCATATTGACTTAGTCTCATGAATTCTCGTTCGTATTCAGTGACAGACACGTGGCCTTGTTTCAATTCCAGAAATTCCTTTCGTTTCTAATCTATAAATCTCTGACTGATATATTTCTTTCGGAATTTAGATTGAAAGAAATCCCATGTAACCCGTTCCTTCGAAATAATAGAAATCAGAGTCTTCCACCACTGGTAAGCTGGATCTTGTAGTAGTGAAACAACACATTTAATTCTTTGTTTCGGAGTCAAGGACATTTCATCAAATACCCGAATAGTATTTTCTAACCAAAACTCAGCTCTCTCAGTATATTGTCACTGGTAGCCCTGAACTCTTCAGCCCCAAATTTACGAATTTTTTTGACCGGAGGCTTATTCAACAGTTTTAGATTCATAGTCGGAGGCATAGCAGATGTCTGAGGGGGATTAAGCAGGGACGAGCTTGTGAAACAGTCAGGTTATTTCTCATAAATTGAGTGAACCATTCACTCATCATCTGAAAGAAAACTTGTTTAGCTTCTCCCTCTTGACCGCTCATAGCCGGTCTCGAATCAGAGGGCGTTGTCCCTTAAGCGGGAGCAGGCGTATTACTTTCTACATTGTCAGCTACGGCTCTTTTAGGATCCATTGCTATACAAAAATCATATTTTACACGTCAGGATTCATCACACTATCACAGTTCAGATATATGGCATATATAGCTAGACTCTGACACGCTACGTTAGTTCGAGAATCGACTAAACCGTAGCTTTGATACCAATCAAATGTAACACCCCTAACCCATATCCGTTACCGAATTAGGGTTAAAGCATTACCGGACAGATCAAAAACTTTTACAGACATTTCATACAACCATTCATCAATCACAATCAAAGTGTCCTTTTTATAGGTCAATGAGACCTTAATCATGCTTTAGAATAGGGTCGGGACTAAACCGAACACATATAGAATTTCTTGAAAATTTTAAAACTTTTCTAAGTTATTGAGGTCACACACCCATGTGGGTAAGCTATGTGCCTCCCACGACTACTAGACACCCATGTGCCTAGAACGTACCAAAACAGAGCTTTTATACTGACTTATCCACACGGCCACCAAACACGCCCGTGTGCCATGACTGTGTACACTTAGGCTAGCTAATGACTTACTCACACGGCTACCAGGCACACCCGTATGCCATGGCTGTGTACACTTAGGCTAGCTACTAACTTATACCCACGGCCACTAGGCACGCCCGTGTGTCACGACCGTGTAGGCAAAACAAACCACTTGCAAGGTCAAAATGCCACCTACACTAAGGTCCATCTCTACAAGCAAATTACCAATTCATTTCATACACACTTGACATTCAAAAACATGTCAAATAACCAACATAACATCATATTCAAACATGATTCATCCACATTTACCCTTTATATAACCATTTATTTTCTCAAACATACATTCTCATAATGCATTCATATGCTTACCATAGCCTTGGCAATTCCATTAGCTATCAAGTCATACCAAACATACATCATGTATCATATTTACTCAAACATAATACCAACATTTACCTAGCCACATCACATGGCTATTTACACAACTCAAGCATAACTCAAAGTGACTAGCCTATACATGCCATATCTAGCTATATTCATATTTCAGAAGTACCAAAATGAGTTTGAGTAGTGTGATGACGATCCTCGATGGTCCTCGAGCCTTCACTAGCTTTGACGATCTATAAAGCAGAGAAAACACACACAGAGTAAGCTTTCAAAAGCTTAGTAAGCCATATACAAATAAACTTAGCATGTAATACACATATTCAATTTGATAAGATGTCATTTATAGTTCTCATAGAAAATTCATCTCATATTCATTGGCTCATATGCTTAGCCATATAATACCAAAATTCTTCAACTTAAATATCACATACACATATAGCTCATTCAAGAATATTTTCACATATTGTCTCATCATTCCATTTCGCATATTCATCATAGTAAGTTCATATAGATACTTACCTTTCATGCATACTTAATGTACATATCAAATGTACCTGATACAGATATACAAATCACATAGTCGTTCATATCTCATATTTGCCCGTTGAATCGTTCGGAATCTAATAAGATGCTCAGAGTGCTCGGAATAATTGTACAATGCCAATGTCCCAGACGTGGTCTTACATGTAACCAGATATCGATGCCACTGTCCCAGATAGGGTCTTACACGAATTAATATGATACCGATGTCCCAGACATGGTCTTACACGTAAATTTCATATCGATGCCGACGTCCCAGACTTGGTCTTACAAAATCTCACATCGATGCTGACGTCCTAGACACGGTCTTACACGAAATCTTGAATCAATGCCAACGTCCAGACGTGGTCTTACATGATATCACATAACAGACACCTATTTATTCCTAGGTTCAATCGGGACTTCTCGGATGTTATCAATATTTTGATATTATCTTGAAACTCATATATATACAACATTTCATGAGCATACATCATTATCATTGATCATATGAACATTCATAATTTAATACAAATACATTTATTTGTATTTAGACTTACCTCGGATTCGAATATTCGTTTGGACTCGGTTATTCGACTACTTTCGCTTTCTCGCGATCTAAGTCCGTTTTCTTCGGTTCTTAATCTATACATATTCAAATTTAACCCTTTTATTCACTAATTCATTCAATTCAATCCAAATACAAATGTTTAGGGCAATTTACAAATTAACCCTCACATTTGCACATTTGGACATTTTAGTCCTTATTTCACAAAATCACAAAATACACCAAATTTGCTTATACACATGCTTGGCTGAATATAATCAATCCATACATTCCATTTATTTCACAAATTAGTCCTTCAAAAATACTATTTTCACAATTTAGCCCTATTTAGCTAAATTCATCAAAAATTAAAGAACAAAACATGTTCATTAAACACATATCTTTCATTTAACACCAATACTCATCATAAATCTCACCATTTCATCAATGGCACATCTCATAAACATTATCAATTCTTCAAATTACAACATGGGTTTTATAGCATACAAAGCAACGATTGAAAAAATATAGAAATTATCAAAAACCGAGTCAAAATCTTACCTTAATCTAGCCAAAATGTGTGCCGAATGTGAAGAGAGCTCAAACCCTTATTCTTTTTCTTATTTTCGGTAGATGAACACACACATAATGGCTAATTTTCAACCTTTTTTATTATAATTAACATAATTATTAATGTACAAAACTAACATTTCATAATAATATATAAAACATATGCAAACAAGGTCATTTGTGACCATTATCATCCACTTACCTCATTAATGAGCTTATTGCCTATTAAGGACTTCACATTATAAAGACATCAACAATTTGATACTTTCACATTTAACCATCAAGCTTTCATTTTATGCGATTAAGCCCTTTTCTAATTGAGCATACAAACAGACAAATTGACTCACGAAACTTTAGCACATGCTTAGTCACATATCATAGGCACATAAAATAATATTAAAATATTTCACTGACTCGAATTCGTGGTCCCGAAACCACTGTTCCAACTAGGGTCTAAATCGAATTATTACACCTTATTTCACAAAATCACAAAATTCCATCGTACCCATGCTTAGCCAAATTTTTATCATGATCATACAAGTCCATACATTTAATTTATCTCACATTTTAGTCCTTAAAATATTATTTTCACAATTTAATCCAAATTACTCAAATTAACCAAAAATCCAAAGACAAAACATGTTAATCTAACACATATATTTCATATTTCATCAACTAACATCACAAAGCTCAAGCATTCATCAATGGCACATTTCAAAATCATCATCAAATTCCAAAATTAAGGCATGGGTTTTGTACTACTCGAAGCAACGATTACCAAAACGTAGAAATTATCAAAAATCGAGTCAAAACATACCTCAATCAAAGAACATCAATGGCCGAATATCACAAAGCTTCAAACATTCTTTTTCTTTTCTAGTTTTGGTGGAAGAAGGATGATAATGGCCATTAAAATGTGTTTATTTTAATTATGTTAACATTAATAATCAATTTCCAATTTTATCCTTAATTGAAAACATACATAAACTATTAGTGGATGGTCATATATGTCCATTAACCATATAAATGGTCCACTTGCATAATAAGGACTTCATATTAATAAAGTCACATCAATTCAGTATTTAATCAATTTTGATGGCCACTTTTACAATTTTTGCGATTAAGTCCTTTTCTCAAATTAAACACATAAACGGATAAAGTAATTCACGAAACTTTCACACATGCTTAATCACATATTGCAAGCACGAAAAATAATATTAAAATATTTTTTGACTCAGATTTGTGGTCCCAAAACCACTATTCCGACTAGGGTCTAAACCGGACTGTTACATGATAAGTATATTGAGTTATCATCTCCATAGGAACTGAACAAGCAAATATTTATGAAATATATACTTACACAAATTGGTACTGGAAAAATATTTTGAGGAAAATGAGCTATTACCTAGACTAAAAATTAACTAAGTAACAAATTAAATTAAATTTAAAAAACATGGTGAAAGCAAATCTTTAACAAATTTAATCAATATGAAATAGATATGTTAGATTAATTTTATTCTTTAACTTAGAATTATTAAAACAATATTTACGATGTTACGGATAATTCCATAGCAACTTGGTCCTTTGTTAACCGATGCAAATATACTCATTAAAATCAATTAATCTTTCTAGCATATGTCTATGTTTAATTAATTAATTAATTTTCATTAGTAGGCATAAGGCAGTGAAGTAACAATATATTTCTATATTGAAACAAATTTAACCAAAATAATTTTTAGGTTAAGCAAGGCAATAATATTGTTTAATACTATTACTCATTTAATCTAATTTTATAATTAAGAAGATTAAACATGCACCATTTAGATAGTGTATCAATTAATTATAATTTCAATCCGATTAAATAATTAATTCAATTTCAATCTTACAATGATAATGCAAGAATAACATAAGTATGATTCTATCTAAATAAACAAATTAGCAAGGCCCATAACATCACAAACACAATTTTAATATTTTAACTAGGCATAATTTGATAAATCTAACAAAAACATAATATAAGTCATTTTAATTAAATCAAAAGCATCAAAACAATTAGCATTCATGTTTGTAATCTCAAAAGAAATTAAAAAAAATCCAATGTTCTCCGGGGTTAGATTAGTGTGCATCCCTTTTTTTTCTTGCTTTGTTTTGCTGACCGAGGGCCTCTAAGATATTGATTGTTGTTGCTCAAAGGATTTGCACGACTCTTTTTCAAGAGAAAAAATCGAAAATGGGAGAGCAAATAGGAGAAGATGGATGAGAGGAAAGGATAAATGGTGAGTGAATGAGTCATGAAATGAAATGCAAGAAGGGTGGCTATTTATGCAAGTTTGAGGTGGCTAAAATAGCATGGGAGAGACTTGATTTTATCTTCCCATGGCCGACCCTTGATAGTAGGAAGAGGGGTTGAGATGACTTTGCTAAATTTAGCTTGGTGCTATAAAGTGAAGGCTTGAAAAGTGGAGGGGTTGGAATGACTTTCCTTTTAACCCATTTTTCCCAATTTGCAATATCCTTCCACGATTTCCTTCCTAGTTTCCCAACTATGTTTAATGCCTCAATGGACTATCTTCGTTGCCATAGTCGAGCCACAGTCTTACAAAGTGTACCTCATTTTAACGTCCTGGCAGGCTCTATTGGTTGCCATAGCCGAGGCTATGGTCTTACACCTCAAAACTCCTATGTTTACTGTCCCAACGGACTACTCCTTGTTTAATGTCTCGTTAGACTATCTCGTGTTTAACATCATGTTGGACTACCCCATATTTAACACCCTATCGAACTACCTCATGTTTAACGTCTCGTTGGACTACTTCCTGTTTAACGTCCTGTCGGACTATCTATGATAATGTCTTTCAGCTATGGTCTTATACAATTTAACCCCATGTTTACCATCCCGATGGATTACTAGGATGTCAAAGCATCTTTCAGCCATGATTTTACTCATTTATATCATGATGTCATATCATCGTTCAGCTATGGTCTTACTTATCTTAATCATGATGTCATAGCGTCTTTCAGCTATGGTCTTACTCATTTTAGGCGTATAGCCTCCGATTGGTTCCATGGCCTAGCCATGATCTTTTATTCACCCTCCCCGTCACATTCCATCTATTTCACCATTCCTATACCTTAATGCTCGAATATCGTAGTGCTTCCTCCATAAGGCCCGGAGCTTTGCCCCTCTTGGTTTGCATTTAGCAATACCATATGGTGGTATCTAATAGAATCATTCTTTTTTCTCATTTCTAACTTCTTCTAATCCCTTTTTTATATTTTCCCCTTACCATGCATACTAAACTAAAATGACAGATACTCAAAACTTAAGAAAACATGCATCATACTTTGGCAGTTCTGGGTTTGAGTACAAAAACTCACCTGATACTTCATTGCCTCTCCCTACTTAGCCTTTCCGAACGCCAGAGCTTCCATTCTCTTGGTAGCTAAGCACATCAACCAGTTCATGGGTTAAACTTAGTAATCCCAGTCTAAAACTTAGTTTTCTAGAAACATGCAGAATCCTTAAAATGGTTTCTGGAAACTCTTAACTTTGTTTTTCTAAGTCTTACGTACACCGAAGGGCTCAGAACTTTACCCGCTTACTAGTTTCTCTACTTTCCCGACTTAAACCTTACAATTGTCACTCCATGCAGAGCTTCTTAATACCATTGCTTCCTCGGAGATGGAAGATGAAGAAGTGGAAAGAATGAAATAGACTAAGAGGAATCCGTCAGAGGATTCATTTCTCAGCTATTTATAATTCTTCCTACGTGGTCTCCAACCGTAAATCAACTATTCATCCATAATTATTTTGTCTCCCACTAAGAGACCAATTGGTTATATCTTAACTGGACCAAGATTAGTTTTCAACCATATTCTATTTCGTTCCTAACTTTTCTTAATTTTTTAATAGAGATCACTAGCTTTTGATCTTTTTCAATTTAACCCCTAAAGTTCCGTATTTAAAGAATTTCTGGTGCGACAACTTTTATATGGTGAAATTGTTTTATCTCACTTACAATAACCCTTTTGTCAAAGATATGAATTATGTGTTTTTGTTGAGAGCTAATTCATTAGTGTTGTCAGGTCTAAGTTAAAGAAGACCACCAATAAAGAAAGATTAGTTGAGTTTGAAGTTGTAATTTCTTAAATTCCAAGTATACATTTTGACCGTTCATCGTCTAACTTTATTTACCTGCAAATGTCATGTTCGATTCTAATTTTATTGAAGAAAAACTATGCATAATTATAATTTTATTGAACATACACTTTGTTCAATTAATTCATATATTCAACTTGTTTAAAATTTAAATTGTAACACTGCAATCTTTCTATTATTCCAAAATCCAAACTATAAGCTTCAAGAAAAATATTATAATTTATCAAAATAAATTTATAAATATGTATTATGATTTAAATAATAGATTTTATCATTATAATTTTTTTATTTTCAACTCAAATTCAGATAAAAGAATATCATAATAAAGTAAATTTTCATTTAAAGATTTTGTTTCTTTTAATTTTGTTGAGGAGAGGCTGACTTTATAGATATAAGTATATAAAGTGTCATTCATCTGACACCAGCGAATCTCTCAATGAGTTAAAATTGTTTTCAATAAGAGTTTTATCTCACATTCTGTAAACTCATCATCTTTCCAAGCATTCAAGAGATAAAATCTCCATTGAAAATAATACTAAATTTATTGACGAATGTATATGCTTTCATGAACAACATTTTACAAACTTCTAGCCATAAATACTTCTCTCAACAAATTTCTTGATCTACCATATTTTAATACTGAAAATCTCACTACCTTTTAAAACTGTTAGTTTTTTTCCCCTAAAGACAATGATAATTTATTAAGGATAAAAGAGTCTAAAAACAGCAAAAAAGAAAAAGAAAAAGAAAAAAAAGAAAGAGAAACATTAATTACAAGTTAAAAAAAGAAGCCAATTATTAAGATTCCCATCCTTTCTTTTTAATTATTTTTGCCCTTTATTGAACAAAAAAGTTATTATGAAGGAATAGAAAATGTTTACTGCAAAGTTGAAAAGTTGGGGAAAGGATACCAAATTTCAGCCATATTAATATTCGATAGTTTCACAATTAAATTCATAATTGAATGGGGTTAAATTCATAAACAAAACAATTTTTTTTTCATTTTTATTTTTTATTCATAAAATTTAAACTTAATTATTGATCCAATAAAGTGAATTAATATATAGATAATCTTATTATGTCCTTTCACTTTTAGAAAAGTTGTCCACAAAAATATTATGATATTTTTATGTTTAATATAATTATTCAGATTTGGTTATATCAATAATTTATATCAGCATTTCAAAAATATATATCATAAAAATTTCAATATATTTATATTTTAGTTTTCTTTTTTATATATAGATTAATGTTGCATCATTTAGATTAAAAAAAAACAAATACTAATAAGTCTTAAACAAGGTTGTCGGAATCAAATACAATTAATTAGTTGAAGTGGTTAAATCGGAAATTAACAAGTTCAATAATTCAACCAGTATTATAAAAAAAATTGAGCAATTTAAAAATTTATTAGAATTGGATTGAAATTAATTTAAATAATTATTTTTATTATAATTTATAAAATGAATGTGCATTTATTATTATTTGATTATGTGTTAATTTTTATTTATTATAATCAAAATTGATAATTCAACAAGTTAAATGGAAAATTGAAAATTAAAGTAGTCGAAGTTTTCTCAATTGTTTGAAAAACCAGTTTTGCTTAATTAAACAAATGAAATGATCTCATTTCCCTATTTCTTTTTTTCATAAAGGCAAAGAGAAGTTCACATGCAAGAGATGTGTGGCCTGCACTTCACATATATAAGATTATTTCATTATTGAACTAATTTTGGTTTTGTTACTTTTAAGTTCTTTAACTTGGATTTTAAAAAATAAAATAAAATCCGTAGAAACTTGAGAAACAAAAAAGAAATTCCTATCCATTATTTTTATTAAGATCAAATATATGTTTTTGTGTAGAGATTTCTTTGAAAAATAAAATAAAATAAATTATTGATTTCTTTTTATTTATCCGTTAAAACTCTCCTCAACCTTACCTGGATCAATCAAAGAAAAAAAAATCATTAAGAAAGCAGATAGCAGGTATGAGTAGCTTTTCATTTTCTTTCTTTCTCAGCCCATTTTCCTGTTATCAGTAAAACTGAAGCTAAAGGGGTTGATTGATTGATTCTCTTAAACTTCAATTCAATCCACCAACATATATAGATAGAGTCCATAATTATTCCATCAAAAGGATCGAACATCAAGAGCATTAATATGTTGTACAAAACTGTTACTGTTTCTGCACTTCCATTCTCCTCTGATCTTCTCAGTCTCACTCCTCTTGATAATGGCAAAAGAAAAAGAAAGCCACCCGGTACCCCAGGTATATACTAAATCTTATGTGTGCAGAATTAATACCCTTTCTTTCTGGGGTGTTTTTAATTTGAATTATAGTGTTGATCTTTTTTTTTTTTATAAATATATAGATCCAGAAGCAGAAGTGGTTTCTTTATCTCCGCAGACATTGCTTGAATCGGACAGGTATGTTTGTGAGATCTGCAACCAAGGGTTTCAACGAGACCAGAACCTTCAAATGCATAGGAGAAGGCACAAAGTGCCATGGAAGTTGGTGAAAAGTGAAACACAAGAGGTGGTGAAGAAGAAGGTATATGTGTGCCCCGAGCCAAGTTGCTTGCACCACAACCCTTGCCATGCCCTCGGAGATCTGGTTGGGATAAAGAAGCATTTCAGAAGAAAGCATAGCCTTAACAAACAGTGGGTTTGTGATAAGTGCTTTAAAGGCTATGCTGTTCAGTCTGATTATAAGGCTCATCTTAAGACTTGTGGTACCAAAGGTCATTCCTGTGACTGTGGCCGTGTTTTTTCCAGGTTGGTCTGTTGAACCCCCCCTCCCCCCCCCCCCAAAAAAAAGTTTTTTTTTTTTCCTTTCATTTCTGATTCAAACCCTAAAAATACTCGTAAAAACTTATCCTAATAAAGAACCCCCCCAAAGATTCTTTATTTATTTTATTTTTATTCTTTAAAGTTTTATACTGTTAACTATTCTTTCGTAATCCTTTCCTGAAAGTACTATAACAAATCTATTTAATAAAAAAAATGAATAATTTACTGATTCCATCACCTCGTGTTTCAATTTGCAGACACACAAAGACCCCAGACCCCAGTTCATTTCTTTTGTTTAATTTAGTATTTATTTCTCCCCTCTAACCCTACATGAACTAGACTACAATTGCTTCCTGGACATTCCTATTATCCAAAGTCCAAAAACACCATGAAGAATCAAAATCCTCGTTGAGCATGCTCTCTTTTCGAAATCATTCTTTTTGTTCTTTGCCGTTTCAGGGTGGAGAGCTTCATTGAGCACCAAGATATTTGCAGTGTTAGAGGAGTTCAACATCAATTCCAGGCGTTGCAGTCTCGACTGACTTCAAGCACCACCCGTCGATCGATGCAAACTTTAGCTTATCCCCACCACTGCCGATACCAAAATCAACTGGGACTCTTGAACTTCAGTTTCTACCATCATCAAGCACTCACTCGTGGTCATGGAGGAACTCAGATAGCGCGAGTCTTTTAAAACTATCTATAGGGTCAACTGAAGGTAATGGGCGTGAAATAGCAATGGAAGCGACTAGGTTGAAAGAGTTTGCAAGTGAGCAGCTGAAGTTAGCCATGAGGGAGAAAACACATGCTGAAAAGGCTAGAGAGGAATCGAAAAGGGAGATTGAGATGGCTGAGCTTGAGTTTGCAAGTGCTAAGAGGATAAAGCAACAAGCGGAAAACGAACTTGAGAAAGCTCTAGTGTTGAAACATCAAGCCACAAAGAAGATAACTGCAACCATCATGCAGATCACTTGTCAAACTTGTAAGAATCGATTCATAACATCAATGGCAGCGGTTCTTGCAGCTGATGAAACCTCGCTTGCAATGAGTTATATGTCGTCAGCCACAACAGAAGGGGAAGGAGAGTGATTATATAAATTTATTCACGCCATGGAAGAAAAAGGTTGTAAGTCAGCGCTTGAATCTCTTCGTTTTTGGATGTACATGTTGAGCTTTTTCCTTGCTTTGCTTTGGCGGTATTTGTAAACAGTTCCTGAATTGATTTAACGGAAAAAGGTAGATGGTGCAATTTAATGGAATGCAGTGAAATGATTCGCATATGACAAACAATGATCACGCTTTGGGATTCCCTCTATCTTTCCTACACCCGAACAAGGATACCATGTGTATCAGTGTATGTTTTCACTAGAGATGTATTCGAAATTTTTAGCTTCGTAATTGCCAATTTTCTTCACCTATGATTTCCCTTGCCCCTATCCCAAAGAAAGTTTTCCCCACTGTTTTTATTACATGAAATTGTGGGATTCAATTCCACAACTCCCATCATTAGACTGGGAAATCAGTAGATTATCCTTTAGATTGCTACATTTTTACCGTAAGAGTTATACCTCACTAGTCACTAGCCTAATTATATATGAATTATATGGGATCATATTCATAGATTAGGCTTCTGATTCCACTTTAAAATCGAATCAGGTAAAAAAATCTCTTAAGCGAGAAATGTTTTCATTAAAAAAGATAGAAGTTTAATCTATATTGTATTTAAGGAATCCTTTTATCTTTTGATTTCAATAGTTACCAATAAGGTATTATATTATAGAAAATATTGATTTAAGTTTGGGCACGTTAAGAATTTAATCGAGATTAATAAAATTATAAAGTTAAAGAATTTATTATTATTTTGTTTTATAAAAATTTAAAATTAAAATTTTAAAGAATAATTTAAGGCTTTTTATAGGAGAGATCCATTTACACTTATGTAAAATTAAAGTAGTTTTATACTCATTTGTAATTTTAACAATCCAATCATTAAATTTATTAATATATTTGCATTTGTTATGTATGTAAAATTTTGAATCGATTTGATATCTTTATCATATTGATTGACTATAATAGTTAAATTTTTTTACATAAAATAAATAATTAAAACTTTTAATTTTTACCAAATAATTAACATGCATATTTTATATGAAAAAATTAAAATATGGTGGTTAAATTATTAAAATATTAATTGTATAAAAATTATTAAATTTTATATAATCCAATCATTATCTATAAACCCCTTAAAAGAAGAATAATATGTAGAATTGTTTGGAAAAAATATAAATTTATGTTAGTTTAAAAAGGAGCAAAGCATGTTGAAATGAAGGAAAAAAGGATTATGAAAGTGGGGTGCATTGAGTTTGGGATTTGCATTTATCGGGACCATTGATCTCAGCTAGAAAATAGGAAGCAACCATTCAATTCAAGGATACTGACAGATATAAATTCAACCCAAATTCAATGTTAGGGAAAGGAATGTCGTTTTCACTTTTCACTGCATTTGTATGCTTTATAAAATAAAAATAATAGCAAAAAGAACACCATGTTTTTCAGTGCCATAGTTGAAATGGTTAATTGCAGGCAATAGTCCTTCTCAAATTCTCTCTCACACTATATCAGAATCAGAAGTTAATTGGAAGGTTTCAAATATTTCAGACTTTTCAAAAAAAATTTACCTGTTTAATTACATAATTGTAAGAAAAAAAAGGTCTAAGTTTTAATGGAATTAGTAGAGATGATGAATCTCTAACCAAGCTTTCATTAATCAAATTTATCAAAGTTTTAAATATAGTAACTGTAGAGGTGTTTATGGGTCGGGATAAGTTCAATTAAAATCTTAGACCTGTTTCCTAGGTTCGGACCAAACCGAAAAATGAACTTAAAATTTTACTCAAGTTCAGCCCAGATAAAATTGTTAAAACTCAGACCCGACCCGGCTCTCCTGTATTAAAATTTTTATATTATTATTTTTATATAAAATTTTTAAAAAATATAATACATAAAAAATAACAAAATAATAAAATAAATGTTTCCCAAAAATTAAAATTAAAATTTTAAAAAAGTATACTTAAATAACTAAGATAAGTGCAACTTAACAAACAAATACCTCTAAAAAATTAACAAAAAAAAAAAAAGATATACAATATTCAAACAATAATAACATAATAGTGAAATGATAACAAACTAGTAAATAAACAACATGAAAATAGTAGCAAAATAGTAAAGAACAAAAAGAAAACAACAAAAAAACATCATTTTTTTTTTCAATTCGAGCTAGGTTGGACCGAGCTCAGGCCAAATACGCCTTACTCAAGGCCTAACTCATTTTTTAAATAAGCCTTATTTTTTGCCTAAACCCATTTTTAAGCATATAATTTTACCCAAATCTTCCACTTTTCGGACGGACTTTTTGACTAGGTGTCACAGCCCATAATCAGATCTAATTAACAATTAATGAAACTAAAATAATTTCGTATAATTTTAGCAATTTTGTTTAACCAAACAAAATTATCAAATTTAAAACTAAGAAATATAAAATAATGCATACTAAGAGTCTAAAACAAATAAAAAGGACAAAAATTTCAAACCGATAACTAAAATAGCATTCAAATAACCTAATTAAATTAATTGATTATCATTTTTTTAAATCACTTCCATTAATTAATTCTATTTTTAAAAAATCAACCTCAATTATTGACGGCCATTTTATCCAAAAATACCCTCTTTTTACCTTATTTACGGAAAATGGATCGAATTTTTAATTATTTACTGGAATGGCCAAATTCTCCGAAAATGCGTCCCGTCGCCAGCGATGTCGGGGGCGATGCCAACAAAAGCAGCGTCCTTTGGGAGCGTTTGCCCACGTCAGCACAAAGTGCTTCCTTGACGGTGCACTTTGTGCTGATGTGGCAAAACGCTCCCCCAGAGTCGCGTTTTGCCCTTGTTTTTAACCCCCAACGGCTTTTTTTTTTTACCGTTTGGCCTCCAACGGTCAAAAAAAATATATATCTATAAAAGCCCCCTTTCATTTGTTTCACACACAAGTCCTCTCAAATTTCTCTCAACTTTCTCTTAAATTTCTCTCAAATTTCACAAAAGTCCTTTAATTTTTGCAAAAAAGCTCTATTTAAAATTTTTTGAATTAGTTTTTTAAATTAAAAAAGATTCGATCGTGTTGGCAATGGCCGGAGAATTAATTCGTCTCGATAATAAACACATCAACGTTGATCAAATGACAATGCTACGTTATAATTTTAATTTTTCAATGCTATTTAATATTTTTTTCATTTATGCAATTTTAATTAATTTTTATTTTATAATTTTTTATAACAGTTTGTAGATTTAGTGTTGCAATGCTATATTCGTAATATGCCTGGTCCGCCATCCTCGTTGATAGAGAATTACCTGCGGGAAGCGGGTTTTTGGCACATGACCACAATATGCCGGGGGTGCAAGTTGGACCCGAAACTAATTAGTGCGTTAATAGAAAGGTGGAGACCCGAGACGCACACTTTCTATCTTCCATGCGGAGAGTGTACTATCACTCTAGAAAACGTGCAGTTGCAATTGGGATTACCAGTGGATGGGTATGTAGTCACCGGATCCACAACTTTTGCTAATTGGGGAGTCATATGCTATGAGCTTTTGGGTGCTCTTCCGGATAATATTAACGGAGGTCGGATCGAGATGGGCTGGTTACGAGACATATTCCCGGAGCCGGTTAATGATTCGAGTGAAATAGAAAAAATATGATATGCTCGGACATACATTCTTCAGATGATTGGTGTAACACCCCTATCCCGTATCCGATCACCGGATTAGGGTTAAAGGCATTACCAGTCAGATCGAAAACATTTATAGAATTAATCATAGAAACATTCATCATTATCAACCATAATGTCCCTTAAGTAGGTCATCAAGACCTAAAGCATGCTTATAAACTGAGTCGGGACTAAATCAAAACACATAAGTAATCTCATAAAAATTTAAAACCTTTCTAACATACAGGGGACACACGGCCGTGGGGGTAGGCCGTGACCCACCCACGGCTACATGACACACCCGTGCAACGTCCCCGTGGTAGTATTTTGCCAAAATCAACACGGTCACCAAGCATCCTGTGTGCTAAGGCCGTGTGCTACTAGATCACATACTGCCATTTCTCGCACGGCCTGTAGGCACGCTCGTGCCAAGGCCGTGTACAGTTTAAGCCACATTGAAACACCCCACACCTGGCCCACGAGAATGGACCGGATCTGGTATGTTCCCGGTTTAAACCGTTTCAAATTCTTTTGTACTTAGGAAAATCTTGATGTATTGAAGATAGTTTGTTTTAGGTTGGGCTCGAGTTGAAAACAAGTTCACTTATTATATATTTTTTAAATAAAAACCCATTTACTTGAAAGCGACAAAATATTTAAACTTATTTTAAATTAAATGGGCTTAATCTTTATAAAGCCCTAAATTCATAGCGTAGTAATCAAAAGCGAAATAAAATCATCACTATGGCCTTATTACATAAAATAAAACCCAAAATAAAATTATCTGATACTTAAAATAAAATAAAGGTTCAAATTAAATCAAACTTCAAGTGAACATGGCCACCACAAGTTCTGCCGTCCCATCCATTCTCATCACCAAACATGTTCCCACAACGGGTGAGTCGATAGACTCAATGTGTAACCAACACCAAAACATAATAGAAATAGGCACACCATACATATCATATTCATATAAAAATTCAAGATAATGATGCAAACCCGAACCCAAACCTATATGCCATCCGCTACACTCCACCCGTACCAACTTTGCACAAGTGGGGACTACTAAGTCAACCCTCCATCCGCTACACACCATCGAAGGCGATCGGCTGCGGTCGGCGTGCTCATCGCCCACATAAAATTCGTGGCATAGCCACCACATTCAGATAATGTAACCGAGTTACCACATTCACTTAGTGAGACCAAGTCATCACATATTCTTAGTGAGACCAAGTCAACACGTTTCACTTAGTGAGGCGAAGTCATCACATATTCTTAGTGAGACCGAAGTCATCACATATTCTTAGTGAGACCAAGTCAACACGTTTCACTTAGTGAGACCGAAGTCATCACATATTCTTAGTGAGACCAAGTCATCACATATTCTTAGTGAGACAAAGTCATCACGTTTCACTTAGTGAGACCAAGTCATCACATTCACTTCCCTTTCTCAAATAACCCGAATGCCCCAACTTATACATATCATGCATATCATATTAAAATTTCACTTACACATTACTTTTCACATGTTAAATATAACATATTTCGAAATCCTAGTAGGAGTAGAAAAACGTACCTGAGTACTTTGTACCATAATATGGTACTTTAGCCACATTCTTTCACTTTCACATTAACATATATATCATATTTAAGCCATAAATCTATTAAGATTAGTGTGGGGTACACACGGTACCTTAGCCATATTCTTACACTTTCATATTAACACATATAATGAATTAAAGCCGTAAATCTATCAAGATTTAGTGTAGGTACACACTGATTTGTTTAGCGATTCCTTGAGATTAGAAAAGCTAGATCTAAAGTTTAGATCCTTACTCCCTACATTTGATTCATCATTTATTACTTAGCATAAATTCTATTTGGCTATGATATCCAAATCCTAGTAGGATTTGTAAAAAGACTTACCTTGTTGCCGATTTCAATACTAATCAAATCCCGAAATCTATGCTATGCTCCTCCTTGTATTCGGCCAAGCACTAAATCTCATCAGGGGTTAGTTTCGGCTTTTTAAACAAACAAGAATTAGATCTAACTATCAAAATAGGCCTTAGCCGAATGCTATAGACACTTACCTTGTGGGTTTTAAATCCCAAAACTCATAGAATAACTAGGAACACGCTGCCTATGGTGTACCTTCTGGAAAGAACTTCTCCTTCCTTGTAGCCTACACTTAATAAATCCAGAAAGATCTCTTCAAAGTTTGGTAACCATGAACATTAATGGGATTAGCCCTAGATTTCGATAAGTCTAAAATATAAAAGAATGGAAACCAAACTTGGATCTTACCCTTATTTGAAGGAATCGATTGCACCTTCACTTTAACCTTCAGAGATTCGGCTTAGAGACTTGATGAACAATCGGCTATGATTCCCTTATGTATTCGGTTTCAAAGATGAAAGAAAAGAGGAATAATAGGCTTAGAAGGAATCGGCTAGGAGGCTAAAAGAAAAGAAGAAAAAGAATGGATGCTCAAGCGAATATTCGGAGGAAAAGAGAGAGGGAGAATGAATAATGAATGGCCCTAGTCTCATCCTTTTATAGCCGAAATTACTAGGCCAAGAATCCTTTACTTGGCCATCACTTTTCCCTCATTCTCCTAATTAAAGAATAATTCTTCATTTATCCACCTATTTAGCAGAAATTCTAAAGGGAATAAAACTTTTCTCTTAAGAGTCCCTATTGACGTCCATTGCTTTCTCTCTAAGTAATTAAATAAAAAATCACTTAAAGCTTTAGCTAGGTGCCGTCCACCCCCTTCCCTTGATGAGCCGAATTTAAACTTGTTCTTATTGGACTCCTTGTGGCCATACGAGGCCCAAATTATCCACCTAAGTGGCGTCACTCCTTGGGCTTTAAGTGGCATCTTCAGGCCACTTTTTTGAGTCCGTTTTTTGGGTCAAATTTCACGTGCTTTTTATTTTAGGGCCACCTAGCCCTAAGTCCCTTTTGAACTTTAAAATTCGATATTTCGGGGTCATTTTTAAGTTTCCAAAAATTTTTGCGCGGCTCTGTAACTTGACATTTTCTAGGTTTCCAAAATGTTTAGTTTCCTCTTTTAGCTTAGTTTCCAAAATGTTTACTTTCCTATTTTTAATGTAACATTTCCATACATTTCCAAGTTTCCCGAAATGTTTACTTACCTCTTTTGAATCATTTCCAAATCATTTCCTTATATTTCCTTACATTTCCTTACATTTCCTTTCATTTCCTTTCATTCCGTTTCATTTCCTTTCATTTCCTTTCATTTCCTTTCATTTCCTTACATTTCCTTTTATTTCCTTACAATTCCATACATTTCCTTTCATTTCCTTTCATTTCCTTTCATTTCCTTTCATTTCCTTACATTTCCTTTTATTTCCTTACATTTCCATACATTTCCATACATTTCCATACATTTCCATACATTTCCAAGGTTCTAAAAATACGCACAATGGGATTCGAACCTCTTCCCTCAAAGTACTTCACTTGATGCCATAACCCTTGCACTTTAGGTGGCGTCCCTTGCCACTTTTCCACACCACTTCTTGTGTCCTAAACTCCCCAAAACTTTTCTTAAGGCTACCTTAGCCTAGCTCCCCCTCTTTAACTTAAAAACCAATAATTGTCCAAAGCTTTCTCTTCCATCCTAAGATTTTAAAAACCCTTAATTCTCTTCCAAACACTGCCAAATCCTACTACTCATGAGTTATGCATGAACGCATAACCCCTAATCTAGGATGTTACAGTTCTACCCTCCTAAAAAATAATTTCATCCTCGAAATTACTTACTGACAGTCGTACAATCCTTCTCACCGCACTATGCTTACGCTGCGCACTCTGATCTTAATAGAACCATCATACTTTCCAGGCACAATCTCTAAATCCAAGTCCCTTAGAACTCATTTCTAACGTCGTGATTTAATCTGATTAAGAAGTTTTATGTAAAAAAAAATTTTGTTTCACTGATTAACCGCGAAGAAGTTTTATGGAAAGAATTTTTTTTAGAAGTGGTTCTTTCGTATTCATACATGCACACAGTCTTTTCATTCATTCATACATCCATCAAACAATTATGAACCTTAGTTCATTCGGAGAAAGCGTTGTAGTTTTCATTTGTTGTTGTTTTCCACTACCCGGGGTATTTTCGTAATTTGTCCTATAGGGGTATTTTCGTAATTTGTCAAAATAAGGTTCCTTGGTAATTTTGTCACAAAGTATTTTTGGTATTTTTAAGTTCCCGGGGTATTTTGGAAAATTTTTGAAATCCGAGGGTATTTCGGAAATTTTTGGACCTTGGGGTATTTTGGTAAGTTTTCCACAAACCGGGGTAAATTGTAAAATTTTAATAAATTAGGGATATTTCAGAAGTTACAAAATTTTGAGGGTTCTTTTTGAGAATTGTACTTTCCAAATCGGTGCTGTTGCAAAAATTTTGAAAATTAGGGTCATTTTAGTAATTTTAGTGAGTTAGGGGCAATTTTGTAATTTTTGAAAAAATCAAGGTATTTTTCTGATAGTTTGCAAATTAGGGTTTTTAAACATTTATGAAATAATGAAATTTTGGCAAAAGCTGTTGAGTAGTTGGGCATTTTATAAACCAAGGTATTTTTGTAATTTTACCACTAGGGGTATTTTGTAATTTTATAAGTCAAAATTTTCGGAGAAAATTGTGTATAAGAAATAATTTTCGTGAATTAAGGAAAATGATTTAAGAATTTTAATATTAAGGTTAGAAAATGGCTAGTTCCTTTCGGGTTTTAGTTATTGGGTTTAGCTTTATGGTAGAGCCTTCTTGGTCGGGGTGAACCAAAGCTACGCACCAGGCGAGGATTCGAGTGGAGAGGAGGTGAGTCACGCTGACGCTTAAGTACCAAGCTCCCATGAAACCATTCCTAGACATGCGTCTGAGGTTGCCACACCCACTAAGTCCTCAGGTTAGGGTGAGCCGAAGCTACGCACTGTAGGATTCTGCGAAGAGGAGTGAGTCACTAGGACGCTTAAATACCAAGCTCTTGAGGATCCAATCCTGACATGCGTACCATGGTTGCCATACCCTAACTTGTCTGACTTAGCCATAGGTTTGTTTAGTGTATTAAGTCTTATGTATTTGTGTTTGAGTACACTAATCCTAGGATTCAAGTTCCTATCATGCTATTCTACGTTCCATTCCTTTTCTACCCTTCTATAATTCACATAATCACACAGATAGATAGAGGTACTTACCTGGTGGACTGCGGTCGGAGACTTAGGGGCCATGTCAACATACCTGTCCATTTTCAGAAATACTTCCATAAAACTCATTTGGGCTTGTTTGAAAAACGTTTTGGGCCTTAGGCCACGGTCGAGAGTTTAAAACTGGCTCGATACCAAATTGAAACACCCACACCCTTTGACCCACGAGAATGGACCGGATCTGGTATGTTCCCAGTGTAAACTGTTTCAAATTCTTTTGTACTTAGGAAAATCTTGAGTGTATTGAAGATAGTTTGTTTTGGGTTGGGCTCGAGTTGAAAACAAGTTCACTTATTATATATATTTTTTAAATAAAAAACCCATTTACTTCAGGCGACAAAATATTTAAACTTATTTTAAATTAAATGGGCTTAATCTTTATAAAGCCCTAAATTCATAGCGTAGTAATCAAAACAGAAATAAAATCATCACTATGGCCTTATTACATAAAATAAAACCCAAAATAAAATTATACGATTACTTAAAATAAAATAAAGGTTCAAATTAAATCAAACTTCAAGTTTAACATGGCCACCACAAGTTCTGTAGTCCTGGTCCATTCTTGCTCATCACCAAACATGTTCCCTAGCGGGTGAGTCGATAGACTCAATGTGTAACCAACACCAAAACATAATAGAAATAGGCACACCATACATATCATATTCATATAAAATTCAAGATAATGATGCAAACCCAACCCAAACCTATATGCCATCCGCTACACTCCACTCGTACCAACCTCGCATGCAAGTAGGGACTACTAAGTCAACCTCCATCCGCTACACACCATCGAAGGCGATCATTGCGATCGGCGTGCTCATCGCCCACATAAAATTCGTGGCATAGCCACCACATTCGAATAATGTAACCGGTTACCACATTCACTTAGTGAGACCGAAGTCATCACATATTCTTAGTGAGACCAAGTCAACACGTTTCACTTAGTGAGACCAAAGTCATCACATATTCTTAGTGAGACCAAGTCATCACATATTCTTAGTGAGACCAAGTCAACACATTTCACTTAGTAAGACCGAAGTCATCACATATTCTTAGTGAGACCGAAGTCATCACATATTCTTAGTGAGACCGAAGTCATCACGTTTCACTTAGTGAGACCGAAGTCATCACATTCACTTCCCCTTTCTCAAATAACCCGAATGCCCCAACTTATACATATCATGCATATCATATTAAAATTTCACTTTCACATTACTTTTCACATGTTAAATATAACATATTTCAAATCCTAGTAGGAGTAGAAAACGTGCTGAGTACTTTGTACCATAATATGGTACTTTAGCCACATTCTTTCACTTTCACATTAACATATATATCATATTTAAGCCATAAATCTATTAAGATTAGTGTGGGTACACACGGTACCTTAGCCATATTCTTACACTTTCATATTAACACATATAATGAATTAAAGTCAGAATCTATCAAGATTTAGTGTAGGTACACACGATTTGTTTAGCGATTCCTTGAGATTCAAAAGCTAGATCTAAAGTTTAGATCCTTACTCCCTACATTTGATTCATCATTTATTACTTAGCATAAATTCTATTTGGCTATGATATCCAAATCCTAGTAGGATTTGTAAAAGACTTACCTTGTTGCCGATTTCAATACTAATCAAATCCGAAATCTATGCTATGCTCCTCCTTGTATTCGCCAAGCACTAAATCTCATCGAGGGTTAGTTTCGTCTTTTTAAACAAACAAGAATTAGATCTAACTATCAAAATAGGCCTTAGCCAGAATGCTATAGACACTTACCTTGTGGGTTTTAAATCCAAAACTCACCGAATAACTAGGAACACGCGCCTATGGTGTACCTTCTGAAAAGAACTTCTCCTTCCTTGTAGCCTACACTTAATAAATCCCGAAAGATCTCTTCAAAGTTTCGCAACCATGAACATTAATGGGATTAGCCCTAGATTTCGATAAGTCTAAAATATAAAAGAATGGAAACCAAACTTGGATCTTACCCTTATTTGAAGGAATCGATTGCACCTTCACTTCAACCTTGAGATTGACTTAGAGACTTGATGAACAATCGGCTATGATTCCCTTATGTATTCGGTTTCAAAGATGAAAGAAGAGAGGAATAATAGGCTTAGAAGGAATCGGCTAGGAGGCTAAAAGAAAAGAAGAAAAGAATGGATGCTCAAGCGAATATTGAGAGGAAAAGAGAGGAGAATGAATAATGAATGGCCCTAGTCTCATCCTTTTATAGCCGAAATTACTAGGCCAAGAATCCTTTACTTGGCCATCACTCTTCCTCATTCTCCTAATTAAAGAATAATTCTTCATTTATCCACCTATTTAGCCGAAATTCTAAAGGAATAAAACTCTTCTCTTAAGAGTCCCTATTGTCGTCCATTGCTTTCTCTCTAAGTAATTAAATAAAAATCACTTAAAGCTTTAGCTAGGTGCCGTCCACCCCTTCCCTTGATGAGCCAAATTTAAACTTGTTCTTATTGGACTCCTTGTGGCCATAGAGGCCCAAATTATCCACCTAAGTGGCGTCACTCCTTAGGCTTTAAGTGTCATCTTCAGCCACTTTTTCGAGTCCGTTTTTGGGTCAAATTTCACGTGCTTTTTATTTTAGGGTCACCTTGCCTAAGTTCCTTTTGAACTTTAAAATTCGATATTTGAGGTCATTTTAAGTTTCCAAAAATTTTCATGGCTCAGAACTTGACATTTTCTAGGTTTCCAAAATGTTTAGTTTCCTCTTTTAGCTTAGTTTCCAAAATGTTTACTTTCCTATTTTTAATGTAACATTTCCATACATTTCCAAGTTTCCCGAAATGTTTACTTACCTCTTTTGAATCATTTCCAAATCATTTCCTTATATTTCCTTACATTTCCTTACATTTCCTTTCATTTCCTTTCATTTCCTTTCATTTCCTTTCATTTCCTTACATTTCCTTTTATTTCCTTACATTTCTATACATTTCTATACATTTCCTTTCATTTCCTTTCATTTCCTTACATTTCCTTTCATTTCCTTTCATTTCCTTACATTTCCTTTTATTTCCTTACATTTCCATACATTTCCATACATTTCCATATATTTCCTTACATTTCCATACATTTCCATACATTTCCAAGGTTCTAAAAATACGCACAATGGGATTCGAACCTCTTCCCTCAAAGTACTTCACTTGATGCCATAACCCTTGCACTTTAGGTGGCGTCCCTTGCCACTTTTCCACACCACTTCTTGTGTCCTAAACTCCCCAAAACTTTTCTTAAGGCTACCTTAGCCTAGCTCCCCCTCTTTAACTTAAAAACCAATAATTGTCCAAAGTTTTCTCTTCCATCCTAGGATTTTAAAAGCCCTTAATTCTCTTCCAAACACTGCCAAATCCTACTACTCATGAATTATGCATGAACGCATAACCCCTAATCTAGGATGTTACACACATTCCGCCAATTTACCCACGGTCCCAGGCACACCCGTGTGCCTCAACCGTGTGACATTATAGGCCATTTTACAAGGCCAATATGCCACCCATTCTGGGTTTCACCTACTAGCAATATATACCAAAACATTATATGTATATATGGCAACCAAAACATATCAAATGGTTCACTTCATCCATACATTCAATACCACTTCCGTTCATACCAAATTACAAACTAAATCCTACATCATCTCAACCATGTATCATCCATTTACTTAACCAAAACTTAACCATTCCATATGCATCAAGACATTCATTCAAACATTTATCAACTCAAAAGCTTGCCAATACATATGGCCATGCTCACTTCATAAACATATACACCTATCTAGCCTATACATGCCATAATTAGCCATATACATTTTCAAAAGGGTACCAAAATAAGTTTTTGCAGTGTGATGAGGATCCTTGACAATCTCGAGCCTTCAGTAGCTTCGACGACCTATAAAACAGAGAAAATACACACACAGAGTAAGCTTTCCAAAAGCTTAGTAAGTCATATACAAATAAACTTGGTATGAAAAGCATATATCAATCACTTGCAATCTTTCACATATTTGTTTTGGTTCATACACTTTTAACCACATTAGCCATTTTCACCATTCAAGAATCATATGAACAAATAGCTCATCTAGCCAAAATAACTCTTATCATATCACAAATTCCATGTACTTATCACCATAGTAAGATCACTTAGATACTTACCTTACATACACAAATAGTGTATAGACGACGTACCTGGATCGAACTTAATATCACATAATTGATCATAACTCGAATATACCATTCGTATTGCAGACCTGCCCATTGAACCCTTAGGAACCTAGTAGGATACTCAGAAAGCTTGGAATAGTAGTACAATGCCAACGTCCCAGACGAGGTCTTACATGCACTCGTATATCGATGCCACTGTCCTAGACATGGTCTTACACGTACAGATCATAATGATGCCAACGTCCCTGATGTAGTCTTACACGAGTCAATATAATGCTGATGTCCCAGACATGGTCTTACTCATAAAGTTCATATCGATGCCTATGTCCCAGACAAGGTCTTTTACATATACTTCATATCGATGCCTACGTCCTAGACAAGGTCTTATACGAAATTTCAAATCAACCCCAACGTCCCGGACGTGGTCTTACATGATAAAACAGAACAGTTACCTATGTCATGACATAGCTAATCCTATCTATTCCTAGGTTCGTACGGGACTTCTCGGCTTTATCACTATATCGGACTTATATCGGACTTCTGACGATCAGATGCTGCTTTCAAACAATCTCGAATCAATTTCACTTTCTGATCTGTATCTTTTATAAAATCTACCCCGTGTAACTTATTCTCACTAAGTTCAGTCCAATCCAGAGGTGTACGACATTTACGTCCGTACAAAGCTTCCTATGGTGCCATTTTAATGCCCGTCTGAAAACTATTGTTATACGCAAATTCAATCAGTGGCAGGTATTATTCCCATGAACCATTAAACTCTAATATACAACATCTTAACATATCTTTGAGAATCTGAATAATTCGCTCGGATTGACCATCCGTTTGCGGATGAAAAGCTGTACTGAAATGCAATTTCGTACCCAAAGTGTCTTGCAATTTCTTCTAGAATCGCGATGCGAATCTCGGATCCCTATCTGACACAATAGATAATGGCACCCCGTGCAATCTCACAATCTCGAAAATATAAAGCTCAGCTAATCTCTCCAGTGAGAAATCCGATCTTACCGGAATAAATAGGCAGATTTTGTCAATCGGTTAACTACAACTCAAATCGCATCTTTCTTTCTCGGATTCAGAGGCAATCCAGAAACAAAATCCATTATTATTCTATCACATTTCCACTCCGAAATTAGAATCGACTGTAACAATCCAGACCGAACTTGATGTTCTGCTTTCACTTGTTGGTAGACTAAACATTTCGAAACAAAGTCAGAAATGTCTCATTTCATGCCAGACCACCAATAGTGTTGCTTCAAATCATGATACATCTTTGTACTTCCCGGATAGACAGATAGGCGATTGTTATGTGCTTCACCCAAAATCAATTGAATCAACTCTGGATTTCTTGGAACACAGATTCTATCTCGGAATCTCAAACAATCATCAACAACTCGAAATTCAGATTCAGAATTCAATTCACACTGAGCTCGTTTCAACAACAATTCATTATCAACCTTCTGAGCATCACATATTTTCTGTAAAAATAATGGTTTTGCTCTCAATTCAGCTATCACAAAACTATCATCAGACAAATCTATCTGAGCATTCAAAGTATGTAGTGCAAACAACAACTTTCTACTCAATGCATCAGAAACAACGTTTGCTTTACCCGGATGATAATCTATCACAAGCTCATAATCTTTTAACAATTCAAGCCATCTTCTCTGACGCAGGTTCAAATCTTTCTAGGTCATTAGATATTTTAGACTTTTATGATCTGAAAACACATGACATTTCTCACCGTACAAATAATGACACCAAATTTTAAGTGCAAACACAATCGCAGCGAGCTCAAGGTCGTGTGTCGGATAATTCTTTTTATGAGGCTTTAATTGTCTCAAAGCATAAGCTACCACTTTGCCTTCTTGCATCAAAACACATCCCAGACCGTTTAACGAAGCATTACTGTATACAACGAATTCCTTACCCAATTCTGGTTGTACTAACACTAGAGCTTCTGTTAATAGAGTTTTCAACCGATCAAAACTTCTTTGACATTTATCCGACCATTCAAATCTGATATCTTTTTGAAGTAATCTTGTCAACAGAGTAACTATTGTTGAAAAACCCTTTACAAATCTATTAATAACCAGCTAAACCCAAAAAACTACAAACTTCAAATACATTTCTCGGAGGTTTTCAATTCAGAATAGCAAAAATCTTGCTCGGATCAACACGAATCCCAGAAGCTGACACAATATGCCCCAGAAAACTGACCTCATTCAACCAGAATTCACATTTGCTGAATTTTGCGTATAATTGCTTCTCTCGCAGAGTTCGCAACACAATCCTCAAGTGTTCAGCATGCTCAATTTCATTCCGTGAATAGATCAATATATCATCTATGAATACTACAACAAATTGATCTAAATGCGGTGCGAAAATTCATTCATCGATCCATAAAAATAAGAGGAGCATTGGTTAGTCCAAATGGCATAACTAAAACTCATAATGCCCATACCTCGTTCTGCAGGCAATTTTTGAAATATCTGAATCTTTAACTCTCAACTGGTAGTATCCCGATCTCAGATCAATCTTTGAAAATATAGTAGCTCTTTTTAACTGATCGAATAAGTCACCAATCCTATGCATCGGATATTTGTTCTTTACGGTCACCTTATTCAACTGATGGTAATCAATGCACATTCTCATCGTGCCATCTTTATTTTTCACAAACAAAACAGGTGCACCCCAAGGCGAGAAACTTAGTCTAGCGAACCCTCTATCAGTCAACTCTTGCAACTATGACTTTAACTCTTTCAACTCTGTTGGTGCCATTTTATATGGAGCTATCGAAATAGGTGTCGTACTAGGAAACAATTCAATACCAAATTCAACTTCACGGATTGGAGGTAAACCCGGTAACTCTTCAGGGAACACATCAGAAAAATCACAAACAATGGGTACTGATTCAACTTTCTTCTCGGATAATTTTGAATCAATCACATAAGCAAAATATGATTCATGCCCCTTTTTCACATAACTCTGAGCTTTCAAAATGGATATCACAGCAGGCAATCCATTCAAATCATCAGACTCAATCCGTACAATCTCATCATTCGGACTTCTTAAATCAATAAATTTTATTTTACAGTTTACAACGGCATCATGCATGAACAACCAATCCATTCCCAAAATAGTATCGATTTCATCAAATGACAAAAGCATCAGATCAGCAGGGAAATAAATATCGCAAAACATTAACGGATAGTTCTTGCATACTTTGTCAACAAGGACACTTTTACCTAAGAGGTTCGATATTTTTATAGTAAACTCAGTAGACTCTACAGGCAAAGTCTTACTGAATACTAAATTCATGTATATATATGAATGCGTAGAACCAGGGTCTATCAAATCAATCACAATAGTATTGTAAAGAGTAAAAGTACCAGTTATCACATCAGGTGGTGAGGCTTCCTCACAAGCTCGGATAGCATACGCTCTGACAGGCGCTCTAGCTTCAGATCTGACAATATTGTCTCTCGTAGTTCTCTGACTACCACCAACATTTCTTGTATTCTTTGAAAGTCTACCTCTTGCAGGTGCATTATCAGATCTTGGATTCTGAACAGTCTCTAGTTCGACAGGCTCAGGGCAATCACGGATAAAATGATCAAGCGATCCACATCTGAAGCAAGCTCTGTCATTTAATCTACAGCTTCCCGAATGTCTTTTTTCCATAATGTTTACATTCAGTTCTCTCAGATCGAACATTACCAATTCTAGCCACTGAAGTCGCTGGATTTTTGAAACTCATTTGTGATCTAGCTCTATTTCTGTTCAAATGTCCCGCATTTTCTCAGGAACGGCTTTGATCATCTCTATATCTTTTTGAAGCAGACTGAAATGATTTATTCTGAAATCTCTTTCTCATATCTCCGGCTTCAGTTTCAACTTTTCTTTTATCTTTCCCAAGTGCTTCAGCTTTGCATGCTCGATCAACGAGTGTAACAAACTCTTTTATTTCTAATATCCCGACTAGCAAACGGATATCTTCATTAAGACCATCTTCGAATCTTTTGCACATTATAGCTTCAGAAGATATACACTCTCGGGCATGTTGACTTAGTCACACGAACTCTTGTTCATATTCAGTGACAGTCATTCGGCCCTATTTAAGCTCCAGAAATTCTTTTCGTTTCTAATCGACGAATCTCTCACTGGTATATTTCTTCCGAAACTTAATCTGAAAGAAATCCCATGTAACCCGTTCTCTGGGAACAACAGAAATTAAGGTTTTCCACCATTGATAAGCCGCATCTCGAAGTAACAATACAACACACTTTATGCATTCTTCCGAAATCAGAGACATCTCATCAAATACCCGAATAGTATTTTCAATCCAGATTTCAGCTTTTTCAAAATCATCATTATTGGTAGCTTGGAACTCTTCAGCCCCATACTTACGGATCTTGTCAACTGGAGGCTTATTTAACAGATTTAGATTTACAGTCGGAGGTATATCAAATGTCTGAGGGGGATTAACCGGGGGCAGAGGTTGTGAAACAGTGGGGTTATTCTTTACGAACTAAGTGAATCGCTCACTCATTGTTTGGAAGAAAGCTTGTTTAGCTTTTCCCTCCTGACCGCTTGTAGTCAGTCTCGGATTAGAAGGCTCTGTCCCTTGCACGAGAGCAGGCACATTACTTTCTACGTCGTCAGCTACGGCTCTTTCGAGATCCATTGCTAAACAGAAATCACATTTTACACGTCAAGATTCATCACACTATCACAGTTCAAATATATAGCATGTGTAGCTAGACTCTGACACGCTATGTTAGTCCGAGAATCGACTAAATAGTAGCTCTGATACCAACCATATGTAACACCCCTATCCTGTATCTGATCATCAGATTAGGGTTAAAGGCATTACCAGTCAGATCAAAAACATTTACAGAATTAATCATACAACCATTCATCATTATCAACCATAATGTCCCATAAGTAGGTCATCGAGACCTAAAGCATGCTTATAAATCGAGTCGGGACTAAATCGAAACATATAAGTAATCTCAAAAAAATTTAAAACCTTTTTAACATACAGAGGACACACGGCTACATGACACACCCGTGCGACCTCCCCGTGGTAGTATTCTGCCAAAATCAACACGGTCACCAAGCACACCCGTGTGCTAAGGCCGTGTACTAGTAGATCACATACTGCCATTTCTCGCATGCGGCACAGTAGGCATGCCCGTGCCAAGGCCGTGTGCATTTTAAGCCGATTCGCTAATTTACCCACGATCGAGGCACGCCAGTGCCTCAATCGTAGACATTATAGGCCATTTACAAGGCCAATATGCCACCCATTTTGGGTCTCACCTACAAGCAATATATACCAAAACATTATATGTATATATGGCAACCAAAACATATCAAATGGTTCACTTCATCCATACATTCAATACCAATCCCGTTCATACCAAATTACAAACTAAATCCTACATCATCTCAACCATGTATCATCCGTTTACTTAACCAAAACTTAGCCATTCCATAAACATCAAGACATACTAAATATATATATATGTTTCATAACTCATTCATTCAAACATTTATCAACTCAAAAGCTTGCCAATACACATGGCCATGCTCACTTCATAAACATATACACCCATCTAGCCTATACATGCCATAATTAGCCATATACATTTTCAAAAGGGTACCAAAATAAGTTTTTGTAGTGTGATGATGATCCTTGACAATCCCGAGCCTTCAGTAGCTTCGACAACCTATAAAACAAAGAAAATACACACACAGAGTAAGCTTTCCAAAAGCTTAGTAAGTCATGTACAAATAAACTTGGTATGAAAAGCATATATCAACCACTTGCAATCTTTCACATATTTGTTTTGGTTCATACACTTTTAACCACATTAGCCATTTTCACCATTCAAGAATCATATGAACAAATAGCTCATCCAGCCAAAATAACTCTTATCGTATCACAAATTCCATGTACTTATCACTATAGTAAGATCACTTAGATACTTACCTTACATATACAAATAGTGTATAGACAACGTACCTGAATCGAACTTAATATCACATAATTGATCATAACTCGGATATACCATTCGTATTGCAGACTTGCCCATTGAACCCTTAGGAACCTAGTAGGATACTTAAAAAGCTCGGAATAGTAGTACAATGCCAATGTCCCAAACGAGGTCTTACATGCACTCGTATATCGATGCCACTGTCCTAGACAGGGTCTTACACGTACAGATCATAACGATGCCAACGACCCAGACGTAGTCTTACATGAGTCAATATAATGCTGATGTCCCAAACATGGTCTTACCATAAAGTTCATATCGATGCCTACGTCCCGGACGAGGTCTTTTACATATACTTTATATCGATGCCTATGTCCTAGACGAGGTCTTATACGAAATTTCAAATCAACGCCAACGTCCCGGATGTGGTCTTACATGATAAAACAAAATAGTTACCTATGTCATGACATAGCTAATCCTATCTATTCCTAGGTTCGTACGGGACTTCTCGGCTTTATCACTATATCAAACTTATTTCAGAATTCACGCACTTAGCATATCATACTCATTCATTTTTATCGATAGACATATGAATACACATATTCAATTCAATACAGATAAGTTTATTTGCACAATGACTTACCTCAGATTCAGTTTATTGGGATGATAACGGCGACTCGTTAACTTTCACTTTCCTGCGATCTAAGTCCGTTTTCCTCGGTTTTTAATCTAAACATATTCAGAATTAACCCTTTTTATTCACTATTTCATTCAATTCAATCCATAGACACACATTTAGGGCTATTTTCAAATTAACCCTTATATTTGCACACTTTAACAATTTAGTCCATTTTTCACAAAACATCAAGTTCACAAAATCCACACACACACATGCTTGGCCGAACCTCTCTAGGGACTATATAAGCCCAAATATTTCATCAAATTTTCTATTTAGTCCTTCAATTTACCATTTTCATAACTTAGTCCTATTTAGCTAAATTCATCAAAACTTCAAGAACAAAACATGTTCATCAAACACATATCTTTCATATTTCACTATTAAACATCACAAATCACATGAGTTCATCAAAGTCTCATTTCACAAACATCATCAATCTTCAAAATTGAAGCATGGGTTTATAAGCATTCGAAGTAACGATTACAAAAACATAGAAATTATCAAAAACTGAAGTCAAAACTTACCTTAATCAAGCTTAAAAAGTGCCGAATGCCCTAGCTTGTATTTTTTTTTTCTTTCTTTGGTGATTTTTGGCTAATAAAGGATGATATCTATCATCTTTTCTTTGTTTGTTTTATTATTAAAACATATTATTATTCATTTACTAAAATGCCTTTTCACTTAATATAAGAAAACATATATATAAGAAGGGCACATTTGAGCTTTATCCATCCACTATCTAAATAATGGTCTTATTGGCTCATAAGGCCTTCTCTTTTAAAAGCCATAACATCTTGATACTTAACAATTATCATGCAACTTTCACATTCAATGCATTTCAATCCTTTTGTCAAATTAAACACGCAAACAGACAAATTCGCTTACGAAAATTTACCACATGCTAATTCACATATCAACGGTATAGAATATAATATTAAAATATTATACGAGCTCAGATTTATGGTCCCGAAACCACTGGACTGACTAGGGTATAAACCGGACTGTTACAACTGGAGGTTATCTGATGTCGGACTTGTCACGAAACCTCGTACATCTGAGATGGCTACTGAAACTCATTGATTTTAAAAAGTTGGTGAATTTAGTTGGGGGTCTACCGTGTTAGCAAAATTATATCGGGAGATGTGCGGGGTGACGCGACCAAATAAAGCCAAAATCGGAGGTTGCCTATCACTACTACAATCATAGGCACAGTTTCGCTTTCCATTTTTATGTCCTCAAGTGGACCACCCATAGATATTCCCATTCATAACAAGGTGAATTTTATAGTAGACTTTACAATTATTACATATATTTAAAATATAATTGTATGCTAAAAATTTATTTAATTAGATGGAACCATTCGGCGAGTTATGTTGGAATACCTACCTCTCTTGAAGATATACAGCTTCTATTAGACCAACGGTCGGAAGCATAAGTAAGTATTAAATAAAATATATATACATAATAAAATAGTCGTTTCGTATTTAGTATTTAGTATTTAGTGTTATGTATATAACTAATATTTTTATCATGTTCATATAGTTTCAATGGACACCATACGAGGATCCGGCAATTCGGGCAGTAATTCCGGATGAATTCTTTCAAAATTCGAATATTTGGCATGTGAAGGTCCTATTGGTCAACTATGCCATCATGGAGATGCACTAGTTAGATAGAGTATTGCAACAATTTGGATTCTGACAATCGATTCCCTTGGCACTTGAGGTGCTCGATGATGAGCACAAAGTCGACTTACGGTAGTTGCATATGGAATGGCTGAGATTTTGGTCAGCATATATCGAAATATGGGAAAATCGGTATGATTATATACCTACTCAGAAATCGATCATAGTTTCTGAGTTATCGTATGCATTGAAATACATGCCATGGTTTAGGATCCATGACAAGCCATATTTATTGTCGGAAGAGGAAAGGCGACGAAAAATTTGTGTACAAAGGGAACGACAGGGCCCTTTAAATCCAAGGAGAAGAGATGATTGGACAGGCCCATCAACAGCGCCGACACAACCACCGGGCCTATCAACAATACAAACCACGATCCCGGCCTATCAACAGCACCCACACAGTCACCGATCCTAACACTTCAACCGGTGACACCCACATTACTGCCTTTTCAGATTATGCCAGGTGCGTATCCTAGCCCTTATATGTATCCTAACCCTTATATTTTTCCTTTTCCCAGTCCTATAGTAGGTTGGAATGCATGGCCCGGTTCATCTTTGTTCCCGATTACTCCAAGTGGACCGCCGATCTATAGGTTGCCGTTGCGTGAGGGATCACACGAGTCGCTATCGGGGAGCTCTTCTTTTTACCAATCCCCATCGCCTTATGAGAATCAAACACCTCTGTCATGGGTGATGCAAACATCTTCGCAGTCGTTATTCTATCAAGGTGGGTTATCCTCCCAACACCCACAACCAGATCCCCTGCCGAAAGAACCACAATCCCTGCGGAGCAACCACAACCCCTGCCAGAAGCTGAACCAAGGAGAAATCCAGCGCGTAACCGTCGACCACCCCCATGTGGCACTGATTCCGACCGGCACCAACATTGATTTTGGTTAATATATTTGTACAAACTTTTTTTATATTTTTTCATTTAAAAAAATAAAAGTTATTTTTAATATTTTAATTGTAATTTACTTTTTATATTTTTAATAAAATAAAAGTTCTTTTGAAGAAGACAATATTTTTAATATTTTAATTAAATATAAATAATGCAACATAATTTTATTATAACAACTATCAGCTATTCCGATTTGGACATGATCGAGTTGTATGACCTAGGTTCTTACACCATCCGCACAACTTTTGTTGGTTGGCAATTTCTCAGATATCCATATTGTTATGTATTCTAGTCGAGCAAAGTCGACCCTTTGGTTTTCGACGCAGTTCTCTATCCGGTAATAGCTTAAACGAAGCAAGCGATACAGATGGCCATTTACGTTTATCTGAGACTAGTGGGGATACGTGTCTCCACACATTGTACATGTATTCTATTTTGTACACTTTGTCGACATAGCTCATAGGATCCAGAAGGAGATTCTGACAAGCTGAAATTACATGAACGCATGGATAACGAAGTGCGTCAAATATCCCACAGTCGCAGGTCTTATTTCTAAAGTGTACATGATATTGCCCGCCAATAATACCTTGGTTCGGTCTGTCAAACTCCGTCACACGAAACCATAAGTTGTCGCGATCGTGACATACTGTTTGCATGGTGTTGGCCCGTACCTTTGCCTTATTAATTTCTTGCAATACCTTCGCGGATCATACATGGCTTCCCTACATTTGGCCTTTATAACTCGCTGCTCGCTTTGGAAATAGTGCCGCTAAACGAAAATATGTCTCTCGCACAACCGATGTTATCAGTAAATGGCGCGTTCCTTTTAGAACAGAATTTATGCATTCAGCTAGGTTTGAGGTCATATGACCATATCGTAGGCCGTCGTCATATGATTGTGTCCACTGTTCGAAAAGTATGTTATAGAGGTAGTTTGTGCCTTCTTCGTTAACTGAATAAAAAACCACCATATCATGAAAACGGTCCTTACTTATCTCATACCCTGCCAATATAAGTTGATTGCGAATATTACATACTACTCTTCCATTAAGAATAAATTGAATATTATAAACAAAATTATATTAATAGAGATTACATACCCATGTTGGTCACTTGTTGTCGTTCACTTGTAGATCGATTTGCCCGTAGTAGTTGGACGCAACATGCCTTAGGCAATACCGATGGTGTGTGTGATGCCATAGGTTCCTTGTCGCTCAATTGCGGCTAGTATTCTAAGGCCCCAATTCGATATAACACAGATATCAGGTTGGGGAAGACATGCCTCCTTAACCTAGAAAGAAAGAAATCCCAGTCATCAGCTGACTCCCCCGATGTTATTGCAAATGCAACTGGAAGGATTCTCCCACTGCCATCCTATGCCACAGTTAGTAATAGCCGATGGGTATATCTACCATACATAAAGGTACCATCAATTTGTACCAATGGTTTGCAGTATAGAAATGCGTCTCAGTATTACTTAAAGCTCCAAAATAGACGCTTGAACACTTGGCATCCCCAAGTAATCGGTTGTTGTAGTACGCATGTGCCATTTCAAGGTCTATTATGCAGCTTGGGACATATCTCTCCAGCACCTGACACCACTGCCACAATTCATTATATGAAGCATCCCACCGACCATGCAACTTTTCCAAAGCCTTCTGCTTAGCTATCTAAGCCTTGCGGTAAGAGGGCGTGTACCTCAATTGGCTACGAATATTGGCAAGTAAGACCGACACTGAAGTCTTAAGATCCGCCTTCACCATCGGTAGTATTAAGCTATCTAACATATCTGAATCCATCTTGGGATGATCTTGTGAAACACCTGTCAACAAAGTACATTAAATAATGCAACATTACGTAATAACAATATTATTCAAAAACCCTAAACACCTAGTGATACTGTACCGGCAACACATCGATGTGGACCTTTGTACTTTTTTATCTCCCACAAACCTATCCTTTTCATCAACAAGGCCATGATTTTCAATGAACATGTACCGTCTTGTACTATACACTTGGCCTCATACTTGTCGGGTTTAGATTTATCCATGTTGTAGTTAACCCCGTTCTTGATGCTATGTTTTTTCAATACACCAAGAAAACTATCCTTATTGGAAAACTCCTTACCAACTTCCAATTCACCCGAATGCAACGACGAACTTGTACAGTCACGCCTTCTGTGTGGTAGATCTAGAAACTTCAATGCATCATCTTGAGATAGATCAACATTATGCATGTGGGCTAGAGGCGAGTACGCCCTGAATCGCGGATATTCTTCTTCTTCATTTGAACCCCATTCAACATCTTTAGGTATGGTTGGAACAAGCTCCAGTTCAAAAAATAATGCAACTTCTGAACCATCGGGGCCGGGCTCTCGAGGTGGATCCACATCAGACTCATCATCTGACCCACCATTATTTGCAGCGAATGAGGTTTCCTCACCGATGGACGTCGTAGGGAGTGCATCATCCCTTCTTAAACAAGTTTCGTAATGTCCCCAATCATATGTGGATTGCCAAACACTAGAAGTTGATGTCGTTTCCCAATACATATTTTTAGCATCGAATATCGACCCACCGATATGTATGTCCCATCCACCAATCAAATGTTGTGCAGGGGTTGCATTTTTTATACTACCACCAAACACGGACACTTCTATATTTACCTCCCACTAACAGAGTGTCGGCTTGGGGTCGTGTATTCCTCTAGAACAGCAATAGATGTTGAAGTTAAAATTTATCATTTGGCGATGAAAATTGTACATATACCTCAAGATAGGGTGATACACTTGCAAGATGAGTCTGCACCATTGCCTCCAAGCTACGAGGACCTTTGATGTCGAATGAGTCATATCTCATGGGATCAACCGAAGCACAAAATCTATACTTAATAGACAAAAATTTCATTGGTGTCGTTCCGAAGTTTTACACCTAATTCTTTTACGAAGTTCTGTCAAATCTATGTTCTGGTTAAAAACCAATCGCGTTGTGTTCTCTGATAAAAAAACAACGTCGTTCCCGGTGTCACGGACTTCACCATCATAGTAAATAATAGCACTAATATGTTCACTCATCTTCAGTTTCTATTTTACTTTTGCCTCAATTTCTCTTGCTGTAACTTATGCAACCTGAGAATAAAATTTGACTCATTTATAGTCTAAGGCCAAATAGGAACTAGTGTAGAAAAAGAGAATCCACTGGGAGCTTTTTTCAGTAATCTTGCTGACAGCGCATCCTGCTTGAAGCGTTTTGGACACTATTTGTTCAGAAACGTCTTCTCAAAATTATTTTTTTAGATACTGCTATAGAAAAAAGAGCCCACGTGGGAGCTTTTTCAGTAATCTTGCTGACAGTGCATTCTGCTTGAAGCATTTTGGACACTATTTGTTCAGAAACGTGTTCTCAAAATTATTTTTTTAGATACTACTATAGAAAAAGAGCGTCCACGTGGGAGTTTTTTTCAGTAATCTTGCTGACAGTGCATCCTGTTTGAAGTGTTTTGGACACTATTTGTTCAGAAACGTCTTCTCAAAATTATTTTTCGAATCGATTTGAAAAAAGAGCGTCCACGGGAGATTTTTTAGTAATCTTCTTGACAAGGCATCCTGCTTGAAGCGTTTTGGACACTATTTGTTCAGAAATGTCTTCTCAAAATTATTTTTTAGATACTACTGTAGAAAAAGAGCGTCCACATGGGAGCTTTTTTCAGTAATCTTGCTAACAGTGCATACTGCTTGAAGAGTTTTGGACACTATTTGTTCAGAAACATCTTCTCAAAATTATTTTTTTTAGATACGACTGTAAAAAAAATTATATTGCTAATGTATTTTTCCCAAAACCCTAAACACAAAATTATTTTAAAAAAACCCTAAACATAATTTAATTAATTAACCTTAAAACCCTAAACTTTAATTTAATTAATTAACCATAAACCTTAATTTCATTAATTTTTTCCTTAAAAACCCTAACCCTAACCCTAAACAAAACTAAAAACCCTAACGTAAAAAATAGGCAAAACGCGTCCACCTGGGGGAGCGTTTTGTCCATGTCATCACAAAGCGCGCCCTCAAGGAAGCTCTTTGTGCTGACGAGGACAAAGCACTCCCCCAGGGACGCGTTTTGCTGGCACGTCCACTGACATCGCGCTGACGTGGACGCATTTTGTGGGTAATCGGCCCATTCCGGTAAATAATTAAAAATTCGGTCCATTTCCATAAATAAGGTAAAAAATGGTATTTTTGGGTAAAATTGCCATTATTGACATTGTCTGTGATTAAGTTCTTTGACCAGATACATGGTGTTTATTTTTTCTCTATGCTATTTTGGTACTCATCTTTGCTCAACAACCTCTGTAATTTAACGATGTAGATATCTTTTATCTCTCAATAGTTCTTTGAAAATTTCTATAAATTTTTGTAACTTTCTACAAATATATGTTGTTAGTTTTCTCCGACTCCTCTTAGCTCCTTAAAACTTTTTGTCATGTACAACTTATAATCTTACTCTACTCATAATTTTACAAGCAAGATTCTTTGGCGGCGATTTTGCAACATAAATTATGTTGTGACAATTCTATGACACCATGATTCTACAACTATTACTCTATAGCCGTGATTCTATAACCTAAATTTCATAGGCCCAAGAATGCAATCTTTATATCAAGCTTAGTTTCTTCCAACTCCCTACAGCTTCTCATAATCCGCTTTGTTATCATCCTGTAGCTTCATGCATCTTTGGCTTTTTGTCGTGTACATATTATCTACTTTGCAAGCAATCTATGCAACATGTGATATAACATATGCCTTCTATAACTTCTTTTCCAAGTGCATTCATGTTATATTGCTTCTACAACTCCTTACAATTTCTTTCATAAAAATTTGAGTATCAATGAATCATGTATGGTGGGCACTTATGTTATAAGCGATATAAAGATGTTGATTATATATATAATGTTGTTTATTATTTTTAGTTTATCATGATTATTTTGAAAGGACAATGATGGATCTAGGGGACACAAGGTGGTCCCCCAAGATTTTCAAATTCACACACACACACACACACACATATATATTAATTCACCCTCACTTCTTAAAAATTCGTCTCTATTGGCCTCAGATTTATGTGTCAATTATCAGGAGTGAATATAAGATAATGGTTTGATACACGCCTTGGAGTCTTGTCCTATTTCTTCATTTGTTGTCCAAGTTTCGTTCGTGTGTTCGAGATTTTTCCTCGCCGGAGTTTTGTACTAACAATTTTAAGGTTATATTCATGATGACTACTACAACACATGAAAGTGGAACACTAAGGGATTTGGCTTCCAACTTTGTCAAACTTGATCGATTTGATAATGGCAATTTTTGACGATGACAGAAAAAGATGCAATTCTTATTAACAACTTTGAAGATTGCCTCTGTTTTGGATACTCCAAGACCAGAAGAGAATGAACATGAATCTGTTGCAACAACTCGAGAAAGGAAAAATGGGACAATGTTGATTATATGTGTATAGGTCACATATTGAATGATTTATCCGATGGTTTATTCGACACTTACCAGAATGAGGTAACCATTAAGAAATTATAGGACAACTTGGAGACAAGATACATGACTGAAGATGCTACAAGTAAGAAATTTCTTGTCAGTTGTTTCAATAATTGTCAAATGGTTGATGGTCGTTCTATTATGGAACAATTTCGTGATATTGAAAAAATGCTTAATCAATTTAAGAAATACGATATGAAAATGGATGAAATGATTATTGTTGTAATACCTCTAACCCGAGACCGTCGCCAGAATAGGATGTAGAGGCATTACCGAACAATAGGATCATTTTACATTGCATTCACGACACAAAGTCAATCATCATCAAACACATTCATATACAATCATAGTGTCCCTTAAACGAGTCATCAAGACCCTAAACATGCTTATAAACCGAGTCGAGACTAAACTGAAACACATATAAAATTTCATGAAAAATTGAAACTTTTCTAGAATACATGGGAGAACGCCATGGGTAGGCCGCACCTCTCCCACGGCTACATGACACACCGTGTGACCTCCCAATGGTTACATCTTGCCAAAATCATATATCGCCATTTCTCAGACGACCTATAAGGCACGCCATTTCTCTTACGACACATGAGACACGCCTGCATGGTCATGTCTGATTTAAGCCATATTCGCCAATTTACCCACGGTTCGAGACACGCCCGTGTGCCCCAACCGTGCGACATTATAGGCCATTTTTGCAAGGCCAACATACCACCCACTTAGGGTCAACCTACAAGCCAATCAACCAAACATCTTATACACATATTGCCATCTAAAAGCATACCAATTTAGAAATTTAAAACATACAATTAATACCAACTCTAATCATACCCAATTCAATACCAATACTTATTCTATCACAAGTATAATTCATTCCCAAATCTCACTACTCCTACTAGCATTTATCAACACAAAGTTACCACTCAATAGCAAATTTATCAATCTACAAATCATCCCAAAAGATGCATCATTTATATACCGCATTCATTCATGTCAAACCTATCACATATCTAGCCACATCTCATGGCTACTTACAAATCTCAAACTTGATTCAATTTACTAGCCTATATTACAACTATATACATCCTTTCAAGAGTACCAAAATAGAATGCCGATAGTGTGATTGAGAAGCTGACGATCCCAGATCCGAGCTAGCTTTACTGACCCTACAAAGCGGAGAAACAAATCACACAGTAAGCTTCCCAAAGCTTAGTAGGTTGGAATTATAAAACAATTAACTCAATGAACCAAGTCAATATACACATTTAACTATCACATAAGTATTTTATCAATGGTACACAATTTCAACTTATTTCAATACTCACATAGCATTCCATTCTTTCACTTCAAATTTCACCAATCACATAGGTATCATACTTACCTTGCCAACACTTAGTTAATCACTAATCATACTATCCAACCATCACATAGATAATGACACAACTAAGCACAATATCACTCTCAACCACATGCTTAAATAACTATTCATTCAACTCTTAAATCTATCATCAACCACATAGATTCAAACATACCTTGATCAACACGTAGTTACTCACTATTCATACAACTCAATTCCTCGATTTTACCTCTATTTCAACCGTTGCTATTACTCAAATGAATTTCCACACTTAGTGCCAATTTCACAACCGAAGCCTATTTGTCATTGCACACTTAGTGCCGATATATTAAACAAAACTTATATCGGTAATGCACACATAGTGCCATTTTGATGAGCCAAAACTTCTATCGTTTCACACACACAGCACTATTCATTAAAACCGTAGCTTCTATTGTTTCGCACACACAGTGCTAGTCATTAATTATAATCGTACACTTAGTGTTTATTCTTTTATTCAACTTGCCTTGATGTCGCACACACAGTGCCAATTCAATAAGCCGACACAGTGCTATTCATTTCTTATAATCGCACACTCAGTGCCTTAATACAAAACTGGACTCAATTCGATATCGCACACAAAGTGCTAATCTTCTCGGTTACCCTCCCAAATGTGCACAGTTAGTGCCACATAGATTCATTTCTCACATAACATTTATAAATCAATAATATCATAACCATTCGTTTCACAAAATTTAAACACAGCTAAGTACATATATTATATCCGAACTTACCTCGGGTGTCAAAATACCGAAATAGTCGATTAATCGAGCACTTTGTCTTTGCCTCGATCTCGATCCAAACCTCTCCGTTCTTGGTCTATAGACATTTAAATTCAATCCATTTAATCACCAAATCTTTCATTTTAATCCAAACACACATATTTAGGGCATTTTACAAAATGGCCCTAACATTTTCACGTTTCAACACTTTAGTCCCTATCTCACAAAATCATCAAATGTACCAAATTCCACCTAGCACAAGCTTAGCTGAATTTTACTAATATCCATACAAACCCACACATTTTATTTATTTCACATTTTAGTCTCTATATATTGATAAACCGTAAAAGTAACATATTTTAATCCCACATTTAGTATGCTTTTGGATGAATTTATCCTTAATTTATGTAAAAAGGTGCTCTTAATCCTTTCTTTTCATGTCTTATACTTAGGAAAGCACCCAATGATAAAAAGGACTCAAAACTGGTTTAAAACGGACCAAAGTGGGCCGACCCAAGAAGTTGGCACGGCCTGAACTTCATGCCACACGGTCGTGCCCCAATATTTAGATTGTACGCGGTCACACCCTGATTTACACAATCGTGCCACGTCGACAAAAAGCCCACCACGGCCTGACCCTGATGTACACGACCGTGCCCCAATTGGTAGGCCCGAAGTACGACCTCTACCCAGATATTGCACGGGCGTGTCATAGCCGTGCCTAAATCGATAGGATGGAGACATGGGCTGGACTACGATTTACACGGACGTGCCAAGGCCGTGCCCTTGCCACAGAAAAGAGCAATTTCACTCAGAATTGGATACTTGGAGCCCAAGAAACGCAATCCTAAGTCCACTCATACACTTAGGACGAATGTCACTTGAATTACGAGTACTTAGGAGCCAAGTAAAGCATCCCAAATGTTTATATAAACAATCCAAGGCAACAATTCAAAGTTTTCAGGTTTTAGCAGAGTTTTCTGCCAGAACTTTACTTGTTTAGGGAATTACTCAAAGATAGCCAATTGATCCATCTCAAAGAGTTAGAATTCTACTCAAGACGGAGGATCTCTCCTTCAATTCCTTCAGGGGGTTTTAGGGATTTCTTATGTTTTGTTTTATCTTTTCTCTTGAGATGTTTTCTTATTTTATTATGAACTAGATCCTTCAGATACCTGAAGGGGATGAAACCTATGATGGATTTTGTTATTTGATCTATTGGTTTATATGATAAATACTTAGTTTGTTCTTAATTATGTTGCTCAATTTAATCTGATGTGCTTAGGTGGAGGGGGAATAGACCCTGCCTAAGAGTAGATCTACCATAATTAAGCAGAGTTGATCGGGCACCTAGAGATAGGGTTACGTGATTTTGCTAGATTAGGTGAAACCTAATATGGGAGTCCATTGATCGATTTATCGCTTCCTTGGGGGTTATTATAAGGGAACGAGAGTTCCACTAAATAAGCTAAGGTTAGACGTTATTCACTTCGAGAGAAGGTTTAATATAGGTTAGGGAGTCTCACGGATCAAGCTAAGTAAAAGAAATCATATGAATTGAAAGTTAGATAATAAGTGAAGTCATAGGTGGATTCTTCCCGAGGGTATCATTTTTATCAACTGAGTTTTCCAAAGTCTTTTCCCAGTTTATTCTTTTGTCCTTACATTTCATTAGTATTAGATAAGTTAATTAATCACTCCATATTTAAGGCTAAATAATAGGAAGAAAGTAAGTAGTAGTACTTTTAGGTTCCTTGGGTTCGATAAGATATTCTTGCCAAAGCTATACTACTGTTCGACAGGTGCACTTGCCTCTATCGTTGTCATAGTTAGCCTACAGGTTTGATTATCCTTTATAAATTTTAAAACTAGACTGTTTTGTAGCGATCAAGTTTTTGGCGCCATTGCCGGGGATTTCTAAAATATTACGAAAGCTCTATTTTTATTACTCTATCCACTATTATTATTTTTACTTTTATTACTCTATCCATTATTATTATTTTTACTTTGCTAACTTTTCTTTTATTTAAATTTTGACAGATAATTCTAGTTTTCAAAGGAATGGCACTGAATAATTATCAGTGGCAAGGTATGGGGACAATTCCTACTGAAGCAACCAATATTTTCAACCTCGACGTGGTCACCAAAGTTATCTAATCGATTCGAAATAATGAATAAAAAGATTGATGGTTTGAATAATCTCGTAGGTACACCCGATGAATGCAAGATAACTCGAATCGAGAGGCGTGGCGAATCCTGAGTACCCACCCTACGGATATGGCATGAAAAATGAATAAGTCCACTATATAGGTCACTACTCTAGATGTCAAAATAATTTTTATAGTGACACTTATACTGCAGGATGAAGGTACTATCTCGACTTCTCGTGGAATGATCAAAGACAGGATTTTCCTCCAAATTTTCAACAACCTTATCCACAGGAAGGGGAATCAAACCTCGAAGAGATTCTGACAAAATTGGTGATAGCTACAAACTCTCGTCTTCAAAAGGCTGAAGAAACACTCGATGAACAACAAAGATCGATCGAGGGAATCAAAATTCAGGTAAGAGAAATCATCACGTCGGTTGGACTACTTATTGAGATATTATGTGAAATACGGATAGAGATTTTTTCCAAAGGCACACAGTAGGTAAAAGCAGTTACACTAAGGAGTGGCAAAGAGTTAATTGAACCACAAAGAAAGACACCACATGAAATTATCAAGAAAAAGAGTGTAGAAGGTGAAAACGATAATCCAGTACCTACAGAGAATAAAACAAAAATTCCATATCTAGTAAAATTGAAGAAAGAACAATTGGATGTTCAATACGGTAAGTTCCTCGAACTCTTTAAACAAATACATATTAACTTACCTTTTGTTGAAGCTATTTCACAGATGCCGAAGTATGCAAAATTCTTAAAGGAACTTCTTATGAAAAAAAGGAAGCTTTAGGAGGTATCCATGGTGGAGCTTAACGAAGAATGTTCAGCCCTTCTCCAAAATAGACTACCACGGAAATTAAAAGATCCAGGGAGTTTCACTATTCCTTGCTTAATTGATAGTTTAAACATCAAGAAAGCATTAGCAGACTTAGGCACTAGTATTAATCTAATGCCTTACAAATTATTTAAACGGATAAATCTTGGGGAACCAAATCCCACTAGGATGAGTATTCAATTAGCTGATAGATCTATTAAATATCCTAGGGTAATTATTGAAGATGTCTTAGTCAAAATTGATAAATTTATTTTTCCTGTTAATTTTGTTGTGTTAGACATGGATGAAGACATTAATGTTCCTTTAATCTTAGGGCGTCCCTTTTTAGCCACGGCTAGAGCTATTATTGATGTAGGTAATGGTAAACTAGCTCTGAGAATAGGTGATGAAGAAATTATCTTTCAACTCTGTAATGCCATGCGATATTCTAAAGAACAAGATGATTCCTATTATTTAAATCGACACCACTAATCATATTATAAAGAATTCATTACAGAAATTATACAAGGTGACACATTGGAATTGTGTACGACTCAAGAAGAGGGGGAAGAAGATGAAGACAATGAGTCGAATCTGAAAATGTCATCATATGAACAACGGAGAGAAGAAAGCATCAAGAATGATAATGAAATAAAACAAAAACCCTCCATCGTAGAGCCACCCAAATTGGAACTCAAACAGTTACCAAAACACCTAGAATACGCATTTCTTGGAGACAATTCTACACTACCAGTAATCATCTCCTCAGAATTAAAATCCAAAGAAAAGGAGGAACTGATAAAAGTACTAAAAGAACACAAGAAAGCCATAGCTTGGAAAATTTCTGATATCAAGGGAATAAGCCCCACATTCTGCACCCACAAAATTTTGATGGAAGACGAATATAAACCATGTGTGCAACCTCAGAGATGTTTAAACCCCAACATGAAAGAAGTGGTCAAAGCCGAGGTAATTAAACTTCTAGATGCAAGAATAATTTATCCTATTTTGACAAAGACTTGGGTAAGTCCATGCGGGTAGTCCCAAAGAAAGGAGGAATGGCGATAGTACCCAATGAAAAAATGAGTTAATTCCCACAAGAACGATTCTAGGATGGAGAGTCCGCATAGACTATAGAAAGTTGAATGATGCCACCAGAAAAGATCATTTTCCTCTGCCTTTCATAGATCAAATGCTAGAAAGATTATTTGGGCATATGTACTACTTCTTCCTGGATGGACTCTCCGGATACTTTCAAATCCCCATAGCTCCTAAAGACCAAGAAAAAACAACATTTACATGCCCATACGGTACGTTTGCTTATCGTAGAATGCCTTTTGGATTATGTAATGCTCCTGCTACTTTTCAAATTGCATGTTGGCAATCTTGACGAACTCGTAGAGGACATCATGGAGTATTTATGGATGATTTCTTGGTATTCGAGAATTCTTTCCATCTTTGCCTTAAAAATTTAAAACGAGTTCTAACGAGATGTGAAGAAACAAACCTTGTTTTAAATTGGGAGAACTGCCATTTTATGGTTAGAGAAGGGATTGTATTAGGACATAAGATTTCTAGTAAAGGAATTGAGGTAGATAAAGCAAAAGTTGAAACCATAGAAAATTACATCCCCTAGCTCAGTCAAGGCTATTAGAAGTTTTTTAGGACACGTAGGTTTTTATAGAAGATTTATTAAGGATTTTTCTAAAATAGCTAAGCCTTTGACAAAATTACTAGAAAAAGATGTTCCTTTTAATTTCAATCAAGAATTTTTAGATGCATTCAATGTCCTTAAGGATAAATTAGTAAATGCTCCGATTATAATTGCACCTGATTGGAACTTACCCTTCGAATTAATGTGTGATGCAAGTGACTTTGCAGTAGGTGCAGTTTTGGGACAACGAAAAGACAAGCATTTTCAGCCAATCTACTACGCTAGCAGAACATTAACACCTGCGCAAGAAAATTACACCACAACTGAGAAAAAATTACTAGCTGTAGTTTTTGCTTTTGACAAATTTAGACAATATCTAATATTATCTAAAGTTGTTGTTTACACTGATCATTCAGCTCTTCGTTATCTTTTAAACAAATCTGATGCAAAACCTAGACTAATACAATGGATTTTACTCTTACAGAATTTGACTTGGAAATACAGGATAAGAGGGAGCCGAGAATCTTACTGGTAGATCATCTTTCAAGACTCAAAATCCACACACCAAAGAGCTTGATGAACATGAAATAAATGATTCGTTTCCTGAAGAAAAGCTCTTTTCTATAACACATTCTAAAGTACCCTGGTTTGCAAATATTGCAAACTATCTAGCAGCTAACATCCTACCAAGAAAATTGACACATCACCAAAAGAAGCGATTCTTTGCTGATGTGAAAAATTATTTTTGGGAGGATCCCTTTCTTTTCCGCATATGTGCAGATCAGGTAATTCTAAGATGCGTTACAAGGACAGAGGCAAGCAAAATCCTGGAATATTGTCATTCAGGACCATCAGGAGGACACTACAGTGGTATTAAGACAGCACACAAAATTCTCGAATCAGGTTTTTACTGGCCCACTCCATTTAAAGATGCCAATAGGTATGTTACCTCGTGTGACAAATGCCAAAGAACAGGTAACATCTCTAAACGTGATGAAATGCCTCAAACATATATGCTATCATGTGAAATATTTTACGTATGGGGTATTGATTTTATGGGACCATTCCTGAGTTCATTTGGAAATAAATACATCCTAGTAGCAGTTGATTACATGTTAAAATGGGAAGAAGCGGAAGCCTTACCTACCAATGATGCTAGGGTTGTAGTTAAATTTCTCAAGAGACTATTTTCTCGATTCAGTAAACCTAGAACCATCATCAGTGATAGGGGTACTCATTTCGTAATACACAATTTGAAAAGTCTTAAAGAAATTTGGGTATGCCACGTAACGCCCACCCTTATCATCCTCAAACTAGTGGGCAAGTTGAGGTAGCAAACCGAGAGCTTAAGTGCATTCTAGAAAAACGGTTGAATCAAATAGAAAAGATTGGGCGCTTAAAGTAGATGATGCTTTATGGGCTTATAGAACAAAGATTCAAAACACCTCTAGGACATCCCCATACAAGCTCAGATATGAAAAAGTTGTCATCTACCATTCGAGTTAGAACACAAAGCTTTACGGGCAATAAAATTTTTAAATCGACCTTGACCTTGCAGGAAAGAGAAGAATGATGCAGAGAAACTAGTTAGATGAATGGAGAATAGAAGCCTATGAGAACTCAAGGTTGTACAAAGAAGCAACAAAGCGACGTCATGATGCCCGCCTCAAGCAATCAAGACATTTCGAAGTAGGAAACCTAGTCCTATTATACAATTCAAGGCTTAAATTATTCCCTGGGAATTAAAATCCAGATGGTCAGGCCCATTCATGATCAAAACAATATTTCCATATGGCACCATTGAGGTAGCTCATCCCACTAAAGGTACATTCAAGGTAAATGGTCGCCGACTTAAGATTTATAATGGTGCAGATCTTGGAGATACAAGAGAGGAGTTTATGCTCCATGAGCCTTCCTTTAGAACTAAAAATAGGGAGAGTCTAGCTTAAGACTATAAACGAGCGCTTCTCGGGAGGCAACCCGAGCACTAAACACATTAACTTTGTTTTGCAAAGTCTAACAAAAATACAGGATCATTAACACGGCCTTGAACACGGGCGTGCCCATAAACTTGCATAAACAGGGAAAACCTCTCTTTTCCAACATGGGCTGCGATAAAATCACACGGGCGTTCCTCATCACCGTGTAAGGCTACTGACATATCGAGTACGGCTGGAACATGGGCGTGCACCGTGACTGTGTGAACATACTGACTTATCGAGAACGAGCGTGTCAAATTATCACACGGGCATGCTAAAGGCACTAAATCGCACCCAATTCCAAGCAATCGCGAAAAGCACGGGCAGTTCAAATTTAACACGGCCATGTCAGGTGGCCATGTTCCCCTCCTTATATAAGAAAATTAACCAGAAACCCTCCCCCATTTTAAACCCTAGACACAATTCTTAACCTCCTTCCCCAAAATTTCCACCATACCCACACCTCCCACCACCCAAAACTACCTCTCCCTACCTTTTCTTTAGCATAACCAATCAAAAACAAGTCGCACGCCCACAACACAACCATGCTACCACATGCCACGCCACGCCACCATGGTGCTTCACCCGTGTTTGTCGCAAACAACCATCCCTGGTTCCTTTTTCTTCATATTTTCAATTATTTTCTCTTTATTTAAAAGTTATAGTTGATTTTAGACTCAAAAGACTGATTCATTTTTAGTTTTTAGTATTTTTACTTTCATCATCTTCTTGATTGATTTATTACTTGTTTCCTTCTATTTTGATTTTAGTTCTTTTAATATATTCTCTGCTTTTAGCATTTTTTTATTTTTTATTTTTTTTTGCTGATTTTTCTTCCCTTCATTGCAGAATTGATACTCTATTGCTAAATTTAGTTAAACGTTAATTTATAACTCTCATACACCATGACTGATTCCAATGAAATCTTTGTTTACCTTTTGTTATTGTATTTAGAACTAAATAATGATTTTAGTTAAGAATTGTTCATAAGATTACAATTTTGTATTTGTTCTTCAAAGAAGCATCTATCTTGGCTATTGACTGTGATTATTGATAAATTCATGGTTGTATAAAGGAGGTGTATCTCTTTTTGATTATGTTACAGGAATTATGTCGTCATCACGTCTTAAAAGGGCCGTTCCAAGCAAGAAAAGAAAAGCACTTGGACCATCTTCGGCTAGCGCCTCATCAGAAATTTGACACCGCTTCCTCCAATTTAATCAAAACACTCAGGAAGAACGATATAAGGCACTCCAGGAATGCCCTTTAGGCATCGAAAGATGTATGGACTAGAACGCAATAAAACAAATCAGACTGACAATCGATATCCGAGCCCTCATAGCAATAGAGCCATGGGAGCGGTTCTTCTCTATAATCGAGCCTACTTACTTGGAACTGACGCTTAAATTTTGTTCCACCTTCACATTGCAAACAGTGATGGCTCAGTATGACGACCTCGGCACTATCCAATTTCATCTCAGGGGCATAATACGATGATTAAGCGTACCATAATTTGGTACGACCCTTGGTCTCTACACTCCAAAATTTATTGAAGAAAATCCTCTGGACAATTTAAACCGTGACCTGCACATCACTCAAATCGCCTGCTGGTAAAGCTTATACCCTACTACAAGAAACTATAACCCCAGTCGTTCAAAGGCGACCGTCCTTTCCCCAGCTCTCAGGTATATTCATGCTATCCTTGCTCATACAATTACAGGTCGCAAAGAGAGCACAGGCGTCATTAATAAACAAGACGTCTACCTCTTATCATGCATGTCTGAGGGACATGTTTTCGATGTGGCGTATTTTATCGCATGCGCAATGCAACATCAAACAGAGGCACATAAAAAGGGCATCATTTCAATGGGGCCATACATAACACGATTAGCTCGGCATTTTAATCTCCTCGACACCGATCAGCAGAGGTCCTCACTCACACTGATCAGATACATGACACCTCAAGGGATACAAACAATGTTACATATGAATATGATCAAATGATGTCGTGCAATTGACCCTCCTTAATACAGACTAGCTACAGAAGAGAAGGTGCCCGAGGACATTCCTGATGATGTGCCACCAGTCCCGAGCCAACAGCCATCATGTTCAACGACTTCATTGGCAGATATCTCTGCACGCCTCACTCAGCTCGAGCACTATTGTACCCAGTAGTTTACTGGCAATGCTCGACGTCTTAATGGGATCGAGGCCACCCTTCAGCATATCTGTCATCACTTTCACATATCGCCACTAGCACCACCCAAGGATCCAGCTAACGATGAGGACTTCTGAGTTTTCATAGATTGTTTTTTGACATATATTTTTCCCTATTTTAAATGTTTGATTAATGATGCTTCTATTTTTGAACTTTATTAGTATTTCATGTTTTTTATTTTTATTTTTATTCTTATTTTTTTTACCATTGGCTATCTAACCTCATAAGCAATCCCTATTCGAAAATTATTAACTAAGTGACTTTGCAGAATCAATTACATGCCGCACAAACACATATTCACATAAAAGTCACCCGAGGAATGTATTTTGGACTCCATCCAAAAATTCGTGAAGTGTCACTTTCTCCTTCTCTTTGCTTTATCCCATTATCTGTCATTATTTATCTTTGTACATTGAGGGCAATGTACATCTTAAGTGTGGGGAGTAAAAGTGTCCAACTTTTGCTTTATTCTCAAATCCACAATTTAGTCTTGATCTTAAGTATTTTCTCATATTATTAATTAGGATGAAATTTCTAATGATTTATGATTTTTATTGATATGTTTTAGAGTAAGCCATAGTTAATTGTGCATTGATGATTAAATTTGAAGAATACTAGAGAATCAAGCATGATAAGTCTATTTTTCAAAAATAAAATTGATAGGTTGTTGAACTAAATATGAGTATTACTTTGAAATTTGAAATCTATAGGATTGATGTCAAAAACACCCATAATTTTGTGGGATATTGAGCCTTATAGAGCATATATTATTTTTCATGCTCACTTTTATTGATATTGAGTGTGTCAACTTTGAACTGTTATTCTAGAACTTGCCTCGTTTATGCATGTCGAGACCACAATAATGATTTGAAATACTGAGATGATAAAGGCACCTAGGTTTTAACCCGTTCACTCCACTAAAAAGCCAACCTACATAAATAACTCCTAGTGAACCCCGTTGAATCCTAACAACCTTTTTATTGACTCACCCACTAATACTTTCCCAAAATCCCTTTGTATTTGTTATCAACATTCTTTTGACTACCCCTCTATCGAGAATTGACTTGATCAATTGCCAAATTAGGTTATTTCAATTATCAAAGTTCCTTCTATTAAGTTTTTCTTAGTTTGTTCTAAAAAAAAATCCAAGTTTATTCAATAAAAGAGCTTAGAGCAATTAAACTCCAATTGTTGAAGAAAAAAGCTCGTATTAAATTATTATCAAATTTTAAAGTGAAGAAAATACTCTTTATTATAGAGTAATTATCAATAGTGGTATTATTACTTTTCATTCGATGTAAATATTCATATTTAGTTCATTATTTTAGATTAGATAATTATTCAATTCAATCTCAATTTTAACCCTCTAATTCAGCCTTTATCCACACCTTTTAACCCAAGCCCCGTTACAAACCTAATAAAGACCTTTTGATCTATTTATTATCTCATATACAGTGGTGGAGATTTGATTTTCAGGCAAGCCTATGGGGTTAACTTTTCAGGTTTGACTTTTGAGCGCTTTTTCTTGATCCTTAAACACTTTGAGTGCCTTGAGTGAATCTTTAGTGAGGATGTCAATCCTTGTCGGTTTTGAATCAAAGGTAATTATTTAAATAAGGGGAGACACCTATGTTTTCATGCTACAAAATCATGACTTATCTCGTTTGAATCTTTAGGGCACTTCGAGCTAAATGTTCTATGTATAAATTATCTATGAATTATGATGAGGCATTGTCAATGGGAATTATGAATTTTGGAAAGTTCGTTTTAATTGTAAGTTGAGAATTTTGCTTGAGGACAAGTAAAAGCTTAAGTGTGGGGGTATTTGATAAACCGTAAAAGTAACATATTTTAATCCCACATTTAGTATGCTTTTGGATGAATTTATCCTTAATTTATGTAAAAAGGTGCTCTTAATCCTTTCTTTTCATGTCTTATACTCAGGAAAGCACCCAAGGATAAAAAGGACGCAAAACGGGTTTAAAACGGACCAAAGTGGGCCAACCCAAGAAGTCAGCACGGCCTGGACTTCATGGCACACGGCTGTGCCCCAATATTTAGATTGCACATGGTCACACCCTGATTTACACGACCGTGCCTCGTCGACAAAAATCCCAACACGGCCTGACCCCGATGTACACGAACCCGAAGCACGGCCTCTACCCAGATATTGCACGGGCGTGTCATAACCGTGCCTAAATCGACAGGATGGAGACACGGGCTAGACCACGATTTGCACGGGTGTGTCAAAGCCGTGTCCCTGCCACGGGAAAGAGCAATTTCACTTGGAATTGGATGCTTGGAGCCCAAAAAACGTAATCCTAAGTCCACTCAAACACTTAGGACGAATTTCACTTGAATTACAAGTACTTAGGAGCCAAGTAAAGCATCCCAAACGTCTATATAAACAATCCAAGGCAGCAATTCAAAGTTGTCACGTTTTAGCAGAGTTTTCTGCCAGAGCTTTACTCGTTTAGGGAATTACTCAAAGATAGCCAGTTGATCCATCTCGAAGAGTCAGAATTCTACTCAAGACGGTGGATCTCTCTTTCAATTCCTTCAGGGGGTTTTAGGGATTTCTTATGTTTTGTTTTATCTTTTCTCTTGAGATGTTTTCTTATTTTATTATGAACTAGATCCTTCAGATACCTAAAGGGGATGAAACCTATGATGGATTTTGTTATTTGATCTATTGGTTTATATGATAAATACTTAGTTTGTTCTTAATTATATTGCTCAATTTAATCTGATGTGCTTAGGTGGAGGAGGAATAGACCCTGCCTAAGAGTAGATCTAGCATAATTAAGCGGAGTTGATCGGGCGCCTAGAGATAGAGTTACAAGATTTTTTGGATTAGGGTGAAACCTAATATGGGAGTCCATTGATCGATTTACTGCTTCCTTAGGGGGTTATTATAAGAGAACGAGAGTTCCACTAATTAACCTAAGGTTAGACGTTATTCGCTTCGAGAGAAGGTTTAATATAGGTTAGGGAGTCTCACGGATCAAGCTAAGTAAAAGAAATCATATGAATTGAAAGTTAGATAATAAGTGAAGTCATAGGTGGATTCTTCCCGAGGGTATTGTTTTTATCAACTGAGTTTTCCAAAGTCTTTTCCCAGTTTATTCTTTTGTCTTTGCATTTCATTAGTCTTAGATAAGTTAATTAATCACTCCATATTTAAGGCTAAATAATAGGAAGAAAGTGAGTAGTAGTACTTTTAGGTTCCTTGGGTTCGATAAGATATTCTTGCCAAAACTATACTACTGTTCGACAGGTGCACTTGCCTCTATCATTGTCATAGTTAGTCTACAGGTTTGATTATCCTTTATAAATTTTAAAACTAGACTGTTTTGCAGCGATCAAATATACACTTTTCATAATTTAGCCCAAATTGCTCAATTTCATCAAAAATCCAAAGATAAAATATGTTAATCCAACACTAAGTCTTCATATTTAACTATCATCTAGCACATAGCTCACATATTCATCAATGGCTCATCACAAAAACATCATCAATTCACAAAATTACAACATGGGTTAGCTAGAGCACGAAGCAACGATTACGTAAACGTAAAAATTATCGAAAATTGACCAAAAACATACCTTGAATTTAGCCTTGTAAGTGCCGAATACCTAGCTCAATTCTTTCTTTTCTTTCTTTAGTTACATTCGGCCAAAGAAGATGATAAAAATGGCCATTTAATTCCTTTTTCTTTTTGTTAAATAACATTAACACATAGTTCACCATTTTGCCCTTCCATTAAACATATAAAACAAATATAAATTAAGGCTAATTTGTCATTTAGCCATCCACTAACTTGAAAATGGTTTATTAACAACATAAGACCTCCTCCTTAAAAAGCCAACAACATCTAAGTACTCACAAATCAGCACACAACATTTTACTCCTTATGCAATTAAGTCCTTTCTCTTAATTCGACACTAAAACGATCAAATCATCACACAGAATTTTCACACAGGCTATGTCACCTATCATTCACACGAAAATATCATTAAAATATTTTTACGACCTCAGATTTGTGGTCTCAAACCACTGTTCAGACTAGGGTCTAAACCGGGCTGTTACAGTTGTATCCTCCATAATAGACAAACTTCCTCCATCTTGGAAAGACTTTAAAAAAGTTTAAAACATAAGAAAGAGGAAACTTAAGGCTTTGGCAAATCATCTTCGTATTGAAGAAGAATATTGAAAGCCATATTAGAACCAAATATCTGAAAATGACAAAGTGCATGTAATGGAGGAAGTATAGACTACTAAACCATCCAAGAGAATGTTCAAACAAACTGATAAAGCATCTAAGTTCAAAAAGAAACAAAAGGGCTCATGCTAGCATTATGGTGAGCCGGGACATTTCAAGAATGAATGTCGATTTTTAAAGAAGAAATCATCTTCTAAGGCTGATAATAACGAAAAGTTCGTTGGAATGATATTTGAAATTAATATGACACAAGATGATAATGCATGGTGGATTGATACTGGAGTAACCAAACATGTGTGCAAAGATAAAATCATGTTCACAAAGTTCACACAATGTAAAAATGACAATATCTTGTACACGATAAATTCTTCCACTACAACAATCAAAGGCAGAGGGTCTGTTGAACTACAATTCACTTCTGGAAAGGTTTTAACCTTGAATGATGTACTTTATGCACCAGAAGTTAGGAAGAATTTAGTGTCTGAAAGTCTGTTGAATAAGTTTGGTTTCAAACTTGTTTTTGAGGCAAATAAGAAATTTTGTAGGGAAAGGATATATGTATGAGAGCATGATAAACTCAATATTATTGATAAGAATAAAAATATTATTTCTTCTTATATAGTTGAATCTTATTGTTTATGGCATTATAGATTAGGCTATTTGAATTATTTAAAATTTAATGACATGCATAAGTTAGATTTAATTCCTATTTTTAATAATAATATTGAAAAATGCAATACATGTATGTTGACTAAAATTACAAGAAACCCTTTCCCTAAGGTTAAAAGGAAAACAAAGTTGCTTGATTTGATACATAGTGATTTATGTGACATACATAATACTCCTACATTAGGTGGAAAGAAATATTTTCTTACTTTTATTGATGATTGTTCTAGATATTGCTATGTATATTTATTGCATTCAAATGATGAAGCGCTTGATAAATTTAAAGTTTATAAATCTGAAGTTGAACTTTAGTGCAAATCATTTATCAAGTGCTTAAGATTGGATAGAGGTGGAGAATACGATAATCCAAGTTATTTTGAATCCACTAGAATTGTCCATCAAGTTTCAACCCCTTACAGACCACAAGAAAACGATGTAGCTAAAAGGAAATATAGAGTCTTGACTGAAATGGTAAATTCAATGTTATCATATTTAGGTCTTAGACAAGGTTTTTGGGGAGAAGCTATTCTAATAGCTTGTCACATATTGAATAGGGTTCCTAATAAGAAAACTAAAATAACCCCCTATGAATAGTGGAAGAAAAGGAAACAAACCTGAATTATTTGAAGGTTTGGGCTATAGAGCTATTATCAAAATTCCAACGCCTAAACGTAAAAAGTTAGGTGAAAAGGAATTGAATGCATATTTATAGGATATGCACATAATAACAAGGCATATAGGTTCATGGTAATTGAACCAAATTATTCAATTTCAATTAATATTGTTATTGAATCAAGAGATGCTATTTTTGATGAAATTATATTTAATGCTATTTCAAGACAATTACAGCTATAACAATTGATTCATTCTTTAAATAAGAATGAGATTTCATCGGAACAAGTTGATAATAATGATGAATTCTGTCACGAATTAAGAAGTAAAATAATTAAAAAGGTCAAAGATTTTGGACCAGAATCTGATCCTATTACATTTGAAGAGGTAGTGAAATCTCAAGACACTGCTTTTTGGAAAGAAGTAATAAATGATGAGATGGATTCAATAATGAAAAATCAAACTTGGGTCTCAGTTGATCTTTCCCTGAGTTCCAAACTAATAGGTTGTAAATGAATCTTCAAAAGGAAAATGAAGGTCGATGGAACCATTGATAAATTTAAAGCAAGGTTGGTAGCCAAAGATTTTACACAAAAACAAGGTATTAATTACTTCGATACCTATTCTTCAGTAGCAAGAATTGTACAATTAGACTCTTAATATCACTTATCTCAATATATAATTTAGTTTTTCATCAAATGGATGTTAAAACTGCATTTTAAATGGTGAATTGGAAGAGGAAGTGTACATAGAACAATCGGAAGGATTTGTTGTTCCAGGACATAAGCATAAGGTATGTAAGCTTGTTAAATCTTTATATGAACTTAAACAAACACCAAAACAATGACACCAAAGCAATGGAAAAGGTGTCATAATTTGCTTATATGTAGATGACATGCCAATTTTTTGCACGGATTTGGAGCAAATAGAAAACACAAAGAAAATCTTGTCAAACAACTTTGCTATGTAGGATATGGGTGTAGAAAATGTTATTCTTGGGGTCAAAATAACCCGAGATGAAAGCACTATAGCTTTATCACAATCACATTACATTGAAAAGATGCTTAAAAGGTTTGATCTTTTCAATCTGTATGCCAGCATCTACACCCATGGATCCTCAAAATTAGTATCTAATGTTAGTAGAAAATTAATCAATTGAAATATGCAAGTATAATTGGTTGGATTATGTAAATAATAACTTGTTCAAGACCAGATATTGCATATGTTGTTGGGAAATTGAGTAGGTACATGTAACATCCCTTACCCATATACTACGCCGAAATCGGGTACGAGGCATTACCAGACTTAACAATACATTCTACCAAATCCCGAGCCACAAAATTTCACTTATAATTTAAACTTTAAAAAACACATGCATAAACAAGCATTATAACTCCATGACCAATATGAGCCACAACTCGTGGCTAAATACAGAATAATCCTTATTACCGTTATGAAGCAATACATTTAATTAAATTAATTAACACATATACAAAATGACTTAGTCAAGCCCCTATACATGCCATAACTTAAATCATTTATAAATAAAGATACCCATAGATAGCTTGTTAGTGTCAAGCGATCTCCAAAAACCTTTAGCCTGAGCTTGTTTAATAGGACTCTAAAACATGGGAAAGAAAAGGGGGTAAGCTTATAAAGCTTTGTAAGTTCACATGTAAAAATAATAAGCATTAGCAATGAATTTAGCTTACTACTAAGCTGTCATAACTTGCATAAATAATGCTAAGTTGTTACTTTCTCAACTTACTCATTTGTAGCCTTACCAAAGCCTCAACGAGACAAATCCTCACAATAAGTTCTCAAATTGAGACAATCATTAAATCACATGCTTATACCTTATTACTCATGTTCACATTAATCTGTCTACTTGAATCGCTGTCACTAAATTATTTGTTTCTTGAACTACAGAGCTCCGAATTACAAACCGCTAATTTTTCCTGAAACTAGGCTCACATATCTTCATACCATAAAATTTATAGAATTTTAGTCTTTCCAATTAGTACAGTTTATTCATTAAAATTTCCCCTCTTTCACTGTTCTACTATACTAACCTCTCTTCACTACAAATCAATTATCTCCTCGTACAAAATTCAGATGACCTTATTGTTTAGTTTATTTGAAACTAGACTCATTCAAAATTTCAGGAATATAAATTATATCATATAATTATTTTTTTTACAATTTTTAATGATTTTTTCAAGATAGAACAGGGGATCACGTAATTATTCTGAACCAGTCTTACAAAAATCTAAATATCTCAAAATAAAGAATTTCTTTGCTTTCTCTGTTTCTTTCATATGAAAATAGACTCAATAATCTTTAATTTCATATCTCATTCAACTATTGATTCCATTTCTACCATTTTTGTGATTTTTTGAATTTACTCTACTGCTTCATTCAAAATAGTTTTATTTGTAAATTTTTGCTCTCACTCACTTTAGTTGTATTCATTACTTACCTACAACAATCTTTCCAATTTTTGATTACATATCGAGCATATTGCTCATACGTTACACATGCATATACCTACACTTATCACTACAAGCCACACATAATTTCACTTAATCGATTTTCTTGGTGAACTCATCGGTAACCTTACTAAAGGCTCAGAATACAAAGGGCACCTTACTTAATAGCTTTCTTACATACCTGCAACATCTCATGTAACACATGAGTACTCTTTCATAATGTAGGCATATTTCCAATCATGTCATAAAGTGTCACAAGCATAACTGAAAACTCATCACTTACTTAATATTTGATAATCTCAATTACTTACAATCTCAATATTAAATAAGCCTTAAATGCATACCTGTACTCTTTCTTCATGTTCTCACCTTGTCATTTCTTTGACTTACTCTTTGGATTACTCAAGAACCTTTTCCTTTTTGAACTTACCATTGCCATGTCTTGGCATGGTCTTATGTGGTATCCTTGCCTTATGAAGTCACCAATGCCATGCCTTGGCATGGTCATGCATGGGACCTTTGCCTTATAGTAACTCATCAATGCCATGTCTTGACATGGTCTTACCTGATTTCCTTGCCTTATAGAACTTATCAATGCCATGCCTTGGCATGGTCTTACATGATATCTTTATCTTACCAAATGTCATGCTCCAAACATGGTCTTACATGGTATCCTTGTCTTATTGCCAATGCCACATCTTGATGTGGTCTTACATGGAGTCCTTAATCAATGCCGATGCCATGTCTTGACATGGTCTTACACGGGATCCTTGCCTTACCAATGCCATGTCTTGACATGGTCTTACATGGTATCCTTAATCGTCAATTCCTCCTTAAATGCCATGTTATGAACATGGACTTTTCCATCAATTCTTCCTTAATTGCCATGGTATAGCCATGGACTTTGAGATATCAATGCCTTGTCAAGTCATAGCTAAAACATACTTGCTCAAATTCTCAAGGTTAGTCACATAACTCAATAATAACATTACTAATAACAATAATTGCATAATAATAAAATGCTACTCAACTTAACATACTTACATTCTAAATCTCATCATATCATCAACTTAACTTATTCTCATCAAACTATGCTAGTCAATACTTTCTTGTTATCATACAAAGCCATAATACAAAATATGGTCTTACATATAAATTATACAAGTTCTCTTTCCAATATCGAATTATTATCGAACATTAATCATTATATCTGAAACTCAATACTAAAGTATTTATAGCCAAAATATCAATTTATCATTCAAATATGCATAATTAAATGCTTATTCAAACATATGAACTTACCTCGATACCAAAACGGTCATTTTACCAACTTTCTCGATTTTTTATTTTCCTCTCGTTCTAGGTCCAAATCTTATTTTTCTGGGTCATGAAGCTTGGAAAGCTTGAAAACCCTATCCATTTCTTCCCACATGTTAAATTCGGACTAAGCTTGAAGATGGACAAATTTGGAATTTAAATTTTGTTTTTAATTCATTTAATTCACTAAATTACCAAAATGCCCCTTAAAAAATCTTTTGAAGCATACCCATCCATGTCCATTTTTTCCACCAACTTAACCAATGGCCTAATTATCATTTAAGGACCTCCAATTTAAAATTTCATAACAATTGGACACCTCTAACATGTAGAACTTAGCTTTTGCACTTTTTACAATTTAGTCCTTTTGACTAAATTGAATGCCCAAACGTCAAAATTTTCGAATGATATTTTCACAAAATCATTCCATGAAATTGTAGACCATAAAAATATAAATAAAATAAATTTCTCAACATCAAATTTGTGGTCCCGAAACCACTGTTCCGACTAAGCCCAAAATCAGGCTGTTACAGTACACGAGTAATCTAAGTAGTTTGTGTAACACCCCTCACCCGTATTCATTGTCAAAATAGGGTTACAGAGCATTAACAGACTTTCAACACATTTAAACATACATTTCATATACAATTTATCAATTCAAATACAATTCAGTCACAATCAATCATAGTGTTCCTTAAACGAGCCTACGAGGCCTTAATCATACATTAGGAGTAATTCGGGACTACATCGGATGCTCAAGTAGCTTTTAAGAAACTTTGAATTTTTTCTCAAAACAGGGGACACACCTCGTTTGACCAAGTCCGTGTGTCTCACATGGCCACCAGACATGCCCGTGTCACAAGCCATGTGAGCATTCAAAATGTAACGCCCCAAACCTGACCTAGAAGTTAGGCCTGAATCTGGCGTGTCACATTGAAGTGTTTCTCGAAAACCATGTTTTCATTTGCATTCGTTTATTTTCAAAACATGGTTTAAAAAACACTATTCTCTTTTTCAAAATGTTATTAATCACTTAGTAAAATCTTTTTCAATTGCGGAAGCTTAATTAAAATAAATGATTTATGGAAACATGATATTTAAAAATTGGGTTGCGAAAACGTAGTGTTTGAAAATAGTTATTGTTTTGGAAAAATTGTGTCCTACTTCTAGCAAATATTAAACATACTTAAGTAAATATACCAAATAAAAGTTAAAAATAGAGAGGCCTTATTACAACCCAACTCAAAAATCGAAGTGCTTAAATAAGTGAACAAAATAGAAAAACATGTATGGCTGTGTGGTCGTCTTCGAGTCCCTCGCAGCACCGATCCTCCTAATGCTAGGGATTACCTACACAGTTAAAAACGGGGCAAGTTTGCAAAAACTCAGTGTGTAATCCCCTTATCAGAGTAACAATCAGTATATAGAAAAAAAAACTGAAATAGTCTGGGCCAAAGCCCTTTTAACAGTAACTGTACAGTTCAGTTCAAAGCATACGTGGGCCAAAGCCCACTACAATATCATTTAGGTCATAGGGCAGAACAGCATCAATTGGGCCTAGCCCAAACCAATGACAGAACAAGTTGCCTAAGCCCAGTACAGTGACAGATCTCATAAACAGATATGAAATAGTATGAGGATGCATCCCACCCCAATCTAGCCAACACACCACCCGTACCAACCCTACACTCCTGTTGGGATAAAATCGACCCACTCAGCTAGCACACCAATGTTAGCACCGGTTACGGCCCTAATCGAAATCGCAGCAAAGCTGCTAGTATATATATGCGGCTCTAAGCCTTCAGTAGCTATATTATAATTGGCACAAAGCCATCAGTAACTGTATTATGTTTGACACATAGTCATCAGCGACGGTACTATAATCGGCACACAGCCTTGGGTAAATATGATCGACACAGAGTCATCGATATATATGTTAGGCAGCCATTGGTAAATACAATTGGCACAAAGCCATAATCAAGATGGCATAGAGCCATATTTAGGTTGGCACAGAGCCATAATCAGATTACACGGCTTTAAGCCGTCTGTCGATCCACAGTCGTCTCATGCGACCCGTGCGACCTTATCAGAACTTCCTCCGTATCATTGTCCCAACCCCATGCAATATGTCGTGTATGTCATGCTCAATCATTACACGTGTATGCAAAATGACCATGCTCAATAATAGTCATTTCAACATATATTAACAGTCTATCAGTCACACGCCCACAATCAAGCCAATTAAAACACAATCATACAATCACAGTCAAATCAGTCAAATTCATAGTCTAAGTCAGTCATTTACCCACAAGGGAAAAATAGTCATTTTACCCTATAAGGGTATTTCGATAATCCTGCCCTTTAGGGGTATTTCGGTAATTCTACCCTACAGGGGTATTTAGATAATTTTGCAAACTGGGGGTATTTTGGTAATTTCACAAATCGAGGGTATTTTGGTAATTTCACAAATTAAGGGTATTTTGGTAATTTTACAAATAGGGGGTATTTTAATAATTTTACCAATCGATGGTATTTTGGTAATTTCACAAATTGAGGGTAGTTCGATAATTTCACAAATTGAGGGTATTTTGGTAATTTTACAAATCAAATGTATTTCGATAATTTTACCAATCGGGGGTATTTTGGTAATTTTACAAATCGGGGGTATTTTAGTAATTTTACAAATTGGGGGTATTTCAGTAATTTCATAAATCGAGGGTATTTTGGTAATTTTACAACACAGGGTATTTTGGTAATTTTACTAATCGGGGATATTTTAGTAATTTTACAAATCGAGGGTATTTTAGTAATTTTACAAATCAGGGGTATTTCGATAATTTTACAAATCAAGAGTATTTCGATAATTTCACAAATCGAGGGTATTTTGGTAATTTTACAAATTAGGGGTATTTGGTAATTTCACAAATTGAGGGTATTTTGGTAATTTTATAATTTGAGGGTATTTCAATAATTTTACTAATCGCGGGTATTTCGATAATTTTACCAATCGAGGGTATTTCGATAATTTTTTAAATCGGGGGTATTTTAGTAATTTTACAAAATGGGTGTATTTCGATAATTTCATAAATCGAGGGTATTTAGTAATTTTACAACTCGGGGTATTTCGATAATCTTACCAACGAGGGTATTTAGATAATTTACAAATTAGGGGCATTTTGGTAATTTTATAAATCGGGGGTATTTCGGTAATTTTACAAATCGAGGTCTCTGCGACTCAACAGAAGGTCCATCGTCGGCTCGAGCAACATAAGTAACCTAAACAATCACAATGGTGTAAATGGGCCTAAGGCCCATTACTCGGCCCAAGTGGGCCCGCACACTTGTGTGGCCCATTTAGCCTAGAAACAACCACAATTATGGAAACGTCACAGTCCAAACAACACTTACCACATCACATACATTTTATCCGTATGGGCCCACAAGCCTACTGGGCCCACACGACCCATTTTGGCCCAACGAGGCCCATAACAGCCCAAGACCACAAAAGCGCTCGTGGTGGCTTCTCTACACTAACGCCCATGTTCGTGGGCTCGGTTCACCACACACGCGATTGCATGCTCGTATGGCAACCGTTGTCGTACTTTTGGCTTTTCGGCATCCCGGCATTTGCCGATCTATGGTTTGGGTGGGATGTGTACACACCTGTTTATGAAATCAAGTGAGCCGCTCATAAACCCAAAACCTTGGTTGATAGTGACCTGGCTTATTATTTTAAAATCGCTGACTAGAATTAACGGATGCTCCTTGCCAATTAACCTAATTGAATAATTGGAGGAAAGGGGTTTGACTACTTGAATACCTCTCGCACTTCTTCACCCCTGAAACCGAATACACCACTGGTAGCGTAAAAGAGCCATCGACCAAAACCAAACAACCCAATAAGTGCAAATAGTTAACAAGTGGGGGTGGAGAATAGGTTGGAGAGTATTCGGTTAGGATACTAGATAGATAGATGAAGCGATCCAAAAGAGAAAAAGGGAAGTAACCAGTAACTATTGGAGCGGCAGGAAGGAAATGAGGAGAAAGATTAGAAAGTGTTCGTTAACAACGCGGGAAGGGACACTTGAAGAAAATCTAAGGAATAGAGATGAGAAGAGATTTGGCTAACGGCAGAGAAATGGTTAGAAAAGGAAGCAAAACCCAAAAGAATGCAGAAGGAGAAAAATACCTGAGTGGTCAAGGTAAAATTCGGCTACCCAACAAACAAAAGAGAGAAAATATGCAGAAGGGGGAAAAGCCACTGAGAAGAGAGCAAAACCGGAACAAAAATGACCAAAACTGTCAAAAAGAGAGAGGAAATAACACCTTAGCCGAATTTCCTAGGCTTCCAATCACCAATTCGGCACAAACTCCCTTCCAAATCAAACTCCTTAATTCTCTCTTAATATCTCTCCACATATCACTCCCATGATCATTCCACAATCTTCTCTACAACAACCTCATCCATCAGAATTCGAATGCAACACAAACTCCAGCTGTCCCAACTGCAAAATAAATACCCCATTATGCTATGCCAACACTCGAATCTCAGACCTCAAGATTATTCCACATGCCACCTTGTCACTAGATCACAATCTCTTTTGTGACTTAAAACATACGCAAATATTTATAAAGCCTATGTCCCAGTGTCCAGATTCTTTTAAGAGCAAAATTTAAAAATTCTGTAAGAGCCAAGACTTGAACCCAGGCTCTCTTAACCCCTTAATGACGCCACAACCACTAGGCCACATGCTTTCTTGTGTCATTTTTTTAACACAATAATTTAAAAGGCCTATATCTAAGCATCCAAGGTTTTATTCACTTAAAACCAAAATTTTTGCTAAATCCCAGCTTTGAACCCAGGACTTTTCTAACTCATGTCAGGACCCTTAACCACTTGAGCAAACATTGAATTGTGTCATTTCTTTGCACAATTAAATACCTATTTGCAGCTTCCTTACGGATCCATACTCAAGGCCCAATACTTCTAGGAACAAATTCGAGGCTTTACACGAAATAGGAGCACATGGCTGTGTCCCAGCCCGTGTCCTTCCTCATCTCTAAACAAGTGAGGTTACTGACTTGGGTCACACGGCCAACCACACGCCTGTATGTCTAGCCCATGTTCCCTTCGAACTGGCCACACACGCCCGTGTTCCAGGCCGTGTACTAAGCCGTATCAAACCTGTAGGGTATGCTGACTTGTGCAACACGGCCAAGTCACATGCCCGTGTGCTAGGCCGTATGCCAATGAGGGGTATACTAACTTGTGCCACACGACCGATCACACGCCCGTGTGTGAGACCATGTGCAGTATATTGACTTCATTACAATTTCAACACCAGGGGACACACGGTCTTGTAATTTGACCGTGTGTCACACACGGCTGAGACACACGCCCGTGTGGACAAAAATAGGCTATTTACCAAGCCATTTTGCCACCCATTTTGCACATACCTAAACAAACTCAAATGGTACCAATTGAAGATATAAATATGCAACCAAATACCATCAACTAAGTTCAAATCATAACAATTCTATAACATCAATATAGATTACAAGTATACCGCAATTTGCCATATAATTTCATACCTAATTCATATATACCATTTAATTAACTAAACCTTTCCAAACATGCAATATTCATTCAACCTCAATCACTAATTATAGGTCAATTACCTAACTCAAAATAATATCATTTGCATATTTATAAACAATATCAAATTTCTAACACCCCTTACCCGAAACCGTTGCCGGAGTCGAGCACGAGGCATTACTAGACTCATCTACTAATTCGGCATAAAATTTAAAACTGTCCATCTGCATCATAGTCACTAAATTATTTATATCTGGAGGTACGGAACTCCAAATTAAGATCCGTTAATTTTCCCTGAAACTAGACTCATATATCTTTTCACTATAATTTTTCCAGAATTTTTCATGTGGCCAATTAGTACAGTTTATTCATTAAAGTTTCCCCTGTTTCACTGTTTGACTGTTCTGACCTCTCTTCACTACGAATCAAATTACTCTTTGTACAGAATTCATATGACCTTCTTATTTAGTTTCTTTGAAAATAGACTCATTCAGGATTATATACATATAAACTATATCCCACAATTATTTTTGTGCAATTTCTAATGATTTTTCAAAGATAGAACAGGGGATAACATAATCATTCTGAACTAGCCTCACAAAAATCCAAATATCTCAAAGAATAAGAATAATTTATTTGTTATGTTTCTTTTAGGCGAAAATAGACTCAATAAGATTCAATTATATATCTTATTCACTTTATAATTCCATTTATTCTATTTTTGGTGATTTTTCAAAATCACGTCACTGCTGTAATTCAAAAACTGTTTGATTGCAAAATATTGTTAACTAGTTTATAACATCTTTACTCCATCTCAATTAAACTCTATACATGCCATATAAATCTTTAAGCATAAAACAAAAGCTACCTAATTGATCTCGGATAGTGAGCTTTCTTTGTGATGATCCGATCTACCACTTCTCTTTAATTCAATCTACATAAAATATCAAACACACACAAGTAAGCTTGATGAAGCTTAATAAGTCCATAGGTTTAAAAGTAGCTTACCACACATAATATTTCCACACAATAACAAATTATTTACTAAAGTTCCCTCGTCATTCACAACCATTGTTAAAGTACTTCACATAGTTGAGCTCAACATTAACGATCATTCAATCTCTTTCATTTGATTCACACCTTTTGTATTACTTATTATCAAATTAGGAAACGCTCTTACTTAATTTGAGTACGTCGTTACTCGATTGCCACGTTTCACAACTCAAGATGGTTAATACCATACCTACATTTCGCAACTCAAGATGGATGATACCATACCTACATTTCATAACTCAAGATGGATGATACCATACCTACATTTCATATCTCAGTATGGATGATACCATACCTACTTTTCATATTTTCCATGGATTAACCATGGTCTTATCCAATCAATTCATCACATGTCACGATTACCTAACGTACTCAATTCGTGTTTTCCTAATTTGAATTACCGCCGCTTATTCTTTCATTTTATCATATTTTTCACAATCCCACAACAAATTCACATTTAACAGCACATTATATCATTCAATCTTTCACAAATAAACATATAAATTCAACCATATGAACTTACCCGGCTGATTTGTAGAAGATTTTGAAATTTAGGGACTACTCTGCAACTTTTTCTTTTCCTCTTTCTTCTTTGGTTTCTTGATCTATTATGTAAAATATTTTCACTCATTAGCATATATTTCATCTCTATTTCACTTCATAAATTATGCTCTTCAAATTTTGAAATTGCACTTTTACCCCAAAATTTATAGTTTTACAATTTAGTCCCTACTCAATTCAGCCATCAATTGAAATAATTTTTCTCAATAAACACTTTATTCTATCATTAAAAACTATTTCACAACCTGTGATATCCTGAATTTCATCACCAACCTCTAATTCACAACTTTTTCACAATTAGGTCCTAAATATCATTTCCTATCAAAATCACTTAATAAAACCACCTTAATATGAAATTAGAATTTAAATTTCATAATAATTCATCATAAACTTCCATTTCTCATCAAGGGTAACTTTTAATTTTACCCACCAAATCAAAAATTAATGAATTCTATAAGTGGATCTAGTTGTAAAAGTCATAAAATATAAAATTATCAAGAAAAAGCAAGAATCAAACTCACATAATGTAAAGATATGAATAACCAGCTTTCTCCAGAACTCCTATGGTGTTTTGGCTGAGATAATGTGAAGATATCTCTAGGTTTTTCTATTTTATCTTTATTATACATGTTAAAATTATTAAATTTCCAATTTTGCCCTTATTTCCCTTATCTTTGTGATGATTTTCTTCCCCTTGCCGTCCAGCCTTTTCACCTTTAGGTTAATTGCCCTATAAATCCTCTTTATTTTAACACTTGAGCTATTTAATTCTTCTAGCAATTTTGCACTTGTTACAAATTAGTCCTTTTTATTTAATTGACTACCCAAACATTTAAATTTCTCAACCAAACTTTAATACTAACTTAATAACACTCCATAAATATTTCTAAAATATTTATAGCTCGATTTTCAAATTCGAGGTCTCGATACCTCGTTTTTACCTATTTGACCTAATAAATTCTTTTAACTCATCAAATTCACCAATCCACAAATTCTTCCAATTCTCACTTGACTCATAAATATTAAATTACTATCTTATTCAATCTTACCTTCGGATTTAGTGATCTCATATCACCATTTCCGACACCACCGAAAATTAGACCATTATAACTCTCCTCCTTAAAAATTTCGTCCTCAAATTTGTTACCCAAAATAGATTTGATATCGTGATCTCATTGACTCTCTGTTTCCCAAGTTGCTTCCTCCATACCATGTCGATGCCATAATACTTTAACCAATGGTATCTTTTTATTCCGCAATTCTTTAACTTCACGAGAAAATCTTCATTGGTTCTTCCAATAAGTCATATCCGTTGAAGCTCAATTTCAAGATGAGGAATTGCGTGTGAAGGATCCGACCTATACCGCCTTAACATAAACACATGAAACACATTGTGGATCTTCTCAAGTTCGGAGGTAGAGCCAACCGATAAGCTACTGGACCAACCCTTTCCACAATTTCATACGGCCTATAAATCTTTGACTCAATTTTTCTTTTCTCGCCAAACCGTAACACCTTCCATGGTGAAACTTTTAAAATACTCGATCACCCATCGATATTCTATGTCTCTTCGTTTCAAATCAGATATGATTTCTACGGCATGCAAGCGACTTTTAGACTATCTCGAATAACCCGGACTTTCTTTGGCTTTCGAATCAAATCAACCCCAACTATTTTTGATTCACTTAATTCGCACTAACACAACGGAGTCTTGCATTTCCTACCATAAAGAGCCTCAAACGGTGCCATTTTTATGCTAGACTGATAACTATTATTGTAAGCAAACTCACCAAAGGTAAATACCTTTCCCAACTATCACCAAACTCGAGTATACAACATCTTAACATATCTTCTAAAATTTGAATCACTCGCCTCGATCGTCCATCTGCTTGAGGATGAAATGTCGTACTAAAATTTAATCTGTACCTAAAGCTTCTTGCGCTTTGTTCCAAAATCTCAAGTAAACCTCGGATCCCGGTGCGAAATGATAGATACCGAACTCCATGTAGTCTCACAATCTCGACACATACAATTTCGCTAACTTCTCAAGTGAAAAATGCTCGACGGAATAAAGTGTCTGACTTTGTCAATCTATCAACAATCACCCATATCGAATCTTTCTTTTTTGGAGTCATAGGCAATCCTCGATACAAAATCCATTGTAACAAGCTCCCACTTCCATTCGTGAATCATAATGGGTTGTAATAAACCCGCTGGCACTTGATGCTCGCTTTAACTTGTCGACAAATCAAACATTTTGCAACAAATTTGAAATTTCTCTTTTCATACCAAAGCTACCAATATATCTTTTTCAAATCACCATACATTTTCGATCGCCTGGGTGAATAGAATACATACTATTATGTGCTTCAAAAGAATATTATTCTTCAAATCGATTTGTTTGGAACACAAATTCTGTTATGATAACGCAACATACCTTCATCATCAATGCTGAACTCTGAATCTAAATTATCTTGAACCATTTGTCGTTTAAATACCAATTTCGGGTCTTCATTCTGCAGTTTCTGAATTTGTTGAAGAAACATGGGTTTCACTTTCAATTCTGCTAATACAACACCTTCTTCACTAAGAGCCAAATGAGCATTCATTAACCGAAGTGCAAACAATGATGACTTTCGACTAAGTGCATCAGCAACTACATTAGCTTTTCCTGGATGGTAGTCAATAACCAAATCATAATCTTTCAGCAACTCTAACCACCGCCTCTGTCTTAAGTTCAGTTCCTTCTGAGTCATTAAGTATTTCAGACTTTTGTGATCTGTATAGATATAACACTTCTCACCATATAAATAGTGTCTCCAAATTTTAAAGCAAAAACAATTGCACTAATTCAAGATCATGTGTAGGTAATTCTTTTCATGTGGTTTTAATTGCCGTGAAGCATAAGCCACTACCTTTCCCGATCGTGATTAACACACAACCCAAACCATTTAAAGATGCATCATTGTACACAATATACTAGATATACGATTCGTTGAGTCAAACTGAGCTTCATTAACATTTTCTTTAATTGGTCAAAGCTCGTTGACATTCATCGAGACACACAAACTCAATATTCTTTTGTAATAAACGAGTCATTGGTGAAGCAATCATGGAAAAATTCTTTACAAAACGGCGATAATACCTCGCTAGTCCCGTAAAACTTCAGACTTCGCTTTACATTCTTCTGTTTTCCAATTCACCACCTGAAACTTTATTTGAATCCACACGAATTCCTTCACTGATACAATGTGACCCGTAAATCCAACTTCATGAAGCCAAAACTCACATTTACTAAATTTTGCATATAACTCGCTTTTCTCAAAGTCCGAATACAATTCTCAAGTGTTGTGCATGCTCGGATTACGCCTTTGAATAGACCAATATGTCATCAATAAATACCACCACAAATCTATCCAAATAAGGTTGAAAAATCCGATTCATTAAATCCATAAATGCAAAGTAGGGCATTTGTTAAACCAAAAGGCATTACCGTAAATTGTAATGACCATACCGAGTTCGAAAGCGCCTTTGGCACATCACACTCTTTAACCTTCGATTGATAATACCCAGACCTAAGGTCTATCTTTGAAAACACTGTAGCACCTTTCAATTGATCAAATAAATCATCGATACGAGGTAATGGATATTTATTTTTAATTGTTACCTTGTTCAGCTGCCTGTAATCAATACACAATCGCAACGAGCCATCTTTCTTTTTCACAAATAAAACAGGTGCGCCCCAAGGTGATGTACTCGGTCTGATGAACCCCTTATCCAATAACTCTTGCAATTGTGTCTTCAGCTCTTTTAACTCGGCTGGTGCCATTCTATACGGTGCTATTGATATCGGAGCTATACCCGGAATTACATCAATTACGAATTCAACCTCACGATCTGGGGGTAAACCAGGTAATTCCTCAGGAAACACATTAGTGAACTCATTAACAACTGGCAATTGTTCCATCTTCAATCCAGAACCCCGGGTATCAAGAATATAAGCTAAAAATGCTTCATTACCCTTCCGAATCAATTTCTGAGCTGCAATGGCTGAAATAGTTCTGACATCATTCTTTTTATCTCCAAACTCAGCTGAAACTATTTCCCCTTTCTGACATTTTAAATCAACCCGTTTTTCTCTACAATTCATTATGGCATCGTGTTTAATCAACCAATCCATTCCAAGAATAATATCAAATTCTCGAAAAGGTAACAACATTAAATCAGCAGAGAATTCATAGCCTTGTATTTTCAGTGGACACTTCCGACATTTTAAATTAACTAACACACTTTGCCCTAACGGATTAGTGACTTGCATATCAAAGTCAATGGACTCAACAGTCATTTTCTTTTCTGACACTAATGCAAAGGCAAAAATATGAATGCGTAGATCCGTGGATCAATTAAAGTATACACAGAATCATTAAAAAGATGGAAAATACTAGCTATCACATCTGGAGCAGAAGCTTCTTCTCTTGCCCGAATAGCATATGTATGTGCAGGTGCCCTTGTTTCTGATCGGGCTATAGTATCTCTCATTCCCGAACGAGCGTCTCAGCAGCACTACTTTGACCCGAACGTCTACTTTTCTGAGGAGTATTTGTTTGCTTCTCGCTTTGTTCTTTACTTTCTTTTAATGACCGAGGACAATTCCGAATAAAATGATCAGGCCCACCACATCTATAACAAGCTCTTGCTTCTTCCCCAACATTCACCAATATGAAATCTACCACAATTTTTGCATCTAGGTCTCAAATATTTTGTACACTACCAAGATTAATCGCTGGTTTATTAATCACTCCGACATCTCTTTGAGTTGTTTTACTTTTATTCGATCGTTCTAATTGTAGCAGATCGACTAGAATCATCTCTGAACTTTTTAGTTTAAAAGTCGGGTTGGTCTAGAAACTTCTTTATATACTTCTTTGCCTTTTCTTTCTCTTTGCATCTTTCTATTATACACTTCTTCCATCTTTTGAGCTCGATCGAATGAACCACAAATTCTCGAATCTCGGTGCCTCCTATCATCATTCGATTTCATCATTAAGCCCTTCTTCAAATCTAATGCACATTTCTTCCTCTGTCAGTACAACATCCCGAGCATATCTACTAAGATACACAAATTCTCTTTCATATTCAGCCACGGTTTTATTCCCTTGTCGAAGATCAAGGAACTCCCTCTTCTTTTTATCTAAATATCTCCTTCCCACATACTTCTTTTTAAACTCATTTTGGAAGAATTCCCAAGTAAGTTTATCTGCAGGTATCACTGCCTCAATGGTTTCCCACCAATTATATGCTTCTTCTTTCAATAATGAAACTGCACACCTCAGATAGTCCTCCGGAGAACAAATCATCTGTTTGAAAACTCTCTCCAAACTCTTTAACCAATACTCTGCTTTAACTGGATCATCATCCGATCTTCCCCGAAATTCTTCAGCTCCGAACTTTCTGAGTTTCTCAATCGGTGTTCTTTTGATAGATTCATCTATTTAAGGAGGAGCAATCGGGGTTGTGGCGGTGGTACAAGAGAGGGAGGAGGAGGTTGTTGTGCTCGACTTCTTCCTTGCATTGTTTCACTAAACCACCGATTCATTACCCGTAAATCAAATTTTAAGTTCTTCCTCTCTCATCAAAGAAACCAAACATTATTACTTGTTCCTGCTCGAAAGTCTGTACTCTACTATTAACTTCCTCTTCATGATCAGCACCCTCGGGTCTATCGACATCTTTACAATCTATAACAAAATTAATAGTTAGATCGGATCATTCACATCCCACTATCATGGATTTATATGGCATGTATTTCTAGACATTTTATACATCACATTCGCTTTGAGAATCGCCTAAACCAAAGCTCTGATACCAATAAATGTAACACCCCTTACCCGAAACCGTTGACGGAGTCGAGCACGAGGCATTACTAGACTCATCTACTAATTCGGCATAAAATTTAAAACTGTCCATCTGCATCATAGTCACTAAATTATTTATATCTGGAGGTACGAAACTCCAAATTAAGATCCGTTAATTTTTCCTGAAACTAGACTCATATATCTTTTCACTATAATTTTTCCAGAATTTTTCATGTGGCCAATTAGTACAGTTTATTCATTAAAGTTTCCCCTGTTTCACTGTTTGACTGTTCTGACCTCTCTTCACTACGAATCAAATTACTCTTTGTACAGAATTCATATGACCTTCTTATTTAGTTTCTTTGAAAATAGACTCATTCAGTATTATATAAATATAAACTATATCCCACAATTATTTTTGTGCAATTTCTAATGATTTTTCAAAGATAGAACAGGGATAACATAATCATTCTGAACTAGTCTCACAAAATCCAAATATCTCAAAGAATAAGAATAATTTATTTGTTATATTTCTTTTATGCGAAAATAGACTCAATAAGCTTCAATTATATGTCTTATTCACTTTATAATTCCATTTATTCTATTTTTGGTGATTTTTCAAAATCATGTCACTGCTGTAATTCAAAAACTGTTTGATTGCAAAATATTGTTAACTAGTTTATAACATCTTTACTCCATCTCATTTAAACTCTATACATGCCATATAAATCTTTAAGCATAAAACAAAAGCTACCGGAATTGATCTGGATAGTGAGCTTTGCTGTGATGATCCAATATACCACTTCTCTTTAATTCAATCTACATAAAAATATCAAACACACACAAGTAAGCTTGATGAAGCTTAATAAGTCCATAGGTTTAAAAGTAGCTTACCACACATAATATTTCCACACAATAACAAAGTATTTACTAAAGTTCCCTGTCATTCACAACCATTGTTAAAGTACTTCACATAGTTGAGCTCAACATTAACGATCATTCAATCTCTTTCATTTGATTCACACCTTTTGTATTACTTATTATCAAATTAGGAAACGCTCTTACTTAATTTGAGTACGTCGTTACTCGATTATACGCTTTCACAACTCAAGATGGTTAATACCATACCTACATTTCGCAACTCAAGATGGATGATACCATACCTACATTTCATATCTCAGTATGGATGATACCATACCTACTTTTCATATTTGCCATGGATTAACCATGGTCTTATCCATCAATTCATCACATGTCACGACCTAACGTACTCAATTCTCGCTTTTCCTAATTTGAATTACCGCTTTATTCTTTCATTTTATCATATTTTCACAATCCCACAACAAATTCACATTTAAAAGCACATTATATCATTCAATCTTTCACAAATAAACATATAAATTCAACCATATGAACTTACCCTACTGATTTGTAGAAGATTTTGAAATTTAGGGACTACTCTGCAACTTTTTCTTTTCCTCTTTCTTCTTTGGTTTCTTGATCTATTATGTAAAATATTTTCACTCATTAGCATATATTTCATTTCTATTTCACTTCATAAATTATGCTCTTCAAATTTCGAAATTGTACTTTTACCCCAAAATTTATAGTTTTTACAATTTAGTCCCTACTCAACTCGACCCATCAATTGAAATAATTTTTCTCAATAAACACTTTATTCTATCATTAAAAACTATTTCACAACCTTTGATATTCTGAATTTCATCACCAACCTCTAATTCACAACTTTTTCACAATTAGGTCCTAAATATCATTTCCTATCAAAATCACTTAATAAAACCACCTTAATATGAAATTAGAATTTAAATTTCATAATAATTCATCATAAACTTCCATTTCTCATCAAGGGTAACTTTTAATTTTGCCCACCAAATCAAAAACTAATGAATTCTATAAGTGGATCTAGTTGTAAAAGTCATAAAAATATAAAATTATCAAGAAAAAGCAAGAATCAAACTCACATAATGTAAAGATATGAATAACCAGCTTTCTCCAGAACTCCTATGGTGTTTTGGCTGAGATAATGTGAAGATATCTCTAGGTTTTTCTATTTTATCTTTATTATACATGTTAAAATTATTAAATTTCCAATTTTGCCCTTATTTCCCTTATCTTTGTGATGATTTTCTTCCCCTTGCCGTCCAGCCTTTTCACTTTTAGGTTAATTGCCCTATAAATCCTCTTTCTTTTAACACTTGAGCTATTTAATTCTTCTAGCAATTTTTCACTTGTTACAATTTAGTCCTTTTTATTTAATTGACTACCCAAACATTTAAATTTCTCAACCAAACTTTAATACTAACTTAATAACACTCCATAAATATTTCTAAAATATTTATGGCTCGATTCAAATTCGAGGTCTCGATACCTCATTTTTACCTATTTGACCTAATAAATTCTTTTAACTCATCAAATTCACCAATCCACAAATTCTTCTCAATTCTCACTTGACTCATAAATATTAAATTACTATCTTATTCAATCTTACCTGTCGGATTTAGTGATCTCATATCACCATTTCCGACACCACTGAAAATTAGGCCGTTACAAAATTCACCATCACAACCCAACTCAAATGGCCTAAATACATGTTCATCATTCATACCAAAATGAATCAAGCCTATACATGTCATATACCATATATGCACACTTCAAAAGTACTAAAATAGATGCCTGATATTGCGATGAAGTCTCTGACAAACCTTGGTTCTGAGGTAGCTTCGATATACTATAACACATAGAAGAAAATAAACAAAGTAAGCTATAAAGCTTAGTAAGCCCGTATAATTCAGAATTAAACTTACCATTTATACATAATCAAGATAATAAATAAGGTATACTCAATTCAATTACCAAATGCCTAAACATAAGCATTCATCAACAAGTTAGTCACATAAGTGCAATAATCATCCATTATCTCAATTTAATACTCAATACATTATATCATATCAAATTCATATATCACGATATCATTTGTAACATTTCATTCTCAATCATATAAACAATAATTCATTCGATAACAGTAACTCATCTATATAAACAATACTTCATCCATATAAACAGTAATTCATCCATATAAACACATAACTTTTTCACATAACCAATAACATAATTTATACCCGTTGAACCTATTAGAATATCGAGGGATACTCGGGTGATAGACATTATGTATATAAATCATTAAACCGTCAATTCATTATCATTTTCATTTTTCGAGCTATGATCAATAAGCTCCTCCCAAGCTGATGGACAGTAAGCTCTATTGAGCTAAAACAATAAGCTTTGACGAGCTGAAAATAGTAAGCTCTGGCGAGCTGAAAATAGTAAGCTCTTACAAGCTGATATATCGGTAAGCTCATACGAGTTGTGGTGAGTCCGCAACATATGCAGGATCTCGACCAAAACGGTAACCCTAGTACATGTCACTCGTATCCTACGACTTTCTACAGTCCAAACGGGACTTGGTATTCAATAATTCTCATCAATTAGGCATTGGAACTCAGTAATACCATTTACTCAATTCTACTTTCATTTCAAATAATTTACAAGTATTTAAAAATTTGATTCTAATTATACTAACTTATCTTGAGTTGCTCGGATGGAAATTATCGACTATTCGTCCACTTTTCCTTTTCCCCGATCTAATCCTGATCTTTGCTTATCTTGATCTATATTTTATCAAATTTACCACATTCAGCATTCGGTGTATTCAATTTAGCCTACAATTTACAATTTGGAAAATTTACACATTTGCCCCTAATGTTTCACATTTTCACAATTAATCCTTTTTTACATTTTTGTCAAAAATCACTTTATAAAAGCTATTAATCTAATATTAAACCTTCCAAATCTATCATAAACCATCAAATTACTCAAGCATTCAACAATGGCGACATGATAAATCTTTAACATTTTTGAAATCTAGGGTACGGGCTAGCTAGAATACGAAACAACAATATCAAAAACGTAAAAATCATTAAAAAAAACCAAGCAAAAATGGACTTACAAGCACACAAGGACTTGGCTGAACCTTCAAAGCCCTAATAATGGTGGTTCCTTAGTTAAATTTCGGTTGAAGATGAAGATAATGGATGGAAATTTTGTTTTATTTTACTTATTTTATCTTTAATTCATAAATTACCTATATAACCTTAATGATAACCTTTAAAAATCACTTAATATATACCCAAAATTGTCCACTCATAATTAAAATGATCTAATTACGACTTAAGGACCTTAACTTCAAGGTTCTATAGCTATTAGACACCTTTAGCTAATCGAACACAACTTTTACATTTTACGCTATTTAGTCCTTTTTATCAAATTAACTATTCAAACGATAAAATTTCTTCACGAAAATTTCACACATACATACTATCAAGCTGTAAACACTTAGAATAATATTAAAATAATTTTTTAACCTCAGATTTGTGGTCTCAAAACCACTATTCTGATTTGACTAAAAACGGGCTGTTACAACTCTCCCCCATTAGGGATTTTCGTCCCCGAAAATCTTACCGATAAATAGGTTAGGACACTATTTTTGTATAGCTTCTTCGGGTTCCCATGTAGCTTATTTGATCTTGTGTTTATGCAAAATAACCTTCACTAGGGCTATGCGTTTATTTATCAATTCTTTGATTTCACGAGCTAAAATCCTAATTGGTTCTTCGCTATACGTCAAATCAGTCTGTATTTCAACATCTATCGGAGAAATCACATGTGGCGGATCAAATCTGTATCAACGTAGCATAGAAACGTGAAAGACACTATGAATCTTTTCAAGTTCTGATGGTAAAGCTAATTGATACGCTACAGGCCATATTCTTTCGACGATCTTATACGGTCCGATAAATTACAGACTCAGCTTTCCTTTACGGTCAAATCGAAGAATCTTTTTCCACGGTGACGCCTTTAGAAACACTTGATCCCCGACTTGAAACTCAATTTGTTTACGTATCAAATCCGTGTATAATTTCTGTCTGTCTAAAGCTATTTTTAAATTGTCGCTAATCGTTTTCACTTTTCTTCAGTTTCTCTGATCAATTCAACCTCGTGAATCTTTTTCTCACTTAGTTCAGTCCAGTATAGCATAGTTTGACATTTGCGACCATATAAAGCTTCGTACAGTGCCATATTTATACTCGTTTAAAAATTGTTGTTATACGCGAACTCAATCAATGGTAAGTATTTTCCCAACTGCTCTTAAACTCTTAAATACAACATGTCAACATGTCTTTGAAAATTTAAATAACTCTCTCGGTCTGAACATCAGTCTGAGGATGAAAAGCAGTACTGAAATTCAACTGTGTTCCCAGAGCTTCTTGCAGTTTCTTCCAGAATAACGACGTAAATATTGGATCTCCATCAGAAATAATAGATAGTGGTAACCCGTGCAATCGAACAATCTCAGAAATGTACAATTTAGCTAGTCTATCAAGTGTGTAATCTGTACATAAAGGTATGAAATGAGCATATTTCGTTAGTCGATCAATGACAACCTAGATAGTATCTTTCTATTTCGAGTTAGAGGCAATCTCGACACAAACTCCTTTGTAACTCTATCCCATTTCCACTCGGGAATCATCACAGGCTGTAGTAAACCCGATGGTACTTGATGTTCAGCTTTGAATTGTTGACAAATAAAACATTTTGATACTTCCGGATGAGCAGATAAGCAGCTATTGTGCTCTTCGTGCAAAATCTTTTAAATGAGTTCTGAATTTCTCGGTATGCAAATTCTATTCCGCAACCTTAAACAATCATCGATTCCAATCTAAAACTCTAAATTAAGGATAGTCTCACATTAAACTCGTTTAACTTGCAATTCACGATCATCTTTTTGAGCTTCACAGATTTGTTGAAGAAATACTGGTTTAGCTTTTAATTCAATTAAAAAAGACCCATCATCACAAATCATCAACTGGGTATTCATTGCTCGTAACGGAAACAGAGATTTTCGGCTTAGGGAATTAGCAACAACATTAGCTTTTCCCGTGTGATAATCAAATATCAAATTCATAATCTTTCAATAACTCGAGCCATCTTCGTTGTCGCAGATTCAAATCTTTTTGTGACATCAGATATTTTAAGCATTTGTGATCCATATAAATGTGGCATTTTTCACCGTATAAATAGTGTTGCTAAATTTTCAATGCGAACACAATTGCAACCAACTTTAAGTCGTGCGTCGGATAGTTCTTTTCATGCGGTTTCAATTGTCGGGAAACATAAGCTATAAATTTTCTTTCTTGCATCAAAACACATCCCAGATCGTTTAATGGCGCGTCACTATAAATCACAAACTCTTTTCCCGATTCAGGTTGAACCAGAACTAGTGCTTCAATTAACAGTACTTTCAATTGTTCCAAACTCTGCTGACATTTTTTGACCATTTTAATTTCACATCTTTTCAAAACAGTGGTGTCATCAGTGTCGCAATCATCGAAAATCCTTTTTCATATATTCGGTAATAGCCTGTTAAGCCCAGAAAACTAAGGAATTTAGACACATTTCTCGGAGGTTTCCAGTCAACAATAGCAGAAATCTTACATGGGTCAACTCTAATACCTTCAGTTAAAACAATATGCCCCAGAAATCCAATCTCTTAGAGCCAAAATTCACATTTGCTGAACTTTGCAAATAATTGATTACCACATAGAGTTTGTAACACAATTCTCAAGTGTTCGGTATGTTCAGATTCATCTCTTGAATAAATCAAAATGTTGTCAATGAATACAACAACAAATCTGTCTAAATACGGTCTGAATATCCGGTTCATCAAGTCCATAAAAACTGTAGGTGCACTTGTTAACTCGAAAGGCATAATAAGGAATTCATAATGTCTGTACCTCATTCTAAACATGGTTTTCTGTACGTCTGACTCTTTAACTCGCAACTGATAATAACCCAATCTCAAATCAATCTTCGAAAATAATGTAGCCCCTTTCAATTGATCAAATAAATTATCAATCAGTGGTAAAGGGTATTTTTTCTTTATACTCACTTTATTCAGCTTGTCTATAATCGATAAACATTCTCATCGTGCCATTTTTATTCTTTACCAACAATACCGGTGCACCCCAGGGTGAATAACTCGGTCGTGCAAAACCTCTGTTTGTAAATTCTTGCAACTAAGCTTTCAACTCTTTTAATTCTATTGGAGCTATTCTATACGGAGCTATTGATATCGGTGTTGTTCCCGATACTAATTCAATACCAAATTCAACCTCTCTACTCGGTGGCAAACCTAGTAATTCTTCTGGAAATACATCCAAAAACTTACAAACAACTACAGATTCAATCTTTGATTCAGACACCTTTGAATCCAGTATGTATGCAAGATATGCATCATAGCCCTTTTTTATATATTTTTGAGCTAACATAGACAATATCATAGTAGATAATTCACTTGAATCATCAGACTCAATCAGAAGAATTTCATCGTTCTGACATTTCAATTTGATAATCTTTCGTCTACAATTCACAATTGCATCATGCATAGTTAGCCAGTTCATACCCACAATCACATCAAACTTATCGAATGGTAGAACCATCAAGTCAGCCGAAAAATAGTAACCCTGAGTCATCAAAGGACAATTCTTACAAATTTTATCAACTAAAATAGACTTGCCTAAAGGGTTTGATACTTTAATTACAAACTCTGTAAACTCGACATGTAAACTCTTTTTTAAACACTAAATTCATACAGATATATGAACGGTTGATCTAGGATCTATCAATGCAATTATATTAGTATCGAATAGATAAAAAGTACAAGTAATAACGCCTGGCGATGATGCCTCCTCCCGTGCACGGATAGCATAAGCTCGAGCAGGTGCTCGCGCCTTAGATCTCACAGCAGAATCTCTTTCAGCAGAGACTTTTCTCAACAGTCCCGGAGATAATGATCAAGAGATCCACATCTAAACAAGCTCTGCTCATTATTCTACATTCTCTGTAATGTCACTTATTGCAGTGCTTACATCCAGGTCCAACATTTCTAACACTACCCACAGTGGTAACAGATGTCATCTGAGGTTTAGAGTTGAAATGTCTCGCATCTCTATCTTTGATCGAAATCCCCACAGAAGCAGTAGTATGAGGATGATATTCTCTAGATTTCTTTGATATTGACTGATGTGATTTGCCCGCAAATCTCTTTCTAAAGTCTCTAGCCTCAAAATCGGCTTCTTTTCTCTTTGCTAAGCTCTTCAGCTTTGCAAGCTCTGTCAACTAGAACGACAAACTCTTTCAGCTCAAGAATAATAGTCTGATTTCTTCATTTAATCCATATTTGAATCTTTTATACATTATAGCTTCGGAAGAAACACATTCACGAGCATATTTACTGAGTCGTACAAACTCTCTTTCGTATTTTGTTACCGACATACAACCCTGCTTCAATTCAAGAAATTCTTTTTGTTTCTGATCAATGAATTGTTGGCTGATGTATTTCTTTCTGAATTCAACTTGAAAGAATTCCTAGTAACTCTTTCTCGCGGAACTATAGATATCAAGGTATTTCGCCACTGATATGTGGTGTCTCTCAACAGTGATACAACATAATTTAAACATTCTTTAGGTGTGTGAGAAAGTTCATCAAATACCCGAATCGTGTTCTCAAGCCAAAACTCGGCTCTTTCAATGTCATGTCTAACAGTGGATTTGAATTCCTCAGCCCCGTATTTTTGTATCTTATCAACAGGTGGTTTATTCAATCGCAAAGGATCTATACCTTGAGGAACTACATGGATCAGTTGGGGAATAGGTGGGGGTAGAGGTTGTTGAGTAGCTGAATTAGCTCAGAAATACTCAGTGAACCATTTATTCATTATTTAGAAAAAGGCTTCTTCGGCCTCTCTCCCCTCACTGCCCGTTACGGGTCTAGAATTAGACGGAACTGTCTCTTGTGCGGGAGCAGGCGCATTACTTTCAACCTTATTAGCTATAGCTCGATTGGGATCCATGTGCTATATGAAAACACATTTTAAAATGTCAGGAGTCATCACACTATCACAATTTATATATGGCATGTATAGCTGGACTCTCACACACGCTACGTTAGTCCTAGAATTGACTAAATTGTAGCTCTGATACTAATAAATATAACACCCCTCACCAGTATTCACCGTTAGAATACGGTTATGGAGCTTACTGGACTTTCAACACCTTTAAACATACATTTGATAAACAGTTTATCAATTCGAATACAATTCAATTACAATCAATCATAGTGTCCCTTAAACGAGCCTATGAGGCCTTAATCATTAGGAGTAATTCAGGACTAAACCGGAACCTCAAGTAACTTTTACAAAACATTAAAATTTTTTCTCAAAATAGGGGACACACGTCCGTGTGACCAGGCCGTGTGTCTCACACGGCCACTAGACATGCTCGTGTCACAAGCTATGTGAGCATTCGAAATGGGGCACATGGTCGTGTCCTAGCCCGTGTCCTTCCCCGTGTCTAAAAAAGTAAGGTTACTAACTTGGGTCACACGGCCAACCATATGCCCGTGTGACTAGCCTATGTGCCCTTCGAAGTGGCCACACACGCCCGTGTGCCAGGCCATGTACTAAGCCATGTCAAACCTATAGGGTATGTTGACTTGTGCAACATGGCCAAGTCACACGCCTGTGTGCTAGGCCGTATGCCAATTAGGGGTATACTAACTTGTGCCACACAGCTAGTCACACGCCAGTGTGTGAGACCATGTAGAGTATACTGACTTCATTATAATTTTAACACTAGGGGACACACAGCCGTATAATTTGACCGTGTGTCACACACGATTGATGTAACAGCCCGATTTAGTGCCTAGTCAAAATAGTGGTGCGAGACCACAAAATTGAGATGAAATTATGAGTTTTAAGGTTTATGTCATGTTTGCATGCTAGTATGATGGTTTCATGAAGCAATTTTGCTAAATTGTAGTTGAATGGTCCAATGATGCAACCCAACCCAAGCCTAATGGTCCATCAGCTACACACACACATTTTGCCGGTCTGCAAGTAGGGACTACTAAGTCAACCCTCCATCCAGCTACACACTATAAGAAGCGTCGCCTATATCGTTGTGTCATTAGACACTATATTCAAATAATGTGATAGTAGTCACCATATTTAGATTAGTTGAGACCAAAGTCAACACCTTCCGTTGGTGAGACAAAGTCAACACCTATATTTAGTTGGTGAGACCAAAGTCAACACCTTCGTTGGTGAGGCAAGAAGTCAACACCTACTCTTCCCTTTCACATAAATCCCAAATGCCCCAAAATATATATTATGCATAACTTACTTAATTTCATGTTTATATACATATATTAGCATGTTATAAAATAACATATTTCACAATCTATCTGAAGTAGGAAGCGTGCACAGGTACTTTTGCCACATTTGTGCCATAGCCACATTCACATTCTTATACATATTCATATATTAAATAATAGCCATATGAAATGTTGAAGGTTAGTAAGGTACACACGATTTGCTTAATGGGTTCCTTGAGATCTCGAAAATCCGATCTAACTTTAGATCTATTAATTCTATATTGACCCACCAAATAAAACACATTAATAAACCCTTTTGGCTTAAAACAAAACCAAATCCTAGTAAGATTTGTAGAGACTCACCTTTCTTGGATTTGGTGTTTATACAAATCCGAAAACTTCGTTTTCCTTTACTTGATATTAAACCAACCTTGAATCTCAATATGGGTTAGTTTTCGACTTTTTAATAATTAGAAAGAAGATCTAGATACTCACATAAGCCTTGGCGAATACTTCGAGGCTTACCTTATGGACTTCAAATCCGAAAGTTTCCTTTGTCTTGAATATCAGCAAAAAAATCCTAATATTTATAAGTTAGATCGATCTAACTTTAATATGTAATAATTGGCCTTTGGTAGAATGTGTCTCACTTACCTTGGATCCTTGACCCTTTTATTTGATGATGGTAGAAACCTAAGAGATCATGGTAGGTTAGACCATGAACAAAGTTAAGGATTAGTACACAGAATTTTTGGTAAAAGAAAGAATAGAAGTTGATTGATTGACCCACGGATCTTACCCTTTTTGATGTTGTAATTATTTGCTCCTTTACTTAGAATCGTGGATTCAGCTTTGATAGTAAAGCAGAGGAGAAAAGAGAAGAAAAGAGGATGGTTTTGTTCAAAGAAAATTCGACGGAAGGGAAGAGAGCTATGAAAATTTGGCACACTTATGAAAGATGAGAGAATGGCCTTAATTCTCCTCTTTTAGCGAAATTGCTATGCCAAGAGTCCTTGACTTGGCCACTACTCCCCAAGTGATAATATTATCATTTAATTATCACTTTAATTAAATTAAGTATTTTTTCCATCCTTTATCTCCTTATTTATTTTATTAAAGAAATTCCTTTACTTAACACTTAATTAAACAAGTTTTAACAAGTAAAACTCCTCTACAATTCAAGAAGCTTGTCTAGTCCACCTCTTAGCCTTGGAAGCAAAATAAAGCCTTCATTATTTGCTTCTGGATGACTCAAACTCAGGCCCAAAACCTCTTGTATTTGGGCCATTTCCTAAAACCTTAGGTGTCATCTTAGAGCTACATTTCCAAGTTTGTTATTGAGCCAAATTTCATGTCTTGTATATTTTTAGGGTCCTTAGCCCTAAGTTCCCTTTGAGCTCTGAAATTCGACATTAGGGGTCATTTTTAAGTTTCCTAAAATTTTTCTTGTGACTCTCTGTATTTTCTAGGTTTCCAAAATGTTTAGGGTTTCCAAATTATTCGGGTTTCCAAAATGTTCGAGTTTCCAAAATGTTCAAGTTTCCAAAATGTTCGGGTTTCCAAAATGCTCAAGTTTCCAAAATGTTCAAGTTTCCATTTCATGCATTTCGAGGTTTCCAAAAATATAAAATTTATTCTTAGTGTCTAAACTTGTCATTTCATACAATTAAGCTGAAAATGCATAGGCACTTTTCGGGATGTTCGGATTCTACCCCCTTAAACAAAATTTAGTCCCTAAAATTTCCTAACTAAAATAGTTGAGGTTATTCTTTGTCGCATGGTCTCTTGATTCCCACGAAGCTTCTTCGATCCATGATTGCGCCATAGCACTTTGACTAGAACCTTTATCTTCCTTGTAACACTTTCACATCACGTTCCAAGATCAGATCGGCTCTTCCTCGTAGGATAAGTCCGGCCTTAGTTTCACTCTCTCCCGAGATACCACATGAGATGGATCGATCGATAGTGACATAACATGGATACATGAAATCGTCGTGCATCTGCTTCAATTACGGTGGCAACTCTAATTGGTATGCCTTGGCCCAACTTCGCTTGATGCTTGATAGGGCCCTATAAACCTTGAACTTAACTTCCCTTTTAGTAGAACCTCATTACCTTTTCCAAGGTGAGACTTTTAGGAAAACTTGGTCTCCCACTTCAAACTCTATTTCTTTCCGTTTGAAGTGCTGTGCGACTTTTTTGCTCCAGGCTGGCTAACCTTGTTCGAATTAACTTTCGACCTTCTCTTGGTTTACCACTAATTACGGACCCAAAACTCAGCGTTCACCTAACTCGGTCCAACAAGTAGGTGTCCTACACTTTCGACCGTACAGCAACTTCATATGGTGCCATCCGAATCTTTGGCTTGATAGTATTTGTTGTAAACCAAATTCAGCTAAAGGCAAGTAATCTTCCCAACTTCCTCGAAAATCCATTACACAACCTCTCAACATATCCTCCAACACTTGTATAACCGTTCAATGCCCGTCGATTGTGGATGAAAGCCGTAGTGAAGTCTAGCGTGCCTAAAGCTTGATGAAGTGCCTTCAAAATCGAGATGTAAACCTTGGGTCTCTATCGGAGATGATCGACATTGGTACTCCATGTAATCTCACAATTTTTGCCACATACAACTTAGCCAACCGAAGAGAACAATCCATTGATTTGGGATAAAGTGTGCGGACTTGGTCGAGACGGTCCACTATCACCCATCTGAGTCCTTCTTAGTAGGCGTAGGGAAGCCCTAACGAAGTCCATGGTAATTCTCTCCCACTTCCATTGGGGAATCTCGATTGGTTGAAGCAATCTGATGGGACTTGGTGTTGACCTTAACTAACGACCACGTCAAACATTTCCCCTAAATTCGGTCACCCTCGCATTTGAATCGGACCACCAAAAGCTGTTCCCAGATCTCTATACAACTTGATGCCTCCGGGATGCATAGCATAAGGGGCTACCATGCGCTTTTCGAAGAATCCTTTGTCTCGGCTCCTTATCTTTCGGCATACAAACCTTTCCCTTGTAGCACAATACTCCTTCATCATTGATGCCATAGTCCTTTAATCCCCTTGTTGCACTTGCGCAACTTAGTATAAGTCGTTATCAACCAAGCATCCTCTTTCACTTCCTTTAGCCATGTGGGCACGACTTTCTTTAGCAGGACTTCAGTCATCATCTGAGACTTAAGTGAAGCGAACAAAGCCGTAGATCGATACAACCTTCCAGCTTAGGGCATCGGCTACTACATTCGCCTTGCGGGATGATACTCTATTGAGCGATTCGTAGTCCTTTAGCAATTCCACCACCTTCGTTGCCTCAAGTTCAACTCATACGAGTTAATAAATACTTAAGGCTCTTATAGTGCGTGTAGATAATCGACCTTTCTCCATAAAGGTAGTGCTTCCAAACCTTAGGCGAACCCTTCTGCTAGCTCTAAGTCATGAGTGGGGTAGTTAACCTCATGCGGCCTTATTTGCCGTGTGCCGTAAAACCACCACTTTGCCCTCTTGCATTGCACACAACCTAACCCCGTGTCACGAAGCGTCACGATTACACCACAAATTCTTTTCACCTCTCCATTGAATTAACCTTGGGGCTTTCGTCAACACTCTTTTAAGCTTTTCAAAGCTCTCCTGCTGCTTATTCGTCCATTGAAGGGTACTTCCATTAAGTCCACTCGAAAGTTCACTCCACGAATCTCTAGGGGTACATTAGAAAGATCTTGTCTACCACTATAGTTTGGCCTAATGGGCTTCTAGTCATCGCCTGTCGAAGCTTCGAGTCTAGGCCTAGTGTTTCCCTACACTACTTGTAACATAGGAATGGGTGAAGCCCATCAATTAAAGCAAAGTAGGGTTTGTCAAAAATAAAACGTCTGGTTTATAACATCCGTAATGTCTATCTTCCCTTGATTGAAATGCATAAACCAAACCGGTTGTCTTGCATTGGCGTTAGCATTAGTACCTCGACCACATGTTCCACGGCCTCTGCGGAACCACTACCTCGGTTACTCGAACCACGACCTCGTTGAAATTCTTTGCCTTCTATCGGTCGCTAGCATTACGAACTACTGGTCGGCTCTCATCGATTGTTTGGGACAATCCTTAAGCATATGGTCCTTGGACCCACACTTGAAACATGCTCTTATCTTTCTCAACACTCACCTAAATGCCTCTTTCCACAATGCTCACAGGGGCTGAATCGCGGCCGTACCCATTTGTTGATTTCGTGGCCCGTCAACCTAGGCCTTTTGTAACCCTTTCCGGATGGCCCAAATCCTCTTTTGGCCTTATTCTTATCCATAGTGCCTTAGTAGCATCCTTAATCCTCGGCCACCTTGGCCTTTTCCACAATGAGAATTCTCACTCGATGCGGTGCTATCAGCGATCGGTCGTCTCTCATTCCGTCCTCAAAGCGGACCGGCGTTCATGCTCGATGGCCACTACCCTCGAGCATAGCGGCTCGATCTCAAAATTTAGCCTCATATTACATGACGGACTTACTACCTTGTACCAACCTGAAAAGCCTTCCTTTGCTCATACATACTGGTTCCCACATACTTCTTTTGAAAGGCCTCTTTAACATACTCCCGGTCAAATTTTCAGCGTGGTACCATCACGAGCAGTTAACCACCAGCGATCGTCTTCATGGCGTAACAATGCCACCATCCTTCAACTTTTCCTCTGAGGTGGATCAAGTTCATCCATGTCGCTCAGTTGCTTCCTTGATTATTGGTTGTCTTGGGTGCCACATTAGATACTCCTCGAAACATTTACGCTCCATTAGCTCGGGCCGTTCGGTCTGAACTTCGGTTTCACAATTTCCACTACCACCACCAATTCCAAAACTCGCGACCTGACTGCGACCACGACATCTTCCAAATCTGGCACCTGCTGCTCAACATTAACGGTTGGGGGTGGTGGCGGCGGTATTTCATTGTCGAACCCTTGACCCGACCTAACGAGTTTGACACGGTCATCCTTCCTCTACCTCGACCACGACGACCATCGTCTCTGGAGCTCATTTTCTGGCGTCGAGATCGATTAAGAAATTTTATGAATTAGTCATTGTTCCTTATTTACATGAAGGAGTTTTATGAAAAGGATTTAAGAGTGGTTCTTTCGTATGCATACAAACCACAGTCTTTTCCATTCATTCATTCATCCTCAAACAAGTATGAACTTTCGTTCATTCGGAGAAAGCGAAAGGACTAAATTGCAAAAGTTACAAAATATGAATTTCTAGAAGCTTTTGTACAATATGAATTTCTACAAGCTTTTGTAAAATAGATTTAGAATAATAATTATGAACCCTAAATAGCAATTTGCCCAAAATTTAATTTTTGGACAAAATTGGTCAATGAGATTGTTTTATGGAAATTTTTAAAAAGATGGGCATTTTAGTCATTTGCCTAAGAAATAATTAAAATGGGAAAAAGATGACAAAAATCCATTCATCTTCTTCCCCAACCTGTCAAAAATTCCAATAGCCATTGTTAGGGCTCTTTCAATTTTCCAAGCTTGCTAGTAAGTGCTCCTAAGCCCGATTTTTGATATTCTTCGTATTTTTGAAGTCCTGATAGCGTGAGTAAGCTATTTTTAGCTATTTGATGAGCTATAATGGATGTTCAAAAATGTGGACATGTATGACATGCATGTATTTTGATGCTTTATGGGAGATTATGAAAGCTTGATGTAGTAGAAACATCTTTTGTTAAGTGATTTTCCATGAAAATGCATGTAGGGACTTAATTGTAAAAATCTTAAGTTTGGTCATACATGTGTGATTTTGTGAGAATTGATGATTTCTATAGTTGAGACTATTAATCAGCTAAGCATGTAGTTTAAGAAAGTTGTATAAAAATCATTTTACGAGCCTAAGGGCAAAAGTGCAAATATGAGAAAGTATAGGGGCAAAATAGTAATTTTTTCAAAGAATGAGTTATGAGTCAATTTAGTAAATATGCTTATTAAATGGTCTATTTATGATTATAGATCAAGAAAAATGAAGCCTGGATCAAAACCGAGGCAAGAACAAAGTCGAGGACTAAATTGCATATCTACATACATTTTGTATATTGAGGTAAGTTTGTATGATTTCTAAGCTTTATGAATTCTTTCATTGAATTGCTTAGTATAATGTACATTGTTATCATGGAATGCTTAATGTTTGTTAAATAAAGAAATCAATGTGATTAAGTATGAACAAGTTATCATGTAAGTCCAAGGACCCAAGCTTGGCATTGAACAAGTTATCATGTAAGTCCAAGGACCCAAGCTTGGCATTGAATAAGTTATCATATAAGTCCAAGGTAAGCTTGGCATTGATTCAAGAAGAGATATATCATATAAGACCGTATCTAGGATATGGCTTTGGCATCAAGTTATGTGGGATGAGATTCAGTATCCTCGGTTATTCATAGAAATTCATCGAGCAAATGCGTAAAGTTAAAATGAGATAACAAGAAAGCTAAGTAAGCAAAGATATTACCAAGTTGAAATTGATTATTATTTATGTTATGAATGATGAATTAGAGATCATGATTATTAAATTAAAGTATGTTGATCAATGTGATCAAGTGATACAGACACTATGTTTACCTTACAAGTATGAGGATAGTAAGTATCATGAGACATGTGAGAATCGGATGAGTAAGTAAGCTCTAAAGTTGAAATTATGATACCATTGTTATGTCAAATAGTTTATATTAAGCAAGTTTATTAATCATGTTTTACATGCAAACTTACTAAGCTAAATGCTTACGTCTTTAATCCTTTTTTTCTATGTAGTCCATTAAGCTAACTTGTGGATCGTTGGAGTCGAGCTCAGTAGCACACTATCAATCATTATTTTGGTATAGCCAAGTTATTTTACTAAGTATGGCATGTATAGGAAGCATTCTTTTTGAGAACATGTTTTAAGAAGGGCTATTTTATAGGTTATCAAACCATTATTCTTTTGTATATGGCTAAGTGGTTAGCCAAAATTGGTTATATGTATGTTGCTGTATTCAATGAAGCATGTTGTATAGTTTTTGAAATGTATTGGTTTGATTTTGATTTCAGGGTGGCAAATGGCTTGGTATATAGCCTCTAAGTGCTCACACGGCTAGACACACGGGTGTGTGTCTAGGCCGTGTGAACCCTGCACCTTATTATTATTAATCAGGATAGGCCATGGTACAGCCCCACAGCTGTGTGTATGAGCCATGTAGAATACAAAGTTTGAACATGGGCATGTGCCCACACCGTATGGATCAAGTCAGTATATTAAGGTTTATCACATGGTTTAAGCCCACGGGCGTGTTCAGGCTGTGTGAAAATAGTTAGTAGCTCCCCACGGTTGAAAACATGGGCGTATCAAGGGGTACATGGGCATGTCCCAGGCCACATGGGCGTCTGACCCCTACTTTAAAGAAAGGTTTCGATTAAGTTCTGAAAGTTTTTAGATATGTGCTTAAGGCCTCGTAAGCCTATAAAATGTATGATTAGACTAATATAGAGAAGTTTTTAAGTCGGAACGAAATTTTACAGCCCATAAGTGTATGTTTTAATGAGTTCAAGCATGGTAATGCCTCGTATCCAGTCCTAGCCTCGGGCTTGGATATGAGGTGTTACATTTAGTTGTATCAAAGCCACGGTTTAGTCGGTTCTAGAACTAACGTAGTACGAGCATGAGTCTAGCTATACATGCCATACATAAGAATGTTTTAATAATGATAGTGTGATGACTCCTGACTATTTAAATTATGTTTATACATATAGTGAATGGATCCCAAAGAAGTTGTGGCGGATGATGTAGAAAGGAATGCGCCAGCTCCCGCAGAAGGGACAGTGCCAAACGTGAATGAGAATAGACCCACTACGGTGAGTCAAGAAGGAGGAGAAGAGGCTAGAGAAGCTTTCCTCCATATGATGAATGTCTGGTATACGGAGTTCGTTGGTGCGAACCCGAATGCACAACCCCCTCCACCCCAACCTGTTCCACAACCTGCTCCAATAGCCCCTCAAGTAGTAGAGGTGGTAAGAGGAGATAAACCTCCAATTGATAGGATCAGGAAACATGGGGCAGAAGAATTCTAGGCTAGAAAAGATAATGATCTAGAAAGAGCTGAATCCTGGTTAGAAAATACCATCAATGTATTTAATGAGCTGTCATGCACCCCTGAAGAATGCATGAAGTACGTAATCTCTCTATTAAGAGACTCTGCTTACCAATGGTGGAACACCCTTGTGTCGGTAGTACCGAGGGAAAGGGTTACATGAGAATTCTTCCAAGAAGAGTTCAAGAAAAAGTATATCAGCCAAAGATTTGTAGACCAGAAGAGGAAGGAATTTCTAGAGCTAAAGCAAGGCAAGATGTTAGTAACTGATTATGAGCGAGAGTTTGTACGACTCAGCAAGTACGCTCGCGAATGTGTATCCATTGAGGCCATTATGAGTAAAAGATTTGAAGATGGATTAAATGAGGACATCAAGTTGTTTGTTGCTGTCCTAGAATTAAATGAATTTGTTGTGCTAGTAGAAAGTGCTTGTAAAATCGAAGAACTAGTAAAAGAGAAGAAGAAGTCTGAAATGGAGTATCGTGACTCTAGAAAGAGACAGTGGAATAAGTCATTCCAATCTTCATCCAAAAAGTCAAGAGATTTCCCTACCCAATCGGCTACTTCCACTCAGTTGCAAATGTTGCGAATATTAGATCTGATAGACCTGAATGCCCACAGTGTGGCAGACGTCACCTTGGAGAATGCCGAGCACATGAAATGCATGCTTTAGATGTGGTTCTAAGGACCACTATATAAAAGATTGTCCAGAGATGATGAAAGAAGAAAGAGCTCAAAACCTGAGATCCTAAAGTATGGTCCAAGGTAGACCAAGAGGAACCCGGGAAGTGGGGCAAGTGGAAGAGGTAACCCTAAAGAACAGGCTGCAAGACCCAAGGGTAGAACGCCTGCAAGGACTTATGCCATTCGCACTCGTGAAGAGGTATCTTCTCATTATGTTATTACGGGTACCTTTTCTCTTCATGATGTTAAAGTTATTGCTTTAATAGATTTCGGATCCACACACTCTTACATTTGCATGGAATTAGTATCCCGTTTGAGTATGCCTATAGATTCTATAGAATTTATGATTAAAGTATCTAATCCTTTAGGCAGGAGTGTGTTAGTTGACAAAGTTTGTAAAGATTGTCCATTAATGATTAGAGGTCATTGCTTTAAAGCAAATCTTATGTTGCTACCATTTGATGAGTTCGACCTCATTCTTGGCATGGACTGGTTGACTACCCATAATGTAATAGTTAATTGTGGGAAGAAATATATTGAAATGAGATGTGAGGATGGGGATACTCTTCATGTAGAATCAAATGAACAAGGTAGATCAACGGCAATGATTTCTCTTATGATGGCACAGAGATATATAAGAAAAGGATATGAAGCATATCTAGCCTATGTGATGAATGATAAAGGAACAGAACTGAAGATTGAGTCAGTATCGATAGTACGTGAGTACGTGGATGTTTTCCCAAGGAATTACTAGGACTACCACCAGTTAGAGAGGTTGAGTTCAATATTGAGCTAACTCCCGATATTGTACCGATATCCATTACTCTTTACAGAATGGCACCAACAGACAAAGGCTTTGCAAGATCAAGTTGTTCACCATGGGGTGCTCCGATTTTATTTGTGAAAAAGAAAGATGGCACCATGAGATTGTGCATAGATTACCATCAACTTAATAAAGGGATAGTAAAGAACAAGTACCCATTGCCTAGGATCGATGATTTGTTCGATCAATTGAAAGGAGCCACTATATTCTCCAAAATAGACTTGAGCTCAAGCTACTATCAGCTTAGAGTGAAGGATTCATATGTATCCAAGACCACTTTTCGAACGAGGTATGGGCATTATGAATTTCTAGTCATGCCCTTTGGGTTGACCAATGCTCCCCGAGATTAATGGATTTAATGAATCGCATATTTAGACCATACCTCAACAAGTTTGTAGTCGTTTTTATTGACAACATACTGATTTATTCCCGAGATGAGAATGATCATGCTGAACACCTACGGACAGTTCTACAGATTCTTCAAGAAAATTAGTTATATGCCAAATTCAGTAAAAGTGAATTTTGGCTCAAGGAAGTAGGATTTTTTGGACATATTGTCTCGAAAGATAGAGTCCGAGTAGATCCAAATAAGATCTCGGCCATAATTGATTGGAAGCCACCGAAGAACATCTTTGAAATTAGAAGTTTTCTAGGCCTAGCTGACTATTATAGACAATTTGTCAAGGGGTTTTCCATGATTGCAACCCCGATGAATAAAAGAATGTGAAGTTTGAATGGTCGATGCCAACAAAGTTTTGATTGAAGCTCAGCTTTAGTACAACCTGAGTCAGGGAAAGAATTTGTGATTTACAACGATGCATCCTTAAATGGATTAGGCTGTGTACTCATGCAAGAAGGCAAGGTGATTGCTTATGCCTCAAGACAGTTGAAACTTCATGAGAAGAATTATCCGACGCATGATTTAGAATTAGCTACCATAGTCTTCACTTTGAAGATTTGGAGACACCATTTATATGGTGAGAGATGTCAGATTTTTACTGATCATAAAAGTCTGAAGTACTTGATGACGCAGAAAGAGTTGAACTTAAGGCAACAAAGATGGTTAGAGATGATAAAAGACTATGAGTTGGTCATTGACTACCACCCAGGAAAGGAGAATATAGTCGACGATGCTTTAAGCAAAAGTCCTTTTTGCATTAAGGGCATTGAATTCTAGGATATCTTTATCCGACGATGGTTCTATTATAGCCGAGTTGAGAGCTAGACCAATGTTTTTTCACGAGATCCTGGAAGCTCAGAAAGAAGATAGTGAATTGTATGTCAAGAGAGCTCAGTGCGAGCCAAATGTTGAGTATGACTTTCGTATTAATTTTGATGGATACTTGATGTTTAGAGATAGAGTTTGTGTACCGAGAAAAGAAGAGTTGATTCAGAGAATTTCGTAAGAAGCACATAATGGATGTTTGTCTGTACATCTAGGAAGTACTAAGATGTATAATGAATTAAAACAACAGTATTGGTGGCCGAAAATGAAGAAAGATATTTCAGAATTTGTTTCCAAGTGCATGATTTGTCAGCAAGTAAAGGCTGAACACCAAGTACCTTCGAGTTTACTTTAGCCCATTTTGATTCCCGAGTGGAAATGGGACCATATCACCATGGATTTTGTAACGGGGTTACCGTTGTCACTAAACAAGAAGGGTACTATATGGGTTGTAGTCGATGGACTCACGAAGTCAACCCATTTCATACCCGTACGAGTGGATTACTTCCTCTACAAATTGGCAAACTTGTATGTTTCAGAAATAGTAAGGCTTCACGGAGTTCCCTTATCGATTATATCGGATAGAGATCCGAGATTCACATTCAGATTTTGGAAGAGGCTACAAGAAGCCTTAGGTACAAGATTGAATTTTAGCACAGCTTTTCATCCTCAAACTGATATTCAGTTAGAGAGGTTAATTCAAGTACTCGAGGATATGCTCAGATGTTGTATTTTAGAATTTCAAGGCAATTGGGAAAAGTTTCTCCCATTGATAGAATTTACCTACAATAATAGTTTTCAGTCGAGCTTAAAGATGGCGCCTTATAGGCTCTATATGGGCGTAAATGCAGAACACCTTTGTTCTGGACTAAACGCAAGGAAAACTAAATTCACGAGGTCGATCTGGTTAAAGAAGCTGAAGAAAAAGTGAAAGTGATATGATAATCTTTAAAAGCTGCCTCAGATAGACAGAAATCCTATTCGGATTTAAAGAGAAAAGAGATAGAGTACCAAGTCAGGGATAAAGTGTTCTTGAAAGTGTCACTATGGAGAAAAGTTCTCAGATTTGGTCGGAAAGGCAAATTGAGTCCACGTTTCATTGGACCTTACGAGATTACTAAGAGAGTTGGGCCGATAGCTTACCGTTTGGCTTTGCCATAAAAATTGGAGAAGATACATGATGTGTTTCACGTGTCAATGTTGAGACGCTACCGATCAGATCCTTCACATGTAATTATCCCGTTAGAGATAGAGATTTCTTCCGACATGACTTATGGTGAAGAACCAATCAAGATTTTAGCTCGAAAAGTCAAACAACTGAGAAATAAAAGTATTGCCCTAGTGAAATATTGTGGCAAAGACATGGAATAGAAGAAGCTACGTGGGAAACAGAAGAGAAATGAGAAACCAAGATCAAACCTTTTTGTTAGTAAGATTTTCATGACGAAAAATCCCAAGGGAGAATTATAATGACCGATTTAGGGCCTAGTCAGAATAGTGGTGTGAGACCAAGAAACTGAGATAAAATTATGAGTTTTAAGGTTTATGTCATGTTTTCATGCTAGTATGAAGGTTTCATGAAGCAATTTCGCTAAATTGTGTTTGAGTGGCCTAAAAGGACTAAATTGCAAGAGTTGTAAAATATGAATTTCTAGAAGATTTTTGTACGAAATAGCTTTATAATAATAATTATGAACCCCTAAATAGCAATTTGCCTAAAATTTAATTTTTGGACAAAATTGGTCATGAGATAGTTTTATGGAAATTTTTAAAAAGAGGGGCATTTTGGTCATTTGCCTAAAAAATGATTAAGATGGGAAAAAGATGACAAAAATCCATTCATCTTTTTCTTCAAGCTGCTGAAAATTCCAATAGCCATTGTTAGGGCTCTTTCAATTTTCCAAGCTTGCTAGTAAGTGCTCATAAGCTCGGTTTTTGATATTCTTCGTATTTTTGAAGTCCTGATAGCGTGAGTAATCTATTTTTTGCTATTTGATTAGCTATAATGGATGTTAAAAAATGTGGTCAAGTATGAAATGGATGTATTTTGATGTTTTATGGAAGATTATGAAAGCTTGATGTAGTAGAAACATCTTTCGTTAAGTGATTTTCCATGAAAATGCATGTAGGGACTTAATTGTGAAAAATCTTAAGTTTGGTCATACATGTGTGATTTTGTGAGAATTGATGATTGCTATAGTTGAGACTATTAATCAGCTAAGCATATAGTTTAAGAAAGTTGTATAAAAATCATTTTACGAGCCTAGGGGCAAAAGTGCAAATATGAGAAAGTATAGGGGCAAAATAGTAATTTTCCAAAGAATGAGTTATGAGTCAATTTAGTCAATATGCTTATTAAATGGTCTATTTATGATTATAGATCAAGAAAAATGAAGCCCGGATCGAAATCGAGGCAAGAACAAAGTCGAGGACTAAATTGCATATCTACATACATTTTGTATATTGAGGTAAGTTTGTATGATTTCTAAGCTTTATGATTTCTTTCATTGAATTGATTAGTATAATTTACATTGTTATCATGGAATGCTTAATGTTTGTTAAATAAAGAAATTAATGTGATTAAGTATGAACAAGTTATAATGTAAGTCCAAGGACCCAAGCTTGGCATTGAACAAGTTATCATGTAAGTCCAAGGACCCAAGCTTGACATTGAAAACGTTATCATGTAAGTCCAAGGACCCAAGCTTGGCATTGAACAAGTTATCATGTAAGTCCAAGGACCCAAGCTTGGCATTGAACAAGTTATCATGTAAGTTCAAGGACCCAAGCTTGGCATTGAATAAGTTATCATATAAGTCCAAGGTAAGCTTGGCATTGATTCAAGAAGAGATATATCATGTAAGACCATATCTAGGATATGGCTTTGGCATCAAGTTATGTGGATGAGATTTAGTATCCTCGGTTATTCGCAGAAATTCATCGAGCAAATGAGTAAAGTTAAAATGAGATAACAATAAAGCTAAGTAAGCAAAGATATTACCAAGTTGAAATTGAGTATTATTTATGTTATGAATGATGAATTAGAGATCATTATTATTAAATTAAAGTATGTTGATCAATGTGATCAAGTGATCTGAGCACCATGTTTACCTTACAAGTATGAGGATAGTAAGTATCATGAGACATGTGAGAATCAAGATGAGTAAGTAAGCTCTAAAGTGAAATTATGATACCATTGTTATGTCAAATGGTTTATATTAAGCAAGTTTATTAATTTGTGTTTTACATGCAAACTTACTAAGCTAAATGCTTACGTCTTTAATCCTTTTTTTCTATGTAGTCCCGCCAAGCTAACTTGTGGATCGTTGGAGTCGGAGCTCGTAGCACACTATCAATCCTTATTTTGGTCTAGCCAATTTATTTTACTAAGTATGGCATGTATAGGAAGCATTCTTTTTGAGAACATGTTTTAAGAAGGGCCATTTTATAGGTTATCAAACCATTATTCTATTTTATATGGCTAAGTGGTTAGCCAAAATTGGTTATATGTATGTTGTTGTATTCAATGAAGTATGTTGTATAGTTTTTGAAATGTATTAGTTGGATTTTGATTTCATGGTGGCAAATGGCTTGGTATATAGCCTCTAAGTGCTCACACGGTTAGACACACAAGCGTGTGTCTAGGCCATGTGAACCCTGCACCTTATTATTATTAATCAGGACAGGCCATGGTACAACCCCACGGCTGTGTGTATGAGCCGTGTAGAATACACAATTTGAACATGGGCATATGCCCATACCGTGTGGATCAAGTCAGTATATCAAGGTTTATCACATGGTTTAAGCCCACGGGCATGTTAGGCCATGTGAAAATAGTCAGTAGCTCCTCACGGTTGAAAACATGGGCATGTCAAGGGGTACACAGGCGTGTCCCAAGCCACATGGGCGTGTGACCCCTACTTTAAAGAAAGGTTTCAATTAAGTTCCAAAATTTTTTAGATATGTGCTTAAGGCCTCGTAGGCCCATGAAATGTATGATTAGACTAATATAGAGAAGTTTTTAAGTCGGAACGAAATTTTACCGCCCATAAGTGTATGTTTTAATGAGTTCAAGCATGGTAATGTCTCGTATCTAGTCCTAGCCTCAGGCTTGGATATGGGGTGTTACAGTTGAGACAAACGCCCGTGTGGTCAAAAATAGGCTATTTACCAAGCCATTTTGCCGCCTATTTTGCACATACCTAAACAAACTCAAATGGTACCAATTAAAGATATAAATATGCAACCAAATACCATCAACTAAGTTCAAATCATAACAACTCTATACCATCAATATAGATCACAAGTATACCATAATTTGCCATATAATTTCATACCTAATTCACATATACCATTTAATTAACTAAACCATTCCAAACATGCAATATTCATTCAACCTCAATCACTCATTATAGGTCAATTACCTAACTCAAAATAATATCATTTGCACATTTATAAACAATATCAAATTCACCTTCACAAGCCAACTCAAATGGCCTAGATACATGTTCATCATTCATACTAAAATGACTCAAGCCTATACATGTCATATACCATATATGCACACTTCAAAAGTACTAAAATAGATGTCCGATATTGCGATGATGTCTCTGATAATCCCTGGTTCCGAGCTAGCTTCGATATACTATACCACATAGAAGAAAATAAACAAAGTAAGCTATAAAGCTTAGTAAGCCCGTATAACTCAGAATTAAACTTACTATTTATACATAATCAAGACAATAAATGAGGTATACTCAATTCAACTACCAAATGCCTAAACACAAGCATTCATCAACAAGTTAGTCACATAAGTGCATATAATCATCCATTATCTCAATTTAATACTCAATACATTGTATCATATCAAATTCATATATCACGTACATCATTTGTAACATTTCACTCTCAATCATATAAACAATAATTCATTTGATAACAGTACCTCATCCATATAAATAGTACTTCATCCATATAAACAGTAATTCATCCGTATAAACACATTGCTTTTTCACATAACCAATAATAGAATTTATGCCCGTTGAACTTATGAGAATATTGAGGGATACTCGAGTGATATACATTACGTATATAAATCAGTAATCCGTCAATTCATTATCATTTCTGCTCTTTCGAGCTATGATCAATAAGCTCCTCCTAAGCTGATGGACAATATGCTTTATTGAGATGAAATGGTAAGCTCTGACAAGCTAAAAAGAGTAAGCTCTTATGAGTTGATATATCGGTAAGCTCATACGAGTTGTGGTGAGTCCGCAACATATGCAGGATCTCAACCAAAATGGTAACTCTAGTGACATGTCCATCATATCCTACGACTTTCTACGGTTCAAACAGGACTCGGTTTTCAATAATTATCATCAATTAGGCATTCGAACTCAGTAATACCATTTACTCAATTATACTTTCATTTCAAATAATTTACAAGTATTTTCAAAATAGATTCTCATTATACGAACTTACTTCGAGTTGCTCGGATGGAAATTATCGACTATTTGTCCACTTTTCCTTTTCCCTGATCTAATCCCGATCTCGGCTTATCTTGATCTATTTTTTATCAAATTTAGCACATTCAGCATTCGGTCTATTCAATTTAGCCTATAATTTACAATTTGAAAAATTTACACATTTGCCCCTAATATTTCACATTTTCACAATTTAATCCCTTTTTGACATTCTTGTCAAAAATCACTTTATAAAAGCTATTAATCTAACATTAAACCTTCCAAATCTATCATAAACCATCAAATTACTCAAGCATTCAACAATGGCAACATGATAAATCTTTAACATTTTTGAAATCTAGGGTACGGGCTAGCTAGAATATGAAGCAACGATCTCAAAAACGTAAAAATCATTAAAAAAACCGAGCAAAAATGGACTTACAAGCACACAAGGACTTGGTCGAACCTTAAAATCCCTAATAATGGTGGTTCCTTAGCTAAATTTCGGTTGAAGATGAAGATAATGGATGGAAATTTTGTTTTATTTTACTTATTTTATCTTTAATTCATAAATTACCTATATAACCTTAATGATAACCTTTAAAATCACTTAATATATACCCAAAATTGTCCACTCATAATTAAAATGATCTAATTACCACTTAAGGACCTTAACTTCAAGGTTCTATAGTTATTAGACACCTTTAGGTAATAGAACACAACTTTTACACTTTATGCTATTTAGTCCTTTTTATCAAATTAACTATTCAAATGATAAAATTTCTTCACGAAACTTTCAAACATACATACTATCATACTGTAAACACTTAGAATAATATTAAAATAAATTTTTAACTTAGGATTTGTGGTCCCAAAATCACTATTTTGATTTGACTAAAAACGGGTTGTTACAGTGTGCATTGGCAAGCTTTGAATAGATTACTTAGGTACTTAAAGGAAACTATTAACAATGGATTATATTATAATGTTTATCCTTCAATTTTAGAAGGATATCCAGATGCTAGTTGGATTACAAGTTTGGAAGATCATGCATCTACTAGGAGGATGGATCTTCATTCTTAGTGGGGAGCCATTTCTTGGGGTTCCAAAAACAAACATGTATTACTAATTTCACCATGGAAGCAGTGTAACATCCTAAATATGGGCTTGTGCATTTATATGTTGGTTTAATATGTTAATTCAAAGAATTTAAGGCTCGGGCTGAGGCCTTGATTTAATATTTGGATTAGGGTTTAAAATAATGTTCTGGGTAATTTAGGAGATATTTTGGGCTTTAAAACTTGGGTTAGGTGGTTGATAAATGGTGTTAGTTCATAATTTAAGTTAGATAATTAAATTAGCGCAAAATTTGGGCTTGTGGCCCAAGACAAAATGTGCTTTAAGTGGGCATTAAGGTGGCATCACAAGGGAGGTGTTGGGCCTAGTGTGGCCACTTGGGGCCCAAATGGATGCGTCCAATTTCGGAACTAAGAAGGGAAGGGGGTTGGACGGCAATTAGGCTACCTTTTAGGAGTTATTTCTTTTATTTTAAGTGACAAAAAGATGATAATTAAGAGGGAAGAGTTGGTGCTTGGTGAGACTCTTTTAAAGAGTAGATAAAGATTAAGCTTGTAAGGGTGGATAAAGGTTATCAGAGGGAGGAGGAGTTGGCCAAAAATCCAACTCTGAGAGGTGTGTGTTGCTGAAATTAATAGACAAAGTGATCATCTTTTCTTCACTTTTCTCTTTTCCTCACCTAGCCAAAATTCTCTTCTCCCATTTGCTTCAATTTCTTTTCAAAATCGAAACCCCCTAGTTGTTTTCTCCTCTCCTCAATATTTTTTCAAAAAAGCCGAATTCTCTTTTGTTCATACTTTCCTTCTCCTATAGCTGAATCTTCAAGGTTGATTTCCCGAAGGTGCACCATAGCTGATTACACATTCCTAGTTGGTAAGTTTCAGGATTTTGCTTCTTTCTGATTTCTTCATTCTTTTATCAAGTTTCTAATCTAAATTAGTTTTCTAAGGCCTTGTTGATTTTACTCCCTAATATTAAAAAGCTGAATCCTTTTTGCTGAGATCTGTAGTGCTGATTTGTGAAAAGCCGAAGGTAGGTGGTCAAGGGTAGGTTTGGCCGAATGGCCACTTTCTTATCCTTTACCATTGGCCGAATGTCTTAAGGTGTTAGATAGATTACGATCATCAGTTTGGTTAACTATTTTTGGTGATGGCCGAATGAAGGAAGAAAGGTGACGTGTTCTCAACGACATTCGAGATTCGATTAACTAGGTAAGAATTTGATTTAAGTGTTATAGATGTTAAGTGATTAGATCTCATCGTTTAAATAATTTAGTAAATAAGGATGGACTCGAATAACAGTCAGGCAGAAAAGGTTGGATCTACAAAACAAACACCCAAATACAAGAAGCGATCTGTTTCGGTAGTGCGAGATTGGCCATCGAGGTGTGGGCCGACATCGAAGTCAGATTGTGGGCCGATAGTGGTAGTCTCGAGTGATAGTAGCGTAGACGTTGAGAAAGCATTAGTACGAGAATCAGGTGTGTAATACTTCCCCACCATCTAGATCTAATTATTAATATATATATATATATGTTCATAAGTTTTAAATGTTACATTAAAAGCTGAAATCTCAGAAATTAATATCGGACCACCAGGTTAGTAAATAATCTGATTATATGTTACAAGTAGACTATTGTACGGGTTTGCATGGGGTGGGTGATGAAGGAGGAAGTTATATGTATTTGTATATGTGAAGTAGTTTTTATCGTGATTTGATAGCGACTAATGCCGTGATTTGTTATAAGGGCTTCGGCCATAATATGATGATGAGCAGCATGACTGCCATCTTGGCATGTAGCGGCGTGGGTTGATTGTAGAAATCCCCAATTGTAACATCCTAAAATTTGAGTATTGATATGATGCATGTTTTGGTGCTTAACTTGTGTATAATTAAAATTTTGCATGTTTAGTATAGTCTTGAGAAGACTTGAGAACTATTCGAAATTAGGATAAATTTTAGTAAGGAGTATTTAATTGAAGTGAAGCAAGTGACTTTGAGGTTTAAGTAAGTTTAAGTGTCAAAAACTAGCATAAGATGAGCTAGTAGCAAGGTGGCGTTGGCGCATGCATGTTTGCTTGAGGGGAGAGGTCCGAATCTCCTAGCATGTATTTTGAAAGCTTTTATTTTTGTTTTTCCTTAGCAAGTGTCGATCATGGATAAGGATTAGATGAGTTGGATTAATTTTTTTATGGCAAGAAGACCATGGGAAAAAGGCAAGTGATAACTTAGGGAAAGGAATCATATGGGAAAGGCATGTAAGGGGGACATAAGGCTTAAAATAGGGGGAGATGTTTTGGAAAGTTTGGGTGGCTAAACTTTGACCATTTGGCCATGCACTTGGATGGTTTTAGGGGCTAGGGGGGATGGCCGAATTTTTGGTTAGCATTTGGTAATGTAGGTGCTAGTTTTGGTCATTTTTCATTTTGGCATTTTGGTGTATCAATAGCTTTCCTCTCCAAAATCTTTCTCTCCAAATTCTTCTCCCTAGCCGAATGTGTCTTGAGCAATAGGTAAAATTTGTGTTTTGTTTTAGCCATTTCATTTTGACCATTTCGGTATTATCTTTCATTCTCCCCAAAATCTTTTTCTCCTTGTGCCGAAACCATACAATCTTGAAGGGCATTTTTCGTTTCTTTTCTTTTCTTCTCTTACCGAATGCACACTAGCCTCAAGACGTTCTCTTTGTTCATCTTCCATTCTTGAAAGAAACCCCGAAACATAAACACCTTATTTTCTTCTTCTTTTCTTCTTGCAAAAACTCTCAAACATCACTCCCTCTTTAATATTTCACCATGGCCGAATGTTATTGATCATCATCCTCTCCAATATTTTCACTATAGCCGAATCTTCCACTATACATAAGTAACCTTCTTGATCATTCTTCTTTGAAGCCTTGGACAAAAGTGTGATAGTGGAAGGCCGAAACTCAAGTGTTCGTAAACGTCGTAGATCGTTGAAAATGTTAAAGGTAAGGGATTATTAAGGATTTTCATATTACTCGACATATGGATATAAATAGTTTATTAATCGATTTCGTTTTAGGGGACATTATCGCTCGATTTTCATATTATGGAACGAGGATATTGTGGTAAGTTAATCCCACTCTTTAAAACCTCTAGTCAAAATTTTGATAACTTATTGGTCAGACTAATGATTCCTTGTCTTTGAAGACAATCAAAATAGGGACGAAAAGAGTTGTTAATAGTGTTCTAAGAGGGTGGTTCCATTATTCCCCTAAATTCAAGAGAAGGACTGCTTTGAAATCGAGACTTTCCACCCAAGTTGTGGACCCTCATCCTGTGAAAATCAATTATTTGAAGTCGTACATACCCCCGATGTAACACCCTAAATTTGGGCCTAGAATAAGTGGGTTCGTGTGTCGAGAGAATGGATTTTGTCATTAAAAAAATATTATTGCAAGTTTAGTTTAATTTTTGGAGGTTTAGGAAGGGTTGGTAGTGTTGGAAAAATCCTAGGCTCGATCTAGGGCTTTAGCAAAAATGTTGTTTTTTTTGGGAGGTTGGTGGTAGTCATAAGGCTTTTAAAATATTGTTGGGTTAAAACATATCACAAAGAAGTAGGTTGTCCGGTGGCTTGGGGTGCTTGGAATAAGCTGGTGGTCAGAGGTTCAAGTCCTAGACTTGGCAAAAAACTTTTTATTGCTCATAAGTGGTATGAAGGCCAGAGTTTAGGCTTTATAAATAGTTGGGACTATTTTATGACACAAGGAAACGCTCGCCCAAAGGGCAAAGGCGTTAGGAGTAGTAGGGGAGCATGGTTCTAGTCATGGCGTCGCATGTTATGTTTTTTTTTTAAGTAAACACCGAGTGCGACAAAAGGTTTATAATTAATTAGGTAGGAAATATGACACAAATAAAATACGCGGCGTAGTGGTAAGGGGCGTGGACCATTGTGAAGAGGTCGGAGGTTCGAATCTAGATATTGGCTAATATTTTTAGATTCCTTTAGATGATTCGGTCGCTAGAAAATATGCTTTAAAAGAAGTCGAGAATGGAAAATGTCACAAGCAAAGTTGTGGTGCAGTGGCAAGAAGCGTGTTGTGGCTCTTACGGGTCACGGGTTCGAGTTGCCTTATCCACATTAACTTGTTATTTTGCTGCAGGCATGTAAGTTGGTCGCTGGAAAGTATACCTTAAAATAAGTTGAGAATGGAATATATCACAAGAACGGTTATGGTACAGTGGCAGGGGGTGTGTGTTGGTGCTTGGAGGCTTGGGTTCGAGTTGCCTTGTGCACATTAACTTGTTATTTTGTTTTTGGCGTGGGGAAGGTATTTGAATGTAATTCAAATTGAATTTTTGGCTAAATAAAGGAATTTAATTGGTGATAAGTTTGAGTCGATTAGGGAGTGTAGATTTATTTATTTATTTATCTATTTATCTATTTATTTTAGTATAAATATGGGTGCCGAAATTCTCTTTAAATAGAGAGGGGATATCTCTTCAAATTCGGCATTTGAACCCCATTCTCTCAATCTTTTCTCTCCGTCTCTTTTATAAGCCAAAACCCTAGTTGCTTTACGCAATTTTTTCTTTTGAATTCTTCGAAGCGAAACCTTTTATTTCATTCTCTTCTTTATTCTTTTTCTCTTGTCGATTTCTCCATTGTCGAAAGATGGAATCGATCCCATTAGTATTGTTTGGCGAAACTTTGAAGGGGAATTGGATTTGGTTGTGTCGACTACAAGTAGGAGATCACCGGGATTCAAAATCTAAGGTAAGCAAAGTGTGGATTAGGTCAAGGCCATTTATTCAAATGTTAGGATTGGATCTAACATAGTCGATGTAGGGATTTCGACAAAGACCAAGGACAAGTGATAATTTGGGATTTAGATCCACAAGGTAAGTGCTTAAGATATTCGGCCAAGGCCCTATTTAGTGACTTAGATCTATTTACTATTTATTTAAAAGCTGAAAACTAACCAAATCAAGTGATCTAGTGTTAGTCGATTCCAAGGGAGAAAGACTACGAAATTTCGGGATTTGATTAGTAGTGAAATTGGCACCAAGGTAAGATTTAAGTTGTGATAAATCCTTCGGGATTTGATTAATTAGCCGAATGGCTTTTTGCTAAAGTACTTAAGGTTGGTGAATGTAGAATTAAGGATCTAAAGCATTAGATCGGGTTTTCTAATTTCAAAGAAAGCGTTAAGTGAACAGTGTGTACCCACACTAACTCTTAATAGATTTATGGCATCAATTAATATATGTGTTTATAATAATGTGAAATATGGCTAACCATGCAATGGTACAAAGTACCCAGGTACGTTTACCTACTCTTACTATGAGTATAATATGATCTGTTATGGCATATATGTGAAACTATAAGAATGTGAATAAGGAATATGACATGGCTAATGCATATTTGTATGACATGGGGCATATGGGTGATATGTAAAGGGGAAGTGATTTGGTGGTTTTATACCACAATATCCGAATGTGGTGACTTATGTCACGAAATCTGAATGTGGTGACTTATGTCACGAAATCTGAATGTGGTGACTTATGTCACATAATCTGAATGTGGTGACTTATATCACAAAATATTATCTGGTGGCTATGCCACGAAATTATAAGGGCGATGAGCATGTCGTCTGTAGCGACTGCCTTCGATGGTGTGTAGCGGATAGAGGGTCGACTTAGTAGTCCCTGCGGTGTGATGGTTGGTACGGGTGATGTGTAGCAGATGGTTATCTAGGTTTGGGTTTGGGTTTGCATCATTGATTTTATATGTTGATTATGAATTATTTGACATGCCTAAATTGATTGAGACTTGTGTTGGTTGTTACACACTGAGTCTGTTTGACTCACCCCGTTGTGGGATTATTTTTCAGGTGACACACAGAATGGACCGGTCGGCAGGAGCTCAAGGGTGGCCATGCTTAGCCTGTAGATTATCCTATTTTTATTAGTTTTTAATATTTAAACTTTGAATTATTTCGGGTTTTGTTTGATGTAATAAGGCCATAAGTATTAAACAGTTTATCCATGCATTTTAATTATTTTAGTATGATACGATTTTTATTAATTTAAAGTTAAAGTCAATTTTTCTTAAATATAAATATTGAATGTTCTGGCACCTAATCAACACTATTTTTAATTTTGAACCCAACCCAAATCAATGGTTCTTCAAAAACACACAAGATTTTAGCAAAGTCCAAATAAGTTTTGAATGGTTTTTCTCTAGACGCATACCAGATCCGATCAGGGCTTGTGGGCCGAGTTTGGGGTGTTTCAGTTTTGGTATCAGAGCCCAGTTCAAAACTCAGCCTTGAGGGCTTTTAGGACCCAAAACGTTTTCTTTTGGAAAATTGGGTTTTTCTAAGAAATAAGCAGGTTTTCTGGCATGGCACCTGAGTCTCCGGCCCGAAGTCCACCAGGTAAGTACTCCTTACTCTTCTGTGACTTGTATGTGGGAAATCATAGGGACGTAGATTAGTATATTAAGTTATTAAACTCTAGGATTAGTTTACTTCAACACCAAGTTACATAAAACTTAAAGTCAATCAAACAAACCTGTGTCTAAGTCGCCGAAGTTAGGGTGTGGCAACCATTGTGCGCATGTCTAGGATTGGTTTCAGTGGGAGCTTGGTATTTAAGTAGTCCTAGTGACTCACCTCCTCTCACTCGAATCCTACAGTGCGAGTGACGGTTCACCCTAACTAAGAGGACTCAGCCACAGGCTAAATCCAATAATTAAAACCCGAAAGGGACTAGCCATATTTTTTTATAAAAACCCTAGTTTTAAAATCACCAAATTACCCCTTGATGTGTAGGAAAACTATTTTGAAAATTTTCCAAAATATTCTCGATTTACTAAAATGACCTAAATACCCCTGGTTGGAAAATTACTAAAATGCCCTTAGTTCATAAAATTTCCATACTACCCACAGTTTTTATCAAGATTTTCTTACCTTATAAATATCCAAAAACCCTATTTTTACAAAATATTAAGATACCCTGATTTGGAAAATTTACGAAATTACCCCGATTTACAAAATGACCAAATTACCTTAACTTTGCAAATGACCAAAATACCTCGGTGAGGAAAATTATCAAGTACCTTCAAATTAGAAATCTTTAAAAATACCCTTGTTTTGAAAAGTCACCAGTAACCATATTTTGCAAAATTACCGAAATGACCTCGCTTGTAAAATTACAAAAATACCCCAGTGTATAAATTACCATTTTACCCTTGAAATTTTCCTACCAAGTATTTTAATTTTGTAAAATATAAAAATCTCTATGTTGCAACATTTTCAAATACCACGATTTGAAAAAAATTACCAAAACACCTCTGTAGGGTAAAATTACGGAAATACCCTTAGGTAGTGGAAAACAACAAACAATGATAACTACAACATTTTTTGTAATGAACGTAAGTTCATGAATGTGATTGAATGATTGAATTGAGACTATATGTATATGAAATCGATGTAATAAGGGTAGAGTTGTAACATCCTAAAATTTGAGGATTGATATGATGCATGTTTTGGTGCTTAACTTGTGTATAATTAAAATTTTGCATGTTTAGTATAGTCTTGAGAAGACTTGAGAACTATTCAGAATTAGAATAAATTTTAGTAAGGAGTATTTAATTGAAGTGGAGCAAGTGACTTTGAGGTTTAAGTAAGTTTAAGTGTCAAAAACTAGCATAAGATGAGCTAGTAGCAAGGTGGTGTTGGCGCATGCATGTTTGCTTGAGGGGAGAGGTTCGAATCTCCTAGCATGCATTTTGAAAGCTTTTATTTTTGTTTTTCCTTAGCAAGTGTCAGCCATGGATAAGGATTAGATGAGTTGGATTAATTTTTTTATGGCAAAAAGACCATGGGAAAAAGGCAAGTGATAACTTAAGGAAAGGAATCATATAGAAAAGGCATGTAAGGGGGACATAAGGCTTAAAACAAGGGGAGATGTTTTGGAAAGTTTGGGTAGCTAAACTTTGACCATTTGGCCATGCACTTGGATGGTTTTAGGGGTTAGGGGGGATGGCTGAATTTTTGGTTAGCATTTGGTAAGGTAGGTGCTAGTTTTGATCATTATTCATTTTGGCATTTTGGTGTATCAATAGCTTTCCTCTCCAAAATCTTTCTCTCCAAATTCTTCTCCCTAGCCGAATGTGTCTTGAGCAATAGGTAAAATTTGTGTTTTGTTTTGGCCATTTCATTTTGACCATTTCGGTATTATCTCTCATTCTCCCCAAAAATCTTTTTCTCCTTGTACCGAAACCATACAATCTTGAAGGGCATTTTTATTTTCTTTTCTTTTCTTCTCTTGCCAAATGCATACTAGCCTCAAGACGCTCTCTTTGTTCATCTTCCATTCTTGAAAGAAAACCCGAAACATAAACACCCTATTTTCTTCTTCTTTTCTTCTTGCAAAAACTCTCAAACATCACTCCCTCTTTAATATTTCACCATGGCCGAATGTTATTGATCATCATCCTCTCCAATATTTTCACTATAGCCGGATCTTCCACTATACATAAGTATCCTTCTTGATCATTCTTCTTTGAAGCCTTGGACAAAAGTGTGATAGTAGAAGGCCAAAACTCAAGTGTTCGTAAACGTCGTAGATCGTTGAAAGTGTTAAAGGTAAGGGATTATTAAGGATTTTCATATTACTTGACATATGGATATAAATAGTTTATTAATCGATTTCGTTTTAGGGAACGTTATCGCTCGATTGTCATATTATGGAATGAAGATATTGTGGTAAGTTAATCCCACTCTTTAAATCCTCTAGTCAAAATTTCGATAACTTATTGGTCAGACTAATGATTCCTTATCTTTGAAGACAATGAAAATAGGGACGAAAAGAGTTGTTAATAGTGTTCGAAAGAGGGGTGGTTCCATTATTCCCCTTAAATTCAAGAGAAGGACTGTTTTGGGAATCCAAGACTTTCCACCGGGTTGTGGACCCTCATCCGGCGACAATCAATTATTCGAAGTCGTACGTACCCCCGAACCATTGTTTACTCGTGGTTCTGAACCTTTGATCGGAGAGAAATCGTAAATAGTGGTTGTTCAAGATTCTGAGGGTAAGATCTAGATCGCTTAATATTAGAATAGTTTAATATTAAATTTTAGTGTTCTAATCCATCATGATGTGTGTTTAGATATCGACGAGCGGGAGAGTGTAGTTCTCACCATAATCAGGCGTGTAATCTCACTCCGTATCTCATGGGTTAGATGACTATATCATATAAATCGTTGGATGAAATCACAAGTTAGTGAAATCGGGAAGAATAACATAATTATCATCTTAAAGATAAGATTTTGAAAATTGTATTAAGATCATAAAAATTATGAAATTGCCCTTAACGAGCTAATTCGATAAAAGTGATAAGTAGGCTATATGTGATTTTGATAAGTGGGCCATATGTGATATTTGACAATTTGGGCCATATGTGATATTTGACAATTTAGGCCATATGTGATATTTGACAATTTGGGCCATATGTGATAATCGATAAATGGGCCATAAGTGATATTTGATAATTGGACCATTTATGATAATTGATAAATGGGTTATATGTGATATGTGATTTTATGGGCCAAAATGCTATTTTGATTAATGGGCCAAAATTGATAAATTGTAATATGGTTTTTTTTTTACAAATATTTTGTTATGCATAAACATGATTGCATGGGTTGGGATCAATGATAAAGAGAAGAAAGGCTTGATGCCAAAATTCTAGATAGGTGACTCTGTCACGATGGCCGTTGCCCGAAATCTAGATCGGTGGTTCTACCACAATTATTTAAATGGTCGTTGCCACAAATATTATATTGGGCTTAAAGCCTACTTTGGTGTGTTGGCGGGGTGGGTGACTAAAGCTCCCCACAGGTGTGTTGGTTGGTATGGGTGGTGTGTAGCGGATGGAAATCTAGGTTTGGTTTTGGGAATTGCATATCACTTGCATTTTATACATGCTAAATTATTATATTTGAAATGGGCTTAGGCCCGAATAAATGCTTAAATGGTCTTGGCCCAGTGGATTATGGTAAGTGAGTTACACACTGAGTTCTAAGTAACTCACCCCATTTTTTTACCCTCTCGTGTAATAACAATTAATGGAGACTTGGGTGGAGATGACTTCGTGTGGAGGCTATACTACAAATGGTGGTTTATAAAACTTTAAGACTTCTTTTATAATTTTATTAAGTACTATTTTTATGGTGATGTAATAAGGCCTCTTTAATTATGGATTTTATTATGTGGATGGGTTTTATTATGTTTTAGTTTTCCTAAGTTGGATTGGTTTAGTTTTTTTTTATTAAATGTTTTTCTATAACTCTCAGATAAAATAAAGGTTTTCTTAAATATCATTGAAACTTAGGAAATTCTTTTAAAACTTTTTCGATGAAATATTTCAACTAAATAAATCCAAAGTTTTAATCAATTACTACTCTATAGACCAAATGATAAACTCTTGTGTTTTAATCATGGTTTTCAATGAACTTCAATTTTTTTTATAAAGTTATTCTCTTAATCGTTTTGGAATTTGAGTTCTACTTCGTTAAATGATTTGAATGTACATTTAATTTGTGTGGCATGCCAAAATCCAGGCTTAATGCATAGGCCGAGTTTGGGGTGTTACACCAATGGTGTGATCGGTTGGTACGGGGGCGTGTAGCTGATGGAAACCTAGGCAAATGGGTTGGGTTTTGCATATTACTTGTTAATTATGTAAATGAAATTGTTGTTATGTTTTATTGGTTGAGGCCCAAAACTAGTGCTGCATGAGGGTTGCACACTGAGTCTCGCGACTCACCCAATTAAATTAACCTTTTAGGTGACAATTAGTGCATCGGACCGGGCCGGAGTGGAGCGCAAGGTGGCCATGCAAAAGAATATGTGGATCCGACAAAAAGCCCCTACTTGATAGTTTTTTTTAAAAGTATTTTATGTTATGGATTCAAACTTCGTTGTAATAAGGCCATGGCCCACTAGTTTACATTTTGGTTTTATTATGGGTTTTATTATTTATTTTTAAACTAAGACATGTAATTAAGTTTTGAGCTTTGATTATTAGGGCATATTTTATATAAATTACATTTGGGCTTTCTGTCAACACGATTGGTTTTACAGAAACTTTCTTAGTGACATACCAGATCCGGTTGTAGTGTTTGGGCCGGGTTTGGGGTGTTACAAATTGGTATCAGAGCCCAGTTTAAAACTCGACTTTGGGGTTTTGGGCCCAAAAGATTTTCTAAAAATGGGTTTTTAAAACATGGATTTCTCTTAGTAAAGGTTTGTTAACTCAAGATGGCACTGCGTCTCCGCCAAGTTCGCTGTAAGTATTACGAACTCTTGATTGTGATATCAATGTGGGCTTAACGGGTTTTATGAGGATGTAGACTACTTAGGTTAGAACTTGATAGACTCTAGGCTTAGACAAACAACTCCTAAATCCATAAGACTTAACTTCATTAAACAAAACACATAAACAAGTCACAAGACTAAAGTGTGGTAATAAGCATATGCATGTCTAGGAGTAGATCCTAAGAGCTTGGTATTTAAGCGGTCAGAGTGACTCACCTCCTCTTATTTGGAATCTTACAGTGCATAGTGATTGTTCACTTTAGCCATGACGGGTGTGTCAATAGGCATATGCATGTCTAGGAGTGGATTCAGGAAAGCTTGGTATTTAAGCGATCCTAGTGACTCACCTCCTTTTACTAGAATCCTACCCGGTGCATAGTGACTATTCACCCTAATTACGAAAGCGTGTTGACAAAGCAAAACTACAATTAAAACCCGAAATAGACCAGCCAACTTGTAAAATCCTAAAGTAAACCTTAGTTCTAAAATCATCGAATTACCCTTGATTTGTAAAAATTACCCTGGTTTTGCAAAATGACCCAAAAATACCTCTTGTCTGAAAAATGACCAAACTACCCCTAACTTACAAGATTACCGAAATACCACCCAGTTGAAAATTACCAAAATACCTTTATTTCGTAAAATCACTGGGAACCATATTTTGAAAAAATTTTACGAAAATACCCCTGTAGGATAAAATTATAAAAATACCCCTGGGTAACAAAATGACGAAAATACCCTTAGGTGATGGATGTTACTTGTAAGAATGTTGTGTGTGCATAATTCTAGAATTAGGAAGACTAAAAAGCGTAGATAGGTTCAATTCAAAGAATCACTTTTAAAACTATGTTTCATAAGATTGTCCAGGATAATTAGTGGAACAACTAATGACTCATAAAACTTTTAAAAGCAGATACGCATAACTAGAAGAATGAGTACAAGAGGTCGAAGACATCCGCCACGTGGTTGCGGTAGAGGTAGAATGACCGTGTCAGAACCCGTAGGATCGGGTCATGGGTCAGGAAGTGAGATCTGGGTTCTACCACCTTGAGGTGGAATTTAGGACCGGACAAGTGGAAGGGCGTGGTGTCTAGAGTTTGTACTAAGGGTTTTGGAAAGAGTGGTGAAATTGGTATGGGCATAGGAGCCCGAAAATCATGCTCGAGAGGCCGAGGAACAATGGGGCAAAAGTATTTAGGGAGTCTTTAGCGTATCCCCAAGTTTCTCTGAATATTGGTTAGAGGCAGTGGAACGTATAATGGATGACCTAGACTTCACGGTGGAGGAGAAGCTGAAGGGGGCCGTGCCTCTTCTTCGAGACGAGGCCTACCAATGGTGGCTCACGGTGCCGCGAACCTGATTGACTAGGATTTCTTTAAGGGGTCATTCTAGGGAAAGTACATTGGGGCTAGTTATATGGATGCTCAAAGGAAAGCATTCCTAAATTTGGTACAGGGGCGTAAGTCTATGGCTGAGTATGAGGCTGAGTTTCTACGCTTGAGTCATTATGCTCGGGGAATGGTAGCAACAGCGTATGAACGATGCGTTCGATTTGAGGATGGGCTACGGAATGAGCTAAGGATTCTGATTGCAACATAGCGAAAGAGAATTTTTACGGTTTTGGTTGATAAGGTCAAAATAGCTGAAGAAGTGAAACGAGTGGAGAGACAAGAGAAGGACAAGGATGGGGGCAGGAGTAAGAGAAGTTTTGGACACTCTAGTGCAACTAAAAATTTTTAGAAAAGGCCTAGGACTGATGGGCCAGCTCGTGCTTCATCGGGCCAGAGTCAAGCATGTTTTACATGTGGGAGGACCCATTTTGGGGAGTGCAGAATGAAAATTGGTGGATGCTTTAGATGTGGATCTGCAGAACACTTGATGAAGGACCGTCCTCGGATGGATCGGGGCGTGAGCGGCCGAGGTTTTGATCGGACCTAGAGGTGATCAGCTTGGACCAAGGGGTAGAGGTGCAGCTAGAGGAAGAAATGGATCCGGTCGGGGTCGTGGAGCATCTGGCAAAGGTGCAGGTAATACAGATGCAAGGCAGCCAGGCTTAGTTTATGTAGCTCGTCGACGGGAGGATAGTGACGTACAGTGTTATAACCGGTACGTTTCTTGTTACTGATAATCTTTTATTTTCTTTGATTGACATTGGGTCAACCCACTCCTATGTTACAAGTTCGATTATGCGAGACTCTAAGTTTAGCCTCTAAAATAACCACTAGGAAGATGACTGTGGTTAGTCCCTTAGGACAATCTAAGGTAGTGGACAAACTATTTAGGGATGTACCTTTAAAGACTCAAGGGGTGGTATTCCCAGCAGATTTAATGGAATTACCATTTGAAGAGTTTGACCTTATATTAGGAATAGATTGGTTGACTAAGCATCGTGCCAAGTTGGACTGTGGGAATAAGCGTATGGTGTTGGAAACCCCGGAAGGCGGGGAGGTGGTTGTGTTAGGAGAATGAATGAATTACTTGTCCAACGTGGTATCATCCTTAAAAGCTATTAAGATGATTGGAAAGGGATGTAGTGTATTTCTAGCTTTTATTAGTGCGTTGGATGCTAAGGAGGTGACTATTGATGAGGTTCGAACAGCCAAGGATTTTACGGATGTCTTTCCAGAGGAATTGCCAGGATTACCCCCAGATCGCGAGGTGGAATTTGGAATAGACCTACTTCCAGGTACAGCTCCAGTATCTATTGCTCCTTATAGGATGGCGCCGAAGGAGTTGGTAGAGCTCAAGGCTCAGATTCAGGAACTATTGGATCGTGGGTTCATTTGACTGAATGTGTCTCCATGGGGAGCGCCGGTCCTGTTCGTGAAGAAGAAGGACGGATCCATGCGTATGTGCGTGGACTATCATCAATTGAACAAGTTGACGATTAAAAACAAGTATCCATTACCAAGAATTGACGATCTGTTTGATTAGCTCAAAGGAGCTTCAGTCTTTTCTAAGATTGACCTACGGTTCGGATATCATCAATTAAAGGTTAAAGAATGAGACATTCATAAGACGGTATTTCAGACTCGGTATGGGCATTATGAGTTCTTGGTGATGCCGTTCGGGTTGACGAACACACTAGCGGCCTTTATGGATATGATGAACCGGGTGTTTCAGCCATATCTGGATCGGTTCATGTGGTGTTCATCGACGATATCTTGGTTTACTCTAAGTCAGAGCAGGAGCATGACGAACATCTTCGCATCGTGTTGCAAACTCTAAAGGAGAAGCAGTTGTTTGCAAAGTTCAGTAAGTGTGAGTGGCTAAAGGAATGACTTTCTTAGGACATGTGGTTTTGGCCGAGGGAATCAGGGTAGACCCTCGAAAGATAGAGGCTGTATTAGATTGGAAACCTCCAAAGTCTGTGGTGGAGGTTCGGAGTTTCTTAGGTTTGGCAGGGTATTATCGAAGGTTTGTTGAAGGGTTTTCTCTAGTAGCGGCACCTCTAACTAAGTTGTTGAGGAAGGGAGTATCGTTTGTGTGGACCGACAAACAGTAAGAGAGCTTTGAGAAGTTGAAGAGAATCCTAATGGAAGCGCAGTGTTAATTCAGCCAGAGGTAGGAAAGGAATTTACCGTCTACTGTGATGCGTCACACACGGGTTTAGGGTGTGTATTGATATAAGAAGGAAAGGTGGTGGCATATGCATCTCGATAGTTGAGACCGCATGAGTTGAACTACCCTACGCATGACTTGGAGTTGGCAGCAGTGGTGTTTGCCTTGAAGATTTAGAGGCACTACTTGTATGGGGAGAAGTCGGTAATTTACATCGGCCATAAAAGTTTGAAGTATCTCCTTACCCAGAAGGAGCTAAATTTAAGACAACGTAGGTGGATCGAGCTCTTGAAGGATTATGATTGTTCAATCGAATACCACCCTAGTAAGGCGAATGTGGTGGAAGATGTGTTAAGCCTTAAGATAGTATCGAAACTAAGAGCCATGTTCACTCATCTGAGTTTATTCGATGATGGGAGTTTGCTGGCTGAGTTGCAAGTAAAGCCAACATGGGTAAGTCAGGTTAGGGACAAACAGTTAGGAGATAAAGACATGAGTGCTCGACTGTTGCGAGTGAGAGATGGTGGAATAGAGGACTATAGTCTGAACAATGATAGAGTTCTGTGTTATTGTGGGAAGATTTGCATGCCTAAAGATGATGAGTTAAGACAGTGGATTCTTAGGGAATTGCATAGTAGTCCTTATGCTATGCATCCTGGAGGAGTCAAAATATACCGTGATTTGTGAGAGCAATTTTGGTGGCCAGGTCTGAAGAAAGAGGTAACGAAAATCGTAGGAGAATGTTTGACGTGTCAGCAGGTCAAAGCCAAACACCAAGTGCCATCGGGATTGTTGCAGCCGGTGAAGATTCCTCAATGGAAATGGGAGAGAATCACGATGGATTTTGTTAGTGGGTTACCCCTTACACCTACTAAGAAAGATTCGATTTGGGTGATTGTAGATCGGCTGACAAAGTCTGCTTACTTCATACCGGTTCGAGTGGACTTCTCTCTACAAAAGTTGGCTAAATTGTATGTGGTTGAGGTTGTAAGATTGCATGGTGTGCCGGTGTCGATCATATCGTTTAGGGACCCTAGGTTCACGTCACTATTTTGGAAGGCTCTTCATCAAGCAGTGGGAATAAGATTAGACTTTAGTACCGCTTTTCACCCACAGACTGATGGTCAATCCGAGAGGGTAATTTAAATCTTGGAGGATATGCTAAGGGGTTGCATCATCGACTTTAGGAGCAGTTGGGAAGAATATTTGCCCTTGGCAGAATTTGCATATAATAATAGTTATCAAGCTAGCACTCGGATGGCGCCTTATGAAGCGTTATATGGAAGGAGATGTTGGACTCCAACTTGTCCGACGGAGTTGGGTGAACGCAAGGTGTTAGGTCCAGAATTAGTGTTGGAAACGGAGGAGAAAGTTAAGTTAATACGGGCTAGGTTAAAGAAAGCGTCTGATCGACAGAAGTCTTACGCGAATCTAAAATGGAAAGAGGTGGAATTTTTGGTAGGTGATCAAGTCTTCTTGAAGGTATCCCCGTGGAAGAAGATAATGAGATTTGGTCGAAAAGGGAAGTTAAGTCCACGGCTTATCGTTGGGTTGCCTTGGAGTTAGAGCTTACCATGTACTAAATCGATCGATCCATCGCATCGTAATGTACCAGTGGCTTATTGGTTGGAGTTGCCTTTGGGGTTGGAGCAGGAATACATGATGTGTTCTATGTCTCGATGGGAGCCGAGGATGTTATCACGTCATCGATCCCCATCCATCGCAATTTCGAGGCGAAATTTATGGAAGAGATAGAAGTAAGGTCCTATTTGTCTTTATGAGGAGGAGTTAATTCAAAGAATTTAAGGCTCGAGATGTGAAAGTGTTGAGAAAATAATGTTACGGGTAATTTAGTATGGTCAAAGTCTTGTGGCAAAATCATAATTTAAGTTAGAAGATTAAATTAGCGACGGGGCTTGCCAAGACGAGGATGTTATGGGCATTAAGGTGGCGTCACAAGGGGATCCCCATCTTTTCGAAATGGATCGTCCATTTTGAGGTTGGTGCTTGGTGAGACTTTTTTTCTTTTATTTTAGATAAAGATTAATTAAGAGGGAAGAGTTGGTGCTTGTGAGACTCCTTTAAAGAGTATATAGAGATTAAGCTTGTAGGGTGGATAAAGGTTATCGGAAGAAGGAGGAGTTGGCCAAAATCCAACTCGAGAGGTGTGTGTTGTTAGAAATTAATAGACAAAGTGATCATCTTTTCTTCACTTTTCTCTTTTCCTCACCTAGTCAAATTCTCTTCTCCCATTTGCTTCAATTTCTTTTCAAAATCGAAACCCCTAGTTGTTTTCTCCTCTCCTCAATATTTTCTCAAAAATCAATTCTCTTTTGTTCATACTTTCCTTCTCCTATAGCTGAATCTTTAAGGTTGATTTCCCGGAGGTACACCATAGCCGATTACACCTTCCTAGTTGGTAAGTTTTAGGATTTTGCTTCTTTCCGATTTCTTCATTCTTTTTATCAAGTTTCTAATCCAAATTGATTTTCCAAGGCCTTGTCGATTCACTCCCTAATCTTAAGAAGCCAAATCCTTTTTGCTGAGATCTGTAGTGCCGATTTGTGAAAAGCCGAAGGTAGGTGGTTAAGGGTAGGTTTGGCTGAATTTGCCACTTTCTTATCCTTTGTCTTTGGCCGAATGTCTTAAGGTGTTAGATGGATTACGATCATCGGTTTGGTTAACTATTTTTGGTGATGGCCGAATGTAGGAAGGAAGGTGACGTGTTCTCAACGACATTTGGGATTCGATTAACTAGGTAAGAATTCGATTTAAGTGTTATAGATGTTAAGTGATTAGATCTCATCGTTTAAATGATTTAGTGATTAAGGATGGACTTGAATAACAGTCAGCCAGAAAAGGTTGGATCTACAAAACCAACATCCAAATGCAAGAAGCGATCTGTTTCAGTAGTGCGAGATTGGCCATCGAGGTGTGGGCCGACATCGAAGTCAGATCGTGGGCCGATAGTGGTAGTCTCGAGTGATAGTAGCGTAGACGTAGAGAAAGCATTAGTACGAGAATCAGGTGTGTAATACTTCCCCACCATCTAGATCTAATTATTAATATATATATATATATATATATATGTTCATAAGTTTTAAATGTTACATTAAAAGCCAAAATCTCAGAAATCAATAGCGGACTACCAGGTTAGTAAATAATCTAATTATATGTTACAAGTAGACTATTGTACGTGTTTGCATGGGGTGGGTGATGAAGGAGGAAGTTATATGTATATGTATATGTGAAGCGGTTTTTACCGTGATTTGATGTAGCGGCTAATGCCGTGATTTCTTATAAGGGCTTCGGCCATAATATGATGATGAGCATCATGACTGCCATCTTGGCGTGTAGCGGCGTGGGTTGATTGTAAAAATCCCCAATGGTGTGATCGGTTGGTACGGGGGCGTGTATCAGATGGAAACCTAGGCAAATGGGTTGGTTTTTGCATATTACTTGTTAATTATGTAAATGAAATTGTTGTTATGTTTTATGGGTTGAGGCCCAAAACTAGTGCTGCATGAGGGTTGCACACTGAGTCTCGCGACTCACCCAATTAAATTAACCTTTCAGGTGACAATTAGTGCATCGGACCGAGCCGGAGTGGAGCGCAAGGTGGCTATGCAAAAGAATATGTGGATCCGGTAAAAGCCCTACTTGATAGTTTTTTTAAAGTATTTTATGTTATGGATTCAAACTTATTGTAATAAGGCCATGGGCCACTAGTTTACATTTTGGTTTTATTATGGGTTTTATTATTTATTTTTAAACTAAGACATGTAATTAAGTTTTGGGCTTTTGATTATTAGGGCATATTTTATATAAATTACATTTGGGCTTTCTGTCAACACGATTGGTTTTATAGAAATTTTCTTAGTGACATACTAGATCCGGTTGTAGTGTTTGGGCCGGGTTTGGGGTGTTACAAGCAGAATTTATTACATTAGCCGTTGCATCTAAAGAAGAAAAATGGTTAAAAAATTTTCTTTATGATATACCTCTATGGCCTAAGCCAATTTCACCTATTTCTATCCGTTGTGATAGTTAGGCTACTCTAGCAAAGGCATATAACCAAGTATATAATGGAAAGTCTAGACACATTAGATTAAGGCATAGTTATGCCCGACAAATAACCTCAGATGGAGTGATCACTATTAATTATGTAAGGTCAAGTGAAAATTTCTCGGATCCTTTGACAAAAAGTCTTGCTAAAGATGTAGTTAACAAGACCTCAAAAGGGATAGGACTCAAGCCCATTAATTGAGTCACCATGATGGAAACTCAACTCAATGCTTGGTATAACTTCAAGTCTTAAGTTCAATGAGACAAAGTACATCATTAGTATGTGACTGTTAGCACTATAAATAAATCTGTCTTAAGATTAAAGTGATAGGTACCTGTAATGATAAAGGAAGGATAAGTAATGTACTCTTAATTGACTCATAAAATAAATATGTTAGAGTGTTATAATTATGGGAACACTCTTGATGGGATCTACCTATGTGAGTGGAAGTGTGGCCGCTTCTCTGAGCTTAAGGGCTTGGCTCTGACAACACTCATGAAAATAGGATACCGACACATGGCCATAATAGTGTCCCTGGATACTATGCATTGATCGATGTTGAAATTATTGTGTGAGATGTGTTCAATTAATCAAATGGAATAGCTGGTTCAAAGCTTAGTCTACCATGCAATTTTGATTAAATTTAACATGTTTTCATTATGTGAAGGTTCAATCGTAATACACCTTCATTTATGCAAATTGATTTCTAAGAATATCAAGATCTAAAATATTTTGAAAATGAGGGACATTGTTAGAACATTTTCAAATATTTATAGTGTTCCAATAACTATAAATGAATGGGTGTAATTAATCAAAAGATAAATTTTTGGTTATTGGTCAAAAGTTATATCATTTTATTTTTGAAAAGGAATTATAACTATTCAAACAGTATTATTTGAATAGTTATAATATTAAATGAATAATTATGTATTTTTAAAGATATTATTATTCAAAAAGACACCTATTGAAAGATGTCTCTATGAAGAGACATGAAAATTCCTATAAATATGAATGAGATTTGGAAATCACACCAAAAAATTCTAACATTCTTTTTTTCCTTCCTCCATTTCCTAATATTATTAGATTATTCTATAAAGTATTACTGCAGAAATCCTTTGTAAAATTTGAGTTTCTTGTTATACATTACTCAGTGCTTAGTGGACTATTCTCATTAGTGCAAAACGTAAATAGTCATTGGCTTCATTGTATCCTCGAGGTTAATTTGCCTGAAAATCTTTTGCACACTAAATATAGGTGGGGGCGAATATAACCTTAAAGATAGTGGCTTGATACACACCTTGGAGCCTTGTTCTATTTCTTCATTTGATGTTCAAGTTTCGTTCGTATGTTAGAGATTTTTCCTCACCGGAGTTTTATACTAACATAAAATTAAATTTTATAGTCCAATAATTACATTTTACTTTCAAAGCATTAGGCCCATGTTTATACATGATTTTAATATTTTTAAACAATTTTTTTTTCATTTCTTTCTCCCTAATCTAGGGATATGAATATGATATTAATGGTTTAATCCATTTGACCTCTCTTCCCACTCTCGCCCTTAAAAAAATTTTAAAAATAGAAAAGAAAAGACATCAATTAAACATACATAGTATATGGATACAAAGATTAACACTTGAAGTGAAGTAATCACCTTTGAGGATTTTTAAGTAAGTAATCTATAATCTATAATCTATCTTGAAGTGAAATCATCATCTTTGAATATTAACACTCAATGTTTGTAACATCCTGAATTAGTGGGCCTGTGCATTTTGTGTGTTGTAGGTTTAATGTGTTAGTTTGAGAATTAGGGGTCCGAATTGGGCTCAGGAATAGGCCGAGGTTTTGGTTAAAATATTCTGTTTAGACACTATAGGGCTTTAAGGATGGTATCTGTAGTTTAAATAAGCAAAATGGGCTTGTGGCCCAGTAACAAGGGTAAGCCACATTTGTCAATCGAGGCAAGTGTTAATTTTAGTTTTAGTTAAGAGTGTAAAAGAAGCGAATTAACCCTATTGTTCAGTGACTAATGGAAAGCCTTGTATGAATGTAGGTTTTGGTGCTCGTGGATCTTGGTGCGTTTTCACAAGTAGGTGTGTAATCACACCGCCTTAACTGCAAATCGACAAAAGCCGAAAAGTTGAAAAACACGGTGTTTGAGGCCACATGGGCGTGCGATCGCTCGTGTGGTAACCTGAGCCCACGAAACATGGTGTTTGACTGTAGATGCCGCCATGAGCGATCTTATGGGCTTAGGTCGTCATGGGCCACGTTGGGCCAAAAAGAGACTATGTGGGCCTAATGGGCTTGTGGGCCCCACATAGATGAAATCTACGATTTGTGGCAAATACTAGAATGGGCTATGTAGGTCTCATAGCCGTGGCAAAACCTAGGCTGAACGGGTCGTACGAGCGTGTGGGTCCACTTGGGTCGAGTAATGGGCCTTGGGCCCATTTACATTGTTATGACCATTTAGGTTACCAGAGTCACTCGAGGCGACTGTAAACCTCTCGAGAGGTCGATATCTGACCGAAACACCCCCATAGGGTAAAATAACCAAAATGCCCCCATAGGGTAAAATAGCTAAAATGCCCCCATAGGGTAAAATGACTAATATACCCCCGTAGGGTAAAATGACTGAAATACCCCCATAGGGTAAAATAACTATTATACCCCTAGGATATGAAATGACTATTATAGCCTTATGTTATGTATGACTGATTTGCTCTATGATATGTATGATTATGATTGAGCATGACATTTTGCATACATGTATGATATTATGTCACAACATATTACACGGGGATAGGTTGTTATATTTGGAGGAAGTGTACTATACTGATAAGGTCGCACGGGTCGCCCAAGACGACTGTGGAGCTATTGATGGCTTTGTGCCATTCATATTACTGGTAAGGTTCCACAGGTTGCCCAAGACGACTGTGGACCTACTGATGGCTATATGTCGTTTATTTTCCTTGCAGCTTTGCTACAATACAATTTAGTGCCACAATCGGTGCTAATCTTGGTGTGTTTGGCTGGGTGGGTCGATTTTATCCCCACAAGGTGTGTTTGACGGGACGGAGTGGTGTGTAGAGGCTGGATTGGGTAGGATTTTTGATCGCATATCTCATCTTGATTAATGATACTGTCTTTATTCTTGCATCGATTAATGATATTACATACTGTTCACTCATGACTGATATCTGTTACTATTATGGGCCAAGGCCCCACTGATAATATTATTGAAATTGGGAAAAGGCCCTACTGATTACTGGCATTGTGATGGGCTCAAGCCCAATCGTTACTGTTACAAGAAAAGGACTTAGGCCCACACTAAACTGGACTGTTATTGTAACAGGCTCAGGCCCAAACTGCATTTATCTACTATTTAATTGACTGTTTGCTTGTTAGGGGATTACACACTGAGTTTTCGTAAACTCACCCTCTGCTTAACTCTACAGAAATCCCGATCGTGGTTGCCTGTCTTCATGAGGACTCAATGATGGCCACACAACCGCATCAGCTTTCGTTTTTAGCTTTTGATTTATAAGTAACTAAATTTGGGTTTTTTTGTGATAAGGCCTCTTTAAAGTTATAAACTTTAAATTGGGGTTTTTATTTATTTAGTTTGATATAAACTGCTAGTTGTAGAAAAAGACAGTTTTCAAAAGGTAATTGTTTTCAAAGACACCACGTTTTCGCAACATTTCCCAAAAAACTTCCATAATAAATGAGATTTTGAAAAGTAATAACGTTTTAAAAGTGATTAGTGATAAACCATAATTTACACATATTTTAACCCTATGTTTGGCTTAATTTTGGATGAATATTCATTAGATTTAATAAATTTATGCTCCTGATCTCTTAATTTCATGTTTTATACTCAGGAGAGCCTAGAGAGTCGAAAAGAACGAGAAACAGGCCAAAAAGGGACAAAATGGGCTTATATTAGAAATCACACGGCCTAGACCATCACACACGGGGGACCGTATGCTCGGCCGTGTGTGGCAAGCAGAATCAACCACGGCCGAAGGAGTCCACCACGGTGTGTCACATGGGCGTGTCCCTACCGCAGCAAAGAAGAGTTCTATTCGGAATAAGCTACTTGTGGGCCAATAGAGGTGTTCCAAAGCCTATATAAACACCCTAGGAGGCAACTTAAAATGGGAGTTGACGGGACGTCGAATAGACGCCTAGTAGAAGGAGAAAACACTCTAAGACAGCCGCTAGGAACAACTTAGGAGAAGGATTTCCATGAAGACTGAGGATCTCCCATCATGTTCTTTAGAAGTTTTTGGGTTTCCTTATGTTTTGTTGTTTTTCCTATTTTATGATGTTTTCCCCTTCTAGTATGAACTAAATCCTTTAGATACCTAAGGGGATGAAACCTATGATGAATCTTATTATTATTTGATTTATGAGATAAATACTTGTGCTTATTCTTAATTGTGAGTTTTATTCTTGTTTTGATAATTCAGATTATTGATTCAAGTCGAATGTGCTTATTCAGTGGAGCAAAAGTCCCTGTTTAAGAGTTGATCAACACAATTAAGCGGAGTTGATTGCAACCCTAGAAATAAGGTGACGAAAATCTTTCAGATTAGGGTCAAACCTAAGATGGGAATCCACAGATTGAATTAATGCATCAATAGGGGTTTTAATTAGAAAGAGATTTTAATTAATCAACCTAGAGTCAGTTGTTAGTAGCCTCGAAAGAGGTATTAATATAATTCAGGGATTTCTACAGATTAAGTCAAGTGAATAAATCACATGAATCAAAAGTAATAAGTGAAGTCTAGGTGGATTCTTCCTTAGGTGTCGTCCATCTCATATAAGTTGTCCAAAGTATTTTCCAAGTTTACTCCGTGTCAAGTTCATAAGTTAGTTAAATTAGTTAGTTAAATTTTAGATTAAAAATAAATCCCCTTTAATTATTAGGCTAGATAATAAAAAGATAGTTATTACTAAGTACTCTTGGTCCTTGAGGATAAGATATCCCGGACTCACCACAGTTATACTACTGTTCGATAGGTGCACTTGCCTTTGTCGAAATAATAGTTGCTTCGAGCATCCATCAATTAGCTTTTAATGATGCATGCTTTGGAAATGAACAACCCATTTTGGAATCACCATTTAATAACAAAATGATTAATTGATTTTGAGGATTTCAACGACAACAAGTTTACGCTAAACACTTCAATGTGACACCGCCAGATTTGACCATAACGCCTAGGCTGGGTTTAGGGTGTTACAGCCAATCTCACAATCAAAGAGATAACCTTACAATTGAGCATCACTACCAATTTGATACTTTCATTTGTGTTATAGATTTGCTATTACAAGAAATTAATTTGTGCTTTAGTGATAATGTACTGGAGTTGTTGGCACTTAGCTGTGCTTTGGACCTGCGAGATGAATTTAATTTTTTTTTTTTTTTGCGTTGAAGATCTTTGCAACCTAGTGAATAATTTATCCAGTTGATTTTATGGATCTGGAAAAGCAACATTTGAAGATTCAATTGGAGCGAACTTAATATCCATTAGAACTTATAATTAAAGAAACTGTCAATGATGGCAGAGTTATGTCAAGTGTTAGCAAATACAAAAAAAAAAAAAGAGTCAAAGGTTATCCTCTTATTGATAGAATTAGTCATATTGTACTAACTCTTCTAGTGTTTACTACAACAATAGAAAGAGAATTTTCAGCCATGAAAATTATGAAGACAATGTTCCAAAATGAAATAGATGATTATTTTCTTTCGACTTAATTGGTGGCATATATCTAGAAAGACATAACTCAATAATTTTTGATCTATTCTTTCATCAATAACTTTAATTTAACAAAATTAAAGAGTAACTTAGGATGCCTAGCATGAAATTGTGTTATATCTGAAGGTACTTCAATTTTTATTTCTTTACAAGTAGATTATATTAACATTTAAGAAGTGACAAATTATTTTTTATTTATGGATTATATTTACAATTCTCCCCTTGGAATCAAATTCTAATCTATCCCATGAAAAGGTTTTAATGGTTTGTTAAAATAGAATGTCGATAATGTCAATGTATCGCAAAGAAAAGAAAAATAAATAGAGCACACACATTTTACGTGGAATCCTTTCGAGAAAAAACCACGGGCAGAGGAGAAAGAAATTTACTATGTCGATTTCGAATGATTACAAGGAGTATAGATTGTGTCTATTTATAGGTTTAGAAAACCTTATTCTAGTTAACATCTAATAGAAGTAATCCAGTAAGGTTGAAACACCTTATACAAATCAATATCAAACAGAGGAAGTAAACTTCTATATGGATTCTTTTTGTGTAGCATGTATCGCATCAGCAGGTCGGAGTTCCCCACGTGTAACACCCCAAACCCGCCCACGAGCCTTGACCGGATCTCGTATGTCATCATGGAAAACGCTTATGAAGAATTTGACTTAAAGGTGAAAACGATAAAATTGTTGTCTTTGGAAAAACATTGTGCATTTAAAAGCCCATTAAAATGTTGTTATTACCAATTCTCTGATTAAAACTTCTACATAAGTTATTATAAAATAAATTGATTCAAAAATATTTCTCATTATTAGTTCAGTAATAAAATAAACTTCAAAACCATAAATAAAGTTTCCAAATACTATAAGTAGCCCTTATTACATCAAATAAATTTCCAAAATACTGATAATATAAAATATTTAAAATAAGTAAATCATCTTCTGCATGGGCCACCTCGTATCCACTCCAACCCGGTCCGAGCATCATGCATCACCTGTAAGGTTTAGTAAAATATTGGGTGAGTCAAACAGACTCAGTGCATAGTCATTTCACATGTCTCCACATATGGGCTTGGCCCATATCCACACAGTCCACATACATAAATTATGCAATTATGAAGCCCAACCCAACCTAGTGTCCATCCATTACATCTACCTCGGCAGACCTGCTGCTTAAGGCCGTGGCTAGGCCACCGATCAACCAAGTGATCCCACATATCCTACCTTGGCAGACCTGCTGCTCAAGGCCGTGGCTAAGCCACCGATCACCTAAGTGATCCCACATATCAATCAGTCCACGGTGATGCACACAGCTATCAACCGCTGAGATGGGCACCTAGCCAACACCTCCCTTGATGAAGCACATAGCTAACATCAAGCGCCAATGTAGCATGTATTAACATTTGACCACGTACATAAAAATGTACACCCTTTCCTTCTTTGATCATATCCCAGGCCCATGCATATATGTATATCATAACAACATATCACTTGAAACAACCATACATCACATGCCATCACATTTTCATACATATATCATATGTAAATTAACATCATAAAATACTGATCTGATTAAACGGCTATCCATCGTGGGTATCCACCATTTAGCCCTTATTTCGGCTACCATTCATATCATATCACATATTCATAATACCACATGTACATTATATCACATATGAACACTCAAGGGACAGTGCGATAACTAAGCACCTGTTTATTTAGCGAACACCCGACCTATACGAATCTAGCACAATCTAGGATCCCGAAACTCTTTATTCCTGTCGATATGCTCCTACGGACCAAGGTTAGAAATCGGTCATCACTAGAACTCATAAAATGGCCTATGGCCGAATACCACATGCCTCTTTACCTTGATGAATCGAATCCTGAAAGACTCCGTGCTGCTCCTTAACGTCGGCTACAACCAAAAAGTACACATACATGGCTTAGAAGACATTCGGCCAACCTTAAGGCCTAACTACAAGATTTCGGCATACTACTAGAAAAGAAAAAGGAACCCAATTGATAATGAAAGAATACTTACACATTTGAAGAGACAACAAGAGAAAAGCTTTGGCTCTTAAGACTTGCGACAACTAGAAGAGAATATGGCCACAGAAGATTCGGCTATGACTCTTAAAAAGGTGTTTAAACATTCGCTATCAAAAGGGTAAGTACTCACAATTTAGGCTTATGGATTTTAAAGAAAAGAGAATAAAAGAGACTTGTATGTGTGGCGCTTTGGCAAAGAAAAGTAGTAAGGAAAAGATGAAAGAACCTCCTTGATAGCCTCCCTAACTTCTTGCTATTGACCAAAAGAAAATATGCTAAACACTTAATGGTTTTTGGCACAAGGAAATAAATTGAAGAAAAGAATTATCAAGAGGTGAGCATCCCAATTTATACTACACATATTCGGCACATGCACCACCAACACACTTCAAAACGGATTACACCACCCCTATGGAGTCCCCCAATCGGCCATAGCTTCATCCTCTTATCACATCCCACATTTTCCTCCTTTATCACTTTAGCAAATAAAATAAATTAAACCAACACATTATCTCTTATCTTACCCTTTAAAATGAATAAAATAAAGCAATCATTATCTTCTTATCAATAAAATAAGCATCCATTATCCTTTACTCCTATTTAATCTCTTTAAAATAAATAAAATCCCATCCAATTAAAAGTCCCATTGCCGTCCAACCTCTCTCCAACTTACCGTCACATGAAAAAATAAAACCACTCCCTTATGCTGCCATCAAGACTCGAACATGAGACCTCTTGAGCCCCTTGACGCAAGTCGCCTCGCTCCTCGTGTAACTCCCCAAGCTACTTTGTTGCTAGCTCTTTTGTGTCATAAACTCCCTAGAATTCCTCTTAAAGCCTCCTTAGCCCAGTTTCCCTTCTTGATGCAAAGAGCAAAAAAAAAAAAAAAAAAACTCACTCCTATGCCACCAACGTGATTCGAACTTGAGCCCCCCTTTGACGCAACACTCCAAGACCCTAAGGTAGCGTCCCAAGCCACTTTACCAAGGCGCTTTTTGTGACATGCTTCACCTCAATTCATTTTAAAAGCTCCTAGCCAAGCTCCTACTTGACGTAAAAATAAACTCCCATTCGCTTCTCTCAACTCAAACCAAGGCCACATACCAAGGCCTAAGTGGCGCTTTGTACCACTTTACCAAGGCTATTCTTATATCCCAAACTCCACATAAATTTCCTTAAGCCTTCTTTACCAAGCTTCCCTCTTTAGACTTAAATTCTAAAAATTTTCTAAGGCATTTTTTCCATATCCTTGGGTTCTCAAAACCCCTAAAACACACTCAACTACATACTAAGCCTTCTCTTACATGGATTATGCACTAGCTGCATAACCCCTAAATCCAGGGTATTATAGTTCTACCCTCCTTAAAAATAATTTCGTCTTCGAAATTACTTAGCTTATTGCACTCCTATTCACCACACTATGCTTATGCTGCGCACTCTAATCTTATAAAACTATCATACTTCCTATGCACAGTCTCTAAGTTCACAATCAAGGTTTCATACACTTCACTAGCAACATAAGAACAAACTGACTTAACCACAAATAAGACAATTAAGGGTATTCCAGAAATAAGGAACGTACCCGTTGTCACATCTGGCACATCTTCCTCCTCGCGACAGCCAACTGCATAAACCAACCTTGGCTGCCTTGCGTCTGCACCTTCAGCATCTCTGCTTGGTGCTCCACGACCTCGGCCTGTACCATTTCCTCCATAGTTTGAACCACGACTCCTTGTCGCTTGTTGACCACCTCTGCCGGACTGCTCATAATCTTGGCTTACTGTTCGAGCCCCATTCAGATTCTGAGGACAATCTCTAATCAAATGAGACTTAGACTTACACCTAAAACACTCTGGATCCCGGTTCTAGCACTCGCCAACATGATACCTTCCACACTAAGCACACGGACGGTCCGAATTTCTAATAGCTGGCTTAGTAACACGAGCAGAATTCTCAATCCTAGGTCTTTTCTGAAACTCTCCAGATGACTCTGACAGTTCATAACTCCTCTTATCCCGGTTCCTATCCTTATCTCTGTTCTGTCTCACAGAGTCCTTAATTCCTTCGGCTACCTTAGCCTTTTCTACAAACACAGCGAACTCCCGTTCCTGCTGTGGAGCTATTAACAACCTCAGGTCATCTCTTAGTCCGTCCTCAAATCGGACACATCATTCATGCTCCGTAGCCACTACTCCTTGAGCATATCGGCTTAACCTTAGGAACTCAGCCTCGTACTCTGCTACGGACTTGTTCCCTTGAACCAGCCCCAGAAAAGCCTTCCTTTGCGCATCAATGTAATGGGTACCAATATACTTCTTCCGTACGCCGCCTTAACATAATCCCAAGTAAGATCCTTAATCGTAGCACCATCCCGAATCAGGAACCACCACCGACACGCTTCATCGCGTGAGCAAGCCACCATTCCTTTAACCTTCTCTGCAATGTCAGTCCAACTCATCCATAATTCGCTTCGGTTGCCTCCAACCAATATTCAAGAAGATCGGGTGCCACACGGATACTCCACGAAACACCTCAAATCAGTTGGCTCGGAGTCGCTCGGTTATAGACTTCCTAGCTCTCATATTTCCACCAGCTCCAACCACTATCTCAAGAACTCGCAGCACAGCCTGCGATATAGCATCATCTCCCATCTGATCTTGCTGTTCATTACCAAAAGCTGGTGGTGAAGGTGGTACCTCATTTTCAGACCTTGGACCTGATCTAACGGGTTTCGATACAACCATTCTTCCTCTACCACGTCCATGACAACCTCGTCCTCTAGAACTTATATCTAACGTCGTGATTTAATCTGATTAAAAAGTTTTACGCATTAGAAATTTGGTTTCACTGTTTATCCACGAGCAAATTTTATGAAAAGAAGTTTCCAGAAGTAGTTCTTTCGATCAATCAAAGTTTCAGTTCAAGTTCACTATTCCAATTCAGAGAATCACATTCACATTCACATTCATCCACAACATTCACTTCACTACTTTGGCATTTCTGACCATTCCCAACCCAGGGGTAATTTCGTCATTTTTCCTATAGAGGTATTTCAGTAATAAACTGGGGTCAACTTGAAAATCACAACAGTCATTTCAAAAATTTTCAAACTCATGGGTATTTTGAAAGAAAGATTTTCCAAATCAAGGTATTGCAGAAATTTTAGAAATTGGGGTTATTTTGGTAATTCCGTAAACCAAGGGTAATTTGGTAAATTTCCAAATCAGGGTATCTTAAATTTTTGCAAAATACGGTTTTTTTTGGGCACTTTTGTAAAGTAAAAAAATTTTATTAAAATCGAGGGTAGTATGGTGATAAAAATTTTCCAAGCCAGGGGCATTTTAGAAATTTTACAACCAGGGGCATTTTTGTATTTTTACCACTAGGGGTATTTTAGTAAATTTGTAAATCAAAAATATTTCAGAACAATTTATAAAAATAGTCTTTACAAATCAAAAGGGTTATTTTAAGGGTTTTAAAACTAGAGTTTTTATAAAAATTACGGCTAGTTCCCTTTCGGGTTTTAGTTATTGGGTTTAGCCCGTGAATAAGTCCTCTTGGTTAGGGTGAACCGTTACTACGCACTAGGTAGGATTCGAGTAAAGAGGAGGTGAGTCATTAGAACTGCTTAAATACCAAGCTCTTACTGAATCCACTCCTAGACATGCTCACAATGGTTGCCACACCTTAACTTGGCGACTTACTTCACAGGTTTGTTCGATTGTCCTTAAGTCTTATGCATGTGTTTGAGTGCAATAGCCCTAGGGTTCAAATAGCCCTAATCTTCTAATCTACGAGCCTAAATATGCCCATAACATTCACATATACAAATCACTTCAATAATTAGAGGTACTTACCGTGGACTTGAATTGAGATACAAAAGCCATGTCAGAATAACCTGAAAAATTTCACGAAAATCCATATTTTTGAAAAGCCCATTTTAGAAAAATGTTTTTGGGCCCAAATCCCTCAAAGTTGAGTTTTGAACCTGGCTCTGATACCAAACTGTAACACCCCAAACCTGGCCCACGAGCCTTGACCGGATCTGGTATGTCACTGCGGAAAACGTTTGCGAAGAATTTGACTTAAAGGTGAAAACGTATAAAATTGTTGTCTTTGGAAAAACATTGTGCATTTAAAAGCCCATTAAAATGTTGTTATTATCAATTCCCGGATTAAAACTTCTACATAAATTATTATAAAATAAATTGATTCAAAAATATTTCCCATTATTGGTTCAGTAATAAAATAAACTTCAAAACCATAAATAAAGTTTCCAAATACTATAAGTAGCCCTTATTACATCAAATAAATTTCTAAAATACTGATAATATAAAATATTTAAAATAAGTAAATCATCTTCTGCATGGGCCACCTCGTATCCACTCCAACCCGGTTCGAGCATCATGCATCACCTGTAAGGTTTAGTAAAATATTGGGTGAGTCAAACAGACTCAGTGCATAGTTATTTCACATGTCTCCACATATGGGCTTGGCCCATATCCACACAGTCCACATACATAAATTATGCAATTATGAAGCCCAACCCAACTTAGTGTCCATCCATTACACCTACCTCGGTAGACCTGCTGCTCAAAGCCGTGGCTAGGCCACCGATCAACCAAGTGATCCCACATATCCTACCTTGGTAGACCTGCTGCTCAAGGCCGTGGCTAAGCCACCGATCACGTAAGTGATCCCACATATCAATCAGCCCACGGTGATGCACACAGCTATCAACCGCCGAGATGGGCACCTAGCCAACACCTCCCTTGATGAAGCACATAGCTAACATCAAGCGCCAATGTAGCACAGGGCTAACATTTGACCACGTACATAAAAATGTACACCCTTTCCTTCTTTGATCATATCCCATGCCCATGCATATATGTATATCATATCAACATGTCACTTGAAACAAACATACATCACATGTCATCACATTTTCATACATATATCATATGTAAATTAACATCATAAAATACTGACCTGGTTAAACGGTTACCCATCGTGGGTATCCACCATTTAGCCCTTATTTCGTCTACCATTCACATCATATCACATATCCATAATACCACATGTACATAATATCACATATGAACACTCAAGAGACAGTGCGATAACTACGCACCTATTTATTTAGCGAATACCCGACCTATACGAATCTAGCACAATCTAGGATCCCGAAACTCTTTATTCCTGTCGATATGCTCTTACGGACCAAGGTTAGAAATCGGTCATCACTAGAACTCATAAAATGGCCTATGGCCGAATACCACATGCCTCCTTACCTTGATGAATCGAATCCCGAAAGACTCCATGCTGTTCCTTAACGCCGGCTACAACCAAAAGTACAAATACATGGCTTAGAAGACATTCGCCAACCTTAAGGCCTAACTACAAGATTTCGCATACTACTAGAAAAGAAAAGGAACCCGATTGATAATGAAAGAATACTTACACATTTGAAGAGACTACAAGAGAAAAGCTTCACTCTTAAGACTTGCGACAACTAGAAGAGAATATGGCCACGTAAGATTTGGTTATGACTCTTAAAAGGTGTTTAAACATTCGCTATCAAAAGGGTAAGTACTCACAATTTAGGCTTATAGATTTTAAAGAAAAAGAGAATAAAAAGAGACTTGTGGCATATGACGCTTTGGCAAAGAAAAGTAGTAAGGAAAAGATGAAAGAACCCACCTTGATAGCCTCCCTAACTTCGGCTATTGACCAAAAGAAAATATGCTAAACACTTAATGGTTTTTGGCACAAGGAAATAAATTGAAGAAAAGAATTATCAAGAGGTGAGCATCCTAATTTATACTACACATATTCGGCACATGCGCCACCTACACACTTCAAAACCGATTACACCACCCCCAAGGAGTCCCCCAATCGGCCATAGCTTCATCCTCTTATCACATCCCACATTTTCCTCCTTTATCACTTTAGCAAATAAAATAAATTAAACCAACACATTATCTCTTATCTTACCCCTTTAAAATGAATAAAATAAAGCCACCATTATCTTCTTATCAATAAAATAAGCATCCATTATCCTTTACTCCTATTTAATCTCTTTAAAATAAATAAAATCCCATCCAATTAAAAGTCCCATTGCCGTCCAACCTCTCTCCAACTTGCCGTCACATGAAAAAAATAAAAACACTCCCTTATGCTGCCATCAAGACTCGAACATGAGACCTGCTGGAGCCCCCTTTGACTCAAGCTGCCCTGCTCCTCAGGTAACGCCCCAAGCCACTTTGCTGCTAGCTCTTTTGTGTCATAAACTCCCCAGAATTCCTCTTAAAGCCTCCTTAGCCCAGTTTCCCTTCTTGACGCAAAGAGCAAAAATAGAAAAAAACTCACTCCTATGCCACCAACATGATTCGAACTTGAGCCCCCCTTTGATGCAACACTCCAAGCCCCTAAGGTAGCATCCCAAGCCACTTTACCAAGGCGCTTTTTGTGACATGCTTCACCCCAAATTCATTTTAAAACCTCCCTAGCCAAGCTCCTACTTGATGCAAAAATAAACTCCCATTCGCTTCCTCTGCAACTCGAACCAAAGCGTCACATACCAAGGCCCTAAGTGGCGCCTTGCAGCCACTTTACCAAGGCTATTCTTATATCCCAAACTCCACATAAATTTCCTTAAGCCTTCTTTACCAAGCTTCCCCTCTTTAGACTTAAATTCTAAAAATTTTCTAAGGCATTTTTTTTTCCATATCCTTGGGTTCTCAAAACCCCTAAAACACACTCAACTACATACTAAGCCTTCTCTTACATGGATTATGCACTAACCGCATAACCCCTAAATCCAGGGTATTACACCACACCCCTGGTTGCGACCGTAGTCTAGTATCTTGCTTATTGGAGATCCACGATGGGCTGTGGCCTTTGCCCTCATGGATTCCCTTACCTTGCCACTTGTATTTCAATAAAAATTTGGGTCACAACTCTAACAGTATTAATAGGACATAAAATCAATTTTATCTATTATTATTTTAAAACTTAAAAGTATTTTCTTTTTTTTTAGGAAAAAGTATTTTGTTATTTATTTATAAATTACTAGTGATATCACATAAAATAGTTTCAAATTTTTAAATGAAAACAAATTCACACAAAAATTATATTATATTGTTTTTCTTTGAAAAACTCAAACATTAAATTAAATAAAAAATGTAAATGGGTTTTAATAGGCTTAAGACCCAATAAAAATGAAAAGCCCAACATATAAATGAGCCCTATATCCCTAAGTTCTATGGCTTTGATTCGATCGAGTAAGGTGAGAGGTCCGATGTCTCGTAATACTCATCGCCCTTGTACATTTACAAGACGTTTGGTTCACAAAGAATGGAATAGAAACGTAATTGAATAGAGTCAGAATGGAATAGAGTCAGTAATCAAGAATTCAATTGTTTGGTTGAATGGAATGGAATAAAGTTTTAATAAAATTCTTGTGTTTGGTTGAGGAATAGATGTTGCAATAGTATAAGGAAAAAGACTTAAATGACCAAAAGTACCCTTAGCAGAAATTATTATTAAATATATTATATTAAAAATAATAAATAATTTAACCATATTTTAACATAATTATTATTAAATATAATTTAATAACACTCTTAATATAATTATTATATGAATTAAAAATCATAATATATAATACTATAAAAATAATATATAATCTACTTTATTATTTTTAAATCTGCAAGACATATTTAATATGCTAAAATATCATTAGTGAAACAAATAATTTAATTATTCTACAATAAAAAAAAACAAAATGTTAGCAGTAATAAATAACTTAAGAATTATATTTCACCTCCAAGCATATTATTCATATATTAACAAAAGTTACATGATTTCATTAGTTTATATGTCATAATCCATATGTTATAAAATTTTACAACATCAAAAAGTTACAACATTGTAATGACATTCTATCATGTCATTATACCATCCAAATATTACAAACACAAAAAGTTACCAAAATATCATTGTCGAAACCTTTTTTAAATTTGATTTTAAAAAAGTGGCGATCAACTTTTAAAAACAGAAATGGGAGTCGCCACCAATCCCTTTTTACTTAGGTGTAATTGGATCACCTTAAAAATCATTTTATTTCAAAATACTGATTCTAGTCTACGAAAAAAAAAAAATGGGTTCGGGAGTCGGTTACGTATGAGGAAGGGTTAGCACCCTCATAACGCCCAAAATTGATACCTAATCGATAAAATCGTGTCATAATGTTGAAATTTTGAAAAATTTTAGAAAATAATCCTTTTATTTGAAGAAAAAGACCTAGACTTACCTATCTCAAAGAAACTAAACACTATACCCAGTAAGTTAGGATATAGTATCTCATAACTTCAAAATTAGGCACGTCTTTATTTTAGAAAATTCCTACCTCGAGATACAAAGCGTCATACCCAATAAGTTAGGACACAATGTTTTGAATTCCCAAGAATAAGTTTTTGATTTGAAATTTGTAAGTTTCGGTTTTAAAAGAAAAGGGATATATAATACCTTAAGTTCCACGAGAAAAATCGAAACCCAGTAAGTTAGGGCACAATTCTTCTCGAAGTCCCCAAATATCAAATATCATTGTTTTTTAACTATTTGAATAAAATGCTTTAATTCAATATTCAAAAGGTATTTTTATAAGAAATTATTTGAGTAAAACATTATAACATACATATCAATTGCAATTCTACAAATTATATTAACAATAAATAATAAAAGAATAATAAAATATGAATAAATAAAGCATTATATTATGCAATAATAAACAATTAAAATAACATAAATAAATAAACATGCGATGTAAAATAAATAGCAATTAATAAGACTTTCACAAAATAACAAAATGAAACGAAAAAGAGATTGATATATTTAAACATTTAATAAAAAATGTAATGATTTTTAAAATGATTTTATATATATATGTAAAAAATATAATAATTAAAAGTAAAAAAATCACGATAATATATACAAATTAATAATTTAATATATACTTATAATATATATAATTTAATAATTTAATATATGTATAAATGATAAAAAACATAATTAGTAAATTGTATAAAGTATGTTTATATAAGAATATATATATATATATATAATATACTAATCATAAAATTAGATACATAAGATAAATAATATAAATAAAATATATTTAAATAATATAAATAAATTTTATAAAAAGAAGAAAATAAAATTTTAGAAGTAATATATAATATAACATAATACTATATAATATAAAAATAATGTAATAAATAATATACTAATTATAAAATAATATACAATATAATGATATTAAATCGTATAAAATAAATAGTAATAATTAAATATATATATAAGGTTAAAAAATATAAATTTTATACTATAAACAAATTAATATATATAAATAATAAAAATAATATGATAAAATAATTCATTATAATATTAAATTAATTTTAAAATAAAATAAAAAGCTCAAGGATCAAATTGAAATAAAATATAAGTTTCAGGGCTAAACTATAAATACAAAAAATGCTATTGGATATAATTGTAAATTTGAAAAAAGCAGAAGGGCTTAAATGGCAATTAGACCTTTTTATAAAAACACGCGGATCCTACTCGGTTTTCGGGTAGACGCGTGGATCTAGCCTCAAAACGGTGTCGTTTTGGTCAATAACTAACCACACAAAAACGGCATCGTTTCTTGGGCGTATAAAAATCCATTTTTAGAGAAAAATTCATTTGTTCTCAGTTTTTTAAGAAAAATTCAGAAAACTCTCTCCACGCCCTTACATGGGTTCTGATCGTCACCCCTTTGGACCACCGCCACGCTCCTCACGCGCCACTGCGTATGGTGGCCAGAGGTTAAAAACCTCCATTTCAAAGGTATTTCCTTGTTTCCTTTATTTTAGTACTATTTTATATAATGTAACATCCTGAATTTATGGGTCTATGCGTTTAGTATAGGAATATGTTTAATATGGTGAAAGGGGTTTAAATTTGGGCTTAGAATTAGGCAAAGGCCCATATTAAATTATTTTAAGGTGGCATCATTAACAATTAAAAAGCAACAAGTTTTGGGTCGCAAGAAGCCCATGTTTTTAGGCCAATTTCGGCACTTTAAATGAAAATAGGGTGACGCCACATACAAGGAATTAGAGGCCCAAATATTAAGTTTAGTGAGGCCCAAATCTTTTAATTTAAGTGAGTTAAATTTAGGCATTAAGATTTGATGAGGTGGACGGCTACAAGGCTCAAAAATAGGAAGATTTAGATGGATTTTATTATTGATAAAATAGTAGATAAAAAGGAGAAAAGTTAGGAGCTTATCTACAAGGGAGGTGATGGCCGAAAATCCACTGCCTAGAGGAGTGTAAAATTCGGCTACTGCATGGCAAAGAGGGTGCCGAATTTCCCCTCTCTTTTAGCTTGAATTTAAGGGTGTTTTCGGTTTTTAGCAGTAGGTGCCAAAATATCTATAAATAGGGGGGATAGCTCCTTGATTCTGACATTGAAAACCCCAATTTCTTCTTCCATTGTGTCGAAATTCCTTAGCCTCTCCCTCTCCAATTTCTTTTCTCCAATTTCTTCAAAAGCCAAAAATCTTCTCCACTTTTTCCTCCTTGTGCCGATTCCTCTAAAAAGTCGAAGCATCCATAGTCTTCTCTTTTATTCATCTTATTTGAGAATTAGTTCTATAATTCCGGCATTTAAATCTTCCACTGGCATTGCCGAAGCCTCTTTCTAGTGCTAGCCGAATCTCCTATGCTAAGGTAAGTGTCAATTTTTGATTAGTTCTCATGATCTATTCCCGGTTTTTGAAAGGCAAAAGCCGAAAGCTAATAGTTTAATGGTTTTATGATGGGCGGCAATTCAGGATTTGAAGGAAGCTTGATCAATTAGATTAAAAGTCGAAAATAGCTAGTCTCCACTTTCGGGATTTTTAAGGTAAGAAGATTTCCCTAGATTTCTATTAGATTTGTTCATTATATGCAAGATCTTAAGGTTATAATGAGAATTAACGATTAAATATTGTGATAGTAGTTCTAATAAGGACATGTGATGGAATTAAATATGGATCAGGCAAAGGAGAAAATACCTAAGTTTAAGAAAAGAGCAGATCTACCATTCGAGATTGGCCACTTGGTTGTGGACCGGCTTCTGAACAACACCTTAGGAAGATAGCAGTTGTGTCGACTAAGGATGGCGTCGACATAGAAAGCATCGTTTTATCAGTAATCAGGTGTGTAGATCTCTAACATGCTAATAAACCTGTATGTATGACTATATATATGTTATGGGCTTAAAAGTTGAATGAGGTCAGATAGACAATGAATGGAACCTAAAAAGGTTAGGCAAGGATGCGTGTGCGTAAACATAGAAATCCCTATGTGTATCGGAAAATATATATGACCGCATGATGTTTTCTTTATGTGTATGCATGGGTGGGAATATGATATTGAAGGGAAGTGCATGATAGGTCACTTGGTGATCGGTGGTGGAAATCCCACATATTCAAATGTTAGGTCACATAGTGATCGGTGGCTATACCACATTCAATGATTCCTAATTAATAGGAATGGACAAATGTCTGTTGTCGCTTTTGGTGTGTAGCGGATGAAGGGTTGATTGTAGAAATCCCAAGGTGTGATGGTTGGTACGGGTTGGTGTGTAGAGGATGGAAACCGAGGATGGGTTGGGTTATTCATTATTTATCGCTTACCATGTGATTATGATTGTTACCTTCATGTATGGGCGGGGCCCATAATGTGTTTATGGGCTCGGTCGTTGTGTGTTTTGAGACTTATACATCGAGTCTTGGTGACTCACGCTTTTCTTTTCTCTACTCTTCTAGATGAGCGGAGATCGTGGACATGGGAGCCGAGACAGACTCGAGGGGCCATAAAATTTTATTTCTACAAATTATTTTTGGGATTTCTTTAAATTTTATTTTATTTTATTTGGGAATATTTATGTAATAAGGCCCCTAGTTTTAGTCAACTAAGAAGTTTTCAATGTTATGCAACTTATGAATTCATGATAAGGTTTATTTATACCTAATAATAGTAATACAAAGGATTTTAAATTTTAAAATGTCACCTATTTATCCAAATAATGTCCAATTGACTTACGATTTCCATAGCGAACAAAGCAAAAGTTTTCAATGTACAACTCGTAGCATACCAGATCTGGTCGAAAAGCATGGGCCAAGTTTGGGGTGTTACATTTTGGTATCAGAGCTCAATTCAAAACTCGGGCTGTGAAATGGGCCTAGAGGTGTTTTGGAAAAGAAAAATTTTAAAAAATGTCTGGTTTGAGGATATGGCTTTTGAGTCTACCGACACCCGATCCACGCAGGTAAGTATTCTGAACTCTCTGTGTGTTATATATCTATGTGGGCTTGATGGGCTTTATGGGACGTAGACTAATTAGATCTAGAACTTGATGGACTCTAGGCTTAGCTGAAACAACTCTTTAAATTTCATAAGACTTAATCCAACTAAACAAAACCCGTGAACGAGTCAACAGTTTAGGGTGTGGCAATGGGCATACGCATGTCTAGGATTGGATTCAGGGAGAGCTTGGTATTTAAGCAGTCCTAGTGACTCACCTCCTCTTCGCTGGAATCTTATCTAGTGCGTAGTGGCTGTTCACTCTAATTATGAGGACTTGTTGATGGGTCAAACCTATAATTAAAACCCGTAAGGGACCAGTCACCCTATTTTGCAAATAAAAACCCTAAGTTTTGTAAATTTCCAAAGAAATACACTTGATTTGTGAAAATTTCCAACCAACAGTGAATTTGTAAAATGCCTATGTTTTGAAAATTTACCCAAAAACCGTATGTTTACAAGAGTAACTAGATTTTTTTTCAAAATACCCCTTCGAAAAAAATAATAAAAAATAAAAAAACGCAACGACAACAACAACATCAAAATATCCCTGATTTGAAAAATTATCGAAATACCCCTGGATGTTAAAATTACTGAAATGCCCCCGAATTTCAAAAATTACCGAAATACCCCCATATTACAAAATTATTAAAATACCCTTATTTTACAAAATCACCAAGGAACCTTATTTTGAAAAATTATGAAAGTACCCTTGTAGGATAAAATTAAGAAAATACCCCTGGGTAGAAACAGCAACAACAACAACACTTATCTGTGATGAACGTAAGTTCATGGATGTTGATGATTGAATGTATGTGTTTCCTAAAGGATATGAACTTGAGACTGTATTGTGAATACGAATTCGAAAGAACTACTTTTAAAACTATTATCCATAAGACTGTCCGTGGTTAATCAGTGGAAGAAAACTAACAGTTCATAAAATTTCTAATCAGATAAACGTGAAGCGGTAGAATGAGTACAAGGGGTAGAGGACGTCCGCCACGTGGTCGTGGTAAGGGTAGGATGACTCTGTCAAAACCAGTAGGATCTAGCCATGGGTCAGGAAATGAAATGCCAGCTGAAAAGGTCGAATGTCAGGATCAAACGGCCGGAGATAATGTTGTATCTCAAGCGATGTTGAGGGTTTTAGAGAGGGTTGCTGGAGTAGGCATGGGCACAGGAGCCCGAAAATCTGTGCCGGAGTGACTTAGGGCCAATGGGGCAGAAGTGTTTAGGGGAATTTTTGAGGTAGCCCCAAGTTCAGCTAAGTATTAGTTGGAGGCAGTAGAACGAATAATGGATGATTTGGATTTCACGGAGGAGGAGAAGTTGAAAGGAATTATATCTCTCCTGAGGGATAAAGCCTATCAATGGTGGCTTACGGTTAAGGATGGTACAGTGGCTGACCGTATCACTTGGGATTTCTTTAAGACGGCGTTTCAATATTGGATCGAGTTATGTGGATGTGCAACTCAGAGCATTTCTGAATCTGGTTCAAGAGAGTAGGTTAGTCGCTGCGTATGAAGCTAAATTCTTATGCCTTAGCCGTTATGCTCGTGGGATGGTAGCCACAGAGCATGAATGTTGTGTTAGGTTTGAAGTTGGCCTGAGGAATGACTTGCGTGTTTTGATAGCCCCACAGCGGCAGAAGGAATTTGTTGTGCTTGTGGAAAAGGCTAAGATAGCTGAGGAGGTAAAGCGGACTGAGAAACTGAATCGAGATAGAGATAGAAGTGGAAGTAAGAGGAATTTTGAATCATTAGGGGCAGTTGGGCAAACTTAGAAAAGACTTAGGTCAGACGGGCCGAAACAGGATGAGAGACCGACTGCTGCTAACCAGACACAAAAGTGTGCTCGATGTGGTAAGTTCCATACCGGTGAGTGTTGGGCAGGCACTGGCAAGTGTTTTAGTTGTGGATCTACAGACCACCAAGTTAGAAACTGTCCATAGCAACGGGGCAGTAAAGGGCCCACAAGTCAAGAGAATGCACCGTAGGGAAGAGGAGGTCAACAACCACCAAGGGGCCGTGGTCAAGTCAATGGTGGCAATGGCACAGGACATGGTCGTGGAGGTGCAGGCTATGCTGAGGCGAGGCAGCTAGCCTTGGCCTATGCAGCACATTGCCAAGGGGACGAGGACGCTCTAGATGTGAATATCAATGCGTATCCTACCATAGTATACTAAGTGTTTATTTTGGCTTTAGAATAAGAGTGCACAGTGAAAGCATAGTAGTGAGACTTAGGTTGTTTGATTACTAGTTAATTGGAAATTTCGAGGACAAAATTTCTTTAAGGGGTAGAACTGTAACATCCTAAATTTATGGGTCTATGCGTTTAGTATAGGAATATGTTTAATATGGTGAAAGGGGTTTAAATTTGGGCTTAGAATTAGGCAAAGGCCCATATTAAATTATTTTAAGGCGGCATCATTAACAATTAAAAAGGAACAAGTTTTGGGTCACAAGGAGCCCATGTTTTTAGGCCAATTTTGGTACTTTAAATGAAAATAGGGTGATGCCACATACAAGGAATTAGGGGCCCAAATATTAAGTTTAGTGAGGCCCAAATCTTTTAATTTATGTGAGTTAAATTTAGGCATAAAGATTTGATGAGGTGGATGGCTACAAGGCTCAAAAATAGGAAGATTTAGTGGATTTTATAATTGATAAAATAGTAGATAAAAAGGAGAAAAGTTAGGAGCTTATCTACAGGGGAGGTGATGGCCTAAAATCCACTGTCTAGAGGAGTGTAAAATTCGGCTACTGCATGGCAAAGAGGGTGTCGAATTTCCCCTCTCTTTTAGCTTGAATTTAAGGGCGTTTTCAGTTTTTAGTAGTAGGTGCCGAAATATCTATAAATAGGGGGGATAGCTCCTCAATTCTAACATTGAAAACCCTAATTTCTTCTCCCATTGTACCGAATTCCTTAGCCTCTCCCTCTCTAATCTCTTTTCTCCAATTTCTTCAAAAGTCAAAACTCTTCTCCACTCTTTCCTCCTTGTGTCGATTTCTCTAAAAAGCCGAAGCATCCATAATCTTCTCTTTTATTTATCTTATTTGAGAATTAGTTCTATACTTCCGGCATTTAAATCTTACATTGGCATTGTAGAATCCTCTTTCTAGTGCTAGCCGAATCTCCTATGCTAAGATAAGTGTCCATTCTTGATTAGTTCTCATGATCTATTCCCGATTTTTGAAAGGCAAAAGTCGAAAGCTAATAGTTTAATGGTTTTATGATGGGCAAAATTTGGGATTTGAAGGAAGCTTGGTCAATTAGATCTAAAAGTCGAAAATAGCTAGTCTCCACTTTCGAGATTTTTAAGGTAAGAAGATTTCCCTAGATTTCTATTAGATTTGTTCATTATATGCAAGATCTTAAGGTTATAATGAGAATTAACGATTAAATATTGTGATAGTAGTTCTAATAAGGACATGTGATGGAATAAATATGGATCAGGCAAAGGAGAAAATACCTAAGTTTAAGAAAAGAGCAGTATCTGCCATTCGAGATTGGCCACTTGGTTGTGGATCGACTTCTGAACAACACCTTTGGAAGATAGCAGTTGTGTCGACGAAGGATAGCGTCGACATAGAAAGCATCATTTTATCAGTAATCAGGTGTGTAGATCTCTAACACACTAATAAACCTGTATGTATGATTATATATATGTTATGGGCTTAAAAGTCAGAATGAGGTTGTATAGACAATGAATGGAACCCTAAAAGGGTTAGGCAAGGATGCAGTGCGTAAACATAGAACTCCTTATGTGTATCGGAAAATATATATGACCGCATGATGTTTTCTTTATGTGTATGCATGGGGTGGGAATATGATATTGAAGGGAAGTGCATGATAGGTCACTTGGTGATCGGTGGTGGAAATCCCACATATACAAATGTTAGGTCACATAGTGATCGGTGGCTATGCCACATTCAATGATTCTTAATTAATAGGAATGGATAGTACAATTTGTCGTTTTGGTTTGTAGCGGATGGAGGGTTGATTGTAGAAATCCCCAAGGAGTGATGGTTGATACGGGTTGGTGTGTAGAGGATGGAAACCTAGGATGGGTTGGGTTATTCATTATTTATCGTTTACCATGTGATTATGAATGTTTTTTTATTGAAAGGCTAGGGCCCATAATGTGTTTGTGGGCTCGGGTCGTTGTGTGTTTTGAGACTTATACACTAGTCTTGGTGACTCACGCTTTCCTTTTCTCTACTCTTCCAGATGAGCAGTAGATCGTGGACATGGGAGCCGAGACGGACTCGAGGGGCCATCAAATTTTATTTCTACAAATTATTTTTGAGATTTCTTTAAATTTTATTTTATTTTATTTGGGAATATTTATGTAATAAGGCCCCTAGTTTTAGTCAACTAAGAAGTTTTCAATGTTATGCAACTTATGAATTCATGATAAGGTTTATTTATACCTAATAATAGTAATACAAGGGATTTTAAATTTTAAAATGTCACTTATTTATCCAAATAATGTCCAATTGACTTACGATTTCCATAGCGAACAAAGCAAAAGTTTTCAATGTACAACTCGTAGCATACCAGATCTAGTCAAAAAGCATGGGCTGGGTTTGGGGGTGTTACATATAAAATATGCACAAAATAAAAATAAAAATAAAAAATCACCTCAGTAGAAAAAGAACTCTATATTATGTTTCAACCAACTTTTTTGCTTTTATTCTCTATATTCTTGTCTGTGTATCTATTATTATCTCTCTGTGTGTATCTTGTTACAGGTTTTTGGAAGGCTTTTATAACCTTCAAAATAAATAAAATAAAAGGAAATATAAGATTTTGCTACTGTTTTGCTCTTTTTGCTTCGATTCTTTCCTTTTCTGTGCAAATCAAAGGCGAAGAACGTGGCGATAGGTGCTCCCGCAAGCTGCGACGCGACTTGTGGCTTAACCGAGGATGGTGACTACAGCATTTTGTGGCATAACGATTAGGCTCCTGCCATTGCGGCGCGAGGTTTTAGGAAACCCTAGGTTTCTTGACTTCATCTAGTCATTGCGCTCTTTTGGGCCATGTTTTGTTTGGATCTGGGTGTGTTTTTTTGGGCTAATCGGTTTTTTGTTTCTATTGGGTTAGTTTAGATCTGTTAGTGGGTTTAGTTTTTTAGTATTTTGGTCAATGGTGTAATTGGGCTTTGGGTTTAATTTGTTGGGGTTTAAGGGTGTAAAAATGGACTGTTTAAAAATCTTTGGACATTTATTTTTTTTTTTTTCTTTTTCTGAATGGGCCCGGGCATAAATGTGCTTCTACAGCTACCCGTCTTTACTCATCGTCATGTAATGAGAATAGAGCAAAGACGATAAAAGAGCCTATTTTGCCCGATATTATCAAATGGCTGGTATCTTCAATCTGCTTTTACTGCAACTTTAGGAAGACAATATCCACTATCTTTTAATCTTCTCTACTGCAACTTCAGGGAGATCAGATCTGAAAGTATGTTTGACCTATTTCCTGCAACTTCAAGAAGATGAGATCTTTTGTCTTTAGTCTACTCCACTGCAACTTCAGGGAGATAAGACTAAAATTGTCTTTTGATCTGCTTCCTGCAACTTCAGGAAGATAAGATCTTCGTCTTCAGTCTACTCTGCTGCAACTTCAGGTGGATAAGACTAAAAATGTCTTTCTTTGATCTGTTTCCTGCAACTTCAGGAATATGAGATCTGCTGTCTTCAGTTTGCTTCGCTGCAACTTCAGGGAGGCAGGCTAATATCTTCAATCTATTTTTTACAACTTTAGAAAGATAAGATTTGTTGTCTTCAGTCTACTTCGCTGCAACTTTAGGGAGATAAGATTGCAAGTGTCTTCGATCTGCTTCCTACAACTTTAGGAAGATGAGATCTTTTATCTTCAGTCTTCTCTACTACAACTTCAGGGAGATAAGGCTGAAAATTCCTTTGATCTTCTTCTTGTAACTTCAGGAAGATAAGATATTTTGTCTTCATTCTACTCCGCTATAACTTCAAGGAGATAAGGCTGAAAGCGCTTTTGATCTGCTTCCTGTAACTTCAGGAAGATAAGATCTTCTGTCTTCTGTCTTCAGCCTACTCCGCTGCAACTTCATGGAGATAAGGCTAAAATCGCTTTTGATCTACTTCCTGCAACTTCAGAAAGATAAGATCTTCTGTCTTCAGTCTACTCCGCTACAACTTTAGGGAGATAAAGCTAAAAGTTTCTTCGATCTGCTTCCTGCAACTTCAGGAAGATGAGATCTTCTATTTTCACTGATGTTGCTACGCTATCCCCTGAGGGATATGTCTTGTAAACTCAGTTTCGTATGTTTATGTCACATGACTAAGATGCTATGATTAGAATGAATCAAATGTTTCTAGCTACATGTAACATGTCATGAAGATGATTCCTTTTAAAGGGTTAAGATTAGGACGCAATGATTGGAATGAATCAAATGTTCCTAATGAAATTTACTATGATACAAAAATGCTATGAGTATGATTCCTACTCTAGGTGTTATCACTCATTTGTTCTTTATTCTTGTTCAACAATCATGTTCTGCTCAACAAGCTTGCCCCAACGTAATTTCTGAGCTAATCTCCGCTTGAATCTTGAGAACACGAGGCTGGTACCATGCTACCATAATTGAAACTTTTTCAATCTGACCCATCTGAAATTTTCCATGTATAGGGTTTATTTCAACCCATTCCACCACAATTCATGGTTTCTTAGTTCGTCACACCATTCCTTGAATATTATGACCTGATGACATCACCTACTTTTATCACATCAACTCGTTGTTTCGTCCAAGTATCATTTAGACAAAGAATTCAGAGAAATGGTCTTTAACCAGACTCTTCTTTCTCAAGTATTCTTATGCGCATGGAAATATTTCCCTAGTTTGGTTCCTTGTTTTATCTAGAAATTTCCAAAGTAATATGTAGAACTTCTTTTTGTGAAATTATTAGTTCATCAATCACTATTTCAATGCAACACATTTATGAATAATGGGTAACAAATAAATTGATCTAAAAAAGAGTTGAAATTGAATAAATTATCAAAAATACAAATAAAATTAACTGAGAACATATCTTTGAGAAGAAAAAGAATCCTAAGATAGTAAAATGAATAGGACAAAAATCAGATGCCCTAGATATCACCGATTGAGCTTCTATATACAAACTTTATGAAGACTACCTTGAGTTCAACATGTGTTTAGAATACCCAAAGTACTTTGTTGACGCCCCGATATGCGACATTCTTCATTGTTGACTTAAGTGTAACAAGTTGACTACTTGTCCATTCAAAATTTGAGCCACCCTTTTCAGGTTTTCAACTCAAAACCCTTTTGGTCTCAAGGCGCCCTTTACGAGTTTTCACATTGGCCTCTCCATTTTTTCACTTTTTTGTAGAAACTCAAAGTGTCCTTTACGGGTTTTCGCTTTGGCCTCTTCTCCTTTTTAAACAAAATACTATTTGACTGAGTCAGAGTTCACAGGGTTAGGTAAACTTTTCCCATCCATCTCGGTCAAGATCAGTGCCCCCCCAGAGAAAGCTTTCTTTACCACATATGGTCCTTCCCAATTCGACATCCATTTTCCTCAAAAATCCTTTTGTATGGGAAGGATCTTTTTCAATACAAGGTCCCCCTCATGAAACTCTCTTGGGTGAACTTTCTTATCATAGGTTATCATAGGCTCGCATCATTCGTTTTTGGTACATCTGACCGTGATGAATAGCACTTAGCCTCTTTTCTTCAATCAAGTTCAACTGATCATACCGAACTTGAATCCATTCAGCCTCATCTAGCTTTATTTCTGACAAAACTCAAAGAGAGGGTATTTCCACTTCAATAGGTAGAACTACCTCTATTCCATAGAACAACGAGAAAGGCGTTGCCCCAGTAGAGGTTCTGACAGACATCCGATAGGCATAGAGTGCAAATGGTAGTTTCTCATGCCAATCCTTATAAGTCTCAATCATCTTCCCTACTATCTTCTTGATGTTTTTGTTAACCGCTTCCACTGCCCGTTCATTTTTGGACGATATGGAGATGAGTTGTGGTGTTTGATCCCAAATTAACTACAAAGCTTTGCTATCGTACTGTTGTTCAAATTCAATGCGTTGTCTGATATGATCCTCTTGGGCATTCCATATCAACAAATAATCTCCTTCTTCAAGAACCGACTAACCACTGACTTAGTGACGCTAGCATAAGAAGTAGCTTCTACCCATTTTGTGAAGTAGTCAATTACCACGAAGATGAATTGATGTCCATCAAAGCCTTCGGTGAGATTGGTCTGATGACATCCATGCCCCACATGGAAAAAGGCCATAGGGAAGTCATAACATGCAAAGGTGATGGAGGCACATGAATCTTGTCTCCATAAATCTGGCATTTATGACATTTCTTAGCATAGCTGATACAATCCCCTTCCATGGTGGACCAATATTATCCAAATCTCATTATCTGTCTGGCCATTATGAATCTATTAGCGTGTATTCCATAAACACCCTCATGAACTTCTTCCACGATTTTCCTAGCTTCAACTGCATCAACACACCTCAATAGTACTTGATCTTTTCTCTTTTTATACAAGATATCCTGTCTAAAACATAGTCAAAGGCCAATCTTCTTAAAGTCCTTTTCTCATTCTCAGTGGCATGCTCCGGGTATTCATGATTTTTTATGTATCATAATATATCCTGATACCAAAGGTGATCGTCTTTTTCTTCTTCTTCCACATTATAACAATGAGTTGGAACTTCAAGGATACTCATCTGAATAGGTCTCATATCTTCTGGTCTGTTTACTTTGATCATAGAAGCTAAGGTCGCCAAAGTATCTACCATCTAATTTTCATCACGTGGGAGATAATTGAAAGTAATGTCATCAAACTCCTCAATCAATCCCAGAACTATTTTCGGTGATCAATTAATTTGGGATCTCTTGTCTCCCACTCTCCTTTAAGCTGGTAGATCACTATGGCAGAATCTCCATATACTTCTAGCACTCTGATCTTACGTTCTAAGGCTACTCGAAATCCCATTATGCATGCTTCATATTCCGCCATGTTGTTCGTGCAATCAAAATCCAGTTTGCATGTGAATGAGTAATGATCACCACTAGGGGATACCAAGATTGCCCCAATTCTATATCCCACAGCATTCGATACTCCATCAAAGTTTAGCTTCCACGGACAATCTTCAATATTTGCCACGTACATCAGCTCTTCATTTGGGAAATCAAAACTCAAATGATCATAATCTTCCAAAGCTCTGCTAGCCAAAAATTCTGCTACTACGCTCCCTTTTATTGCCTTTTGGTTCACATAGACTATATCAAATTTAGACAGTAAAATCTACCACCTAGCCATCCTTTCATTCAAAGTAGTGGATTCCATCATATAATTTAACGGATCAAGCTTTGAAATTAACCAGGTAGTATGATATAGCATGTATTGCCTCAACCTCTTAGTTGTCCAAAGCTTTCTGTTTGACAGATACTATTTGACTTTGTCAAAAGCTCTCTGGCATTCATCGTCACATACACCTTGGTTGTGTTTCTTGAGAAGATGAAATATGGGATCACATTTCTTAGTTAATTGTGAAATAAACAAAGCAATATAATTTAACCTTCCAAGAAAACCTCAGACTTCTTTCTGAGTGCGCGGTGGAGGCAATTCTTTTATTGCTTTGACCTTGTTTGAGTCAACTTCGATTCCTTTCTCGCTAACTACAAAACCTAATAATTTCCCTGGCCGAGCTCCAAAAGTATACTTTGCTGGGTTAAGCTTCAATTGAAATTTTCTCAACCTCAGAAACAACTTCCTCAAAACTTCAATGTGTTCCTTTTCCATTCGAGATTTGGCAATCATATCATCAACATATACTTCAATCTCTTTGTGCATCATATAGTGGAACAATGTTACCATGGCCCTCTGATATGTTACCCCAGCATTCTTTAGTTCGAATGGCATTACCTTATAGCAGAAGGTACCCCACAATGTTATGAAGGTAGTTTTCCTCATATCCTCGGGGCATCTTGATCTGATTGTATCCTGAATCTTGATATGATTTTATCTTGAAAAGTCATCCATGAAGGAAAACAATGAAAATCTCGCCATGTTATCAACCAATATGTCAATATGCGGCAAAGGAAATTTTCTTTCAGGCTAGCTTTATTTAAATCCTTGTAATCTACACACATCCGGACCTTTCCATCCTTCTTAGGGACAGAAATAATGTTGACAACCTACTCTGAGTACCTAACCACTTGTAGAAAACCAGTATCAAACTATTTCTGAACCTCTTCTTTTATTTTCAACACTACATCAAGCCTCATCCTTCATAGCTTTTGCTGAACTGGCTTTCACTCTTCTCTTATAGGAAGGCGATGTACTATAATATTTGTGCTTAATCCGGGCATATCTTGGTATGACCATGCAAAGACGTCTTTGAATTCCCGTAATAATTCAACAAGGTCTTGCTTTGTCATTTTAGCTATGCGTGTCCCAATTTTCACAACCTTTCCTTCCTCCAAGGCTATGTTCTCTACCTCCTCCTCATGGGGTGAGATTTGTTTCTCCTCTTCATTTACCATTCTTAACAAATCTAGAGATAAATCACAATCTCGGTCACCTTCAAAATCCTGAGATTCCTCTAAACACATATCCTACTCAAAGTGGACCTTTGGATCTGTATTATCATTGCTCACATCATTGATATCTAGGGACATGTGATGGGTACCAAAGAATGTACAAAGAAAAATGAATTCGAGGATAACTATTCACATGATATGAATGAGAAATAAAAAATTTTGGAATGAAATTAGAAAGTCAAAAGAATAAAATGAAAGAATATTTGCTCAAGTTAATTATCAAAAATGTATTTTATTGAGACAACAATTTTTGAACATGAGCTTATTTCACAAAAGAAATCTTATTGTTTCTATGCTAAAAAATAACAAGAGCGTTGTGAATATTACTCTGTATAATTTTTAAAAACTACAGGAAGCTCCTCTGCAGTCCAATTGCTTAGAACGCTTCCAAGTTCATAAGGGCGAATGCCCAATAGGTTTCTTTGTTCAACTTCTTCCCTGTGTATGGCATTGATGTGAGGACTTTCCAATAACCCTCTCTCAGGGTGAATTATCCCTCTGGATAAGGTCTAAGATATGTGTAGGAATGTCATCGATCCCTACTGGACTTATTCCCCATTCAACCATGCCCTCCTTCTTTCTTGCTTTTTCTCGATTTCCTTTCTTCTTTGTCTAGCGTCTAGCTTAAAACCCAAGCCAAAATGATCCCTCTTCTCTTTTAGCATTAGCACTTGAACTTCCCTTGGAGATGTCTGCCCAGCCCTTTTCCCACCACCATTTGTATGCCCATCCTCGTGGTCTTGGATATCTTGGGAGTTAGAACTTCCTTTCCTTCCAAAATGAATGTTGCGTTGACAAACTCTAAATAAAAAATAAAACTCAATGGCCTCATCATTTGTCTCTACATTTGGTCCATTATTGGTGATAGTCGCTATGATGTCTTCCTCCGCGTTTATTGTAACCAGAGACCATCTGTCACCAATTTTAGTTTTTGATGAAGGGATGAAGGCACTGCCCCTACTGAATGAATCCAGGGCCTTCCCAGCAAGCAATTGTATGAGGCTTGATATCCATCACCAGAAAATCCACTTCATACGTGTTTGGCCCAATCTGCAATGGTATATCAACTCTTCCCATCACTCTTCTCTCGATGCCATCAAATGCTCTCACTATGTTTTGATAAGTTTTCATGTGAGAACTATCTATTGGCAACCTCTTCAGTGTTGACAATGGTAAGACATTCAAGTTTAATCCATTGTCGATCAGCAAACTCGGTAGAGTATATCCCTTGCAACGAGTAGTTATGTGTAGGGCCTTGGTCGATCCCATACTCTCAAGTGGAATTTCATCGTCATTGAAGGAAATAAAGTTGTCAGCACTTATGTTACTAACTAATCGGTCAAGTTTATTGACATATATATCTTTAGTAACGTAAGTCTCGTTTAGCACTTTCATCAAAGCCTCACGATGAACTTCTGAACATAAAAGTAAGGCTAGCACCGATATGCGAGCTGGTTGTTTGCGCAACTACTCCACCATACTGTATTCACTATGCTTGAGGAATTTTAAAATTTTTAGCCTCTTCCTCCTTTACAAGTACGTTGATAAGAGTATCAAGTCCTTTTTCTAGTTCAACTAGCACATTCTTTGATTTTACTGGTTCTGTTCTGACATTTACCGAGTCGTAATGCCTCCCATTTTGTGTGTAGAATCCCTCTTATTGGACCTCCTTAGAAGTTCTAGCTAAGTTTTCTACTCCCGGTGTCATCACATTACAATTGTAATTCCATGGTACCATTTTGTTATCCTTGTAAAGAAAGGACACAAGTCTCTGGATTACAACTTTAGGCGAGATTTGTGCTCCACCTTCTATATTTCTTGGTCGAAATAATAATCCTCGGATAATTGAATTTTTGAGTTGTCAACTCTCTTCGGTTGCATGTATGTTTCCTCCCTCTGAGTCTTCTTCGTTAAACTCCAGCTCCTTATTGTTCATGAGACTTTGTACCAATAGTCTGAACTTAGCACATTCATGGATCTTATGTCCTTCATCTTTGTGGAACTCACAGTAGTTCCTTGGTTCTTCACCTCCTTCCTCGAGAATTGATTTTATTAATCCCCTTCTTACCATTTCCTTCCATACTATCTTTAACGGAGTTCTCACTTTCGATATGTCTTCTTTAATCTTTCTCACGTCATTTTCCCCAATAGCATTTATCCCTTTGTCTCCGTGATTGGGTAATGGGTTCTCCTCATTGGTGTATCATCAAACTTAATAATCCTCAACTTGATAAGCCTCTCAACTACTTTTTTGAAAGCAATGCAGTTTTCTATCGAATGTCCCGATATTCCCGCGTGGTAATCACACTGAGTGTTAGAGTCATACAATTTAGGATATGGGGGCTGCAGCAGTTGTAGATAATATGGGGAAGCTACGTGTGCATCGAATTAACTTTGATATAGCTCCTTATATGTCATTGAGATTGGTGTAAATTGGAGCTTTTCAATTTTTTGTCTGAGGCCTGATTCTTGTCTTGTCGACCCTTGTTGCCCAGCAGTAACTACTTTTGGCTGGCTAATAGTGACTGCTTTTGAGTACCTTTTGTTGTATGTACTAGTATTGTTCACCTCATTGTCTTTTTTTTCTAGGAGCAGCTCTTCTAGTACTTTCTCATGCTTTAATTTTACCACCCCTTATAGCGTTTTCTATCATTTCACCTACCATCACTATATCTGCGAAGCTTTTGGTGGTGCTTCCTATCATATGGGTGATAAAAAGTGCCTTTAAGGTGTTGATAAACAGCATAGTGGTCTCCTTCTCCAAGAGAGGTGGTTGAACTTTCATGGCAACTTTCCTCCATCTTTGTGCGTATTGCTTGAAACTTTCATTCGATTTCTTTTCCATGTTTTGCAACATGATTCTATCAGGTGTCATGCCTGTGACATGATATATTGATTCATGAAGGCTTGAGCTAAGTCTCTCCATGAGCTAATATTAGCACGGCTAAGTTGATTGTACTACATAGATGATGCTCCTGTCAAACTGTCTTATAAACAATGAATCAAAAGTTGATCATTGTTCATGTAACCAGTCATCCGTCTACAAAACATAATGATGTGGGCTTCAGGGTAACTAGTTCCATTGTACTTCTCAAATTTAGGCATCTTAAATTTTTGAGGAAGCACCAAATCTGGAACCAAACTCAAGTCCTTCGCATCAATACCATGATGATGATCGGCATTTTCCAGAGCCTTGAACTTTTCCTCCAACCATCTACAGCGATCCTCTAACTGCCTTGAGGCTTTAGCTCTTATCCCTTCCCTCTCTGCTATGTCCAAATCAAGGATAATGGGGTTAGCAGGGTTATCTCCGAGGTTGGATACTGAGCCCATTTCTGGTATTAGTTTGCCCCTGTTGAGGCCTAATTGTGACAGATGGCCTCTGAGGATACTCTTCAGGATGTGCTGGCATATGTGGTGGGGTAAAACCTGGGGGATTGCCTTCGCTCTCTTCTCCATAATAGCTGGGACCTTTTTCTTTGTCCATCATCCCACTTATTTACATAAAAGAAACAGAGTAGGCAAAAGATTTATATATTATGAGATAATTAAGTTTTAGTGAGACCTGCTCTGAATGAATTCATGAGTCACTGTTCTGTTTTGGAAAATTGTCAAAATTGTACAAAAATCATTAAGAAGCATGGTTTACATGTGTATAACCCTTAATGAGTCTATTTTTCATTGGTATAAACCAGAACATTATAGGAAATTTGTGCAATGAGCTAACTGTATTTTTGTAGAGACAGGTCAGAATTGTCAAGCAGTGTAATAAGGGTAAATTTGATGAATAAACTGTACTAATTGGCCACATGAAAATTATGGAAAAATTATGGTGAAAAGTTATATGAGTCTAGTTTGAAGGAAAATTTACGGATATAAATTTCGAGTTTTGAAACTCGAGTTATGGTCGATTTGGTCAGCATGACGCAGTTGGACAGCTTTAAAATCTCACACCTTTAGTAAATAGTCAAGTCTAGTAATGGTTAATTCAAAATAGTTTAGAAAGCATAAAATTTTGTGACTGCGTAAGGTGATTAACTGTAATATGGATTTGAAATTTACAGGGTTGCTTGTGATTATTAAGTCATACGTTAGTATATACAATTTTAAAGCAAAGTGTTTAAATTTTGTTATATCGTTTTGTAACCCTAATCCGCCATTCAGCTTTGTTAGGTGTTACATTTGATTGGTATCGAGCACGGTTTAGTCGATTCTAGACTACCGTAGCGCTTTGTGAGTCTAGCTATACATGCCTTAATTATATATATTTGATAGTGTGGTGACTCTCGACAATTGAATCTGTTTTATATTGTAAATGGATCTTGATCCTCGATAGAGCCATAGCAGATGATGTAGAGAGTGTAATACCGATCACAAACGAATTCAAATACGATAGACTCTCGATCCGCTTCTTTAGTAGTTATGGGGGAGGCTAAGTAAGCTCCTACTAGATGATGAACGAATGATTTACTCCATATATCCGGATTCAACCAATCGACAACAACCTTCACCCCTCAATAGTCTAACTCCGATACCTATGGTACCTCCGATAGTAAGTTCGATTAGATTGGATGTACATCCTGTAGATAAAATCGTAAAACAAGGAGTCAAGAGTTTAAAACTAATGACGATGATGATGCAAAACGAATCAATGTGGTTTGATAATACTATTCGAGTGTCCGATGAGTTATCATGTACTCCGAGAGGAAGGTTTAAGATGTAATATCACTATTGAGGACACCACACCGGTGGGATACACTAGTATTGGTGGACTCGAAGAGAAAGTGATTTGGGAATTCTTCCGCACTAAGTTCAATAAGAAAGATATCGCTTAAAGATTCTTGAACCAAACAGGTCGAATGAGTATTTCCGAGTATGAACGGAGTTTGTGAGATTGAGTTAGTATGCATGAGAATGTATACCTCCAAGCTATAATGTGCAAAAGATTTGAAGATGGCTTAAAATATATATATATATATATATACGGTGTTAGTTGAGATTTTAAAATAGAAGAGTTCGCTGTACTGTGGACCGAGCTTATGTCGAGGCATCCGAGAAGATGTAGATTTAATGACGTAACTTGCTTTGTATGTGGATCGCTTGATCATTTTATTTGAGAATGTCCTCGAGTCCTCTGGCCGCTGCATCGCCTGAATTTGAGGTCCGAGAGCGTGCTTGTGAGAGGTAGACCTTGAAAGAATGTAAGAAACATCAAGGTAGTCGAGAACTATGAGAGACAAGATTGTCGACACGGCGAGTAATGCCTATCGAGTGTATGCTATCCAAGCTTGAGAGAAGCTTCATCATTTGATATAATAACCGGTATTTTTACTCTTTTGGTATGTCAGAATTGCTTTGATAGACCTTGGTTCTACACATTCATACTTGTGCATGAACTTAGTATTCATTAAGACTTTGCCTCTAGAATCTACCGAGTTGCCATAAAAGTATCAACCCCTAGATAAAAGTGTCATGGTTGATTATATATGCAAGAATCGCCCATTAATGTTTCGAGATATCCGCTTCACCGATCGATGCTCTTGCCATCTAATAAATTCTATATTATTCGGGTATGGATTGGTTATTTGTGTATGATGCTTGTGTTAATTACAAAAGATAGGTGATAAATTTGAGATGTCCAATTATGAGATTATAAAATTGAGTCGGATGATTTGAATGGATTGCTCGTCAAATATCAATATCGAAAGCTAAGAATTATGTGAAAAAGAGTTGTGAAGCATATTTTACTTATGTGATTGACTCAGGAATATCTGAGAAGAAAATTTATTCAATGCCTATTGTTTGTGAGTGTTCTAATATGTTTCCTGAAGAGTTACCGGGTTTGCCTTTGATTGTGAAGTTAAATCTATTATTGAGTTGTTGTGGAAACCGTGGATGATCCCTTTATTTATTCACTTGATAAAAAGAAGCATACGAACTTTAAAATCTCACAATGAGTAAATAGTCAAGTCTAGTAATGGTTAATTCAAAATAGTTTAGAAAGCATAAAATTTTGTGATCACATGGTGATTAAATATAATATGGACATCCGGGCCATTTGAGCCATCATGTTCCTTTGAGCCTCCAACATCTGGTCCCTCATCTCTTGTTGGAGGTTTTCCATTTGCTCTTGCATTTGGTCTTGCATGTCTCTTTGGAATTGTTCCAATCTTTAATCTATTTTCTTCGATTTGGCACGTTTACCGTAAGGATGTTCAGCTTTTAGATTTTCCTTCCCTCTCTCTCTCTCTCTCTCTCTCTCTCTCTCTCTCTCTCTCCTCTCTCTAGATTTCAACTAATTAGACTCTCTCTATGGATTTGAATGCATATGATGTTATGTAATGCAAATGCATAAATGCAAAGAGGCATCGATTTTGATTTAACTTTACTTTAGAAAACTTTATTAGAAAATAAAATCCTTTACATAAAACAGATTATAAATATGCTTTCGCCTTAAATCCTAAGGTTTTAATTTTCCCAAACAAAGAAGTTAACTCTTGACTACGATCAGACTGTAGCTCATATTTCATGCTCAATACATCAGCCTGTGCTCCAAAATCTGTAGCTGATCAGCTACCTCTCTAATCTAAACTATAGCTTCACCCATGAAGTAATCTCGACTCCTAACTTGATCATGAGAATGGTGAAGTTCTTCCTTCCAACGCCCTTCTCTAGTTTCAAAAAGTTCGATCCGAAGTTCATAATGGTGCAATGTTGATTCTAATTCTTTGATCCTATCCTTCATTTCCTCGATCTTGTTCAGGCTTGACTTTAAATCGATCACGAAATTACGACTTGATGGTGATGAAGAGATCGTCCAAGTTCAGCCACTCTAGCTTTTAATTCTTCTTTTTCACTTCGACTTTCTGATAAACTCTTTTCTAGGGTCTCATTTTGTGCTTGCATTTCTTAAAATTTCCTCTTCCAATAGTCAGCTTTGGCCTTTTCTTTCTGGACTTCTTGTTGCCACTGTTCAGCAGTCTTCCCCAATTCGACATTCTTCATCGATAAGCGCATCTTCTTATATTCAGTCTTCAAGCTATCTCGATCTTTCTCAATCTTTCTTTTCTCCTTTCTTACTTTCTCGGCTTCTGATTTTTGAATATCCTCATCTAGCCTCAAGCACATCTTTTCTTCTTCTAGCTTTTCTATCTTCTTTCCAAGCTCAAAACTCATCCTCTCAAAATCTTTCTTTACAATCTCTAACTTTGATGGGACTACTTGCAAACATTCCTCTCTTGACCGGACACCTTCTGAATTTAGCTCAAGGATGTTATCATTAACCCTTCCAATCCTCCATCCGCTGTATTCTAGAGTTGTCATTGGTCCTGTAGATAATCTCTTTATTCTGTGAGTCTGATTCTAAGCACCAAAAATCTCCTTAACTTTTTCTTATAATTTTCCCCTCTTTACGAGAACTCACACTGAGCCAGCCCATATGTTGCAGGTACAAACTGTCTAGATCCATATTGCCTTAGTACGAGTAGAGGAGCATACCCAACGGCTCCCTAAATTCCAAGTAAAGGAACCCAGTCAAAACTCCCACATCGATAAAGAATTTCATCTAGAATCATCCAAGGGCTTTCCACTCGACGTCTTCCTCTCGAAGGTTTTGAAGGAGCGTCATCCAGTTCTCCTTATACATGTCCTCTCTCCTCGGTGTTGCCACTATTTCTTTTAACGGAGAATAGTTTTCAGAAAAAACCCGATAAGAAATTTTCTCCACCTTCTAGAAATGACTGTGGAACCAAGCCAACAACAGCTGCGCGCATCCAATGAATCTGTCTTCGCCTACTCTCTGACATGCATTCAAAGATTTGAACGTCTCGGCTAAGGTCACAGGTACGAAGCGTGACCCCTTTATCAATTCGATTGAATAACTCAATGACTGCTTCATCTATATGTCCGAGAGCTTTGGGGAAAACTACCAAACCGTAGATACACAAGGCAAGGACGTCAACCTTCTTCTTTATGTCTGGATGGGCTAAGCTCAAGTCCCTCAAGCTAACCCAAGGAATGCATTTACCTTCACTTTTCTTCTGAATTCTGGCTGTAATCCATTATTTTCTCATCCCCGTAATATTCGTTAACTTCTTCATAAAATTCGGCCATTAACGGCCTAGGAATAAGCTTTATCGACTTAAAATTTTGGACACTGAAGCAAGGTCGTATATTCCTCCACCGTGGGCACCAAATCCACTTTCCCAAAAGTGAAACAGCTATAGGAAGAGTTCCAAAACTGGACCATAGCCCGGAACAGATGCTTATCTACTTTGACGTCGAGTAAGTAGGGCAAATCTCTATAATTGCAATAAAACAACTGCTTAGCCTCATTATCCCATTGAGCCCATATCTCTTTCAACTCCTGGAACTCATTTTGTGTAATACTAATATGAGTAAAGTCCCATACTTCAGATACATACCCGTTAACTAAGATGTTCCCTTTTTCCAATTGAGTTTGCTTTGACCATGTGCGGACGGTAGCATTGTCCTCCACCTTATCAAGGAATTCGTTCTCCATAACCAGCTTTCTAACTTAGAAACTGACCGTGAATCGATACCTCCTAAAGTATGAAATGATATGCAAAAAAATAAAGCACCACAAGTCAGTATCATGAAATAAAATATAAGACAGATAAAACATCTATCTAGGTAACCACTAAATCTTGGTATAGTTCTACTTAGGGTAGGTCCTTACGTTTTCTGCATGTGGTTTAGCTCTAAAGTTAGGGTACCCAAACCAGCAGATTCCTCGATCCTCACCCATTATAGGCTCATGCGGACCGAGTTCGGTTCAGGAGAATACAGCTCCCTATGGCTATGCAGAAGTGAAAACTTCACGAAGACATGGGTACAGATGTATTTCGGAAGCAATCCACTAGCCCATGCGAAGGTGAAAACCTCACGATGGCATAGCTTCTCGCTCCTTCTTAAGGGTGTGACCACAATGGTCATGCAGTGCAATACTGAGAGATATATTTAAAATTAGAATCACATGCAATAAAAGGATCATGTTTTAAAAACCAGAATTTTAAATTCGAACAAAAGGACATGAAATTATCAATTTTACCGCTTGACTCTCTTATTGGTCCTTAGTAGAGTTTCCAAGCTGTCGAAACATTTTTTAAAGTTGATTTTAAAAAAGTGGGGATCGACTTTTAAGAACAAAAATGGGAGTCGCCACCAATCCCTTTTTACTTAGGTGTGATTGGATCACCTTGAAAATCGTTTTATTTCAAAATACTGATTCTGGTCTACAAAAAACAAAAAAATGGGTTCGGGAGTCAGTTACGTATGAGGGAGGGTTAGCACCCTCATAACGCCCAAAATTGGTACCTAATCGATAAAATCATGTCATAATGTTGAAAATTTGAAAAATTTTAGAAAATGATCCTTTTATTTGAAGAAAAAGACCTAGACTCTCAAAGGAACTAAACATTATACCCAGTAAGTTAGGATATAGTATCTCATAACTTCAAAATTAGGCACGTCTTTATTTTAGAAAATTCCTACCTCGAGATACAAAACATCATACCCAGTAAGTTAGGACACATTGTTTTGAATTCCCAAGAATAAGTTTTTTATTTGAAATTTGTAAGTTTCGGTTTTAAAAGAAAAGGGATATCTAATACCTTAAGTTTCACGAGAAAATCAAAACCCAAGAAGTTAGGGTACAATTCTTTTCAAGTCTCCAAATATCAAATATCACTATTTTTAACTATTTGAATAAAATGCTTTAATTCAAAAGGTATTTTATAAGAAATGATTTGAGTAAGACATTATAACATACATATCAATTGCAATTCTACAAATTATATTAACATTAAATAATAATATAACAATATAACATGAATAAATAAAGTATTATATTATGCAATAATAAACAATTAAAATAACATAAATAAATAAACATGTGATGTAAAATAAATAGCAATTAATAAGACTTTCACGAAAAAATAAAATCAAACGAAAAGGGAATGATATATTTAAACATTTAATAAAAAATGTAATGATTTTTAAAATGATTTAATATATATATGTATAAAATAATAAAAAGTAAAAGTAAAAAAAAAAAACTTATAATATATATAATTTAATAATTTAATATATGTATAAATCATAAAAAAAACATAATTAGTAAATTGTATAAAGTATTTTTATATAAGAATATATATATATATATATAATATACTAATAATAAAATTAGATACATAAGATAAATAATATAAATAAAATATATTTAAATAATATAAATAAATTTTATAAAAAGAAGAAAAAAGATTTTAGAAGTAATATATAATATAACATAATACTATATAATATAAAAATAATAATGTAATAAATAATATACTAATTATAAAATAATATACAATATAATGATATTAAACCGTATAAAATAAATAGTAATAATTAAATATATATATATAAGGTTAAAAAATATAAATTTTATACTATAAAAAATTAATATATATAAATAATAAAAATAATATGATAAAATAATTCAGTATAATATTAAATTAATTTTAAAAATAAAATAAAAAAGCTCAAGGATCAAATTGAAATAAAATATAAGTTTCAGGGCTAAACTGTAAATATGAAAAAATGCTATTGGACATAATTGTAAATTTAAAAAAAGTGGAAGGGCTTAAAGGGAAATTAGACCTTTTTATAAAAAACACGCGGATCCTACCCAGGTTTTCGGGTCGACGCACAGAACTAGCCTCAAAACGACATCATTTTGGTCAATAACTAACCACACCAAAACGGCGTCGTTTCTTGGGTGTATAAAAATCCATTTTCAGAGAAAAAATTCATTTGTTCTCAGTTTTTAAAAAAAAATTGAAAACTCTCTCACGCCCTTGCACGGTTCTCGATCGTCGCCTTTGGACCACTCACAGATGGTGGCGGAGGTTAAAAACCTCCATTTCAAAGGTAGTTTCCTTGTTCTCCTTTATTTTAGTACTATTTTATATAAAATATGCACAAAATAAAAATAAAATAGAAAATCACCTCGAGAGAAAAGAACTCTATATTCTGTTTCAACGAACTTTTTTGCTTTTATTTTTTGTATTCTTATCTGTGTATGTATCTTGTTACAGGTTTTTGGAAGGCTTTTATAGCCTTCAAAATAAATAAAATAAGAGGAAATAAAAGATTTTGCTACTATTTTTCTCTTTCTGCTTCGGTTCTTTCCTTTTCTGTGCAAATCGAAGGCGGAGAACGTGGTGGCGATAGGGGCTCGCGCAAGCTGCGGCGCGACTTGCGGCTTAATCGAGGCTAGTGACTGCAGCATTTTGTGGCATGACGATTGGGCTCCTGCCATTGCGGCGCGAGGGTTTCAGGATACCCTATGTTTTTGACTTCGTCTAGTCATTGGGCTCTTTTGGGCCATGTTTTGTTTGGATATGGGTGTGTTTTCTTAGGCTAATCGGTTTTGGTTTCTGTTGGGTTAGTTTAGATCTGTTAGTGGGTTTAGTTTTTTAGTATTTGGGTCAAGGGTGTAATTGGGCTTTGGGTTTAATTTGTTTGGGTTTAAGGGCTGTAAAAATGGACTGTTTAAAAATCTTTGGACATTTATTTTTTCTTTTCTTTTTTCTTTTTCTGAACGGGCCCGGGCATAAATGGGCTTCTACAATTATCAACACAACCATGATTTTTAATGGTCAACAAGAAATCTTCTGACCCATTCCAATCGCATAGAAGAAGGTAAACTAAAGAAAATGAGCATTTGCATTGGATGATTTGGAATTTTGCTCAATTCACGATAGCGCTTATCCTCGTTAAACCTTCTACTTCACATAATGTTGGATATAATTTTATAGCACTTTCTTGAATGGTCATTTCGACTTTTGTTGAATTAGCACTTTAGAGGCAATACTCTTACTGATTTCAAGGCCAACGGTTCGTATGTTTTTCGCCAATAAAGTGGCAAATTCAATAAATGAAGTAGAAGCATCACTTGCATCAAAAATCCTTTTTTTTTCTTCTTTGAAAATGTGGAATCACCTTGGTTTCTAGCTGGTTGTAGTTATGTACCTGAAAGATCCATGTCATCCAAAGAAACATTAGCTTCGCATTCATGGAAATCGTTTCTTTCTTCATGAATATTTTAGTAGCTACATCCTCAACATCTATTTCTTCAATAATATCAGTAGATGTTTGAGCATCTTTACCAGTGGCTCAATCTTTTGCGTAGATGGCAGTAAGTTGGTTATAATAAAGGAAACTACGATGTTTGAATTGAGCGGCTTCTTTATGACTCTATAAAAATGAGGAATTCATATTAGATATAAATTTGGTCAGCAACAACAAGCTGCCTATGCTCATCCCAACCAAAGTCGCTATTGTTTTTTCCACTAAGCATGTCATAAATAATTGACCACTCCTTTTAATGTCCTAATCCTCGATTCAAGATTAGGTTTAGCCTTTAACATGGCATGTGGTAAAACTTTTTCTAACAATTTTTTCAACTCATTTAAATAACCTGCTTTGAATCTCAAATCTGCATTAAAGGTTCCAACATTGTGCAAGTCGACCATACAAGCAACCAATGCAACATCTTCTTCTGGAACCCATTTCCTTTTGGTTCCTCGAGAACTTTGGAAAAAAACACTTGATTTTGAAAAACCTGACATAACTATTTTAAGAAAAAAAGCAAATTAAACTTAAGTTCATATTATGCATTAAAAGGTCAACACTTTATAAAATTATAACACATGATGAATCAAAAGAAAATAAATTATAATTCAACAAGTCTAGTACAATGCAAAAAAACAATTCAAACACCACCAAATAGGTTCGAATAAAATTGTGGAGCAAATATGCAATAATGATTCTATTATGCACCCTCACGGGATAGAATGATGGACTCCTGAGTATTCCCCATCTAAGTTTTAATAACTCAAAACATCTTTTAATAACATTACACGCTGAAGCATGTTTCATATTGAAAAATTCTTTCGAGTACTTGGCTGGTAACCCTGACGTCACTCATTCAAATGATATCTTTGTCCTTTAAAAGGCGCAAGAAATCCCTTACAATTTGTGTATCCAGCATCAATTAGATAATAAGAACCTATAAAAAGAAACTATTTATCATGGTTAATTTCCCAAAAAAGTATGATCTTAAAAATTAATTCAAATTCCTCTAATTTTGCACTTTACCATGAGGAACTTTTAGTCCATGTCTCCTACTAATGGCATCTCGAAGAACCCATCCATCAGCAACAGAACCTTCCCAACGAGGAAGAACATAAACAAAATGCATATCAGGTGTACAAACACCTAACGTATTTGTTGCTATGTCACCTTTTCGCGTTCGATATCCAGGTTTATCAACTGTTGGAACCCTAATCTTGATGTGGGTTCCATCTAAAGCACCTAAGCAATTCTACATCACATGTATAAAACCTCGAGTTAGGATACTATATTTAAATCTAAATGAACTCAGTTATGTACGAGCTATATATAGAACTCACTCCAATACCTTGAACCATTTCCACCTTGGGTCTGTAGAATTAGTTGTAATTGGCTCTGCCTTTTTAAATAACACATCTTGTAAGTGTATGACAGCATTTAAAACATTGTGAAATGATCTGCTAACATTTTCCCCGACCTATTAAAATGATGCTAGATAACTCGGTTTTAAGGTGATGAGAAATGATATGTAAAAACATTGCCACTTGCTCATCAACAAGCATGTTCGTTGACGAGTTCAATCCCCCTAAAGTTTGTAACATCTCACATAGTTTAAAAAAGGTAATTCTATTCATCCTAACTTGTTCAATACAGGTCTTGTCACTAGCACATACAAGTCTTTTCACATAATCTCGTTTTGCATAAAAAATCTAAAATATAGGATCTAATCCTTGGTCTATAAGTATGTAGCCTATGGATGGCACCCAATGTAACTAAAAACCAACTCGCAACTGTACACATTTGCAACCATATTGTCAATGCAAGACCAATTTTTTTACGCCTCTCACTTTGTACTATTAAAGGCAGACGAGCCATTGCTACAATATAATAAAATGTTACATATCTTCAAATCGTAGTAAAAGGGTCACATTTCTCCAATACTAATTTCAATAACAGTAAAACAAAATCAAATAATTTAATTGCCAAAAAACTTACAGTGATTCAGTGAATACAATATGCTCAACTCTGGGTGGAGGAAGCAATCAAACAAGCCAAATAAGAAGAGGAAGCAATAACAACCTGTCAAAGAAAAATGAACAATACATATTAAGAATCTTTACAAAGCACAAAATAGAAATTACAACTAAATATAAGGGTCTATTTAGAATTTTTTTAAAAAATACTTATTAAGAAAATGAACAATACATATTAAGAATCTTTAGAAAAATACCAAATAAATTCACTACTTTATCCTACAATGTGCTTGTTTTATGTTTTTATCCGCTTTTGTGTTGTTTGTATTTCAATTATTTTCCTGTCCTCCTCAACTCTTTTTATAATTATTATTTTCTAGTCTTTTTACATTATTGTTTTTATACCATTTCTATTATTACTATTTAATCATCCATCTTTAAATAAAAAATACATCTAAACATATTCGAATCAATATTTTTATTATTATAACAATAATATCAACTAAATTAAAACTTCATTATTAATTATTGTTATCAAATAGGTACCATTATTATTATTGAAAAGAGAAAACAAAGTCAGTAGATAGACAAAGCGATGACGTTAGATAATATGGAGCTCTTAATGCTGACATTCAATTGCCTTTACACATAAATTACAACTATTTAAATAAGCATAAAATTAAAATTTTAAAATTTATATCGAAATAAATTTCAAATAAAACCAATGGTTGAAGACGGTGATTGCCAACTTCTTCACAGTCTGCAGGGATCATACAAACACAATTAACATAACAATCTAACCAAGAAAGCCCATATGTGCTAGTCAACATTAATAACCTACAACAACATGTTGTCAAGATTTGCTAAGCTGTAGGTAATAGAATGTGAAGAATGAGGATAGGGTAGTTTATTGAACACAATTTAAACAATTGGTTGATGAGTGATTGAAGATTTGTAAACATATGTATAGTTTACTAAAGATCCCTTCTAGATTAAAAGCTGAAAAGTAGATTCAACTACTAAGTGGTAGAATCTTAACGTAAACAATGTATCATTAATCATTAAACATATATATACATGCACTCTAGACTGAAAAAGCTAATTGCTGTTAATTTAAACTACTTTTTTGTTAATTACTTCGATCGAGGCTCTCATGGAAAACAATAGAGGCCATCTAATGTGCATAGATTGGTAAGTTATATAGCGTTAAAACTTTAAAGCAAATACATTTGATTTCCTTTACATTTCAGCCCACTTGATGGCTCGAGTGCAAAACTACTCAACCCTATTGTGAAGAGCATGGGATTTCCCTGGAATCAAAAGTCAAAAAGACCATTTTAATCAACTTTGAAAATAGTTTTTACTTGAGCCAGAAAGCCCAAAAATTATACAAATGACAAATATAAGTGAAGCATGAGAGGAGACCACCAAAGATAAAGCGATAGACAAACCCATCATTAGCTAAAAAACTAAGCATCTAAAATCAAACAACGAAATTGAAGAAAACAATCAGAAATAGTAACCTTAAAAAAAACCCCTAAATTACATTTACAAAAACTTGAAAAAAATTGAGATAGCAATATGCATGTTTATTATATATACATGCATCCAACATAGGATTGAAAGGGGAAAAGAAAAGTTGAAAGAAGTAAAAGAACTTTAACTAAAAAAATCAGATAAAAAAAAGGAATCAAAGGCACTTACTGTAAATAAGGAGGTTCAACTAGAAGGAAGATGAAGATGAAGGGTGAATGGATGCTTGATTTGTCATCGATTAAGGAGCTAATTTCTAGGGTTCACTTGGGGGATAAATGTTGAGGAAGAAATCTGGAGTGAAACCGATGAAGAAGAGAGGCAGGCTATTTTGGTCAAAAAAAGTAAAAATATTATTACGGGTGTGGTTTTGAATAGGCATTCAGACCCCTAACCCTGAATTCCTATTATAAGAATTGAGGGAATAAAGGTGCAATAGCAATTCAGTTGAATCACTTAAACGGTGAACCAAATAAGTGCATTACTGTAGCGCGCGGAATAGTGACGGAATGGAATAGCAATTCCATCCAACCCAACATGCTCTTATTTTCGCATCTCAAAACCGTGTCAAGAATATGGATAGGTTAAAACAAGGTGTTTAGTCCCTATACTCTTACAGAATTTGATATTTAATTCCTATTTTTTAAAAGTTCAAATGTAAACCCTTACTTTTTTTAATTAAAAATCCTAATCTAATTATCGACGCCTTTTGCAGTTTTCATCAAAACTTGTCACTTTGACATTTCTTTCTCATTAATCATATGTTAAAATCATATAAAAAAAAGCCTAACCAATATCTTAAATTTATAAATTTTAACAAGAAAATACTAACAAAGTTAATAATTGAATTGATATTTTTTTTACATTCACAACAGGGGCGAAGCCAAGACAATTTTTTAAGGGGGCCGGATGAAATTTTATTAATTTTTTATAGTTTATACTTTTCTAATTTGTAAAGGATTAAATCAAATTTTATAATTTTAAGGGGGTCAAAGTGTAATTTTACTTTTACTAATTTAAAATTTTTAAAAAATCTAAAGAGCCTAAATAGAAATTTTACCTTTTAGGGGGGCCGGGGCCCATACTAGCCCCCTTATCTACGCCTCTGATTCACAACGTAAGGGAACTTTTTTTTTTTATTTTTTAAGTAAAAATACTTAAATCTTAAATTTTTAGAAAATACAGGGACTGGCAATATATTTTAACCAATCGATACGGTGATAATTTGCATTATATGAATTTTAACATGTCCCTGTATTATTGCGTGTTAATTATTTTCTAGTGCCTTAATCAAGTCCAAGTTGTTATTGTATGCTTCCATTTTCATTTAAATCAACATGTTCGGTAAATTATTATTGAAATAATTAAGTATAAATAATTAACTTTTCTCAAAAAATTATATTCATAAATATGCTGACTGCGATTTAAACGAAGAAATATATATGTATTATAAGTTGAGAGAATTATAAAATGAATAATTGAGAAAAAATTAGAAAAATGAAAGGAAGATATAACTTTCACTTGGCTAATATATATATATATATATATATATATATTTTGTCCACTATTTATAAGGCCAATATTTTTTAAACTGGACCGATAACCGAATCGGTCAAATCACTGATTCATCAATCTAACCGGTTTGATTGAAAATTCCAAAAAAAAAAAACCCTAGTTTAACTGGTTATTAGTTGGTCCAACCATCAGTTTTTAGTTGGTTCAACCAATTCATACTGGTTCCTACCACTTTCCAGACCGATTCCCGATCCAATTGGTTGGTCCGATGTGGTTCAAACAACATTGATTAAGGCACCTTATAAATTCTCCAAGGATTACAAAGTTACAAGAAAATGAATTTTGGGGGGTTTTGGGAGTTATATGGACATCCATTTATCAATGGATTTACAACACTCCCCCTTCGATATCCATTAACGAAAATATGCCTCGTTAAAATCTTATTGTCGTAACCATTTTTTTGATGAAAACGTGAAACGACGCGGTCGACTCAATTTTTGAAAAAGAAAAAGAAAGGAGTCGCCACCGATCTTTATTTGGTGGGATCGGATCACCTTCGTTTTAATAAAACATTTAATTTACTAAAACAAAGGCTTTCGGTCCACGAACTTTGAGAAAACGGATTCGAGGTCGATTACGTGCGAGGAAGGATTAGCACCCTCGACACGCCCAAAATTGGTACCAAACTGATTGATTGATGTCCTATTTGTTGAAAACTTTGAAGGGGTTCGAAAATACAATGCTTTTTATTTTTTTAAAGTCGGAAGGGACGTTAAGGCTTTCTTATTTTCGAAGAGGTAAAGCATCACGTCCAAGAAGTTAGGCACAATACTTTAAACTCCCAAACTAAGCTCGCTTTTGAAACTCGCTTTTATTTGAAGAGGATCTTCGTTACTCATCAAATGAGAAATTGGAACCCAGTAAGTTAGGGCTCGATTTCCCGAGATTTCAAATACGGAAGATTGCCTCTATTTTAGGAAAAGAAACTTATCCCGAAGCATCTAAATGTCGGGTCCAGTAAGTTAGGGCACGACATTTCGAATTTCCGAGATTCAGTATTTTGTTTTTAAAATTGCAACTTCAAAAGAGATATCCCGTTGTTTAATGAGTAAAACCGGAACCCAGTAAGTTAGGGCTCGATCTTCCCGAGTTTTCAAATACCGAACATTATCTTTATTTTGAAAATTTGGTTGATTAATATTAGACAAAATAATGATACTGACAAATTAGATTAATACATGAATAAATCTAACTCTTATAAACGAATGAGCAAATAAATAATGAAATAAGAATAACAATAATAAAATCATAGAAAACAAATAGGATGATAATAATAATAATAACAATAAAAAATAATAAGAAAATGATAAATAATTAAAGTGCTTTAAAGTATTAAAAAAGTAAAGAGCGAAGAAACTAATAAATAATAAGTAAATGAAATGACAAATAAATAAATAAAGTAACAAATAAATAAGTAATGAATAAAATAATATAAAACAAAATTCATAAATGGTGAAGATTAAACAATTAATAATGAAAATAATAACTTATTAATAAATGAACAATAATAAAATAAATAAGAGTGGTAATAATAAAATAAAATAGTAACAATACTAGTAATAAAGTAATAGTAATAGTAAATAATAATAATAATTAATAATAGAGGAATAGAATGATAATAATAATAATAATAATAATAATAATAATAATAATAATACAACATAGTAATATGTAATATTATAGTAATAATACTAATAATAAAACAATAATAATAATAATAAATAAACAATAAAGCATTAAATAACAATGATAATTAAAGGGGAAGGACCAAATCGGATTAAAAATAAAATTGGGCGGATTTATAATAAAAGAAAGGAAAAGGACCGTATTGTGATACGCGCGAAAATATGGGGGACGAGGAGCGCAAATTTACCCAACGCGTCTAAACGCAACGTTTTAAAAGGGACTAAATTGTAATCGCATGAAGTTTTTGGGGTGAATTGCAATATCGAAAGACTTAATTGTAAAAATATAAAAATGCGGAAGGATCATGCATAAAATTTCCATTTTTCGTAAAACACGCGATCCTCCGGAGCGGGTCGGTCGCTGGTCACGACGTAAACAGCGTCGTTTTGGGGCCATGTCGACGCCCTAAACGACGTCGTTTTACAACCTTTATAAATATAAATTTTTTGCCTTTTTTTTTCATTTTCGCAGCTTTCGAAAAAAAAAAGAGGAGAGGGTTCTCTCCTTTCTCCCTCTGCAGATCCGAGAGGGAGGGTCTCCGGGGGGATTCCGGTCGGAATCCCGTCACCGACGCCGCCGCCGGCCACCGTGTACGGTGGCCGAAAAATCGAAAGGGTATGTTTTTTTTTATACATATTTGTTTTGTTTTTTTTTTGCGTTTACTGACTTATTTTTTGTTTTTGAAAAACCCAGAAGAAGAAGACCCCCCCATTTGCTCCCGATCTCGGCTTCGACGACGGAGAGAAGACTCTGACGACGCGCCCCGGGGTTCAGGTTAGTTTCTCCATCCCTTTTAATATTATTATTATTTGTAAAAAAAAGGAAAAATAAATGATAAAAGGGAAATAGAAATAACGGTTTCTTAAAATGGAAACGGAATGTAAAAAACAACCTTTTGCTTTTAACTCTTGTATTCGAGATCTCTATTGTTTTTTTTTGAAAGAAAATCCTCTTTGCTATATTTCTCTCTGTTTTTCTCTCCTAAAAGCCCCTTTTACATTGCTTTTGCTCTACTTATATAGCCGAATGGAAAAAATATTGTTTGTTTTTGCCTTTATTTTGCTATTTTTTGGTTCTTGCCCTCTTTGTCTTGTTTGCGTGTGGTGGTGGAGTAGCGTCGGAGTAGGTGGCGTCTTGAGCATGTCGGGAGCAGGAGCTGCGGGAGGCGTGTCGAGGGTCGAGGTCGAGTCAAGGCTAGGGTTTTTGTTTCTTTCTTTTTTGGTGAGAATGGTTTGGGTTTGGGCCATTTGGGCTGCTTTCTTTATTTTAGTTTTGGGCTTGTTGTTTTATTTTGTAATTGGGTTTGTTGTTTGATTGTTGGGCCTGGCAAATTTGGGCCATCTACAATGCCCTCTTTGCTCATTGTCATGTAACTGAATAGAGCAAAGACATAAAGAGGGACCAAATTTGCTTGATTCACGAGTCCTATCTTCTTTGGTGCTTTTCTTCTTCATGTAGCCCCATTCAGCCTAACGCATCTTGTTACTTCAATCCACTCCACCGCTATGTGGCCTCAATTTGTTCTTCTTGTGACTCCAATTGGATGTGACTTGTTTTATTTTAGATTGCTCAGCTGCATCTCCAGAGAGATGAGGTCTTTGGTCTTCAGCCTATCCCACCTCTAGTTAAGGCAATAGGACTAAAGCTTAATCATGCTCCCTACTGGTTAGGGACAGAATTACAAATTTTGACCTATTCCGCCGCTGGTCGTGACATAGGACGGGGCCTAAACCATGTTCTCTCTTGGTTAGAGAGCCAAGATTCGCTTTGATCTTGCGCCACTCATCGTTAGGGCGATAAGATCTACAATTGTTGGCCTATTCCATCACTGGTCGTGACATAGATGATGGCCTAAATCATGTTCCCTCTTGGTTTGGGAGCCAAGATTCGCCGATCTTGCCCCACTCATGGTTAGGGCGACAAGATCTACAATTGTTGGCCTATTCCACCGCTGGTTAGTGGCAATAGGAGGGTGGCCTAAATCGTGTTCCCTACCGATTGGGAGCCATGATTTGCCTTCGATCTTGTCCCACTACGGTTATGGTGACAAGATCTACAATTTTGACTTAATCCACCGCTGGTCGTTGGCAATAGGACAATCTTCAACCCATTCCATCACCGGTTGATGGCAATAGATAATCTTCAACCTATTCCATCACCGGTTGATGGTAATAGGACAATCTTCAACCTATTCCATCACCGGGTTGATGGTAATAGGACAATCTCCAACCTATTCCACCACTGGTTGATGGTAATAGGGCAATCTTCAACCTATTCCATCACTGGTTGATGGTAATAGGACAATCTTCAACCTATTCCACCACTGGTTGATGGTAATAGGACAATCTTCAACCTATTCCACCACTGGTTGATGGTAATAGGACAATCTTCAATAGTGTTGCTACACCGTCCTCTAGGGACATATCCTGTAGACTCGATTTTATATGTTTGTGTTTATGCCAAATGGTGAGGATGCTATGGTCGGAATGACTCAAATGCTCCTAACTTCGTGTGACATGGATGACACTTACATGGATGCAGAATGTCATGAAAATGATGATTTTTCGTTAAGATGCAATGATTGCAATGAGTCGAATACTCTTAACCCAATGATACTACGGAGGACATTTGTATGAATACAGGATGTCATGAGAACAATTTATTATTATTATTTTTATTTTAAAAGATTAGGGCTGTAATTGCTCGTTCGCTCGTCGAGGTCACGACACAGACGCAATTTTTCGTCTGATACCTATATCAGAGAGTCTGGGGAGACAGTCATGATTTTAGGCTCCTCTTCCTTGAATGTTTCCAACCCCTAAGTGCGGTGGTTCCTAAACAACAGCCTTGTTTTAGGTTCTCTACTGTTTAAGCTTCCGAGTAATAAAGCGGGACTCGTTTCATGGAAGCATTATGGGTCAATGGGTTGTTATTTCAATTGCGCATAACTCACGATTTAAAATATTAATGGAATTTATAAAGAATGGAATTAGATTAATTCAACAAGAGTAAACACTATTGGAGTACAAAATGGGTAAAAGGAAAAGTAGGTGCCCAGATATCGCAACTGAGCTTCATAACGGATCCTTCCGAAGATCATGGACGTTGGGAGATCTGCAGTGCTTTGTAGATGTTCCGAGGTGTAACATTCCTCCTGTTGCCAATTCTGGGGGGGAAAAGGATTGTCACATACCTCTTTTTTCGTGCTAATTTGAGCCGCCCTTATCGGGTTTTCGACTCAAAGCCCCTTTGGTCTCAAAGCGCCCTTTACGGGTTTTCACTTTGGCCTCTCCCTTTTTTTTTTGGCCGTAAAGCGCCCTTTGCGGGTTTTCACTTTAGCCTTTCCCTTCTTCAAGCGTAATATTTCTTAACTGAATCCGAATTTATGGGATTGGGTAGATTTTTCCCATCCATCTCAGCCAAGATTAGTGCCCCTCCAGAGAAAGCCTTTTTCACCACATAAGGTCCTTCCCAATTTGGCATCCATTTCCCTCTGAAATCCTTTTGTATGGGAAGGATCTTTTTCAGCACGAGATCCCCTTCGCGAAATTCCCTTGGTCGAACTTTTTTGTTGTAAGCTCGCATCATTTGCTTTTGGTACATCTGACCGTGATGGATAGCCCTCAATCTCTTTTCTTCAATTAAGTTCAACTGATCATATCAAGCTTGGATCCATTCAGCTTCATCCAGCTTCACTTCTGACAATACTCGAAGAGAAGGTATTTCCACTTCGATAGGTAGAACTGCGTCCATCCCATAGACCAATGAGAAAGGTGTTGCCCCAGTAGAGGTTCGGACGGACGTTCGATAAGCATAGAGCGCGAACGGTAGTTTTCATGCCAATCCTTGTAAGTCTCACCATCTTCCCCACTATCTTCTTGATGTTTTTGTTGGTCGCTTCCACCGCCCCATTCATTTTTGGGCGTACGGTGATGAATTGTGGTGTTTGATGTTGAATTGGCTACAAACCCCGCTATCGTGCTATTGTTTAAATTGATCGTTGTCCGATATGATCCTCTCTGCATTCCATATCGACAAATGATTTCCTTTTTCAAAATCGGCTAACCGCCGATTTAGTGACATTGGCATATGAGGCGCCTCTACCCATTTCGTGAAGTAGTCGATGACCACAAAGATGAATTGGTGCCCGCTCGATGCCTTCGAGAGATATTGGCCCAATGACGCCCATGCCCCACATAGAAAATGGCCACGGAGAAGTCATAACATGCAAAGGTGACGGGGGTACATGAATCTTGTCTCCATAAATCTGGCATTTATGGCATTTTTTGGCAAAGTTGATACAGCCTCCTCCATGGTGGACCAATAATATCCGAACCTCATTATTTGTCCGCCATTGTGAAACCATTAGCGTGAGTTCCGCAGACACCTTCGTGGACTTCTTCTAGGATTAACTTAGCTTCGCGCGTCCCACACACCTTAGCAAAGACTTGATCTTTCCTTTTCTTGTATAAGACTTCTCCATCTAAGACGTAATCACATGCTAATCTCCTCAACGCCTTTTTTTCATTCTCTGTGGCTTGATCAGGGTACTCACGATTCTTCACATACCGCAATATATCGTGGTACCATGGTGGGCCAATTTTCCCTTCTTCTTCGATATTGTAGCAATGGGTGGGGCCTCATAAATGCTCATTTGTATAGGTCTCATATCCTCCTTGTTGTTTGCTCGCACTATAGAAGCCAATGTGGCTAGAGCATCACCATCCGGTTTTCGCCCCTTGGTAAATAGTGAAAGTGATGTCATCGAACTCTTTGATTAGTTCTTGGACCAATCTTTTGTATTCACCAATTTGGGATCTCTCGCCTCCTATTCTCCTTTAAGTTGATAAATTACCAACGCGGGTCTCCGTATACTTCAAAGACCTTAATTTTATGCTCAATAGTAGCACGGATGCCCATAATACAAGCTTCATACTCGCCATATTGTTTGTACAATCAAAATCCAACTTACAAGTAAATGGGTAATGATCTCCGTTTGGGGACACCGAATCGCCCCAATTCCATTGCCCATAGCGTTCGATGTCTCGTCAAGTTCGGTTTCAAGGATGACTTTCCGTGGTATCTTCTTCATGGTTGCTACGTACATTAGGTCTTCATTAGGAAATCAAAGTCCAGAGGCTCATAATCGCGCAGAGCTCTACTAGCCGTAAAATCCGCTATTGCACTCCTTTTATCGCTTTCTGGTTTACATAAACTATGTCAAACTCAGAAAGTAAAATTTGCCATCGGGCCATCCGTCCATATTAGATATTTCAGTGGGTCTAGCTTCGAGATGAGCCAGGTCGTATGATACAACATGTACTGCCTCAGTCTCCGAGTTGTCCAGACCAAGGCACAACATATTTTCTCAATCGGTGAGTACCTTGTTTCACACTCAGTGAACTTTTTGCTAAGGTAGTATATTACTTTTTCTTTCTTTCCCGACTCATCATGCTGGCCGAGCACGCATCCCATTGAATTATCAAGTACCGTCAAATAGAGGATTAAAGGCTTCTCTGGATTAGGCGGTGTCAATACTGGAGGATTGGACAGGTACTGCTTTACTTTGTCGAAGGTCTTCTGACATTCCTCGTCCCACACACCTGGGTTGTGTTTTTTAAGAAGACGAAATATGGGATCACATTTCTCGGTCAGTTGTGAAATGAACCGAGTAATGTAATTTAATCTTCCTAAGAAACCTCGAACTTCTTTTTGCGTGCAGGCGAGGCAATCCTTGTATAGCCTTGACTTTGTCCGGTCAACCTTAATCCCTTTTCACCGACTATAAATCCTAGCAGCTTCCACGACCGCTCCAAAGGTACACTTTGTCAAGGTTAAGCTTCAGCTTGAACTTTCCTCAACCTCAAAATAATTTCCTTAAGACTTGGATATGCTCCTTTTCTGTCCGAGATTTGGCAATCATATCGTCGACGTAAACCTCAATTTCCTTGTGCATCATATCATGGAATAGGGTCACCATGGCTCTCTGATATGTTGCTCCCGCATTCTTCAACCCAAATGGCATTACCTTATAGCAAAAGGTTCCCCACATGGTTATGAATGTGGTTTTATTCATGTCTTCAGAAAGCATCTTTATCTGGTTGTATCCTGAGAACCCATCCATGAACGAGAACAATGAATAGCCCGCCGTATTATCCACTAAGGTGTCGATATGAGGTAATGGAAAGTTGTCCTTCGGGCTAGCCTTGTTTAGATCTCTGTAGTCCACACACATTCGTACTTTTCCGTCTTTCTTGGGGACGGGGACGATATTGGCTACCCATTCTGAGTACTTAACCACTTGCAAGAACCCTGCATCAAATTGCTTCTTGACCTCTTCTTTTATTTTTAGTAAAACGTCTGGCCTCATCCTCCGAAGTTTCTGTTGGACTGGCTTGTATTCTTCTTTTATGGGCAAACGGTGTACCATGATATCAGTGCTTAACCCGGGCATGTCTTGATATGACCATGCGAAGACGTCCTTGAATTCTTGGAGTAACTCAATAAGGTTTTGCTTTGTCTCTGCAGTGATACTAGCTCCAATCTTCACTTCTTTCTTTTCTTGCCCATTTCCTAGGTTCACTATTTCCACTGATTCTTTGTGAGGTATGATTTGTTTCTCCTCTTGTTCTACCATCCTTAACAATTCAGGAGCTAAATCACAGCCTTGGTCATCTCCAAAATCCTGAAAATCTTCCGCACCCATATCTTGCTCAAAAGGACATTCTGAGTCATCGGTAGCGTTACTCAAGTCATTGATATCTGAAGACCTGTTATGGAAATGAATAAAGGCTCATAGAATCATAGAATCTTGGCATGTTTATTGGTATGATAAATGAAGAATAGAAATGTTTAGAAGAATATTTAAAGAAAGAATAATGAATGAATGAAATGAACATAAAAGAAAATTTGCTCAAAAGATAGCGGAGATGTATTTCATTGAAAATAACGATGGCTTATACAAATTCATGTTTCACAAAAGGGGTTCCTATTACTTCTAGACTTAAAGCAATAAGTGTGTTCCAAGTATTACTCAATAAGTTCTAAAGGCTATAGGAATCTCCTCTGCAATTCAATTGTTTAGAACGCCACCCTACCTCAGGGCGGATGCCATTCGATTTTCTTCCTCAACTTCCCCCTCAGATACAGTATTGACATGCACGATTTCTTCATTTTGTGTTTGTCCCGGATGGATAACCCCTCCTGATATAAAGGTCTCACGAATATGAGGAACTATCATTGGTTGCCATTTCGCCTCATCTCCCTCGACGCTCCTTCCTTCTTTCTTGCTTCTTTTCCGACTCTTCTTTTTTTGCTTTATGCTTGGCTTGAATCCTAGGCAGAAGAAGTCTCGCTTTTCTTTTAGTCTTGGGACCTCGATTACTCCTTGAGGTACCTTCCAAGTCCTTGCTCGCATGCTCCATTCCCCACCATCGCTTGTAGACCCATTTTCGTGGTTTTGGATAATTGCGATCTCGGGACCTTATTCCCTACGATTTAATGTTGCGCTGACAAATTCCAAAGAACGGAATGAACACTCACCGCTTCATCGCTGGCTTCTAAATAGGGTGCATTGTTTGTTACAGCTATGATGATGTCCTCTTCAAAGATTTATGGTTACTAGACGCCCTCCGAGATTAATTTCAACTTTTGGTGCAACGATGAGGGCACTGCTCCTGCCGAGTGTATCCAAGGTCTCCCCAGCAAGCAGTTATAAGACGGCTGGATGTCCATCACAATGAAGTCCACCTCATATGTGCCTGGTCCGATTAAGAGAGGTACTTCAATCCTTCCCATGACTTTCCTCTCGGTTCCATCGAATGCCCTTACTATGTTGTGGCAGGCCTTCATATGAGAACTATCAACGGGTAATCGATTCAGTGTCGATAGTGGTAGGACATTGAGTGCTGATCCATTGTCGACTAGTACCCCTGGTAATGTGTATCCCTTGCATCGAGTGGTAATGTGGAGAGCCTTGATGGAACCCGCATTCTCCGGAGGAATCTCATCATCGTTAAAGAAAATGAAGTTATCGGCACTTATGTTGCTAACCGGTGATCCAAATTGTTAATCGTTATATCATTCGCAACATAAGTTTCGCTCAATACCTTCATCGGTAGCAAGGTGTGCTTCGTAACTCAATAGTAAATCTAGCACCGATATATCTGAGCCATTTGTTTATGTAGTCGCTTCTACGACCTCGTATTCACTATGCTTCAAAAACTTTAAGAATTCCCTAGCTTCTTCCTCCTTCACTGGCTCGTTTATATGTGTCTCTTGGTTGGTCCCTTTTTCTTTCTTCTGTTCGCTCATCAAGTTTTTCCCTCTTGAGTGCTCCGTCTTTGTGTTTGACAAGTCGTAGCGCTTTCCACTGCGCGTGTAGGAGCCTTCCTCTTGGTTTCCTTTTGTAGTGTTGGGCGAATCTCCCCTCTCAGGAATCGTCACATTGCAGTTATAGTTCCAGGGGACCTTCTTGTCATCTTTATATGAAAAGGTTGTAGGTTTTCGGATCACGATCCTAGGATACTCCTGGCTCCCTTTTGTTGACGGACCTCCCTTTTCAGGAATCGTCACATGGCAGTTATAATCCCCGGGAGTCTTTTGGTTGTCTTCGGATGAAAAAGTAGTAGGCTTTTGAATCACGATTTTCGGATTTATTTTCACTCCATCCCCTTTGATCGTGAGATGGTGACTAAAGGATTGCTCACCTCAGAGGCTTTTGTCACGACTCATCCTCCAACGTGCAGATGTTACCCTCTTTCCACCTTCATCGCTTTCAAAGAATTCTAGCTCTTTATTGTCCATCGGTCATCAGATCAAGATTCGAACTCAGGTGCAACTTTGGATTTCGTGCCTTCCGAGAGTTATGAAATTCACACCTTCTTTCGTGTTTTTTCATGTTCTTCCTTGACATGTGACAACCAATCCCTTTTATCATTTCTTTCCGCACTGTTTCATTGGGGTTTCACATCGAAAATATCCCTTTTACTCTTCTCCTCACATCTTTGCCTATCATGTTGACCCGTGATTAGGTAGCGGTGCCCTTACAAGAGGTGTCATCGACTTCTATAACTCCCATCCGGATCGGTCTTTCCACTAGTTTCTTAAAAGCGAGATGTTGTTTATAGAATGCCCCACGATTCCTCGCATGGTATTCGTGACCGTGTGCGTTCGCATCATACCATTTAGGTACGGGGTTGCAAGGGTTTTAAGTAATGGGGAGACAACGTGGCCAAATAATTTCTCGTACATTTCCTTGTATGGGACCGGATAGGCGTAAATTGGATTTTCTTCAGATTTTGTCTTGTATTGGACTCTGTCTAAAGGGCTCGATGATCGGAGTCATGTCCTTGGTCGGCTCACATGAATAGGTTTTGAATAACCTTTACCTATGTTGTTTATATCACTCTCCCTCTTCTTGGGACCGCCTTTCTAGTACTTTCTCCAAATTTATTTTACCGCTTCGATCGCATTCTCGATCATTTCCGACAAAGACAATATCGTAAAACTTTTGTGGCACTTTCAAGCATGTGATTAATGAAGGAGCCTTTAACGTATTGACAAACAAAGATGGTTGTCTCTTTTTCTAAGAGCGGTGGTTGAACTTGCGTGGCTACTTCCTCCACCACCGGGCATACCGCCTGAAACTTTCGCTTGGCTTTTCCTCCATATTTTGGGCGTGATTCGATCAAGAGCTATATCGGCTACGCGTTCAGATTGTTTCGGAAGGCTGTGCTAGATCCTTCCATGACTTGATCCGGTACGACCGAGTGATTGTACCACTTGGTCGCGCCCCGCCAAACCGTCCCCGGAAACAATGAATAAGCAGCTTGATCGTTATTAACGATCCCGCCATCCGCCGGCTGTAACATCGTGATGTGCGCTTCAGCAACCGGTCCCATTGTATTTTTCAAAATCCGGTCTTGAACTTTGGCGGAAGTATGAGGTCCGGGACTAGGCTCAAGTCTTTAGCGCCCACTCCGTAGCGATGGTCGCCATCTCTATTTCCTTAAATTTTCTTCTAACCATTTGCAACGATCCTCGAGTTGTTTGGGAAGGTTCATTTTGCCTTATCCATTTCAAACCATTTCATCAAAGTCGGGGACTATAGGTTAATGGACCTTCTCCGGATTACCGCTGAACCATTCGGAAAGTGCTACCGGCATTGCGGTCTCAACTCGACATCGTGGCTCGATAACAAAAGGCGTCCTTTGGGGACCTATTTCGGTGGTGCTTGGGTATTTGGAGGGTAAATCCGGAGGGTAAGTGTGGTCGTCATTATTCCTCGAACTAGTAGCGGTGCCTTTTCCTCGCTCATTGGCTAATAGTTGCGCCACTGGCTCATCATGTTATTTTGGGACTCTTGCATCCGTTCTATCATATCTTGCCGAGTTTCATCATTTGCTCTCAGATTCGTTCTTGCATCTCCTTCGAAATTGTTCAAATCTTTGATCCATTTTCTTTGTCTTAGCACGAGTCCCGTAGTGATGTCCAGCCTCGATTTCTTTTTCTTCTCTCTTGTTTCTCTTTTTTTTTCATTAATCTTAACCAATTAGGCTTCTTTTATAAACTTTAATGCATGTAATGTAATGCAAATGCATGAATGCAGAAGAAGACATCGATTCGATCAACTTCATTTTAGAAAACTTTATTAGAAGGCAAAACCCTTTACATAAAGTAGATTACAAATACGTTCTAGCCCTAAGACCTAAGGTTTTGATTTTTCCAAGTAGAGATTAACTCTTCATCATGACCCTGGTAGCCCATATCTCATGCCCACTATGTCACCTCCTCACCAAAGTCCTAGGTGATCGCCTACTTCTCGAATCTGGATTATTGCTTCTCCCATGAGGTAGTCCCGCTCAAACTTGCTCGCAAGAATGGTAAAGCTCTTCCTCCCAACGCCTTTCTCTTGTTTCCGAAGCTCAATCCGAGCTCGCTACTATGCAATGTCGATTCTAACTCTTCAACCCTACCTTTTAGCTCCTCTATTCTGTTTAGGCTTGACTTTAGTTGGCTTTACGAGTCTCGACTTCTGTAGTGGTGCGGGATCGCCAAGCTCACTATTCTAGCTTCTAATCCCTTTTTCTCTTTTGGTCTTGGTCCTGCGCCTTCTCTAAGTCTTCCTTCAAGCGTCAGATTTCATGAAACTTTTTCTCCCAACTGCTAACTTTGGCTCTTTCCTCTCGGACCTCTTGTTGCCACTGCTCCGAAGTTTTTCCTAATCCCGCATTTTTTATCGTCAAGCGCATCTTCTTGTACTTCGTTTTCAAATTATCTCGGTATTCCTCTACTTTCCGCTTTTCCTTTCTGAGTTTCTCAGCCTCTAATTTTTGACCGTCCACTTCTAACTGGAGGAGCATATTTTCTTCCTCCAACCTTTCTATCCTTTTCCCGAGTTCCGAGCTCATCCGTTCAAAATCTTACTTTACAACCTCTAATTCTGATGGGATCACTCGCATGCATTCTTCTCTCGATCGGGCACCTTTTGGGTTTGGCTCAGGAATGTTATCATTGACCCTCCTAGCCCTCCATTCAATATATTCTGTGGTCATCCTCGGGCCTGTAGACAATCTTCTCATTCTGTGAATCTGATTCCAGGCACTAAAAATCTCTTTAACCCTTTTCTTATAGCTTCCCTTCATATGAAAACTCGCATTGAGCTAGCCAGTATGTCGTTGGTACGAATCGCTTTGAACCATACCGCCTTAGGACCAAAGAAAGGGCGTGGCGTGGGCACCCCAAATTCCCAATAGGAACCCAATCAAAGCTTCCATAGAACGATAAAGGATCCTATCGGAATCATCCAGAGCCTTCCACTCAATGTCGCCTCTTGAAGATTTTGAAAGATCGCGATCCAGCTTTTCTTGACACATCCTCTCTTCTAAGCGTAGTTGCTATCTCTTCTAGTGGGAGTACTTCTCGACATGAACCGCAAGACACTTTCTATTTTCCAAAAGTGACTATGGAACCAAGCCAATAACAATTGTGCACACCCAATAAACCCGCTTTCACCTCTTCTCCCATGCGGTCAAGGATCCGAATGTTTGGCTAAGATGGAAGGAACGGTGTGACCCTTTGTCCAACCGGTGAATAGATCAATAATCGCTTCATCAATATGCCTCAAAGCTTTGGGGAAGATTACCAGCCGTAAATACACAAGGCCAAGATGTCTATCTTTTCTTCAGACGGATGCGCCAATCAGTCTCTCAAACATGTCCGTGGTATGCATTTACCTCGCCTTCTTCTGCATTCTAGCCGAGACTCCATCGCTCGCTCATTCCTGATATTCATCAACTTCTTCGCGAAGGTTGGGCCATTAACCGCCTTGGAATAAGCTTTGTCAACTTGAATTCTTGGGCAACGCAACAAGGTTGTATATTCTTCATCGTGGGAACAGATCCACTTTTCCGAAGGAGAAACAAATATAAGCGGCATTCCGAATCGGATCATTGCTCTAATGTGCTTGTCTATTTTGACCTCAAGGGGTAAGGCGGTCGTAGTAAGTACCATAGAATACCGCTTCGCTTCATCATCCCATCGAGTCCAAATTTCTTTCAACTCCCGAGCTCGCTCAGCGTGATAACCGATATTGGTGAAGTTCCGTAGTTCACACATACCCTTCGACCAAGCTATCTCCTTTTTCTATTTGGCATTGCTCACCATATGCGACGGTGCATTGTCTTCTACTTTATCAAGGAATTCGCTTTCCATAACCACTTCCCAACTCGAAAACGGACCGTGAATCGATGTCTCTTTAAAATATGAAATGATATGCATAAAAGAAAGAAACACAAAAGTTAGTACCATGGAATATAAAGTAGTAAAATAAGCAAACGCTTATCCGGGTGACCACTAAGGTTTGCCATGGCTCTACCTAAGGTGGGCTCTTAGGGTTTGCTATATGCGACTTAGTTCTAAAGTTCGAGGTTCCCGAACCAGAGATTCTCGATCCTTACCCATTATAGGCTCATGCGGATCGAGTTCGGTTCGAGGAATACATTTCCTATGGCCATGCTGAAGTGAAAACTTCACGGAGACATAGGTACGGATGTATTCAAAGCGATCCACTAGCCCATGCGAGGTGAAAACCTCACGAAGGCATAGCTTCGCTCCCACTTAAAGGTGTGACCATAACGGTCATGCAATGCAATGCCAAAGTATTTACAAGGCTAATCTCAAGATGCATTAAAAGAAGCGTGATTTTTCAAAACCATTTTAATTAAAAGGACAAAACCAATCAATCTATGGCTTGACCTCGCGTCCCCAAAGTGGAGTCGCCAAGTCGTCGTAACCATTTTTTGATGAAAACGTGAAACGACGCTATCGACTCAATTTTGAAAAAGAAAAAGAAAGGAGTCGCCACCGATCTTTATTTGGTGGGATCGGATCACCTTCGCTTTAATAAAACATTTAATTTACTAAACAAAGGCTTTCGGTCCACGAACTTTGAGAAAACGGATTCGGAGGTCGATTACGTGCGAGGAAGGATTAGCACCTCGACACGCCCAAAATTGGTACCAAACCGATTGATTGATGTCCTATTTGTTGAAAACTTTGAAGGGTTCAAAATACAATGCTTTTTATTTTTTAAAGTCGGAAGGACGTTAAGGCTTTCTTATTTTCAAGAGGTAAAGCATCACGTCCAGTAAGTTAGGGCACAATACTTTAAACTCCCGAAACTAAGCTCGCCTTTTGAAACTCAGTTTTTATTTGAAGAGGATTTTCCGTTATTCGTCAAATGAGAAATTGGAACCCAGTAAGTTAGGGCTCGATTTCCCGAGATTTCAAATACGGAAGATTGCCTCTATTTTAGGAAAAGAAACTTATCCCGAAGCATCTAAATGTCGGGTCCAGTAAGTTAGGGCACGACATTTTGAATTTTCGAGATTCAGTATTTTGTTTTTAAAATTGCAACTTCAAAAGAGATATCCCGTTGTTTAATGAGTAAAACCGGAACCCAGTAAGTTAGAGCTCGATCTTCCCGAGTTTTCAAATACCGAACATTATCTTTATTTTGAAAATTTGGTTGATTAATATTAGACAAAATAATGATACTGACAAATTAGACGAATACATGAATAAATCTAACTCTTATAAACGAATGAGCAAATAAATAATGAAATAAGAATAACAATAATAAAATCATAGAAAACTTATAGGATGATAATAATAATAACAATAAAAAAATAATAAGAAAATGATAAATAATTAAAGTGCTTTAAAGTATTAAAAAAGTAAAGAGCAAAGAAAGCTAATAAATAATAAGTAAATGAAATGACAAATAAATAAATAAAGTAACAAATAAATAAGTAATGAATAAAATAATATAAAACAAAATTCATAAATGGTGAAGATTAAACAATTAATAATGAAAATAATAACTTATTAATAAATGAACAATAATAAAATAAATAAGAGTGGTAATAATAAAATAAAATAGTAACAATACTAGTAATAAAGTAATAGTAATAGTAAATAATAATAATAATTAATAATAGAGGAATAGAATGATAATAATAATAATAATAATGCTAATAATAATAATACAACATAGTAATATGTAATATTATAGTAATAATACTAATAATAAAACAATAATAATAATAAATAAACAATAAAGCATTAAATAACAATGATAATTAAAGGGGAAGGACCAAATCGGATTAAAAATAAAATTCTGGGGCGGATTTATAATAAAAGAAAGGAAAAGGACCGTATTGTGATACGCGCAAAAATATGGGGGACGAGGAGCGCAAATTTACCCAACGCGTCTAAACGCAACGTTTTAAAAGGGACTAAATTGTAATCGCATGAAGTTTCTGGGGCGAATTGCAATATCGAAAGACTTAATTGTAAAAATATAAAAATGCGGAAGGATCATAGCATAAAATTTCCATTTTTTCTAAAAACACGCGATCCTCCTGAGCGGGTCGGTCGCTCATGGTCACGACGAACGGCGTCGTTTTGGGGCCATCCGACAGCCCTAAACGACGCTTTTACAACCTTTATAAATATAAATTTTTTGCCTTTTTTTTTCATTTTCGCAGCTTTCAGAAAAAAAAAGGAGGAGAGGGTTCTCTCCTTTCTCCCTCTGCAGATCCGAGAGGGAGGGTCTCCGGGATTCCTTGGAATCCGTCACCACAAAATGCCGCCACCACCACCGTACTGGTGGTAAAAAATCGAAGGGTATGTTTTTTTTATACATATTTGTTTTGTTTTTTTTTTTATGTTCTCGACTTATTTTTGTTTTTGAAAACCCGTAAGAAGAAGACCCCATTTGCTCCCGATCTTGGCTTCGACGACGGAGAGAAGACTCGACGACGTGCCGGGGTTCGAGTTAGTTTCTCCTTCCTTTTAATATTATTATTATTTGTAAAAAAAGGAAAATAAATGATAAAAGGGAAATAGAAATAATAGTTTCTTAAAATGGAAACGGAATGTAAAAAAACAACCTTTTTGCTTTTAACTCTTGTATTCGAGATCTCTATTGTTTTTTTTTGAAAGAAAATCCCTCTTTGCTATATTTCTCTCTGTTTTTTCTCTCCGAAAAGCCCCCTTTTACATTGCTTTTGCTCGGCTTATATAGCCGAATGGAAAAAATATTGCTGTTTTTGCCTTTATTTTGCTATTTTTTTGGTTGCTGTCCTCTTTTGTCTTGTTTGCAGGTGGTGGTGGAGCGCGTCGGAGCAGGTGGCGTGCGGAGCATGTCGGGGAGCAGGAGCGGCGCAGAGGGGGGCAGAAGTCAGAGGGTCAGAGGGTCAGAGTGCGGCTAGGGTTTTTTGTTTCTTTCTGTTTTTGGCTGAGAATGGTTTCGGGTTTGGGCCATTTGGGCCTGTTTCTTTATTTTAGTTTTGGGCTTGTTGTTTTATTTTGTAATTGGGTTTGTTGTTTGATTGTTGGGCCCTGGGCAAATTTGGGCCATCTACACTTATTAGGAAAAACCTTGTGGGATAAAAACCTAATGAAGGAAAAGATAGCACTATCTCCTATTACAAGTTGGTTCGTTAAAAAGCTTTCTAGGAAAACCCAATGCGACAAAATTTTGATTAAAGGAAAAAATATGTGTTTTAGACTCCCCCTAATTGCAACATCACAATATATCTTTGAGTCAGTGCATTCCAATCTAGTATATAGTCTTTCAAACGTTGTGGTTGGCAATGATTTGGTAAAAGTATCAGTCACATTATTACTAGAATGAATCTGTTGAACTTCTATATCATCTTCTTCTCAAGATCATGAGTGAAGAATAATTTTGGTGAAATATGTTTCATTCTGTCACATTTGATGTAACTACCCTTCAATTAGGCTATACATGTTGCATTATCTTCGTATATGATAGTTTGCATCTTTCTTTGGAAAAGTAAATCACATATCTTCTAGATATGTTAGGTCAACAACCTTAACCAAACACACTCTCAACTTGCCTCATGCATTACAATTATTTCTGCATGATTTGAAAAGACAACAACTAATGTCAACTAATAGAGATCTTGAATCACTTGAATAAAATATCAGTATTGAAATGGTTCATCTAAGATATCTAAATACATGTTTAATTTCATTCCAATGTCTATGTGTTGGTGAAGAACTAAATCTTACTAACATGTTCACAACGAATGCTATATTAGGTTGTGTGTTGTTTGCAAGATACATCAATGCCTCTATAGTACTTAGATATGGTACTTCAAGATTAATAAACTTTTCATCATTTTCGTAAAGAAGAAATGAGTCTTTAGTCACATCTAGTGATCTTACAACCACTACGGTACTTACTGGATGTGCTTTATCTGTGTCGAATTTCTTTAAGATCTTTTCTATTTAAGCTAATTGATGGATATGAATTCCATCCTTTAAATGTTTGATCTACAGGCCGAGACGGAACTTTGTTTTTCCAAGATCTTTCATCTCAAAATCTTTCTTTAAATAATTTACTAAATTTTGAAGTTTTTCAGAATTCTAATAATATTTAAATCGTCAACATAAACTACATTTATCACAAAATTTAATTCAATTTTTTATATTAAAACATATGGACAAATTAGAACATTTTCATAACCTTCTTTCAACAAATATCCACTAAGAAGATTGTGCCACATAAGTCCAAATTGTTTTAATCCATGTAAGGATTTCTCTGATCTAGCAATTTTTCCAAGAAACTCTAAATCCTTCTAGAATTTTAAATTCTTAAGGGATTTTCATATAAATTTCACTATCAAGTGAGCTATACAAATAGGTTGTAACAATATCTATTAGATGCATGTCAAGTTTTTCACTTACTGTCAGACTAATAAAATATCTAAACATGATTACATCCACCACAGGAGAGTAAGTCTTTTCATAATCAATGTTGGGCCTTTGCAAAAATCATTTTGCTACAAGTCATGCTTTATATCTTACAACTTCATTTTTCTCATTTTGTTTTCACACAAATACTCATTTATATCCTGCTAGCTTTATATCTTTAGGTGTTTGGACTAGGGGTCCAAAAACCTCATGTTTAGCGAGTGACTTCATTTCTACTTAAATTGCACCTTTCCAATTTGACCAATCTTTTCTATTTCTAGATTCCTCAATAGATTTAGGCTCAATGTCTTCATTTTCTTTTGCTATTTCAATAAAAAAAATTATAAGTAAGAACATTGTCAACAATTTTTTCATTTAGGTTTCATATTTTCTCGTATTGACATAACCTATTGAGATCTCTTTATTTTCATCATGTTCAGTTCCAGGTACTTGAATTTTTTCTTGAGTTTTATAATCAATTATGTCTCAGGTTTCTTCAAGAACACCCACCTCCACTATATATCATACTTCAAGCATGCATTACTTTCATTTACTTTAACAAGTTGTCCTACTGGGACTTCAATTCAAATAAAAACATTAACCGGTATATAACACTTAGTTATTCTAATTAAGTTAGTAAATGCATCTGCCATATCAATGAAGATGTATCTTGTAGGACGCGTTTTTTTCCTTAAAAAACAACATAAATTGATAAATTTTCAAAAAAAAAAAAAAAGCGCCTAATTTCTCAATTGATTTTTTTTCATCGTTTTTAGATAAATTAGCTTTGAATTGTAAAAGAATTTGTGTAAGGCCTGGTTCAGATGGGTCAAACTTTTTGAGTCAGATAAATAGCTTGGGCTTTGGACAGTTTTGTCTATTAATAAGTAAAGTTTATATATTATCAAGATATCAAATACAAATCGGTAGTGAGAGAGAAAGAGAAATTATTTTTGAAATAATACTAACATAATGGAAAGTGAGCATAAAAATAGCATTTGCTCAATTAAGATGATAATGTAACTTAGCTGCTGAAGATTACATTAAAAAAGACATAAACAATTGCTTTGGAAGGATGAATCAGCAATGACCATGCAAATGCAATGCTGCACTTGTTTATTTATTAGCTCTCTCTTCTCTTCTTGTATAAGGTATTAGTTTGTCTCATGGAACTGTGTAGCCTGCAAAATCCCACAAAAACTTAGCCTTGAGATTCAGTTTCCTTGGTAGCTCATCGAGTAAAACAACTGAGGAAGAAAGTTTGATTTATTTTTTTTCATTTCTTAAACATCCATTAAGGCTTAGTTTATTTCAGAGTTTGATTGATATTAATAATGCATTAGTTACATTTTTCTTTCGGTTGAATTGTTATGATGGCCTCTGACCTTTATTACTTTTCTTAAATAAGCCCATATAAGCTATTATATTAAATAAAATATTGATTTAGGGTAAGGTTTAGTTTAAATACACATCAAAGGTTACCATATTATTTTGGGCATCTTTCATGTCGGTTTTTCTATTTATGTCTAGGATTCATGACTGTTCGTTTCCCAACAAGCATTGGGTGCAATGGTAAACAACATTATTATATGAGTCTAATAAAAGTGTACAAACTTTAATAAAATTATAAAGTTTGAGGGTTTTTTATTCAGTTTTTTTTTTTAATACTAGATTATGTCACAGTTATGTAAAATCTATACTTATAAAAGTATTATGTAAGAAATGAGACTTAATTTAAATGACAAAGTTGAAGTTTTGGAGATCTCCATGTTTTAGGCTTAAATCTAACCACATGTGTAAGTTGTTTTAGATTATATATATATATATATATATATATATATATATATTTTAAAAGTATAGATATTAATAGCTTAACGAACTAGGGAGGTCTATTTTATTATTAAATGAATAAATTTAGTCCCTATAATGTCAAAAAGAATCATATAAGTTCAAATTACAACACAATTAATATTACTGTAAAAAAATGTCTTGAATATTATTTTTTCAATTGCGTTCAATTTTATACAAAAAATTATTTACATAACCTTAAAAATTTTAAAAATATTAACTTTATCAAACAGTAAGTGATATTTTTCAATCAGGAAATGATAGCTCTATTCTAATTTGGCCTTATTTGATTTTCTTTTAATAATACAGGGACTAAATTGATCTATGTAATAGTAGAGAGATTAATTTAATCAAGTCTCTATAATAGAAGGACCTCTTAGTTATATTCACCAATATAAATAAAACGTTAATCAGTGTCAGTGGGCATGGTTAATGGTGTCAAGCCCACCCATTTTAGTCTACGGAATTTTGCTTTAGAGGGGTTAGAGGACTTATGCAAATAGCTTAGAGGCTTAAGCTCGGAATGCCCCCACAAAGTCACAAAGATTCACATCATCTCTCTTTACCCCCAAATGCATTATAAATTTATTTAAAACTCAAAAATTAGTTAAATTGATTAATAACGTTAAAATCAAATGCAATTCAAATATCAATATTTTCAACTTTGTCTCGATCTTGTTTACCTAAATTGAAGGTAAAAGTTAAAAGGACCAAAAGAGGAGGGGCTACTTACTTCCACTTTTTTTCCAGCTTGCCTGTTCCTAATGTTACATCTTTTAGGAATGCCAATGGCAATCCCAGGCTTGATTCCAGCCTGCTTTGCCAATGGTGATAATAAAATAGCGCAAAGGCACCTCGGAGAAGCCTTAAGTAAGGCACCAACCTTGGAGCAGCAAGCAGGCGGAACTTTTGCCTTTGCGTTCCCAGCCGCTCCTAAGCATGGGCTTAAACTTACCGCAGCAGACCTAATTGGAGTCTTTCCACACTCCCCAGCTGCTTCAACATCCTTAATGAACACCATGCAACTTATATCAAACACAACCAGTGCAACAAGGAAGTAAGCTTTCAAGCAAAAACCCATCTCTGCTAAACAAACTTTTCAACACCCAATTTGCAGAAAATTGAAACAATGAATGCCTAACATATACCAACGTTGCAACATATATAATACTAAAAAAAGGACTGTGGGGTGGTGGGATTTGGGTTTTAGTGGGTTGGTTGTGGTAGATTGTGGAAGACATTCTTGCGGATTCATCATCATCATCTTTTTCTCCTTAGTTTATTCAAGATGTAATTATTTTTTAGCCAATTTTAAATGCTTCCACTATAAAAAAGGATTGCCGATCGATTGCTAATTTTCATATATTCTGGTTCAGTATAAGAATGTTCTTCCCTTCTTTATATTGCCTTAGGGTAGGTGGCATGAAAAAATAGCGTGGACATGGAGACTTTGGCGTCATTCAATAATTTGCTCCACTGTTGTCTATGTTAGTGGTGCCCATCGATCAAGTGAGCCAAGGCTAATAATTTCCTTTTAGTCTTTATTACATCCAATCTCACCTTCACGAATATTTTAGGGCAGCAGAGCTAATATTTAGTAATTTGGATTTAAATTTTAAAAATAGTATAAATTTAGTGGTAAATTATTTAAAAATATAATGTTTATTATTATTTTTAAATTTATGAATTTCTTGAAAGTTTGTATAGTAATAAATTTAAAAATCTTAAAATATTTTTGATTTAACAAATTCATTTTTTTTAATATTTATTAGATTCAATCTCAATAAATTTATTCATTACATTCTTACCATTTACAAAATAATTGAAATCCAAATTTTCAAATCTAAATTGTCAAACATACCATAACTAAATTTAATTTATCCGATCAATTAAATAACCTTTGTTCAAATGAAAGATTGTTTATGTGGCATAAATTCATTGATTAAGTTATGGTTAATAAATTGTAGTAAGCAAACTTTTCAACCTCAAAAGGAATGAAGAACATTTGAAAGTGTTTTTCCACCTAAACACAAAAATTGAGATTTAAGTGTTTTTGATTTTTGCTAATTGAATTTTAGCTTGATTGGCATCATCATGTGGGAGGATGTTGATTTGAGCGCACTTAAATGCTTTTTATCCTCCTATTTAAGAGTTGGGGAAGAATTATTTGTAGCTTTAGGTTTTGTATAAAAAAAATTTGTTTTTGGCTTTTGACTTTTGCATTTTGAAGTGGAATTATCAAAATAACCTTATTTATCCTAATATTTAAAATGTTTTTAAAATTTTAGATTAATTTATATTTTATGCATCATTGTATTAAATTATGGATAAACTACACACAAAGCCACTAAACTACTAGTAAGTTTACGTCTTGATCAGTCAACTTTAAAGAGTTACAAAACGATCACTGAACTATTCTAAAATTTTCATTTAACTCATCGAGTTATTAAAATCATTGTTGTATGACATTTTATGTTCGCACCACCTGCATCAATCGAAAACTCTCATTCCTTTCTCTTCTAGCTCAATTCTTTTTTCATGAAACAACTTTGAAGGTCACGAATTCACGAATCAAAATCCAAACAATTTTCTTCTTTGATCTCCAATGCTGACTATCAGATCGACTTGAATCTAAGGTATGTTCTTCTAATTGTCAATGGGTACTAATCTGTCGTACTAATCATGAAATCGTCGCTTGGAACTCACTAGTCGTACTTTTAAAAAAACCTTAACAACTCAGTGACTTAAATAAAAGCTTTCAAATAGTTTAGCAACTTAAATGAAAACTTTTGAATAGTTCAGTGATCATTTTGTAACTTTTTGAAGTTTAGTGGCCAAAATATAAACTTACTAATAGTTTAGTGGCCTTGGGTGTTGTTTACCCTTAAACTATTTAAATATCATTTATCTTTATACTTAAAATTTTAGAATATTTTGTGTACCATTAATTTTAAAAATAATTTATATTAATTACTTAAAAGGTATTTAAAATTGATATTTCATGTGTCATTATATTAATTTAAATGATTTAACTAAATTTTTACTTTCCAACATCATTTCTAAAACCGAAAATTTTAACTTTCCACAATCATTTTTACAATGATGGAAAACATTTGAAATTAAAAATCACACTTCTTCATAATTTTTTCTCACAACACTTTTCAAAATACATTTCAACTACAACAACAATTAAAAACTAAGCCTAAATTATTAAATGAAATAATATTATTTAGTTACTGTGAAAATTGAAGTGATAAGATATGAACCTTTGTAATCTAGGCATATGTTTAACTATATACTAAACATTTATGCCAATAGGATATAAAAGATTGAAAGTGATGTCCAACTTTATATTAAATACCACTCAATTAAATTAAGGTAAATTTGTAATTAGTCCCCACACTTTGTGAAAGTTATGGATTTTAATTATTATACTTTAATTTTATCAATTTAGTTCTTCTAATTTTTAATTTGTTAATTTTAGTCCTTGTATTTTTCAAAATTTGAAATTTTAGTCTTGACCTAAGCGGTAGCAATTAAATTCATTTGGTTAAATTCAATTATTGGTTTTGTACTATACATATAGCTGTAGGTTTAGTCCATATTCTCCAATTGCATCATTCCAAGTCCTTATACTTTTTGAATTTTGAAATTTCGATCTTGACGCAAATAATTGTCGTTAATTCATTAATTGGATTTTTAGTGAGAATCTAGAAATAACAAGCCGTTATGGTGTTAGACAAATGAAAAAATATTAGTTACATCAAATTTTGGAAATAGTAGAACTTAATAAATTTAACATTTATCGTTTGGCGAGGTATAATAACCCAGTTTCTAGTAGTGTCGAAAATATGATTTCAAAACCCCATTTCTGTAAACCAAGCCCGTAAATATTAAATAGAAATAATTATGAAGTTATTATAAAAATATATTGAATTTCAATTAAGTAATTTAGCCGAAAAAGTGGTTAATTAAGGCTTAGGAACTAAATTGTAAATGTCTAATAACTATAGATTTTTAATTAGGAAAAGTCATAGGGACCTAGATAGTAATTATCCGAGGTACTAAAATGGTTAATAAACCAATTTAAAATAGATATTAGAGGATGATGGTGGTCGATTTCATTAGAATTAATTAATTGATGATTAATGAATAATTAACTAAGATTAAACTAATTAATTAAGTTTAATTAATAAACTAATCTAAGTAAAATTTAGTGGAGAAAGATGAAAAAAGTCATCATCTTCATCCTTCAACCACCTGTCTTCCATATCCAAAAGAAAGAAGAAAGCTTGGAAACCCTTTAACATTCGACTAAAAATTTAAGTAAGTCCCTAAGCCATTTTGCTTTGATTTTTATAGATTTATGATCATGGGAGTTTGATTTAGCTAGACCATGTATCACTTTGTTCAATTTTTGAAATTTTGATAAGTTCCCATTGTTGAGAAAATGAAGAATTAGACTTGAAATTGATATATAAATAAAGCTTAGATTATGAAAATGACTAACTTGTAAAGCTTAATAAGCTTAGTCGTTAACTTTGTTACATTAGGGATTAAATTGAATAAAATGAAAAACTACTATGAAATTATGTTAGGAATAGAAAGTATAGGGCCCCTAATGAGTAAATGTGAAATTGGATTTTAATCCGAAGTTATATATCAAAAGTTATCTAAATCCTAAGTTTAGGGACTAAATTGAATAAAATAAAAAATATGTTTGGCTTTGTATTTGAACGTGAATTGGATGAAATTTGATATTGTTTATTTGTTGAATTATCATTCATAGCTAAAGACGGCGCTGGATCATTGAAAGGGAAAGGAAGAACGAGAGCCGACGACAAGTGATGCGAGATTTTGGTTTGTATTTCTATGATTCAAAATCAATCTAAGTATTGCATATTCATGATATTTTGCATAATGTGGTATTCAGGTGAGTTGATAATGGTCGTTTGAATTGAATTGCTATGATTGAGATTGAATATCGAGATAGTAGACTAAAATGAATAGAATAGAAAGTAGCATTACTTAATTGATATATGATATTTGGTATGAATTGAATTGAAACATGTTATATGATATGATGATGAATCGAGAAAGATGGAATATTAATTGAACTATATGATGAAATTGGAAAATTGGTTACCCTATTAATTGTTCTGACAGAATCGAATATAGTTGGCATGTCATAGGATAGATTGAGTACGGGTTACTTCAACTAGATGTCGATGAGCATTAGGCGCATTTTCCTTCAACTGTTCCGATGAGTTTTGGACACAACTTTTAGTTTGGTTATACCAATGAGCACTAGGCGCAATCTATATACTTCAAACGTTTTGATGTGACACTAGGTGCCAAATTGGTGTGTTGGTTGGAATCTGTGTATCCGTTTGAGTCCGAGTTAAGTTAATAGGGATATAAAGTATAAATTGAATAAATGGTATACAAATTGGATTGATAATATGATTTGGTGATACAAAGATGAATTGTGATATATGATTATGATTGAGATTGAATTGAATCAATTATACGAGCCTGGAGGGCCGATATGAAAACATGACGAATCAATGGATTCACTTTAGAATTGAATTGTTAGTATATGCTACTTGATTTTTATGATGAAGGTTATGATTTAGTTAATTGAAATGGTGTATAATCTCGGTTTTTAGAAATGAATGATAAATGTTTTGGTTGATTAATAGATGTTCATAAAGGATGTTATATGCATATATATGTATAATGTTGTAATTGCTTAATTGACTTGAATCATGGAAGTACCATTGAACTTTATTGCTCAGCGTACAATTTGTTTATTCCGTACGCAGGTATAAGTAAATCTCAAGGTTACGAGAAGTGATTCTAGCATCTAGCCAGTGATCCTCATCTCAACAAAGTTTGTATAGTCCCGTTGTGTTAAACATATGTCATGTACTTAGATTGAATCATTTTTTTGGTTTAATATAAGATCATGTTCATATTTGAAGCTAGAATTGGCATCTTGGAAATGGTCAAATGGTTAGATTGTCTATTTGAGTTTGCACGAGGTTAGAAATGCATGAAATGATGCTATGTTTGTAGCTTATTTGAGTATGTATATATGCCAAATGTTTTAAATGGTTAGCATCATGAAATTAGCTTATTTGTTGAATGGAAATGATGAAATGGTTGTATTGCAAATATATAAGGTATTGTTGTTTAGATTTGAACCTATCGGATATGTGTTTTGGTTGGTGGTCGTGTGTCAGAGTCTTAAAAATTTATAATATGAATGATCTTGCCTAAAAACTAACTGTGACAACGACTTGAGGCAAGCGCACCTATCGAACAGTAGTATAGTTTAGTGGCAAGATCGGATTGTCAAACCCAAAGGAACCAAAAGTACTAATACTAACTTTCTTTTTATTATTTAGCCTAAGAATTAAAGGAATGGTTGTTTAATCTAAAATTAACTAACTATTAAGCTAAAGATGCTAAGACACGGAGAAGGAATTGGGGAAAATACTTGAGGGAAAAACCAATTGATTATGACAATAGCCGAGGAAGAATCCACCTAGACTTCACTTGTTATCTAACTCTGAACTAGACGATTTATTCACTTGACTTGATCCGTAGGATTCCCTAATTTATATTAATACCTCTCTCCAGGCTACTAACATCTAACCCTAGGTTGATTAATTGAAATCTCTTTCTAATTAAAACCCCTAGAATTGCAATAACTCGATCTATGGACTCCCATATTAGGTTTGACCTTAATCTCGCAGATTTTCGTCATCCTATCTTTAGGGTTGCGATCAACTCCGCTGAACTATGCTAGACCTACTCTTAAACAGGTCTATTCCTCCTCTACCTAAGAGCATAAATGCTTGAATCAATATCCTGAAATATCAAAACAAGAATTAAGAACACATAGTTAAGAACAAATCAAATATTTATCATATAGCTCAGAAAATAATAACAAGATCCGTCTTAGGTTTCATCCCTCTCAGGTATTTGAGGGGTTTAGTTCATAATCATAAAAGAGTACATCTCAGAAGAAAATATAAAACAAAACATAAAGAAAACCGTAAAACCCCTGAAGGAATTGAAGGAGAGATCCTCAGTCTTGAGTATGATTCCGGCTTTTTGAGATGAATCAACTGGCTTTCTTCGAGTGAATCCCACAATTCGGCCCCTCTGGCTTGGCTCTTTGGCCTAGCTGAATGCACCTTGAAGGTTGGCCTCTAGGGTGTTTATATAGGCTTTTGGAATGTCTTTCTTTGCCTCTAAGTACCCTAATCCGAATGAAACTCTTATTTGCTATGGCTGGGACACCCCCGTGTAATTCGAGTTATAGGCCGTGGTTGGTCCTGCTAAAGAGGCACGGCAGTGTGACTCGGGCCCAGGCCGTGTGCAATTCGTACTTTGGCCCATTTTCTCCGTTTTCAGCTCGTTTCTCTTTCTTTTCATCCTCCGATGCTCTCCTGAGTATAAAACATGAAAACAAAGGATTAGGAGCACCTATTTCCATAATTAAAGGGATAAATCATCCAAAAGTATGCTAAATGTGGGATTAAAATATGTGTATATTATGGTTTATCAGTTGGAAAAGTGAATGGTAAGTGATTTGGTTTGTTTAAGCAAGTGCAAGTTGGCACCATTTTGGATTATTTGCAAACAGACAATCACGTAGCAACGTCGAGCCCATGCCGTCACAATAAGACCTAATCCGTAAGTTGCGTCGCAAGAAACCCTAAAGTCACAACATCAATTTGATATTTTACAAACTTTACAATGGTCCTAATTTGACCTGAAAATGATTATGTATGATATTATGGATGTGTATATACTTATTTACAGGTATAAATAGTTGCATTGCATATGAAATTAATTGTAGTTGCTCCGGCAACGAATATGACATCCTATAATTCAGACCTAGCGATCGGGTCGAGTATGGAGTGTTACACGAGGACTGGATATTATAATTCGAAAAGCACATGGATTAAAAATGATTAGTTAAAGTATAGGGCTAAATCACAACTTTCGCAAAATAGTCCCTGAACTTGATAAATGATTACACATTGGGCCTAAACTTTAAGGTTTTCAAAGAAATATCAAGAATTAATTTAGAGCCAAAAAAGTTTAAAAACCCCAATATGAAAATAATTATTGAGTCATGGATTAACTTAGACAAAAAAAATTTTAACTCTTAATGAGGGAACACTAGTGAAGTTCAAGAACTAACTTGGACAAAAAAAAGTTCAAACCTAGTAATTCACAAATTCAGACCCAAATATAAAAATATAATTAAAGTTAAAAAAATGAAATATATAATTAAAATGTATATAATATAAAAATATTCTTTTAATGCATAAATACCTCAACATCACATTAACTTTATTGAAGTCTAAACCTCTTAATGAGATTCAGAATTCCAAAATAAAGTAGTATTGTACACGAAAGGTTCGATTCAAATGCATTCATTGGCAGTCTTTAAGCTAGTTTCCTCAACATGCTGAAGCTTGAAAAAGATGGGGAAAACAAACATGGCGAGAAACAAAAACTAGAAATTAAAAGGAAAAAGGAAAAAAGGAAGCCGGGGGGTTAGAAAACAAATTCTAACAAATTTTGTTCTTGTTAGTTTTTCTCTGACTGACATATTTCTTCCAGAAAGCAGCAACTTCCCTTTGGGTCTCAATAGCAGTCTTCTTGACGACGGTGCCACTTTTGGCCTCCTCTTCTTCAGCCATAGCCAGTTTGGCGTTGACCTTTGCAGGGAGGGTGTCGAGCTCATGGAGCACTTTTTGGATGTCAATGACGAGACGCTCGGCTAAGGTGCGGGAGAAGTCCTCCCTGATCACAACACGGAGCACAGTGATGTGCTGTGCATCGGCTGGCATGGTGTAGGCTGGCACGATCCAACCGAAGCGACGCAACATCTCCGATATCTCGAACTCGTCATGGCGCTTGTTGTCTTTGAGGGAGAAGGCCACCAGTGGAACCCCATTGTCCTTTGACACGATGTTAAAACGCCCTGTTTTCTCCAATCCTTCTTTAAGGACTATGGCGTTTTCATGACAGTTCTCCATCACATTTCTGTATCCCTGTAATTCAGACACCCTTTATCATATTATTACTAGATTTAATTTGTGCAAGCTCGCACCAAACTTGCATAGTATTGTTCTATAAAATGAATTAGGCTCAAGTCTCTATATGCATATCATAGGAGCTTAAATCTCTCTATCACAAGTATGGGGCTTAAATCCCTCTGTAAATGTATGTATATGTGTGTATGACAGCAGATCGTCTGACAAAATTGAATAGATTTTAAAGTTAAAGGCCTTAAATAGGTTCTCACCTCATATCCCAAACGGATTAGTTGGTAGTACTGAGCAATGACTTGGCTAGAACCTGCAGACAAACAAAACACAATTTCAGTGTTGGTTTTGAGATATATATATATATATATACATATTGGAACTGGGCAAAAACAATAGTGTGGTTAGTTTGCGAATGAAGGAAATTGGATTGGAAAAGTGACCTTTGGAGAAATTGAGAGTGAAAGTTGGTTGATCAGCTCCAAGATAGTTAATGTGGAAAATGAGTACTTCAGGCAAGTCTTCTTTGCTCCTCCAGATAACCCAACCAATTCCAGCATAAACAAGACCATATTTATGCCCACTAACATTAATACTCTTCACAAGGGGGAGCCTGAAGTCCCACTCAAGTTCTGGGTACAAAAATGGCGCAATAAATCCACCACTAGCTGCATCAACATGAATTGGGGTATCCCATCTGTACAAAGAGATTTAAAAAAGGTGATTAATATTTGAAACTTAGCACCTCAAATTTCAGATTATTATCAAGTTTACGTCGCTGGAAAAAGATATGTTTACCCAGTTTCTTTGTTCTTTTCAATTAAAAGATCGTTTAGAAGCTTGACATCTTCAAATTCTCCATTGAGGGTTGAACCCAAGATTGCAGCTACACAGATGGTGTTTTCATCAACCATTTCCACTGCTTTGACAGGGTCCATCACATAGTACCCTTCTCCAAGCTTCACTTCTTTCAACTCCACTTCAAAGTACCTTGCAAATTTTTCCCAGCAAACCTGAACATTGGCTCCAGTCACGATATTGGGCTTGTCATAAGGTTTGCCTTCAGCCTTACGCTTGTTTTGCCATTTTCTCTTGAAAGCAAGGCCAGCCAACATGATTGCCTCCGATGACCCAACTGTTCCCACACCAACTGCTGCCTCTGACTCTCCCAATGGTGCATTGAAAAGATGTGCTATTATGTTCACACAACGATTCTGCATCAAAATCAACCATTCGGATCATGTTTCATCCATAGATTACAATGGTAAAACTGACCATTCAAGTGTTTAGACTTTAATTTTTTTTCTTGATATATAGGGGCAAAAACAAGAACATCTTTTGGGTCTCTTGTTCATACAAATGAAATCTAAAGAAGAAATGAGAAAAAGTTGAGATCTATATACATATGTACCTGAAGCTCAGTGGTGACAGGGTATTCGTCCATGTCAACGTAGTTCTTGTTAATGGAGTCCATTATAAGCTTATCACATTCAGGCTCCATCCATGTAGTAACAAAAGAGGCAAGGTTCAACCTTGGGTTGCCATCAAGCATCAGTTCATCATTGATGATCTGATACGCAGCCTCTTTTGGTATGGAGTTTTCTGGCATTTTGAACCTGGGCAGTGAGGTTCGGACATAACGAGAGGCAAAAGTGGAGTGAACTGAGACATCAGTTTCAGATGCTGTCTTAGATAACACCATGGTTTGATGTGTTTGAGAAATCAAAGAGAGATTGAAGATATTAGTGTAAGGCTAATGCTGTTGTTGTTGCTTGGTGAAGGAGGCTTGGAGAGACAAATGGTATTTATAGGGAAGCTCAGGGCGTGTCGGCCTAGATGTCAAAGGAAACCAGCGCCACGCTGTTTAGACGTTGGGTCCTGGTCCTATACATGAACCCATAGTGCTTGTTTCAGCGCTCATTGGCTAAACCTATTTAAATATGGCTCATTCCCGGTTTCCCAGGTATGGGATCTTTCCTATCATTGCGCAAAAATAAAAAATAAAAATATTAAATGATTACAAGTACAATGTAAATGCTTGAATAATAATTTGATTTGGGTTTATTCAAAAAAAAAAGAAACTAGTTTGATTTGGGTGATGTTCTTTAGTGTTATTTTATATTTTATCTTTCTTTAATATACATATATATATATTATATATATAAAGGTATCCTCCTTCAAAATTAAAAAAAATTAAAAAATTCCATTTTTAGTGGATGACTAATTTTATTAATAGCTTTCCAAGTTGGCCTAAAAAGTAAAATTGAAATTGAGGTGTAAAGCTGCAACCCAATAATGAAGTTGCCATAAAAATTATATTTCTTTTTATTATAAAATCAAAATTTTATTTCACTCAAATTAAATTATTTTATGATGAATATAGAGATTGGTTTTTTCCATTGCTTCTCAAATCATTGTTAAGGAATAAGTCTCAACGTCAAATTTAATAAATGAACGAGTCTTACGCGTCTCATAAGAAGATGGATATATTAAAATAAAACTTCGACATCCAAACCAAGTGCACTGCACATGCAGTTGTTCTTTTCTTTGATTTTTATATTTTATTTATATAAGTTTGAATTTGTCAATAATTAGCTCCCAAAAGCTATTGTTTTTGTTATGATACTGACATGTATTAATATCATTATGGTTTAGTTATCTTTTAAAATATTTTTACATTTACTTTAAAATTTAATATTTTAATTTTAATAATATATATTAATATACACACAAATATATCTCTAACAATATATTTATAAACCAAGGATGTTAAATTTCAAAAAAAATTAATTAGTTAAATATATTATCCTTTTAAATTTAGAAAATAGATCATTTTTGAGAGATTACGAAATCGCTCTTAACTAGAGGCGCTTTCACACTCTCTCTTCAAACCATCTATTTTTCTTCCTATTTTATCAATTAATATTCTTTTCAAACATATTTAATTAATTTAATAAAATAAGAAATAAGAAATCAACTCATTTCAATAATAATAATCAATTGATGTGTGATTGTTTCTTTGGCTAGGCATATGCTCTAGTTTCCTTCCCATTCCAATAATAATCAACCAATCAACCAATCAACTCATCTCAATCAACTTAATTCCTAAGTTCAACTCGACAATCGATTTTCAATGCTAAACAGTTCACAAATCAAAAGCAGATAGATAGAGATAGGTAAGAATTTTTGACAAATTGAAGTCTAAGGCCATATTTTTCAAAATAAAACAAGCATATTATTCTATTCATTTTCGTTGAAGTAAAAGAACTTCACAAATGGGTTTGGAATAGGGGCAATTTACCAAAAAAAGCCTTAAAAATTCAAAAATTACGGAAATGGGCCAGTTTGTAGAAAATTTACTGGAAAGGGCCATTTCCCCAAAAACGCGCCTACGTCGGTGCGTTTTGGGGATAAAGACTAAAGCGCCCACAGAGGCGCTTTTGTCCACCTCAAAGAAAAGCAGCGCCTCGTGGACGCGCTTTTCTTTGAGGTGGACAAAAACGCGTCCTGTGGCGCGCTTTTAGCCATAACATCATATTTTTTTTGACCGTTGGCTCCCCCAACGGTCAGAAAAAAAAAGTATAAAAGCCCCCCACCCTTTATTTTTTCACATTTCAATCCTTTCTCAATATTCTCTCAATTTTCTCTCAATTTTCTCTCAAGGTCCTTGAAATTTACTCTTAAATTTCAAAAATAGTCCATTACTATTTATGAAAAAGCCCTTTTATTTTTTAATATATCTTTTTGGAAAATTTTAAAATTTTTTATCGGATTACAATGGCCGGGGAATTACGTCGCCTAGACGACAAGTACATTTCCGTCGAGCAATTGAAAATGGTAAGTTTTAATTTTAATTTTTCAATATAATTTATTTTTTTTTTTCAATTATGCAATTTTAATTAATTGTTAATTTTATAATTTTTTAAATAGTCTGTAGATCGGGTGTTGTAATGTTATATTCGCAACATGCATGGTCTCCCATCGCCCTTGATCGAGAATTACCTGCGGGAAGCGGGTTGATTGAGAGGTGGAGACCCGAGACCCACACTTTCCATCTTCCATGCGGAGAGTGTACCATCACTCTAGAAGATGTGCAATTGCAGTTGGGATTACCGGTGGACGGGTCGGTAGTCACCGGGTCCGTAACATCTACCGATTGGATGGTCGTATGCTACGAGCTTTTGGGTGCCATTCCGGATAGAATTCGAGGAGCTCGGATCGATATGGCCTGGTTACGAGACGCAATCCCGGAGCCGAACGAGGTTCGATCAAGTAAAAGAATACGGTATGCTCGGGCATACATTCTTCAAATAATCGGAGGCTATCTGATGTCGGACGTCTCTAGAAACCTCGTCCACCTGAGATGGCTCCTGAAACTTGTTGATTTCAGAGCAGTCGGTGAATTGAGTTGGGGTCTGCCGTGCTGTCGAGGTTGTACCGGGAGATGTGCGGGGCGACGCGACCGAGTAAAGCAAAAATCGAGGTTGCCTATCATTACTGCAGTCATGGGCATGGTTTCGATTTCCATTTTTACGCCCTCGACTCGACCACCCATATTCATTCCCACTGATAATGAGGTAAATTTAATATTATATTTTACAATTATTTCGTAGATTTATAGTATAATTGCATGCTAAAAGTTTATTTAATTAGGTGGAACCATTCATGAGTCATGTTGGAATACCTAACCCGCTTGAGGATATCTGGCTCCTATTGGACCAAAGGTCGAATCACAAGTAAGTTTCGAATTTTGTTGTTATAATTTAGTATTTCGTATGTAGTGTCTAATATTAGGTATATAACTAATATTTTGGTAATGTTAATATAGTTTCAATGGACACCGTACGACGATCCGAAAATTCGGGCAGTAATTCCGGAGGAGTTCCTCCAAAATCCGAACGATTGGCACGTAAAGGTCCCATTGATCACCTACGCGACCGTGGAGATGCACCAGGCCGATCGGGTTCTGCGGCAATTTGGATTCCGGCAACCGATCCCCATGTCACCGGAGGTGTTCGATGATGAGCACAAAGTGGACTTACGACAGCCGCACACGAATTGGCCAAGATTTTGGTCGGGTTATATCGAGACGTGGGAGAACCGATATGACTATATACCTGACCGGGAACCGATAGTCATTCCGGAGTTAGCGTGCGTGCCGGAGTACATGCCATAGTTTAGGATCCATGGCAAGCCGTATCTGTTGTCGAAAAAAGAGAGGCGACGGCAACTTCGTGAGCGAAGGGAACGTCGGGCCCCTTTAAATCCAAGGAGAAGGGGTGATGAGGCGGGGCCATCATCAATGCCGACATATCACCGGCCCAGCAACGGTGCCTACACAATCACCGGCCCATCGGTCACCAACAACACCGATATCGCAAAGATCTACCGTTCATGCCAAAGCGTACCCTTCCCTTATATGTATCCTCCTAACCCATATATGTTTCAGCTTCCTAGTCCTAGCCGAGTTGGAGTGCATGGCGGGTTCGAGTCTGTTTCGACTACTTCACCGGCCAACCGATGGTGAGGCCGACGTCGCATGTGGGTTCGAGGAGGCGCCATCGGGAGCACTTCTTTCGCCAGCTCCTTCTCCGTTCGGGATGCGCCACCCCACCGTGGTTTATGCAAACACCTCCGGTCATTATTTTATCGAGTGGGTCACCATCGCAACATCCGAACTGCACCCACCGCCGGCAGAACCCGATTCCGCCTGAGGTTCCACGACCCCGCCGAAGCCAAAAGAATGAGGAATCCAATGCGAATCGTCGACCGCCCGTGGCACTTTGGTTCCCACCGCATCAAGACTAAACCCTAAACCCCTAATTTGAGTAATTGTAAATTAATTTATAATTTGAGTTTAATTTTTTTGTAATTAATGTTTAATTTTTTAATTAAGTTGTAATATATTTAATAAAATTTGAGTTTGTTTTTTATTGTAATTTAATTTTTTAATTTATTCAATTTTAATAACTTTGACAAAATAGAATTGGTTTAATTTTTTTTGTAATTAAGTTGTAATATATTTAATAAAATTTGAGTTTGCTTTTTATTGTAATTTAATTTTTGAATTTATTTAATTTTAATAACTTTGACAAAATAGAATTGGTTTAATTTTTTTTGTAATTAAGTTGTAATATATTTAATAAAATTTGAGTTTTTTTTTTTATTGTAATTTAATTTTTTAATTTATTCAATTTTAATAACTTTGACAAAATAGAATTGGTTTATTTTTTTTGTAATTAAGTTATAATATATTTAACAAAATTTGAGTTTGATTTTTTATTGTAATTTAATTTTTTAATTTATTTAATTTTAATAACTTTGACAAAATATGTAACATCCCGAATAGGGCCTATACATTTCAGTTTAATTGTATAAAATGACAAGTTTCAAGTACTATGAATAAATTTTGATACTTTTGGAAATCTAGAAATGCATGAAAATGGAAAGGAAAATGGAAATGAAAATGAAGATAGAAATGAAAATGGAAATGGAAATGGAAATGAACACTTTTGGAAACTTAGACATTTTGAAACTCGAACATTTTGGAAATGATCCAAAATGGAAACTTGAACATTTTAGGAAACTTGGATATGTAAGAAAATGGCAAGTTCTGGTGATCGAAAATTTTAGGAAACTTAGAAATGATGCGAAATGTCAAATTTTAAAGTTCAAAATAGGAAATAAGGGCTAAAGGGCCTTAAAAGAAAAAGTTGGAGAAGTTTGACATACAATCCGCTTGGAAAAGTGGTCTCAAGGTATCACCTAGGGCCTATGGAAATGGCGCCATGAGCAAGAACTGTTGGGCACAGGTTCGAGTCACTTGGGAAGCAAGTAAATAAGTTTAATTTTTGCTTCCGTATAATGAGGTGGACGGCATGGGTTTCTAGAAAAGGAAGAGTTTTATTCACATAAATATGTGAATAATAAGAGATAAATAAAGGAGTTTTATTCACATAAATATGTGAATAATAAGAGATAAATAAAGGATTATTTTCTAAGGAGATAATTGAGGAGATAATGGATGGATTAAAGGCTTTTATCTTTTAAATAAAAGAGATAATATTATCAAAAGAGGAGTGGTGGACAAGTAAGGGACTCTAGGTGATAACTTTGGCTATAAAAGGAGGCGGAGGGCTACTCATTCACTTTGCTCCCTCTTCCTCTCTCCGAATTTTCCTAGCTCTCTCCCCTCTCTCTAATTTTTCTTTAAGAAAAATCCATCTTTTCTTCTTCTATTTTTCTTCTCTGCTTCTCTTGTCAAAGCGAATCTTTGTTGATTCTAAGTAAAGGAGCAATCAACTACAACATCAAAAGGGTTTCTTCAACTGTCGAATACAAGGATCAAGGATCTAAGGTAAGATAAATTTATTTGATTAAAGGTTATGATGTATATGTTAGATTAGATCTAACATGAAGATTTCGACAGACATATAGGGCAAGGAATCCTCTTGATTTGGAATTTGTATGGTAAGTGATATTCGCAAAGGCTTAATTTTGGTATTTGGAATTATTTTCATTATTTCAAAAGCGAAAACTCACATGGTTACATGAATTAGTGTTAGCCGATTTCAAGGAAAAGGATACTAGCAATTTTGGGATTCGATTTACAATCATCCAATTCGGCAACAAGGTAAATAATACAAATCCTACTAGGATTTGGTTTTAAGCCAAATAGGCTTGTTAATATGTTTTAATAATTGGCGAATATAGGAGATAAAGATCTAAATCGGTAGATCGTTCTTGATTTCAAGGAATCTATTAAGCCAATCAGGTGTGCACCCTTACTAACCTTCGATATTTCATATGGCTATTATTTTAATATATGAATATGTATAAGAATGTGAATGTGGCTAAGTACCACAAATGTGGTAAAAAGTACCCAGGTACGTTTCCTACTTCCGATAGGATTACGAATATGATATATATATTTTGAATATGTAATATGAATGAGAAATAAGATATGTATAAATATTTGGGGCATATGGGATATTTGTGAAAGGGGAAGAGTAGGTGTTGACTTCGGTCTCACCAACGAAGGTGTTGACTTCGGTCTCACCAACGAAATATGTATACTACGGTCACATTGCGAAATTTTGGTAACTTCGGTTACAATATTTGAATATAGTGTCTAATGACACAACGTATAAATTTGACTATAGTGTCTAATGACACAACGTATATAGGCGATGAGCACGCCGATTGCAATGACGCCTTCGATGGTGTGTAGCGGATGGAGGGTTGACTTAGTAGTCCCACGGTGTGACCGCCAGTGCGGTGGTGTGTAGCGGATGGATCTTTAGGCTTGGGTTGGGTTGCATCATCATTTATCTTTATATGAATATGAATTTGATATGAACATGTATGCCTGATTTGTTGAATGTTAGTACTGTGTGCACATTGAGTCTGTTGACTCACCCCGTTGTGGGAACTATTTTCAGGTGATGAACAGTGACGGACCGGGACGGTAGACCTTGAGGTGGCCATGCATCAATTTGAAGATTTTATTTATTTTGGACTTTATTTCTTTTTAGTACATTTAATTTTATTATTGGGTTTTACTTGATGTAATAAGGCCATAAGGCCCAAGTTGGATTTCTTTATTTCTTTTTACTTTTAATTATTATGTTTACGAATTTTTATTAAGTAAAGATCAAGCAAATACATTTTTAAAATAAAACCTAAATGTTTTGTCACTTTAAATAAATGGATTTTAATATTAGATAAATTGGTTTTCAAAGACAAGCCCAACCCAAACCAATCTTTTTTCAAAATCACACAAGTTTTCTCTAAGTAACAAAAGAATTTTGAAACCGGTTTACTTGAGGAACATACCAGATCCGGTTCAGGCTCGTGGGCCGGGTTTGGGGTGTTTCAAAATAGGTTTGGTTTATTTTTTTTTTTGTAATTAAGTTGTAATATATTTAATAAAATTTGAGTTTGCTTTTGTTTTTGTAATTTAATTTTTGAATTTATTTAATTTTAATAACTTTGACAAAATAGAATTGGTTTTTTTTGTAATTAAGTTGTAATATATTTAATAAAATTTGAGTTTGCTTTTTTTGTAATTTAATTTTTTAATTTATTTAATTTTAATAACTTTGACAAAATAGGTTTGGTTTATTTTTTTTTTGTAATTAAGTTGTAATATATTTAATAAAATTTGAGTTTGCTTTTGTTTTTGTAATTTAATTTTTGAATTTATTTAATTTTAATAACTTTGACAAAATATAATTGGTTTTTTTTGTAATTAAGTTGTAATATATTTAATAAAATTTGAGTTTGCTTTTTTGTAATTTAATTTTTTAATTTATTTAATTTTAATAACTTTGACAAAATAGAATTGGTTTTTTTTTTGTAATTAAGTTCACCGCTTTTCCTCCAAAAAATTGATATTACATAGCCGCCATGGGACAAAAGACCTAAGAACACGATTAACTATTTCGATTTGGACACGAGCGAGATGTATGGCGGGTTCCTACACCATCCATACAATTGACTTTGGTTGCTTGTTTCTGATATCCATATTGTTGTGTATTCTAGTCGAGCAAGGTCGACCTTTTGGTTTATGCCTCAATTGTCTATCCGCAAGCAATGACTTATACCGCAAGCGATACCGATGGCCACTTACGTTGAGATCGGTGGGAATACGTGTCTCCACACGTTGTACATGTTTTCTAATTTATACACTTCGTCGACATATCTCATTGGATCAAAATGGAGATTTTGACAAGCCGCAATTACATGGGTGCATGGGTAACGGTGCATCAAATATCCCACGATCGCGAGTCCTATTTGTCAAATGTACACGATAATGGCCTCCAACAATACCTTGGTTCGGTCTCATCAAACTCGTGACACGAAACCATAGGTTGTCGCGATCGTGACACACCGTGTGCATGGTGTTCGACCGTGCCTTCCCACGGTTTATTTCTTGCAATACCTTCGGCTCCATACATGGCCTCCTTGCATCGCCTCTATAACTCGTTGCTTCTTCAAAATAGTCTTGCTAATCGAAAATATGTCTCTCGCACAACCGATGTAATCGGCGGATGACGGGTTCCTTCGAGCATGTAATTTATGCATTCGGCCGGATTGTGGTCATATGCCCATATCGTAGGCCGCCGTCATATGCTTGTGTCCACTGTTCGAAAGGAATATTGCACAGGTAGTTTGCACCTTCGACTTTATCTGAGCGCAAACTATCCAGCATCTCGTGAAAACGGTCTTTATTGATCTCATACCCTGCCAATATACGTTGATAGCGAATATTACATACCACTCTTCAATTGAGAATAAATTGAATATTACAAACGAAATTATATCAATAGACATTTCATACCCATATCGGTCACTTGCTGTTTCTATCTTTTAGATCGATGTTGCGCATAATTGGATGAAACATGCATCAGGCAATATCGATGGTGTGTCCGATGCCACATGCTTCCCTGACGTCCTATTGCTGCAAGTATTCCAGGGCCCCGATCCGATATAACATATGTCAGGTTGGGGGCAAACATGCCTCCTTAACCTAGATAGGAAGAAGTTCCAGTCATCACCGACTCCCGGTATTATTATAACGCAATCGGAAGGATTCTTCCACAGCCGTCTTGTGCCACAGCTAGCAATAGCCTATGCGTATATCTACCATACATAAAGGTACCGTCAATTTGTACCAATGGCTTGCAGTATTTAAAGGCATCTCGGGATTGCTTAAATGTCCAGAACAAACGCTTGAACACTACGCATCCACGGAGCAGACGATCGTTGTAGTACGCAGGTTCGATTTCAAGGTCTGTCGTGCTGCCTAGGACATATCTCTCCAGCACCTGACACCACTGCCACACTTTATTATATGAAGTGTCCCACCTACCGTGTAATTTTCCTAACGCTTTCTGCTTGGCTATCCAAGCCTTTCTGTAAGAGGGCGTGTACCCCAATTGGCTACGAATACTGTCAATTAAGGCCAGCACCGTAGTCTTAGGATTGGCCTTCACCGTCAGCATTATTAGTTCAGCCAACATGTCTAAATCCATCTTCGGATGATCTTGTGTTACACACATCAACGGCACGTTAAACAATGCAACATTACATATTATTATCATTATTCAAATCATTGAACACATAGTGGTACTGTACTGGCAAGACATGTATGTGGACCTTTATACTTTTTTATCTCTCACAACCCTGTCCTTTTCCTCAACGACGCCATGATTTTCCATGAACATGTGCCATCTTACACTGCACACTTCGCCTCGAACTTATCGAGCTTTGATTTAACCACCTTGTAGTTAACCCCGTTCTTAATGCTGTACTATTTCAATACAGCAAGAAAAGTATTCTTGTTGGAAAAATGGTTACCCACTTCTAATTGGTCCGAATCCAACGAAGAATCTGTACGGTCACGCGTCCGGTGTGGTAGTTCAGGAAACTCCAATGCATCATCTTGAGATAGATCGACATTATGCATGTGGGCTGGAGGCGAGTACGCCCTGAATAGCGGATCTTCTTCTTCTTCGTCTGAACCGCCCTCAACGTCTTCAGGTACAATTGGAACGAGCTCCGGTTTAGAAAATAATCCAACTTTTGCACCGTCGGGCCCTGCCTCCCGAGGTGGATCCACATCAGATTCATCGTCCGACCCTCCATAACCTGTAACAAACGAGAGCCCCTCGCCGATGGATGTCGTCAGGAGTACATCATCCCTCCTTAAACATCTTTCGTAAAGATTCCAATCGTATGTGGATTGCCAACCACTAGAAGTTGACGACGTCCCCCAATACGTATTTCTATCATCGGACGTCGAATGACGGATATGCATGTCCCATCCACCAACCGAGTGCCGTGCAGGGGTTATGTTTTCCATAGTACTACCACACATGGGCACTTCTGTGTTTTGCCTCTCACTTACAGAGTGTCGGCTTGGGGTCGTGTACTCTCCTCGAACGGTAGTAGATGTCGAGGTTGCGCAAAGATCACTTGGAGATGAAAATTCTACATATACCTCGATATAAGGTGATCCATTGGCAAGATGAGTCTCCACCATTGCCTCAAAGCTCCGAGCACCTTTGATGTCGAACGACTCATATCTCACCGGATCAACCGAGGCGCAAAATCTATACTTAATACACTGAACTTTCATTTGCGTTGTTTCGAATATTTTACGCCTAATTCTTTTGTGAAGTTCTACTAAATCGATGTTCCGATTAAAACTCAGTCGAGCTGTGTTTTTCGATAAGAAAATAACGCCATTTTCGGTGTCACGAACTTCACCGTCGTAGTAAATAACAAAGATTAATATCGTTCACCCTTTTCAATTTTTTCCTTTTGCCTCAATTTCCTTATGCAACCTCGGGATGAAATTTGACCGATTTATAGCCTAATTTTGCGGAGACTCATCAGAGCAAAAGCGCGTCCACGTGGGGCGCTTTTCAATGCATCTTGATAGTGCACCTACTGGAAGCGTTTTTGCCATCGCTTGTTCGTTGACGCGTCTCCTAGCAAAAGCGCGTCTACATAGGAGCGCTTTTCAAAGACGCATCTTGACGATGCGCGCTCGCTAGAAGCATTTTTAGCCATTGTTTGTTCGAAACGTCTCCTCAAAATTATTTTGCCGAGACTCATCAGAGCAAAAGCGCGTCACGTGGGAGCACTTTTCAAGACGCATGTTGACAAAGTCGCCTCGCTAAAGCATTTTTGGCCACCGTTTGTTTGTAAACGTCTCCTCAAAATTATTTTGCGGAGACTATTGGGCCAAAAACTTCAAAATAATTTCATAGGAATGAGCCCCAAAAGCGCGTCCACGTCAACGCGTTTTGGGGATAAGATATAACGCGCCACGGGGCGCTTTTTGTCCACCTCAAAGAAAAGCGTCCCACGTTAGCGCGTTTTTGCTTATGTGGACAAAAACGCATCCCTGTGGCGCTTTAGTCTTTATCCCCAAAACTCTACCGACGTGACGCGTTTTGGGAAATAGCCATTTCTCGTAAATTTTCTACAAACTGGCCCATTTTCGTAATTTTGAATTTTTAGGGATTTTTTTTGGTAAATTGCCCTTGGAATAGAGTTATTTATTTTTAACGTATAATAAAATAATAATTAAATAAATCAAAAGGATATTTGGTATTATCTTAAATTTGTTTGTGGAGTTTTTTTAGTTTATTGACAGTGGACAAAATAATTATTCATAAAACAAAATTAATAATGTTTTCAAAAAAAGTGAATTACTCATAAAATAATTAACACAAAATATAACAACCAATTGAGAATAAAATTTTTTTTTTTTTTGTGTGTGTGTGTAAAGAAACAAAACAATTGAATTAAATTATATTAAATTGAGCAAAAACATCACTTGTTTTATCAAAGTAAAGGATTACTAGTATTTCTCCGGGAGAATCATTGAACACCTACAAGTGACATGCATCAAAAGTTGATGGCTACGCCTGATCAAAGTAGAACTCGATGCTACCAATAGAGTGTCTTGGAGAACCTTGACCATCTCTAAGAGATCAATTTGAATCATCACCCTCTGGTACTCGCGGCCTTGAAAAAGAACCAGATCATTCAGAATACTCCATAATTCAGCATCAAAGACTGAACATTGCCCCAAATAACGATTGTACCCCAGAATTCAATCTCCATTTCTTTCCTCTTTCATACAATACTTCGAGCGTAAGATATGAACCCATAAGGCATTGGATGTTGAGGCTATATTATAGTCAAGTTTCAACAGAAAAGAGGTGTTTTGATCCCTCAACTACATAAAACCAAGCCCACCACATGAGCGAGGTTGACAAGCAGATTCTCAACTAACTAAAGCCATCTTCCTTCTACCATTCAAGGAACCCTAAATAAATTGCCGAACCATACACTCTATCTCCTCACAAATTCCCCTAGGGTTCATCATGCACTGCATGTAATAACTGAGTATAGTCAAAAGGACTAATCGTGCTAAAGTAGCTCTACTGATTAGAGATAATTGCTTGGCATCCAAACTTTGCAGCTTGCTGCAGACCTTTTCCACCACAAATTGTAAAGTGTTGTTAGTGACCTTTTCATGAAAAGAGGCACCCAGGTAAGTCCCAAGATTCTACACTATTTGAAATCCGATAAGACCACTAATCAAATCTCTTAAAGCATCATCAACACTACTAGAGAAGAAAATATTAGTTTCCAAAGCATTAACTTGATGGCCAAAAAAAAAAACACAGAAATTCTCCAATATTTCTTTAAGTAGACGAGTGTGTTGCATGTCTACTTTACAAAAAATGGCCAAATCATCTGCAAAGAAGAGGTATGATAGAGCCAGACTCGATCGAGAGAGCCGAATAGGGTACCACTTGCCATTATTAATCACAACATGAATACTATGTTCAATTTATTCCATGCAAAAGAAAAAAAGATACGGTGACAATGAACATCCCTAACGGGCCCCTCTGGCTGGCCTTATAACAGCCCAATTCTCAGTGGTTTCAAAAATGGTGGTTTTGAAACCCCATTTCTAACGAGTAAATTTGTAAATATTATTATTAAATATTTACGAGTTTGTTTTGAATCATATTGAATTTCGGTTTAGAAATTTTATTGAATTGATAATTTATTAAAGTGCAAAGTGTAATAACCCTAAAGTTAGTGGTGTCAAAAAAATGAGATATCAAGACCTTATTTTCATAAATTGAGCCTTTTACAGAGTTATTGTAACACCCTAAACTCGGCCTAAATGTTATGGCCGTATCTGGCAATGTCACACGATAGTGTTTTTGAATCCTCGTTCTTACAATGAAAACATTCCATATTATTATCTTTAGTAAACCTTTGTTTTGAAACATCGCTCATTGCGGATCTAGGTGATCATGCGTTTAGAAAATACTTTAACTTTTTTTTGAAAACCGAATTTCCTACGACCAGCAGGTATAATCCATAAAGTAAAATAAATAAATAAAACCCAAATTTAAAACCAAAGTCTCAGAGGATCCTTAAATTGCAACCCAAACAATCAATAATAAACAAATTAAAACTCGTAAATTGAAAACCATGAAGTCCAAAAATTACTGTGGTCACCGCTGAGTCCTCCGTCGTACCGATTCGTCTAAGTCTGGAGATTACCTGTGCACATTAAACAAAAAGGGTGAGTTTACGTAAACTCAGTGTGTAATCCCGCAAGAACAAACAAACAATCAAGATTTATCGTGTACAGCTTGAATGCTTGGGCCTAAGCCCTTTTCAAGATCGATGATGATTTGGGCCTTAGCCCATCTCGATTCGATGTCAAAATGCAAGAGGGCCTTAGCCCATCACAGTATCAATAGCAGTAACAGTTGTCGAAACCATTCTTTTGAAAACAAGTCGACTTTAAAAAACGAAGATAGGAGTCGCCACCGATTTTTTTGAGGTGTGATCGGATCACCTAGTAGTTTGGTCGTTTTAATAAAATATTTTGATTTACTAAAACAGCGATTTTGGGTCTACAAAATTTAAGAAACTGGGTTCGGGAATCGGTTACGCGCGAGGAAGGATTAGCACCCTCATCACGCCCAAAATTGGTACCTAATTGATTAATTAATGTCTTGATGTCAAAAGTTGAAATTTTGAAAATGTTTTAACATACGATCCCTTTTTTATTAATGTCAATTTTAAGAACGCTTGAATTAAATCGAAAAGAATGTTAAAGGCCCTCTCGTCTCGAGGGAACAAAAAGTGACATCCCGTAAGTTAGGACATGACACTTGGAACCCTCGAGAATAAGCTTGCCTTAAAATTTTTATTGAAATTTTGTATATTTTGAAATTTAAAAGGATATTTTGTTATTTAGGTTTAACGAGAAAATTGAAACCCCATAAGTTAGGGTACGATTTCTCGAATCTCCAAAACGCGAAATATTGCCTTATTTTTTAAAAAAATTGAATAATAGAAAATACAATACTTAAACGATGTGCATTTATTTTATTAGAGGTAAAATAAAATAGTTTACTATGGATATATAAAAAATTTAAACGCGACTTTTGAAGTGGTGAAATGAGATGGAATGATAATATAGAACATGGAATAACGATTTATGAATAAAATGTTACATTAATGAATGACAATAATACGAAAATACTAATAAACGAATTACGGTACACATGATGGCAATAATCACACAATATACATCATTTTAATACCAATTAATAATCAAAGACAAATGAAATAAAATGATATACAAAAACAATTTAAAATAAATAATATAAAAAGTTTAAAATAAATAATAAATGAAACAATTTAAAGTTAATAATATAAAAGTTTAAAATAAATCATATATATATAAAAAATTTAAAATAAATAATATACAAAATGGTTCAAAATAAACCATATTAAAAAATTTAGTATAAATAAAATATAAAACAGTTTGAAACAAATAATATATAAATCAATTTAAAATAAATAATATATATAATAGTTTAAAATAATATACAATAAAATAGTTTAAAACGAATACCATATAAAACGATTTAAAATAGTTTAAAATAATAATATATGGAAAAAAAACTTAAAATAAGTAATAATAAAACGGTTTAAAATAAATAATATATATAAATAATTTGAAGCTAAAAGGCTAAGGATCGAATTGCAAATCAGAACAAAATAAGAGGCATAAATTTAAAATTACAAAAAGTAATAAAACACAAATCATGATCTAAATAAACGCGTGAAAAATGATAGGAGACTAATTAGGAAATTATTCTTGAAGTTCCTTGCGCACTGTTTCAGGCAGGAGTAAAATGTAACAAAAACATAATTATGGGGACAAATTTTAAACATCAAAAGAAATAACAAGACCAAATTAAAAAAGTGAAAAAAGTGGAAGGGCATGGCGCATAAATAACCCTAAAACAAAAGAAACACGCAAATCCCCTTTTGCGAGTTGGGTCGATCTGGGTCTGGAGTAAAATGGCGCAGTTTTGGCACTGGTGACCCTGGTTCAAAACGGCACCATTTCGTGCCTGTATTTCAATCATTTTTTTTTTTTGAAAATCTTCATTTTTCACTTCACTTCTTCAAAAAAAATAAAACAAAAAAAGACTTTCTCAAAGCCCCCTTCTCCTTCGGTCTGAGATTCGACCATCGGACTGACGGAATCCGCCGTGATGGCCGATGATGGCGCCACCGTTCACTGCGGTCGGTGAAGAAAAAAGTACATTTTTTTTATCCTCAGCCCTATTAAAGCCAAAACCCCCAAAAATCCACCAAAATTTCAAAAAAAAAAAAGAAGGAAAAAAGATGGGAAAACGAAGGGGTTTTTCGTTTCTCCGGAGCCACCGATGGGGTTTCTGGCGAGTCCATTGACTCGGCCTCCCTCTAGACAGGAGAGACCTCTGACTAAGGCGGTGGAGGTAACGGATTTCCTCCCTTTTTTGTTATTATTATTTATTATTATTTCGAACTGAAAAATAAAAAATAAAAAAAGCACCTTAATCTCTTTGAATATGTTTCTATATTGAATCTTTTTTTTTTTTTTTGTATTTGATTGATTCTGTTTTGTGTCCAAAATGATACATGGCTTTATAGCCAAAATTTAAAAAATAATAAAAAGTATAATATTTTTGCTCTTGTTTTTTCCTCTATTGTGTCTGTCCTTGGTTTTATCAGGTACGGAGGCCAGCTGGCGTGGAGGTACGGAGGCCGACGGTGGTGGCGAGCATGTGGAGGAGCGACGACGGCTAGCTGACCTAGGGTTTTCTAAAATGTTTAAGTGTTTTGGGCTAATTGGGCTTTAGGGTTTTTATATTATTGGGCCATTTGGGCTGTTAATGGACTGTGGACTATTTAATTTTTGTTGTTCTTTTTGTTATTAGGCCCGAGCAAATTTGGACCTCTACAGCTACCTCTCTTTGCTCATTGTCATGTAATGGGAATAAAGCAAAGACTTTTAAAAGGGCCAAATTTGCTTGGTCTTGTAGAATCTCGACCTCCTCGGTGCTTCTCTTCTTCAAGTAGCTTTGTTCCAACCCACTGCAATTTTAGGGGTATAAGAATTGGTGCTTCAATCCGTTCCAATGTAATTTCAGGGATTTGCAGCTGAGTTGCCAGATAACAGGCTTAAGGGCCTTTCAGATACTTCCTTCAATCATAATCATCCCTTCCCGATGCAATGCAACATACAAGAATGACATGCTATTATGCAAATAAAACTCATATATATATATATATATATATATTATTCAGATCAACATACATGCTTAGTACAGAAATCAGAAAGATAGATCATTCATTTCGAGGTCTAAGAATTGCTTACCGACACTACGATAGGTCCACAGTCGACTTAGGCGACCCGTGCAACCTTATAGAGTTTTCAGAAAAATGGGCTCACATGTCCATGTGGCCTTCCCGTGTGGACCCACACTCCCATGTGGATCACACGGCCTGGCCCAGAATCCCACACGCCTTTGTGGCCCACACGGCCTAATTGGTCGAGCCCGAATGTCGCACACGACCTTGCCCAGCCATCACACGGCCGTGTTGCTCTCGCATGGCCTGGCTCGTCGATCACACGGCCATGTGGTGAATTATAGTCTTGCACACGGCCTACCACACGGGCGACCACATGCCCGTGTGGCATCAACAGAATGGTTTTCGGCTTTCGTTGAAACCTCATTTTCTGCATTTTCTGGTACACACCTGGTTTCAAATCGATGCTAACACAATCCTGAACCTATAATCGACATTACAAATCCCAAAATTAGCCTATAACCACACTTAAAATGAATCCATGATTCCAATCAACGATCCAAAACAATCACTTAACACTTACTTCCAAAACTTTGAGGGATTTCCAACAGTTTGACAGCCCTAAAGAAGGCTTGCTCCACCCGTTTCTACACTGTCAAAATAGAATATAAGCCCCCTAAAGAAAACTCAAAAAGAACGGAATTTTGAAATTCCCAACACTTACCAATTGTTGACGGAAAGGAAATAGGTCTGCAGAGCAATAGCCGCAAGAGCTAACGAAGTAATCAAGGGAAGAAGAAAAGGAGAATGGCGTCAAAAATTTTGGGAAAAAAGTGATAACCGAAACTTTGAAAAAAGAACTCTTCACATGGCACAAGTAGCAAAAATAAATCCCTTGATCACTCAAGGATTCAAACTCATGACCTCAAACATAATAACACACCACTTAACCACCAGACCAATAGACCCATTTTGTTAATTACTCACACACTTTAGCTTATAAGACTATTAACCAGAGTTTGGGCTTTATTCATAAAAATATCAAAATTTATCCAAGCTGGGCCTTGAACTTGGGACCTCCCAAACACTCCTAGAACACATAACCACTAAAGTTGATGATATTTATGCCAAAATTACAAAAGCCGAAAATAAGCAAAAAACGGGGCGTTACAAAGTTAGTAAATATTATTATTTAATATTTACAAGTGAAATCTGGTTTTTAAAGGTTTTTGATTTGGTAATTTATGTTTTATAACGATTTATTAGGTTAAGGAATAAGACCCTAAGGTCAAGTGGTTTTAAAAAGTGAGGTATCGGTACCTTGTTTCTATAAACTGAGTCGTAAATATTTTTAAATATTTACGGGGGTTCATTAAGGTGGTATTAAATTTTAGTAGAAAAATTTTAACGATTCGATAGTTAATTAATTAAAAAGGACTAAATCGTAAAAGATGTAAAATTTAGTCACTATTTGATTTGAGTGATTAAATGGTTTTTTGAATAAGGAAAAGGGACTTAATTGGAAATTAGACCATTATTAAAAATAATGGACAAAGGTGGACATTAAATGGGTGAATTTTAATATTATAAAGGTTAAATTAGTAATTTAATAATTAAAAGAAAAGTAAAACAAATAAAACGTGGCATCATCTTCTTTAACCATTGTTTTTCCACCGAAATTGTTGAAGAAGGAAGCCATAGCTAGGGCTTAGTATTTTGCCAACTTTGGTTTGATGATTTAGTAAGCAAATTTTGCCCATTTCTTTTAATTTTTATGTTTTTGATAACGTTGCAACTAGGTACAGCTAATTTGTACTTTTGATTTTGAAACTGTTAAAGATTTTTAATGTTGTCATTGATGAATCTAGTGATTTTTTATGTTAAATTATGAATTTGAAATGTTGTTTTGTCTTTAAAAGTATTTTGTTAAGGAATTTTTGATGAATTTTTTATTAAGGACTAAATTGTTGAAATAGTAAAAATACAAGGGTTCGTTGTGAAATTATTGCAAAAATAGGCTGTAATGAGTTCCATGAATATTCGGCTAGCATGGGTTTGTATTAAAGATGGTTAATTTGTATGTTTTAGGCTCAGGGACTAAATTGAATAAAAGTAAAATATTAAGGGCAATTTTGTAAAAATATAAAAAACTAAATTTCATAAAATATTTTTTATTGTCTAAATTAATAAATTGAATGAAATTATTAATTTAGATCAAGGTCGAGTGGAAAATCGATGAGAATGAAAAATTACCAAAATGAATTATTGAGTAGATTTAGACATTTCTACAATTTAGACAGGTAAGTTCGTGCGGTTTAGAATTTAATATCAAAATGAATTATTGAGTAGATTATCATTGAAAAATTTGTATATTTATTTTTAATTGTGGATAATGAATAGTAAATTATTATATAGTATTGATCTTGATACTCAATTTGGATTAAACGTTGGATTAGAGATCATTCGTGTTTTGGTGTATTATAGGGATTTGGAGTGGAGATGGTATTGGAGGGAGATATCAGCACATTTCCCAAGTAAACTGAGGTTTAGCATTTGTTGCAAACTCTCACGTTATACTTTTTATTTGGTGTGATTCGGGTGAATCAGCTCTTATGAGCTTCTGTTCACCTTTTACGAGCTTCTTTTTGAGCTTCTATTGGCTTGTTCAGGAGGACCAGCTCTTATGAGCTTCTGTTGACGATGTACTCACCCATAATTCATTCTTCATATGGAAAATCTCAATAAGGTAATTTGTTTAATAGATTTGAAAGATTTATTATTTATTGAATATTGACCTGAATATAAATGAATTCGTCAGTTGAGATTGTGGATAATGCTTAGGTTTGTGCTAAGGTTTTGGTTGCATTATATCATGTTTAATATTAATGATATACATTGAAATGGTAATTGGTTAAATGGAAATATGCTTATGTTCATGAAAAAGTGGTAAGATTCAAAAGGTGTAATTTCTTATAAAATGGTTTATCATGTGATTGACCCCAAATGAGTTATATACATAAATGCATTAACTTGTGTATTGATGATGGTGATTAGGCTTATGTCAAGCTTGAGATTATGATTGATGTATATGCTTATGCCTGGTATTATACAAATGAAATGGTAAGTTCATAATTGAAATGTGATATGATGAAAAAGGGATTGATGAGTTGAATAATGTACTTATATATGAGAAATTACGTATGTTATGGTTGAACTTACCTATGTTATGAATAAATATATTAATTAGTTAATTGATGTTGTTATTTAAGTTTATTATTGAATTGGAATATTATGTTTAAAGTTTGTATGAGCTTATTGAGCATTTATTGCTTACGTAGTTGTTTATCCATTATTTTAAAGATTATAGGAAGCTCGATCGATTTGGAAGCTTGTCGATGATCTATCATACTATCCAACGATTATATCAGTAGATTTTGATGTCTTGGTTAAGGTTATAATGGCATATATAGGTGGACTATGTCTAATGTTTAAATGATGAGTTTGGTATATGTATGTCATTTTGGTTGATAATTATGACATGAAATGTTGCCTTGGATTTGAGGCGCTTAAGGTACTATTGATATCTTGTTGGTTATGGTTAATATGGTAAATTTTATGCATGTTTAGAAATAACCAAATTTGGAATGTGTTGTATAGATCTTAATATGGCCAATACATGGTATGCTTTGGAAAAGTCTTAAATGGATGTGCATGATTGAAATATGGTATGCCTAATATAGTAAGGTTGGTATGTGTCAATTGTGTTATGTATTGGTATGGAAACAAGTCAATTGGTAAATGGTATAAATGTGGTCAAATATGGTGAGATTATTTTTGATATAGCATGGAAATAGTATTGAGATAAATTAGGTATGTATAGTTAAGGTTTGAACAAATATACTCATGTATATATATATATATATAGTTCGATGCTTGATGATTGAGGTGTCTTTTGGTATATTAGTTGTATGAACATTTGGTATGGAGATTAGTCATTCTTTACATAATATGAGTATGTTTAAAGGCCTTGTATACATGTACAAATTTCTTGTAGGTTTATGCTTGAAAGGGTGAAAGAAATGGCTTGGAAGTGGTCGTTTTCTTGTCCACATGGCCTAAGACACAGGCGTGTGTGACACACGGCCATGTGGCACGGCCATGTGTCCCCTGTAGTTTCTAAAGGTTTCAAGTAAGCTAGTTACACGGCCTAGCACACGGCCTGGCACATGGGTGTGTGAGGCCATTTCGAGTGTTACAAGGCCTGGCACACAGGCGTGTGGCTTGACCGTGTGGCACAAGTCAATGAGTTACACGGGCACAGCCATGTGTCCCTATTTCAAATGTTACACGGCCTGAGACATAGGCGTGTGTCTCAGCCGTGTGAGTCACACGGCTTGGCCACACAGCCGTGTGAACCCTATAGTTTGAAAAATTCTATCTTTTTCTATGAAATTATAAATGTTTCTGATTTAGTCCCGAATATTTTCTAAAGTGATTCTAAGGCCCCGAGGGCTCGAATAAGGGACGTTATGCATGTGTTTGAATGGATTATGCTATGATATATGAAATGTTTAAGAATGAAAGTTTTTAAGTTACAGTTTCCCAATAATGCTCCGTAACCCTATTCCAACGATGGATACTGGTTAGGGGTGTTACAGTCGGGCCATTATAATTTAATATAAGAATGTTTATTTAGTAAGCAATGAGACTATCCACTTGCCAAAAAAAATAGTCATACCACATAGGAAGTTTTCTAAAACTATTTTGTATGATATGTAAAATAAGAAAGAAATGAAACAAATAAGTAAGAAAAAGGGTAAAAATATTAAACTCAATTTGATATTAGTGAGAGTCGAGATCCAGAGTTGGACTTAGAAGGCAGTTATAATATTAAAATGAAACTCGATACCCATAGATTCAATGTCCAAAGCCAGACTCCCCATTTGAATTTCTCTTTTCATGGGTGTTGGGGTATTCATACCAAAAAATGTATTCTCCAAATTAACTTGACATAACTTTTAAACATACTTTATTTGGAAAATATTTAAGTAAAAAAAATTGTGAGTGTTATGAATATCTTATTAAGTGGATGTCCATCATGATCAAAATAAAGTTTTGGTATACTTTAAATTCTAATAGTTATTAGAATTAGATCTCTACTTCTTTTATACTTATGCCGATAAATAGAGACTTTGATGGAGCATGTAACCATCCCTTTTGATAAAGTACATCCTCTATTGCTTTCATGTTTTCTTTGTTCTTTATTCACTCCATTTCTCTTTATTTTATAACACGTTATCAGCATGATCTTGCTCAAAGTGATAGTTCGTCGATCAAATTTATCCTTCATGATTTTCAATATTTTTTTATGGCAAGATGCAAAGTTTTTACAGGAAGTTTCTTTTATTTAATGTTTCATATCGATTATTATTATTTATTCTTCTCTCATTATACGTTATCATTGTCTTTAATAACTTATTTTACTTTTTGTTCTTAAGGATGGTGAAAGATTTGATATCGTTATCTATATGAAATCGAGAAGTAAGATTCACTCTCAAAGTTTGCTTTTTGATATTTACTTGGAGATGATCTCTTTTTCTTCGTTAAAAGGATGTTTATAACCACTACTTCTCATCCATGGTAACGTAAGTCAATCTAATCAACTTCTTTTGAAATTTGATTTGATTTTTATTAAAAAGTTCAATTTATATAATTCATTATCCGTATCTCTATGAATTTATAAAACCCTTCACGCATTTAGTTATTGGAATTTTTATGTGGAGATAAATATTTTTTCATTTTTAATAAAATTAATTGGTTTAATTTTGATATTGATTAGGATAAATGATTATTGCGGATTGTGATAAAAATACTCACTACAACAAAACAGCCCTACGGCGACACTTTTTTTAACCTAAGACGACGCAAAAAGAGTTGGCATAGGCTCGGCGACGCTTTGTCCGACGCTTCCAAAATAGTCATCTTTGGTACAGTTGGGATAGGCATGGCGACGCTTTTGTAAAAGCGTCGCGATAAGTCAACCTAAGCCGACCCTTATTGAAGGGTTGTGAAAAGTTTAGTCAATGCCGACTCTTAAAAAGCGTTGGGAAAGACCTAGTCAAGGCCAACTTTTGAAAAATGTTGTGATAGACGTGTCTAAGGCAACCCTAAAAACGTTGGGATAGACTTGTCTAAGCTAACCTTTTAAAAAAGTTGCGATAGACCTCATCTAAGGCAACGTTTTAAAAAAGTTGCAATAAACCTTGTCTAAGGCAACTCTTAAAAAGGGTTGGTATAGACTCATTTAAAAGCAACCTTAAAATGGTTGGGATAGAGCTTGTTTAAGGCAACCATAGAAAAAAGTCGGGATAGAATTTATCTAAGGAAACGTTTTAGAAAAAGTTGGGATAGATCTTGTCTAAGACAACCTTTACAAAAGGTTGGGATAAACCTGTCTAAGGCAACTTTTTAAAAATGTTAGGATACACCTTGTATAAAGCAACTTTAGAAAAAGTGTTGGGAAAGACTTGTCTAAAGCAACCTTAAAAAGGTTGGGATAGATTTGTCTAAAATAACCGTAAAAAGGTCGGGATAGATCTTATCGAAGGCAACTTTTAAAAATAGTTGGGATTGACTTGTCTAAGACAACGTTAAAAATGTTGATATAGACTCGTTTATAACAACCCTAAAAAGGTTGGGATAGACCTTTTCCAAGGCAACTTAAAAAAAGTTGGGATAAACCCGTCTAAAGCAACTTTATAAAAGTCGCTAACCCATCAAGGCAAATGTAAAAAGGTCGGGATAGATTTTTGTCTCATGTCCAATATTTTTTATGACGTTTTCCCCAATTTTAATGGCATATTTTGGTGAAATATGAGCAAATTTATATGTATTGAGTTTAGAAATGTTTGGGTGAATATAAATTGAACAATTAATTAACATAAAATGATCATATAAATACAAAATTATCATTAAATAATGCGTTAGTAATATATATACAAAATCCTAATAGTAGTAGTCAACAAGTTGCAAATATGTTGTCAACCTATTTCACATGACATCAAAAATATACAAAATCTTAATAGAAGCGAGAAACATTTGCAAACATGTTGTCAACTCAATTCCTATGATATCAAAAATTATACAAAATCCTAAAGTCAACATGTTGCAAACATGTGGTCAAAATGATTCCTATGACACCAAAAAATTATGGGACTATAACATATATATATAATACAAAATATGCAGTAAGCGTCATTCATCATCATCCGAACTGAAGGCTTTATCATCAAGTCCGCTAGTCTGAAAGTCAACTGCAAAAATAGCAATGTACATTTTCTATTTATACAAGTTAGATGAGAAACAACATGAACACATGAGAAGGATATTTTAATATTAAGCAAATAACCATAAATTGAAGCTAAATAAAGAATTTTCAGCAGCACATCAACTAAATATTAGTTGAGCAAGCAACGAAGACATCAAATAAGAACCTAGCATTCAATTACAACAATCAATGTCTATTAAACCATTAACAAACTTATTGACAATCTAGTCATAAAATAGTCACTTACTATGCTTTCTATGAAAACCTAGAACTTACTTGACAATCCCTTTTCCATACACTCATTGATGAGAGCCTTATACTTTTTCTCACGAGCATCCATCATCTCCATGAACTTTGCCTCTTGAATTTCATTTAATTTCATAAATCTTTCTTACGCCTCATTATCAAACGAGCTTCCGTTCCTCGGCCTCATGCGGAATCGAGATTCTGCTTCCTGAAGCAAAGTTTTCTCTCGAATTGCTTGTTCGGCTTGAATTGTTTGTATTTGCTGAACATGTTTAGCGCTTATCTCTTCAATCAATGTACTAATGGTCGATGTAGATTGGCTTCCTCGGTGATGACCCATAGCCAAACAACTTGGATTTGGTCATCCCGTCCATATCCCATCATTTTTCCATCCTTGTCAGGGCCAAACAATTGTGTATAGACCTCGTTTTCTAATGCAATGTTATCTTGGTGTGAAAGAAGCTGTCGGTGTTGGCATAGACTCTTTAACAATCTTGCATGCTTCATCCTATAGTTCTCTTTAATTAGAAAATTATATTTTGAAGAAAAAAATAGATGTCAAATTAAATATAAATAAAAATATAATACCCATTTATTTCTTACATAAACTTGTTCTGCTGCCTCACTCCTGAATTTGTCACTCCCATCTTTGCGTAAATGTTGAAATCTAAATTGCTCCAAACGTGAAGGTTCACGGCCTTTCCTGTCAACCTATTATACAACAACAACAAAAAAGTTGTTAACAATATTCAACAATGAGGTAGAATAATGAATATAATATAAGTTACATATTGATCAATATGTAATACTTACAAACCGCATTGAGGGTTGCATATCTCAGACTACTGAAGTGTGTGCAAAACGCACCTTTGTTCGAGCTTCTTTTGCCTTTTTCGATTGTGCCTATTGTTTAAAAGAATGAGAAAAATATGAGAGTAATAGGAAAACTAAGGTTATTATGCCTCATTCAACAAATCACGCATTTATGCACCCCTACTTTAATCATACCGTATGTGGGATCAAGAAAATAGGACATTTACTCTAATAAAAGTGCTTACATGCACTTGTGGTGTTCCCCATCGCTCCACTAGCCACTTCCATTGATCATGATGCACACCAGAGGATTGTTTTCAGATATTTCTTCAATCGGTCGACCCTCTTGGACCATCTCTTTGTAGTATCTAGTTTTCAAAGTCGATTTAAACTCCTTCCGAGCTTTTCCAATATGTGAGAGGATGTCGAGTCCTCCACCTTGCCTTGGAGATCAAACTTTTCCTACATATATAACAAAATAATGTAACAAGTACTCATTACATACAATATCAAATAATGCAAAATTATTGCAATACTTTAAATTACAAAATGAATATGTACTACATACATGAACGATTCTCAATATGTTTTCCAACACATATTTAGGAAGATGTTTCAATGTTTTGTATTCAAAGGATGATAGAACCAGTTCTTGCAATTGTACCGAGAAATTCAGCCAATTTGGACGCTTCCTTCCCAATAGGCTGCCCATATTGGTTGGCATCTACTACTATACGAGTTCCAGGTTGAAGATTCCATATATCTTTCATGTTTGTAGGCCCTCGCTTTCTCTTAGTACCCTTAGTAGCCTCTGTCAAAAGTAACAATTACATTTTAGATATGAAAATTGAAAAAAATAATAATGTATCTTGTAGAAATATTTAATAAAAAACTGATTTTTTTCAACAATAACAAAACTCCGAAAGCATAACGATAGATGAATGTGATTAACAGACAGATGAATGTGAAAGTAGATAACGATATGAGATATCCGAAAGCATAACAGCCTGGAAATAAAGACATTTTGCACTAAGTACAGTCATTTGGGGTCTACTCCTATTTCAGAGTTGTATAATCCATCAATCCAAGTTGCGATAAACTAGCACCACAATTTCTTGTTGTTAGGTAATATATCCGAACATATTGTGGGTACTACAATGCTCTTTGTTGCACTTGCAGATGCCACAATTTATAACCACATGGTGTGACTTCCATCGAGTCCCTACAATGAGTTGCTTCATTCAAAAGACTTCCTTTGGGATGCCAGTTTGTGTGTGTATATATATAGATTCATCCAATCCCGTTTTCATCATTTCGGCATAACGAAAGCTCTTCGCTTCCTAAGATCTTTACAATCACTTCCTCCTCTTGTCCAACTAAATATTCTCCTTGTTTTACAAAAGCAAACAAGATGATCGGTGCAAAGAAACTCATCAAATTAGCAAGGAAATGGCAAAAATGGCGCCATTAAGAGAAAAGAATCACCTTCTCAAGAACTAGTGGCGATGTTGTTGACACAACCATTCTGAGACATCATCACGGTCAAGAAAGGTCACTTTGTGGTATACACAGATCGAAGCGCTTTGTGCTTCCATTGGAATATCGAAGAACAAAATAGTAATGGAGCTGCTTCGACTTAGCGTAAGAGTTTGGTCTATCAAGCAATGGGGCTCTCATCTTGCCTTGTGATGCAACCTTTATGGAATATGTAATTGCTTTGATCAAAAGAAACCAAGTAAAGTCATGGAGCAAGCAACGATTCTTTCTATAGCCAAGTGATCATTGCATCTTCGTATCTTTATCAACAAGAAACAAGCCAATGACTACCAATATGCAACTTCAAAGCAAAACCTTTTTTCTCATCGTGTAATTCAACCCATTCCATTGTAGAGTAAAGTACATCATAGCTCCGGTTTACAACAAGGTTAATAGCACATGATAAAAAATATAAATAATCTTCTAGGATTGAAAGTGATCACACCTCTGAAGACGAATAAGCTTTCACCACTAACGTCAATAATCCATTGCATCTTGAGACAAAAACTCTTACGAAGAGATTTAAAAGAAAAAAAGAACATAGTTAAATAACTTCAACTAAACTATGGCCAAGATACATTACTTGCTCTTCTTGACTGGTTTCAATGATATCCATAGCTCTCCTACTTGCAAGATACTTATATATTTTTTGCTCTTGGTGGAATAATTAAGTTTTTTAATAATCCATCGATGCCTAGTTATGGTCCTTATTTTGCCTCCTGCTAGATAAACCAAGGTACTTAAAGACAAAGGGCATGCTATTAAGTTTCGAATCGTCAAAATATGGGTTAAACCAAATAGTGCATACTTTTTTTCATGGTCTTATTAAGTATAGCGACAAACCGAATGCTCAGATTTAGAGAGTTCAAACATTAAGAGAAATGTATAACAGTTCAATACGTGTTAAACTAAAAGTCAATTACTATCAACCTTTCCATCAAAATTGTAAGATAATCAAAATATAAAATATCTTCAATAAATTCAGGATAAAATTGTAATTCTTCAAAATATGTTATTATTTAAAAAACAAGATTTTAAATCAATTGAAGAACAAAGAAAAATGTAAAAACCCATCAAATTTAACAAACAAAATAAATTGTTTGAAAGTTGTGAAAAAGTCAAGTGTAGCAGAAGACGAAGAGGAATCTATGAAGGAAAGAAAACAAAACCAAAAATTAAATACAAGAATGGAGTGGAAAAAGAGGAGCAAATGACAAATAGAAAGATCGGTCAGCCAAAAACCAAACACAAAGTATAAAGTAGCAGAGAAAGAATAAGTATGAGGAAAGAATAAATACTAGCGAAGGTAATAAAGTAGTTTGAAACCAGGAAAAATAAATGAGGACGAATGGAGGTACCAAATGGAGTTGCGGTACATCTTCTGGCGATTGAGTCGAGTTTCATCTCCGTGCTTAGACTATCGGTAGCAACACTTCCCAATGTATTCGACCACAATCGAAGAACCCTTGAAGAGAATCGTACACCTTTTAATGGTCGCTATTGCCGGTCATTTTCCTAGAAAACAAATCGGTAATGCTTAACGATGAAGCAAAGAAGAGAGCATCGAAAATTTCATGGGTTTGAGGAGGAAAAAGTGGGAAAAATATGATTTTCAACTTACTATTGCCGGAAACTTGAAACCCAATGTAATTTTGGAGAAAGGTTTGCTTCGTTATGCACCTAGGATTGGCCGACAATTGCAATGGAATGTCCATGCAATTGGTTTTATATATTGTTTAAAATATACTGCCCATTTTATTAACAGCTAGGCCAAAACAAACCCAAAAAAAACCCAAAACCAAGCAAAACAAAAAAAAAACAAATCAGCCCAAAAAACAAAACAATAAAATACATTAATAAATTAGAACAAAAACTTTAAAACATTAGCTCAATAATATATTTAAACCATAAATATCCTAATAAAAGATTAAATAAATAATTAATTAATATAGGAATTAGTTCAAACAAGTCACTATAATATAGGCAGAAATTAAGAAAATTAAGGGAGACATAATATTTCCATGGATGAGGACAGATTTTCTACTATATTAACGTGTAAAATATGTTAAATAAAATTTTTATAATTACAAATGAAGGGAGTTTGCTGGAGACATTTTTGGCAACATTTCCATATTTTACATCAACTAAATGATTGTTGTTTAACATTTTGGTGGTATAATTAAACCCATATTTTGATAGCTGTAGCTACTCTGTTTTCCAACCTTCATAAGCAATATGATTGATTTAGAAACAAAGAGATTCCCATAAAGTACGACTGAAGAGTAAGTTACTTCCCACCTAAAGACCTACATCTTTTTGTTACTACAAATTACTTAGATAGGAAATGAGTCATACAAGCTATTTGTGCATGTAACCTCTAACTCCACATCTCTTACTTCCCTTAACCATGTCTGAAATTTGACTCAATAACTTGTGGGCAACCATTTCATTGCATAATATAAAAGAATCGCAATTCCTTTAGGATGAGAGATGTTGATGCAATTTTTATTTACCACTTACCTTTCATGTTTCTATATTAAGGCATCCCTATTTAGTTAACTACTTCAATGGCCCACATTATCAGTTTCACCTTTAACTACAATTTATGTTTTCACCTAAATTTAATTAGCACTTGCCTTAACTAATTAATTCCTTTTTCATTGTTTTACAGTCTGTCAATCATTACATTTCATAACATATCACCCAAACATACATTTCATTTTCATCCAACCAGCATATATTATATCACCCTAACATACATTTCATTTTCATCCAACCAGCATATATTATATCACAAAACAATTCATTTCATTTTCATTCAAACATTTAGTCATTCATGCAACCTTGCAAACATACCTTTTAATTAGAGCTCAAAACGAACCTAAATCGACCTCTTGAAAGTCACTTACTATAAAAATCATGAACCTTTTCATTGAAGGACGAAGTAGAAATCGTGGATCGACCGGTCTTCCAGGATGGAAGGGAATTTCAGGTCCACCGTGACCTCAACAGAGACGACGCCGGCAAGATACAAGAGAGTCCAAACTATAAAAATCGGTCAAAACCACTAAAAACATACATAAAATGGTTAAACCAGAAAGAAAACACATACACATTAGATTTAAAAAAATTACAAATTAAATACCTGATAAAAGTCAGCGCAAGAGATGATAGGAAACTGCTCTTTGATCGGCGAGAGAAGATTGATGGGAAAAATCAACCATTACCCGAAAATTTTCAGCTAAGTGCCACTTGTCCACAACCATGACATCCATTTATCGAACATCACATTCAAATTAACGGGAAAAAATCAAAACAAAAATCAACAAGGTATGAACCTTTTTCTAAAATGAAGCAATGCAGTGCAAGCAAATGAACCAGTGACACGAAATGAAAGCACGCAAGCGATGTGACAAAACACTGTTGCTTATAACATGTTAACAAGATAATCATGTCAACAAGGCATAAAACATATTCACACATGGAAAGAAAATAATCCCGATCGAGAATGAAGCTTATATCTTTGAAAAAGACTATATTTGTGGCTTCCAACGGTATATAATTTCATAATTCCTATAACCCAAAATGACTTCAAATATATAAATGAACATATATAGATGTTAATATAATATAAATGTCAAATACACGAAATCTTTGCACTTCAAAACATCGTTCTTGTTCAAAATAAAACTAAAATTATTAAGTTACAAAATGATGATCACATTGCGGATATTCATCATCTTCTCTTTGGGGTTTCAACGCTTAGATTGAACAAATCTCTTGGTTGTATTCCGATAACATGGAACCATCCTTCACTTTTGCCATCCTCGACATAAAATACTTGTTTCGCTTGAGAAGCCAATATGTATGGATCGTCCAATCATGATTCCCTACATGGATAAGCTCAGAAAATTTTACCATAATAAAACCATTTGCATCCTTCTTCATACTCCTAGGAGATTTAATATTCACCCAATCACATCTAAGCATGATAACCCAAAACCTTTCATAATAGTTTAGCTCGACAATTTCAATGCAATTGCCATAATAGTTTCTCCGTCAAGAAAACCATCACGCCACTATTTTGAGTCTTACGATATTGCTCAAGTTTTTTGTATGGACCCTAAAACCATTAATTATAAGCCCATCATATGTGGAAACCACCTTATGCGGTCCTCGAGCAAGAGCAATTACATCAAGATCAACTTGTTCAACTTCCATCTTTGGAATCTAACAATATAGTAGTAAAGTCAATTAACTCTTATTCTATGATCAAAATTTTACAATGTTCCCTCATTACATAAATAATACAATAAATTATTTTAATAGTGACAATTTACATTTACGCAAGCCATCTTGGGAACTTTTCAACCATCCATTTGTCCTCTCAGACGTTTACTAATTTGAATGCCACCATAAGCATTTCGCTCAGGACTCCAAAAATTCTCTATAATATATTCAAGATTTTGCGAAAACTTTTGTCAAAGAGTATACAAATTACGTGATAACTTTATTTTTCTATTTGTTAAGAAAAATAATCGAATGACAAAATTTTGCTCGAAACTCACCGACGGTATCTTGATAACTTATCGCTATGCAATAGAACATAGCGGTTTGCTTGTGCAAGAGATCGCATGTCCAATATCTTCGTGTTCATGTTGCCAATTAGGCGTCCTCGGTAAGAGAAAATGTACTGTTTTTGAATATTCCCATCATTCCTCGGAGGACGGAAAATATTGTCTCAACATCGAAAAAATAACAGGAGCAAAATGTAAGGCATTACGAAACTATGTACCCTTCACATATGGAACCTTGAGGATAAGCTCTATTTCGCACCAAAGCTTTCAATCCCATTAGATACCTACATCACATACATTTATTTTACATACTTATTATATTCTCTATTAAAATAATAAAATAAAATATTGTGAAATATTATTGATATATTTCATATACCTTTCGATCGGGTACATCCACCTGTATTGAACAGGTCCACCAAGCTTAGCCTCCATCGGTAAATGAATAATCAAATGAATCATGATTGTGAAGAAACCTGGAGGAAATATTTTCTCCATTTCACAAAGTGTCAATACGGCTTGGCTTTGAAGTTGATCAACTTCTTGTGGATCAAGACTTTTTACACATAATCGCTTGAAGAAATCTGATAGATTCGTAATAACACTTAGCACCTTCTTTTCTACAACTCCTCTTAAGCATATAGGAAGCAAATCTTGCATGAGAATGTGACCGTCATGACTTTTGAGATTGCTCAACTTGTGCTCTTTCAAATTCACGCATCGGGATATGTTCGATGCATAACCATCGGGTACCTTCAAGTTCTTCACGATGGAAAGAAAAATATCTCTTTCCTTTGATGCAAGAGTGTAACATGCTTGCGGTAAGTACTCTTTCCCGTTCCTCATTTTTGGATGAAGATAACTTCGGATGCCCATATCTTGTAGGTCCTTGCGTGCCTTGGCGTTATCTTTACCACCGCGTGAGAGATTAAGAAGGTGCCAACGACATTGTCACATCGTTCTTCTCGATGTGCATGACATCCAAGTTATGTCGAAGTAGATTGTAGCGCCAATAAGGCAAGTCGAAAAATATACTCCTCTTCTTCCATAAAGTCTCGTCTTGATTTATGAGATTTGCTTCATTTCCTCTACCACCAATTCATCATAGTTGTTAAACAAATCACACTCCTCGTGTACATCAAGTTCTCTTGCCCTTCATCTAATTCTTCTCTATCCTCTTTCGAGTTTTTCCATAAATGAAATTGACACCTTCAACTTCCCTTAAGATATCTTCCCGGATCGTGGTATGAAGCTACCCCATATTCTATAGTTCCATCAATTCACGACTACTTTTTGAAAAGGGTGTTCATGATAACCATCGACGATGACCCATATATGAAACTTTCGACCATACCAGTAGCCATCGAGATTCATGTTTTATTTTATCTTGGGCAAGCAACCCGACCTTTTGTACTCCAACCCGAAAGATTAGCGTGGCGTGAAAATCATTGATTGTCCAAAGAAGACAAGCCGTAAAGTGAAAGACTGGAAGGCGATGAATCAAAAGCATCAACTCCATCCACAATTGCTTCAACTCCTTAATTAAAGGTGCATGTAGACATCAATGTCGTTGCGGTCCCTTTTCACCGTGGATAACCATTGATATCATTGATGATTGTTTCATGCATGCCCATGGTTCCAAATTATAAGGAATAAGAAGTGCGGGCCATGTCTCGTGACTTGTACTCATTGTTGAATGGATTGAATCCATCGCTAGCCAAACCTAACCTAACATTGCGAGGATCGGATGCAAAATCGAAACCTCTTATCAAATGCATCCCGGCGTAACCATCAATTTGGATGTCTCAATATACCATCTTTGGTTCGTCCTTCATATGCCATCTCATGGATTGTGATGTCTTGGAGGATTGAAATAATCTTTTAAGTTTAGGAATCAAAGGAAAGTACCGTAATACCTTGGCGGGCTTAGGATGGCGACAACTACCATCAACTTGTTCATCTACATCCAACTCATTAGAAGATTGCCACCTTGAGCTTTTACGAGACATCGTGGCCCGATCTTTTCACTAGCATCGCCCAAATATAACATACAATCATTCGGACATGCATCAATCTTCACATACCCAAGATTTAGTGCAGAAATCTTTTTCTTTGCTTCATAGTATGTAGTCGGGATTGTGTTTCCATCTGGAAATGCCTCGTTTAACAACTCTAATAAGCATGTCAAAGATTTTGCTGACCATCCAAAAAGTGTTTTGAAGTGGTAAAGCCAAAGTAGAAATGAGATGTATGAGAACTTGACACAACCGGGATAGAGCGGAATATCACAATCATCTAGAAGAGTAGTTGCTCTATCCGCAGGCCTTTGGTCATCATTAACATCATACTCCGGACCAGTATTCTCAAACTCGCTTGAACTCCATCAAAACTCTCGATGAAGAGTTGGGATATTGATACCTAGAGCATCATTATGAGATCTCTTAAATCGACTTCGTTGTCTTGTGACAACGTACAAATTAACGGAGAAGTTCTCCTTTGTTTGGTCGGTTTGCAATGATGTTCTTTCAATGGATTCTCCATGAAAAATCCAATGCTTGTATTCTTTTATTATACCATGAAGACGAAGATGCTCACCCACAATATGTGGTTAGTGCAATAGCCTATTATTGCAACGACGCACGGACAATATATATTTCCGTTATAAAGTGATTTTCAATTGCAAATGATAGAAATCTTTCTATTCCACTAGGTGATTGGTGCTAAATCTTGGAGCATCCATCCAACTTTTATCACCCATCTGTTAAAGTAATTAATAATAAAAATAGAGTATCTATTAATGCCTAATCCTAAGGTTCATGTGTGAAAATATACGAGCTTTCTAGTGAAATAACAACAAAAGGAAAAGAAAAGAAAAGGTATTACAAGTTTACGTTTGGATTTACCATAACTTTTGTTAAATTATAGGTATTACAAGTGTGATTTTGATATATAGTAATAAAAAGAACAATAATAATAAAATGAATTGCATCAATTACAGTTTCATGTGAAGACGAAGGGAATATATTTATGTTATTATTGGCACACCACACACACACACACATTATATATATAATTAATTTTAATGCCTTTCAGTTTTTCATATGTTAATGAGTGGGATTGGCCACATGGTCAATTTATTCAACATCATGTACATCTCACAAAAGTTGGATGTGACATGTTTTTGAATATTTGTAGAGCATGAATGAGACAGGATGTAGAGTAAGAAATTGATTTGCTCAAGTGACCAAGTCATCTTAGAGTGATGTTGTCAACTTACTTACTCGAAGAACGAGATTTGTAGGTACAATTAAAATCGAATCTTGTATTAAGATTCATCAATTAAAGTCATTATTTACATATAAATGACTCAAAATATTCAAAAATTCAAATATATATTTTTATATTTATAAATTAATTAATTACTAACATGGTATACATGTCGATGTCATGTAGCAAAGTTAACAAATATTAATTTTTCCATTCTTTTTTAGGTGATCTGATAAACAATGCAACAAAAAATAAGTATAAACTGACAAACAATGCAACTACAAAGAAAGAAAAATTTAAACGTAAATTTAACAAAAATCAAGGAAAGGATAAGGTTAACTAACCTTCTGGTTATATCAAACTGGTAAATTCAATATCACATATATCTCAATTATAGTAGAAAGGCATATGCTTCGGGATCTTTAATTTAGCCTGAAAAGTTCACAAAAATGATACAATCAACAACAGAGGTAAACAAAAATTCATATGACGCAAGCTCAGTGCTACTTAAGAAGGGCAAATAGACTGTAATTAATTAATTATTAAATTTGTTTGTTTGTTTAATTTATGGGGCAGCATGTATTTCAAACACTGCAGTTGTATAATTTTGTTCATTTCTGGCTGCACACAGCAGCAACAGCAGAGCAAGCACCGGACACCACATGTTCATCCGCCAAGGAATTCGTCATGGTGTTCAGATTGACAGTGCCTTTGTTAATTTTGTAATCATGATAAGACATGAGACTAGAAAAGACATGGTTCAAACATTTCATGAATCATTTAGCCATGAAACTGAATTTCATCAAAGGCAAGGCAATGATGCAAAATAATATGTTTATTTCTGTCTATTTCTTAATAATTTCCAGTTGCAATTACTTAACATGAAGGGAATAGTGACACGGTTCTTGATCGAGTTTGAGTAAGGAGTCATCGAAAGTGTACAGGGCACACCTTTTCTCTACTTCTGACTTGGAAAGCTCTTACACCCAAATTTCGGAAGTGGGGTGCCATCGATTTGTTTGGTGCACCATCTATATCCCTAAGCATGTTAAGTAGACAAGACTTGGCATCAAGGGACCACCTCTTCAGAGTCAGCAGATATTCCCCAAATAAAATAAAAAATCAAGCAAGTCAAATGTTGCGACTTTGGGGATTCTTGAGGAGGGTAGTAGAATGGTAGAGAGGATCCATTGGGCCATACACCATCTCAAAGACAACTTTTATTTCCATAGTCTTGCAAATTGCTAAAGCAGCCTCCATATACCACACCTTCGTCGAGACAGAAACAAGTGACTCCTTTCTACTGAAAGATTAACAACAGGCAGGTCATGCAAATAATTAAAGAAGTCAGAATGATAATAACAGGACTCAACAGCATTGATGAAGACAGAATCAAAAAGAGAATTTGTCAGGAATGGAGGATACATAATTCCATGTTCATACACTACATATCTGATCCCTAGTTTTGTTGTTGCCATTTTTGTTCGAGTACTCTGTAATGATAAGTCCTTTAATTGGATCCAGATTCAATAGCAACATTATTGGGGTGGAAAAGAGAATATCATAACTACTAGCATGTGAAAACCATTCAAAATTGCAATAAGATAAACAAAGAAATAAATAGACAATGCCATGGCGCTTAGATCTCGATCTAACACATCGGATGCGTATACACCACAAGGTTTTCAACATTTAATACAAGAAATACTAGCCAAATTATACAATTTAGTATTATAGAAGTTATATAAAGTTCTCCACCATTGTCAATACAACTTATTCAGTATTTTCTATGTGAAAATTTATGTCTATTTCTTTTAACAATATTGTATCTAAGAATTAGGCCTTCATTCTCTTTGATAAATAATATGTCTTACTGCTAATCTCAACATTTTGATAGTAACTATGTAAAAAGTTATAACTTTAATGCTTCATTTAGAAAAAGAAAACTATGGAAATCCAGACCCCTGTATACTGTGTATTCGGCTAAGATGCTAACAGAATGTCTTAAAACAACCATTATATCGAATTTGGATACTGTTGTTATGGACAGTTTCTTTAATTTCAACTTATAGTAGTCCAGAACAAAGTTATTACATGCTACGAATTGGAGTCAGGAAAACAATAATTATCCATTTTCATGTCCCAATACAAGCTTAAAGCTTCAGCTTATATACTTGGTGAATGCATTTTTTTTTCTTTCTGTTGTTTCATTGTTCTTGCTTCTCATTCTTACTGATAAAATTGACCTGAACCAGTATTGGCCATTTTTCAATCAAGGCAAAATCTAAAGGCATCATAATTTGGTCTGCACAAAATCTAAAGGCAAAATCTAAAGGAAATAGAAAGGGGTTTTGTAGCCAATTTTGTTAAATGACATTGCTTTCCTCTTCCTTGAGCTCTAACACATCAAAATCTAAAGGCAAAATCTAAAGAAAATAGAAGCACAACTTACTTTTGTGTTCGCACATTCAATTCATAAGTTGGTTCTCAAATTGATTGTCTCAAAAGTATCCATGCCCAAACTAAATCCTGCAACATAATGCCACAAAAGGCCAAAAAAATTTAAAAGAAGGCTTTATATGAGAAGAGAGATTAATTACTGCATAAATGGATTCTCAGATGCTTTAGAGAAGAGAGATTTCCCGACCACTGTGGAAAGGCTTCTATTCCTCGAAACCCTTCTATCGTCAATTTTTCAAGGGCAGAGAATAACCAAAGTTTGTGACGATTCTCTATCGATGGACCCTCAATTCACACTGTCAATCCCTGCATAAAAAATGACGAAACACTAATTATTATTCAATATTTCTGTTTTTTGCCAAAGGCAAAAAGTACACATCAAATACAGAAAACTTCACAAACACTTTTATTGATTATATTAACCTCAGTGACATTTCCACAAACACTTGTTAACCATTCTGATTTACAAGGCGATAATGGAGGTCCACACAAACAATCATTTCCCACAAATGAAGAAACAGGAAATTTGTTCTTGGGAAGCTGCCCGCACAGATGGTTATAACTCACATTCAATTTATTGAACCCAGTAATCGCCGCAGGAACCTTGCCGTACACAATTTGTCCATTTTGGAACCACAACTTCTACCCACAGAGAAAAAAATTCGAAACCGCTTACCATGACAGACCAGTAGCTACAGCAAGTGGTGGATGGTAGATGTACCGATGGTTTGGGCGCAGTGGTCGACGGCAAATGAACCACTGCCTGCTGTAGGTGGTGGACGGCAGATGCTTGGTCTTCTTTGGCCAAGAGAGTTTGGTTTTTTTGGGTAAGAATCAAGTAAGTTTGGCAATTGACCGATGATCCTTTGCCATGTTACTGCTTCGATCTTTTTTATTAATTATTTACTAATAATCAAAATTAATATAAAAATTTTCATATTTTCTACTAATAAAATAACTATCACTTAATCTAATTCAAGCTTAAATAAATAAAAATTAAAATATAATTTTAAAAATATATGTCTAATTAATTATAATTAAAATTACGAACTAAATATATAAATATATGAAATTTTATATACAAATAAATTTGATATATAAATTTGAATATATAAAGAAATTGAAAATCTAGTCAATAATTTAATAATAACATTGGACAAAACCGACTTATTGAAAGATCTAAGGTAAATATAAATCTAAATATTTGTACAAAAATGAGAGGCTTAAATCTAAGCACTCTGTCCCCGACATCAATTTTTATCAAGAATATTTAGTGATATGTATTTTAATTTGGACGTGATTGTGTGGTTGATTTTTAGGTTTTTTTTCCCTTAAATATCTAAATCGAATAACTAAACAAACCAACACTAATGTTTTTTAAACCGAACCGATTCGACCACCAATTCACCAATCCGACCGATTCGATTAAAAATCGTTACAAATTCAAAAATAAAACCCAATTCAACTGCATCAATTTAATCACCCATGCCTATTCTTGGTCTAACAGAATCAAAGCCATTCTTCGGACTAGTAACCCCTTAGTCGCTAATCCGACCAGCCAATATTGTCTAGTTGAAACATCATTGACCAACATTTAAATAGTAAATTGATTTCTAGAATGGTATCATTATCCAGCTTAACAATGAATGAGAAACCAAAAAACCTGGTCAAACCGAACTGATTACTTCTAATTAGATTAGTTTGATTTCTAACATGAGCACGAACATATGACATTTTAAGAACCCTAAAAATAAGGGTGAAAAATGCTTGATTATAAATAGCTCAGTTCCGATTGACATCGGTTAACTGATTTACAGACCAAACCGTTCTTTAGTAGTATTGATCTCTCCATCACTCACGTCTTAATTTGATCTACCCTAAACCTTAATCCTTATAATTCTAAATCCTAAACTCTAAAACACTCACTCTAAACCATAAACCATAAATTTTAAATGTTTGAACCCTAAACTCAAAACCACATATCCCATGAACTACAAACACCTAAACCCTTAACTACAAACCTTAAACCCTAAATTAGTGAGATAAAATATTAATATTATATATTCCTTCAACATTTTAGGAAATTTAAATAACATTTTCAATTTACTAATTAATTTTATTTCTCTATAGATGCATGAGTTACCAATTTTTAAATTTTAATATATATAAAGTTTATCTATTATTTCTTAAATAATTAAACTATAATTATAATTTTAATATATTCATATTAATGTTATCCTAAATCCTAATTTTATAATCAAAAATCCTAAAACCTTAAACCCTAAACCTATAAATACATAACCTAAAACATTAAACAATAAAATTGTAACACCACGGTTTTAGGGGCTATCTGAGTTGTGTGTAATTCAAGTGTTAGTAGGTTTTTGGGAGTGCTTGGATGAGTTTTAGGGGTTTTAGAAATGTTTGGATGAAAGGGAAGGCTTTGGAAAATTTTGGATTTTTAGTGGAAAAGGAAGCGGGCCAAGGAGGCCTTAAGTATATTTTTTCGTAATTTATGACACAAGGAGCTCTTTGGTCAAGTGGCTAACGTCGTCACTTAGGTATTTGGAGGAAAAAGGCGCTAGTTCGAGGTCTGCAGCAACATTTTGGGCGTGTTTTTTTATATCGGTTATGGGCTGGAGTAGGAAGGGTTTAAAGTTAAATGTGGGGCTTTATGGGCATGAAAGGCGGTGGGCGGAGTGGTAGGCGCTACTTGGAAAGGGGTTGGAGCAGTCGTGAGTTCAAGGCGGGAGGCAAAATTTTGATAGTTATTTTGCAAGTTGGCGTTGGAGTTGGAGAGGGCTTAAAGGAATAAGTTGCGTTTGGGTCACAAACCAACGCTGGGCGTGATGGTGCAGGGCGCTACTTGGCGGTGGTTTCCCAGTCCTATGTTGAATCTGAAATGTAGGTGGATTTGTTTTTCTTTTTCATTAGATTGGTGTGAAGGTGGACGGCACATGGGGGGCTTCAAATGGGATAAGGATAGATTAGTGTTTGTTTTAATTCGGCTGGAGGAGATAATTATTAGATTATTCTTTTATTTTATTTCTTTTTAGTTGATAAAGGTACAGATAGGATAGGAATTTGGATTTGAATTAAAAAGAAATTGGTGGCCGGCCAAAGTTATTGGGTGGTGTTCAAATTCGGCTGGAAGGTTGGCTTTTGTTTTGAATTTTTCTTTGAAGAGGTGATATAGGATAAAGATGGGTTTTATTTTAGTTTAAATTGAATTGGTTTAAATGGTTGGCTGGGAGTAAATTAAAAGATTTGGGCTAATTCAAATTAGTTTGAATTAGTAGATGCTGGCCGAATCTTGGGTTCTTCATACGGGATAGTGGCCGAATTTTATAAATAGGAGAGCACCCTTTTCATACTTTTCTCCTTTTTAATTGCTGGTGCCGAAAATTCTAGTCAAGCAATTTATTTAAATTTTTTCCTTTTTCCTTGAAACCAAACTTCTCCACCAAGATCAAATTCTTCTAAACTTTTTATACATTTTATTTCTTTTCCTCTCAACCTCGGTTTGTACCTATTTTGTTAGCCGAATGGTTGATCTTCCTTGGTGACCATAGCCGATTATCTAAGGTGCTTTATTCTCCTTTTATATTGCAAGTTCAAGAGCCAAAGTATTCTTGGGGATTAGCGAAAAAGGGCTTAGGGTGCGTTAAAGGAGGTCATTTAGGGTTCCAACTCAACAAGGTAAGAGACACGTAATATTTGGGCCTTAGGCCATAGTATGAGCACTTTAGTGTTAACCTATATTGACTATGGTGTATAGGCAAATCGACGAAGCAAAGGAAGGCCTTGGGATCTCGATTATTTGGTAAAGATATTAGTAAGTGACTTAGACTCGTTAATAAGTAGATTATGACTTGTTGATTAATGGTGTGATTCTGATTAAGTGTCGATGGATGCAAGTGCCAGTCAATAGGGGAAAGGGAAGGTCCCTGTCCCGAAGTTTAAGAAAAGAGCTATCTCGGCGGTTCGTGATTGGCCACCGGGGTGTGGGCGTACAGCAGAAATCGATAGGCAGATAACGGTAGTCTCGCTAAACGATAGTGTCGGGATCGAGGGTTTAGAGCTTCAGGTTATAAGGTGTGTAGTTAGACCATTGTTTTCGGGATTTGTTGTGCTATATGTTTACTAATGAATGCAGTGCCATATGTGTAATGGATACCCTAAAAGGGGTATGATGACGACCAGGTTAGTAGCAAATTGGCTAATATGTGATAATTGATTTTAACTATGTGAGCATGCCTATATTTGTGAATATCATGTACATGCATCATTTCAGCATCATATTATGTTACATGTGCATGGGTGGGTTTTTGAAAGAAGGTGCGGGTGTACTTGATGCGTGGTTGATGTCGACTTTGTGCTACATCGTGGATTGGCGCCGATCGAGGTCGCGTTGTGGATCTTTGCGATTTAGTTCGCGTGGTTACCTTGATTGATATCGGCTTTATGCCATATCGTGGCTTGATGGATTCTTGTGTGCTCCATCGTGGTTTGATGTTAGCTATACGCTACATCGTGGATGGCATTGGTTGCCTTTATGGAGGGAAAAGGAGAGGTGACTCGATAGTCCCCGGTGTGTGGTAATGGATAAGGGGTGTGTAGCGGATGGACGTTAGGATTGGGTTGGGTATCATGATTGCATGGTTTCGTTATGAATTGATATGGAAATGGGCCAAGCCCAATATGAAATATGAATAGGTATGTTTTGAAAACATACGTGGAAATGGGCCAAGCCCGATGTCGTGAATTAATGAGAAAAGGGCCTAGCCGGTGCTTGAATATGATTTGATTGTGGGCCAAGCCGGATCGTGGTAATGTCTATATGTTTACATGTTGCATTTGATAATTGGGTTGATTTGTGGCTAGCATGTGGGTGGATATCGATGGTTTTAATTACGACCGAGTCCGTATGACTCACCCAATTATTTATCCAACATCGCAGTGACTTGTTGATCGGACCGAAGTCGGAGAGGATGCAAGGTGGCCCATGCGAAGGAGATTGATTTAATCATTTTAAGCAATTTTTAACACTAAGCGTTTTGTTTAGTATTGGTTGTAATAAGGGCCACTTTTGATTTAAAGTTCTTTATTTATTATTGAAGTTTATACTATACTTAGAAATATTTTTTTTTTTACAAATGCTTTATCTTTTAATGAAATATAATAAAGTTTTAATTCAAACCAAGCTTATTATTTAATAATTTTTAATGGAATTACTTCCCGAAAATAAACAAAATTTTCAAGTTTTATTATAAAGACAAAGATTTTCAACCGTCATTCCGCAGTGACATAACCAGATCCGGTCAAGGCTCGTGGGTCGGGTTTGGGGATGTTACAAAATTATAATCTTAAACCATGCACCTTAAACTCTAAACACTAAACCGTAAACCCTAAACTAAATTAATTTTTTGTGGCATTTTTTTTAAAAACCTTATTCACACTCAAAGCTATTAAGTTATTTTTAATTTGAATATATATAATTATTCACAAAACTGATTATGATGTAAAATTTTAATAATATTCATATTTTAAATCCAATTTTTAGTGCTACACATTCAAAAAAGCGAATTAAGGAAATTTGGGACGTTACACCTTTATACAAAGAGTTAGCGAGGCGTATGTTGACAAGTCTATCCTAATACTTAGGAAAGTGTAAGCCCCAAAACTGTTGTCTTAGGACTAGACGAAAGCCAACTCTTATTCAAGCGTTGCCTTAGGCATACATATCCCAACCCTTACACAAAGAGTTGGCTAAAGCGTAGTCTATCGCAACACTTAGGAAAGTGTCACCACAAAAGTGTCGTCTTAGGACTATACAAAAGTCAACTCTTATTCAAGCGTTGCCTTAGGCATACATATCCCAACCCTTATACAAAGAGTTGGCCAAAGCATAGTCTATCCCAACACTTAGGAAAGTGTCGCGAAAAAGTGTCATCTTAGGACTACACAAAAGCCAACTCTTATTCAAGCGTTGCCTTAGGCATACATATCCCAACCCTTATAAAAAGAGTTGGCCAAAGCGTAGTCTATCGCAACACTTAGGAAAGTGTCGCCACAATAGTGTCATCATAGGACTAGACAAAAGCCAACTCTTATTCAAGCGTTGCCTTAGGCATACATATCCCAACACTTGTGCAAAGAGTTGGCTAAAGCGTGGTCTATCGCAACACTTAAGAAAGTGTCGCCACAAAAGTGTTGTCTTAGGACTAAACAAAAGCCAACTCTTATTCAAGCGTCGCCTTAGTCTTACATATCCCAACCCTTATACAAAGAGTTGGCCAAAGCGTAGTCTATCCCAACACTTAGGAAAGTGTTACCATAAAAATGTTGTCTTAGGACTACGCAAAAGCCAACTCTTACTCAAGCGTCGCCTTAGGCTTACATATCCCAACTATTGTACAAAGAGTTGCCTAAAGCGTATGTTGGTAGGTCTATCCCAACACTTAGGAAAGTGTCGTCCCAAAAATGTCGCCTTAGGACTAGACAAAGCCAACTCTTATTTAAGCGTTGCCTTAGGCATGCATATCCCAACCCTTATAAAAGAGTTGTGCAAAGCATATGTTGGCCAGTCTATCCCAACACTTAAGAAAGTGTCGCCCCATAAGTGTCACCGTAGGGCTATTTTGTTGTAGTGACTTACTTGTCATGAACTTTGGGATATTCACGTTGTTTGTGATAATTTCATATCATTGTAAAATTTGAGATGAAATTATGTCATAAGAGGTGGAGGTTAGAAAATGTTTATGTTTAAATTATTATAGTTGTAAAGTTATTTTAATTTAACATTATAATATTTTGTATTTTGTTGTGGTATGATATATAAAATATATATTATCTAACCACAATGATTTATTAGTAGCATGAATTTATTATTTGTTACGTTTAATATATGTTTTATTTATACCTATTCATTTTATTTTTATATGAATAAATAATTTTTATTTAAATTAAGCATTCATTAAGGTTATACAATAAAATAATTATATGCTTCGAAGAGCTAATATTGCATCAAAGCGTATAAAGCTCTTTAAGAGCTTATACTTTAGCTCCTTGTGATGCAAAATTTTGTAAAAATATAATATTATTTTTAGGTCAAGAAGATATATGTTGAATAAAACATTCATATGTTTTACATTAAAACCATATATATAAAAATAACATGAGATACTCATGTATTTGTATTATATATATTCCCGAAGGAATACATTACACTCTATGATTGAAATATCTAATGTGCTCCTATAGTAGCAATATTGTGTAAAATGACTTTAATAGTATTTCCAAACGATCTCATACCTTCTAGTGGCTAAGTAAAATAATAAGTTACCAAAAGAAAAAAATATGAAATTATTCCCACTAGTTTTGCTTCATTCCCTGAAGTGAATATAGCAATACATTACAATTATGAAATATGAAAATATAGAGATCATGATTATTGTTGTCATTGAGGGTGTGATTGGAGACTAATCATGACAACATGAATAGATAAATTTTAATTTGAAATCCAACATATTTTGTGATGGTGATTATGAAATAAAGAATCAATTGAGGTGTTTAGAAGTCTATCCCACTAAATTTCTTACATTCCCTGAAGAGAATGCAAACATAAAGAAGATAAAAGATATAATCATGGACTACTAAAAGTGGGAACATAGTAATAAATAAGAAGATAATGATAGTTCTCAAGATAACTCTCCATAGGGTAAAGATAACTTATGTTATCAATGTAATATGAAAGGTTATTGACCACATATGTGGCGTATACCTAAATATTTTGTTTTCTATTAATATTCTTTGAGGAATGATATAAGAATGTATATCTTATTTGGTACTAAAACAAACAAATACTATTCCAATATTTGATAGTACAAAACCGGTCAAAAGCTCCGAAGAGCTAATATATTAATATCTTGTTAGGGTTAACCCATTTGTTTTAAAATATATTTATAATGTATCTTATATTGAGATTGTGAATGAGGAAAATATTATATTTCATAAGAATCACAATTACTATAAATATCTATTTTGAAAAGATGAAAAGAGAGGATTAGGTTATTAATTTATATTATAATCTTTGTGATTTTTTTTTTGTCATCATCCCCATTAAGGGTTGAAAGCAAAATATTTGACTGTGAAATCTATTTATAAGCAATAAAATATGATAATTCTATCTAAAGCTCGTTAAAGCGAATATTGCATATAATTGTTTGGAAATTATATTTATTTTGTTGACTTAGTGGCATTATAATATTCACATTGATTTACACATTTCTAGTGGTTGGATGCACATAAAATTGCAAATTTTTTAGATATTTGAAGATTTTAAAAGCATATTCTCCCCAAAATAAACAAACGTGACTAAAAATAAAATTAAGTCCAATAAATTTTTCGCATGCATATAATTGTTTGGAAATTATATTTATTTTGTTGACTTAGTGGCATTATAATATTCACATTGATTTAGACATTTCTAGTAGTAAATGTCACAATAGCACTTCACTATATGTGATAAAAAGTAAAAGGGATGATAGTAAAATTATTAATTTGTTACAATATAGTACAATTGAAACACATGTTAAAGTAAACCAAGTTACCTTAGCCATATTCTTGATACAAAATTCCTACATTTGATTAATCATTTACTACTTCCTCCTTGTATTCTGCCAAGCACTAAATCTCATCGTGACCAATTAAACCATCCTAGATCATATATGATTGCACGAAAATTAATTAAGAACTCATATAGAAGTTCGTTATTGGGGCAAATGTCATGTCTTGTATATTTTTAGGGTCACTTGGCCTAAGTTCCCTTGGGCTCATTCATTAAAGAAAAATGTTCACTTTCCTAATTTACTTAGGTTTCCAAAATGTTCACTTTCCAAAATGTCTAAGTTTCCAAAAGTGTTCATTTCCATTTCCATTTCCATTTCCATTTCTATCTTCATTTTCATTTCCATTTTCCTTTCCATTTTCATGCATTTCTAGATTTCCAAAAGTATCAAAATTTATTCATAGTACTTGAAACTTGTCATTTCATACAATTAAACTGAAATGCATAGGCCCTATTCGGGATGTTACAGACCAATTCTTTAATTTAAAATAATTAAGAATTATATGTTGCTTGTTCTCAATGAAAATTGATTATTAGAAACTTACTAGCTAAAGTTGAGATTTAATGTCTTGCATTTCTGAAACGAATATGGGCTCATTCATCCACCATGTGGATGGTTTCAATATTATATGATTTTGGTAGATGCATCTACAAAATAATCACATATGTGTTATCAATTTGCAACCTATCGTTTGCAAGATTGATTATTTAAATAATTAATTTCAGATCATGCAATTAAGACAATTCATCTTGCTAATACTAATGAGTTTATATCTCAATCTTTTATTGATTAAGTTTGAAAACATTTTAAAAGTTTGCGCATAATGGTTTAGAGAAATTATTGATTGAACACCTCTGATTATTGTCTAAACCATTACTTATGAGAACTAAACTTCCTATTTCAATACGAGTTATATTGATTTATGTGTTGTACGCATCAAGCCAATTAGTTATAAATACTCCCCATTATAATTGGTTTTTTATCAAGAGCTAAATATTTCACATTTTTGAATTTTTGTATGTGCATATATGTTCCAATTACTCCACTACAACGCACAAAGATGAGTGAATCCTCAAAGAAAGTTAGGAATTAATATTAATTACAAATTTCTTTATATTATTAGATGTTTTGAATGCATTGGAGATTCAATTATGACATGATTTGTGATTACAATTTTGATTCGATAGTTTTCCCGACATTCGGGGGAGAGAAATAATAACTTGTAATGAGTAAGAGGGAGAGTAATTTGAACCAGAAGTTTAATAAGGATAACTTATTACAAGTTAACTGTTAGATGTATTTACAAGCTTAATGAGAATAACCAAGTGTTATATACCATCTAAAATTTTAATTTGAATCAAAGTCTCAGTAGGACAATCAATTAGAATAAATAATAGATTGATCGGTTCCAAAGATGAAAATTCTTCTAGATGGTCATATAGTGGAGGCGTGTGCTCCAGAAGAGACCTAAGACATAACTAATAAGTAAAACTTCAGAAAAGATTCAGGTACCTAAAACTGAATTTGAAAATAATGAAAATAAGATATATCGATAAGTTATGTCAATTTGAAAAAATGTGGAACCGAATAATTAAAGTGGTCGACAATGATTTTGCATGCAATATTATTATTGAAATAATAAAATAAAAGGAGGATCTTGAATAAATCTATTGAGAAATATAGATATGGAATAAATTGATAAAAATAGAAAGACACAACTCAAGTACAATTAAATTAGTGGAGGTTTTAGACCAGTAGTCCAAATATCTAAAGGTATAAAGCCAGTGAGGGTGAAATTGAAGTAGTTTTGCAAAAGCGGAATAAAAATATAAAGTTTTCTGCTAAGTCCTAGTATTGATTATGAAAAGATATAATATTCTTTTGTGGTGGATGCAATAACCTTTAGATATATTATTAAATTGACAATTCATAAAAGATTTAACTTATGTTTAATGGTTATTGTTACAACATTTTATGAATCACTATATAGTAAAGTTTATATTAAAATCCTTGAAGGATTTAGGATGCTAGAAGCATATTGAAATTCTTGAGAAATTGTTGATTTATATGAACTGAAATAATTTGAACATATGTGGTAAATTTGACTTAATGAATAGTAGTTGAAGGAGGATTATAAAATGATCCAAAATACCTATTTGTGTTTTTATAAAAGAATCATGATTAAAGTTTGTTATGATTATTGTTGAATCTCCTGAAGAGATCAAAATATATTTCCCCCAAATTTCCTTCACTCATGACTTTTAAAAGAATAGTAATGTAAATGAAACTAGTATTCAAGATTAAATACGTAGAATATGAGAAAATATGTGATGTTTTCATGAGGGTGAGTAAATACGCGTTGCACTCTTTTTCCCTTAATCGAGTTTTGTCCCATTGGATTTTTCTGGTAAAGTTTTTAATGAGGCAGCATATTATGCGTATTATAGATCGTGTACTCTTTTTCCTTTATTAGGTTTTTATCCCAAAGGGTTTTTCCTAATAAGGTTTAACGAGGCACATTATCTACCAATGGACATCCAAAAGGGAGTGTTATGAATATCTTATTAAGTGGATGTCCATCATGATCAAAATAAAGTTTTGGTATACTTTGAATTCTAATAGTTATTAGAATTAGATCTCTACTTCTTTTATACTTCTTATGCTTATAAATAGAGACTCTGATGAAGTATTGTAACCATCCCTTTTGATTAATAAAGTATATCTTCTATTGCTTTTATATTTTCTTTGTTCTTTATTCCTCAATTTCTCTTTATTTTATGACAATGAGTATCTTTATAATAATATAAACAATATAAATAATATAAATGTGATAACATAATATAAAATATGAAAATTATTAATATAAAAGTTTACAAGTATTTAAAAAATATATACAATACATATTATTAAAATATTAAAGATTTATATAAATACATATAAATTAGACTCAACTATTAGTGTGTTTCTGTTTTGGTCACCTAACTACAAAAATTTTCAATTTCGTCCTTAGATTTTGTTTTGGTCACCCTCCATTAAATTGTTAATGAAAATGATGTCGTAGTTTATTTTATTTGCACTACACCAAAACAGACTTTTATTGGCTTTTTTTTTGCTTTTAGTGGCATTTATAAGCACCACTAATAGTCTTTACGGCGTTTTTAAAAGCACCACAAAAAATGCCGCTAAAGAAAGCGCCGTAAAATTTAGCGGCGTTTATGAGGGGAAAAACGCCGCTAAAAGTCTCGACTTTTAGCGGCGCTTTCCCCACAAATGCCACTAATTTGCACAGATTTGCAATTGTTAATTTCTCCATTATCCTACCCTTCCTCCATTAAAACCAACCAAAATAGATAATTTCAACCCAAAACAAACAAATGTAACATTTAAATCTCACCAAAAGCATTAAATCTAAATGATACTTCAAATTTAATAATAGATATGTGATGTAAATTAATAAATGAAGTATAATTGAAACTATTCTTACAATAATGTTAAATGTAACAATGTTAAAATAATATTACAAAGAGAAACTAAGGGACTAAGATGGCGGCCTGCATTGCTTGAAACATCTGTATCATCTCTCAAGTCATAATGGATCTCATTGTATTTTTACTGCTTACTGCGCCATCGCCGCCACGCTGCCTCCCTGTGTCTGCATCCGCTCGAAGTTCTTCATATTTTCTTTCAACCTCAGCAATTTGCTGAACCGTGCTCGCTTGCATCTGAGATATTTGGTCTTTTAACCTCTGAACTTCAGGTTGAACTTGACTACCGGAAGGCATGTACTAGTGGGAGCCAGATCCAAAATATTAGGTCGGGGTAACACCAGATCCTTGAAATCTCACCCCACCATACTGATCGCTGCAAAACTGTCTAGTTTTAATATTTATAAAGAGTGATCGAACCTATAGATCGATCATGACAACGATAGAGGCAAGCGCACCTATCGAACGAGAGTATAGCTCAGGCAAGAATATCTTATTGAACCCAAGAAACCTAAAAGTACTATTACTCACTTTCTTTCTATTATTTAGCCTTAAATATGGAGTGATTAATTAACTTATCTAAGAATAATGAAATACTTAAACTAAATGTAAAGACAAAAGAATAAATGGGAAAAGACTTTGAAAAACTCAGTTGATAAAGACGATACCCTCGGGAAGAATCCACCTATGACTTCACTTATTATCTAATTTTCAATTCATATGATTTCTTTTACTTAGCTTGATTTGTGAGACTCCCTAACCTATATTAAACCTTCTCTCGAAGCGAATAACGTCTAACCTTAAGTTTAATTAGTGGAACTCTTGTTCTCTTATAATAACCCCCTAAGGAAGCAGTAAATCGATCAATGGACTCCCATATTAGGTTTCACCCTAATCCGACAAAATCTCGTAACCCTATCTCTAGGCACCCAATCAACTCCGCTTAATTATGCTAGATCTACTCTTAGGCAGGGTCTATTCCTCCTCCACCAAGCACATCAGATTTAAATTAAGCCACATAATTAAGAACAAACTAAGTATTTATCATATAAACCAATAAATCAAATAACAAAATCCATCATAGGTTTCATCCCCTTCAGGTATCTGAGGGGTTTAATAAGAAAACATCTCAAGAGAAAAGATAAAACAAAACATAAGAAATCTCTAAAACCTCCTGAAGGAATTGAAGGAGAGATCCTCCATCTTGAGTAGAATTCCGACTCTTCGAGATGGATCAACCAGCTATCTTCGAGTAATTCCCTAAACGAGTAAAGCTCTGGCAGAAAACTCTGCTAAAACCTTGATGCCCTTGAATTGCTGCCTTGGATTGTTTATATAGAAGTTTGGGATGCTTTACTTGGCTCCTAAGTACTCGTAATTCAAGTGAAATTCGTCCTAAGTGTTTGAGTGGACTTAGGATTGTGTTTCTTGGGCTCCAAGCATCCAATTCCGAGTGAAATTACTCTTTCCTGCGGCAGGGGCACGGCTTTGACACGTCCGTGTAAATCGTGGTCCAGCCCGTGTCTCCATTCTGTTGATTTAGGCACGGCTATGACACGCTTGTGCAATATCTGAGTAGAGGCCGCGCTTTGGGTCTGCCAATTGGGGCACGGCCGTGTACATCGGGGTCAGGCCGTGTCGACTTCTTGGGTTGGCCTATTTTGGTCCGTTTTAAACCCGTTTTGCATCCTTTTTATCCTTGGGTGCTTTCCTGAGTATAAGACATGAAAAGAAAGGATTAAGAGCACCTTTTTACATAAATTAAGGATAAATTCATCCAAAAGCATACTAAATGTGGGATTAAAATATGTTACTTTTATAGTTTATCACATACCTTTGAGAACCCAAAACATCAGTAATAAAAACAGCAAATGTAGCATATAATTTTAGCCAAAAATAGCAAATGTAGCATAAAAATTTCGACCATACCTTTCAGGACCCAAAACATCGGTAATAATTCTGTTATCGATATCCTCAAGATTAACAGAACTATCACCCAAAGCAGTTGCTTCATAGTGTGCCTTCTTCTCCTTTAGTTCCTCCTAATAAATCAATCAAACAGTTAGAAACGAAATATACAATAAGAATGAATGAAACATAACTTAACATTATTAATTTAAAACTACTAAGGAATAATTAAACTATTATAAGTAAACATTATAAATATTTATAATAAATCAAATTTTATTAAGTAAATATACCATTATCTCTCCAACTTCGGATGTCATTGGAGACCCATCCTTCTTCCTATGCATAATGTCAAAAAGCTGAACGCGTCTAACTTTTTGACCGGTGGAGACTTCCTAAAGTGTAGTAGTAAAAATATAATTTAATAGTATAAAGTCATTAATATTTGACAGAATTAATAAATTATAATACCTCGGCCTTAGCTATAGAAGCAAAACTTCTTGACCCTGCCGTGTGTGTGAATTTTTGTTTCTGCCTACTGCTCGTTCCAACACGCTCACGGTCCTACATAATGAAATTATTATTACGTATATAGTAAATACTATAAATCAAAAATTTATAAGAGTTTAAAACTAGGTAATAGCTCTCCTTTCTTTGAGTTCCAAAACCTAACCGCATCTTCCCATTGATACCTCAACATTCCCAGCGAGACATTTCGCAATTTATCCTCGAGGCTTATTTCTTTCTTAAAATATTCTTTTTTCAGTGTGCTTTTATGGTCTCTCCATTTTTTTCCCAATGTCTTCTTTATATAGTCATCGAAGACCTTCAAAGCAAATCTCTCCTAAAAAAACATAAGTTTAGAAAGTAAATATAAATTAAACTTCAACCAAAGTATTATAAATTACATTCACGTTTTGTTACCTTAATGTTATCGAGAGCTTGATTTTTGTTTGCATCAGGCATGTGATGCTGTAACACCCCAAACCCGGCCCACGAGCCCTGACCGGATCTGGTATGTCACGGGGTGAAAACGTTTTGATAAAATATTAATTTTCTGGTGAAAACTTGATAAAATATGGCTAAGGTATTAAAACAGGGTTTGATAAAACTCAGTTGGGATTATTTTATAAACATGGTTGTGTTGAAAACCCTTTGGAAACATTTGATCATGTAAAATTTTAAAATCATCAAGGTTATAGTTAACTTGGTAAATTTTGTTACCCGATGGTAACATCTTTGAAAACTCGTAAAAGTTATTAAGTTTGAAAAAGATACTTTTAACCTGTTCACTTAACATTTATAAATTTCATTTGTAATATAACATAAGTAAAATAAAACAATTAAATAAACATCCAAATAATAATTAGCGGCCTTATTACAACCCAAAATAAAAAGACTTAGAAAATAAATAAACTAAAACTGATTTAAATAAGGTTCCAAATCTGAGAAACAAGCATGGCCGCCTCGAGTCCTCCCGGCTCCATCTCCGCGATCTTCATCTGCAAAATAGTAAGGGAAGGGGTGAGTCACCAAGACTCAGTGTGTAAATCCCCCACCCGGAAAATGCATCTCATACACAATTTATTAATAGACATGCAACATGCAACCCAACCTAACCATCCATACTCCTTAACTACCCCGTGTGGTCAAAACCACTGGTGGTCAAAACCACTGGTGACTAGTGTCACAAATTAAATGATGGGGCCAACCCATCGTGTGGTCAAAACCACTGATGACCATAGGTCACAAATATCATAATGTGGTGCCAAACCACTGGTGACCCAAAGTCACGAATAATCCATGTGTGGGGCCAACCCACGTTGTGATACCAAATCACTGGCGACAATCCCGTTTATTAAATGCGGGGCCAACCCACTGTGGTGCGAAGCCACTGGGACGAGTCGCTATGAGGTGCCAAACCTCTGGTGACCCAAAGTCACGAATATTAACTATGGTACCAAACCACTGGTGACCCAAAGTCACAAATATCAATCTTCCCCCTCCTCTCATCATACCCATGCAATATGACATAATAATTCATGTATGCAGTATGTCATGTATTCTAGACATATATCAAATAACGTATGAAACGAATTACCATCATAATCAGAATAATAATATACAACATAATCAAGCTAACCAACCTCTAAGGTATAGCAGTAATTTTACCTACCAAGGGTATTTTCATAATTTACCTACCAAGGGTATTTTTGTAATTTATCTACCAAGGGTATTTTTGTAATTTATCTACCAAGGGTATTTTCATAATTTACACACCAAGGGTATTTTCATAATTTACCCACCAAGGGTATTTTCGTAATTTACCCACCAAGGGTATTTTCGTAATTTACCTACTAATGGTATTTTCATAATTTACCCACCAAGGGTATTTTCGTAATTTACCCACCAAGGGTATTTTCATAATTTCGCACCTGCAATGGCCCTCCTAACACAAATCTAGCCACGTATATAGGTCTCACCTAGTCTAGTTCACTATATACTATATCATCATACAATTTATTCCAATTGGGCCTACGAGCCTATTGGGCCCATTTTGGCCCATCGCGGCCCAAATAGCCCCAACCCACAAGAATACTACCGATGGCCTCAACTATCGCGTCGAAGCCCCACACGTGCGCTCGCACGCTCGTGTGGCTACTATTACCGTGGAATGCACTTGGCATTTGCCGTTCTACAACTAGAGTAGAGAGAGTTACACACCTGATAGGACTCTGGTGCTAAACCGCGCTGCGACCACTCCTGTGCCCAACGCCCACCAAGGTCTCTTAACTCTCCTCCTAGAATGCTCTTTATATAGCTAGCTCTTCACCTTCCTTCTTTGTATCTTTCCGATGTGGGATCCCTCCGTCGAGAGAGTTTAAATTCAACTGAAACTCTTACCGCTTCAATCCATAAAATAAATACTCCTTGCTTCTCATGAGATTGAACCTGGCTCCCCCTCAGCAGAATCCACGCCGCTAGCCACTTTACCAACTAGCTCCTTGTGTCTTAAACCATGCACAACTAAATATAACCCTATGGCCAAGGTCTAAATTCATTTAATAAAAATAATCTAAAAGGAATGCAAACGCTACAACTAGAACCTTGGACCTCCTTCCTTCCTTGTGGTGTCATTCCTTTGTCCTTAAGTGGCGTCACTTTGCCACTATACCACACACTCCACTTGTGTCACTTTTCTCCATATTTTATTCTTAAGGCCTACCTACCAACTTCCAGGGTTTTTCACCTAAAACCAAAATTTGTCCAAAGCTAATATTTGATCTCGGGACTTCATAGAAGCCCCTAACCTTCCAAAATCACTTATCTAAAAGGTCCAACTTGCACTTAAGCCGATCTCCTATTCTCCAAAAATCTTAAACCCTACTACGCCTAAGGCCCATTGGGCTCAATCCTACTAGGCCCAATTTCGGGATGTTACAAATCTACCTCCTTAAAGAAATTTCGTCCTCGAAATTTTCAACTACTAACAGTCACACATCCTAACCCACCACACTACGCTCTTGTTGCGCACTCTGATCTTAATAAAACTAATATACTTTCTAATTAAATCTTGGACCCCCTTCACATAACCAACTATCTACCACCGAAGCAAACAAATATTTTTCACACATACATACAATTTCTATATCACATCCACACAACGAAAAATAAATAAAATCATTCAGCATATAACGAAATATAGTAAAAAGGAAACTTACGGATTTGGTGCCGGAGACTCGGTGCCATGCTGTTCAAGCCATAAACAATTTCCCAAAACATTCTAATAAGGCCTACTAACAAAAACAAAACATTTTGGGCCTTGGGCCCCCACAATTGAGTTTTGAACCGGGCTCTGATACCAAAAATGTAACACCCCAAACCCAGCCCACGAGCCCTGACCGGATCTGCTATGTCACGGGGTAAAAACGTTTTGATAAAATATTGATTTTCTGGTGAAAACTTGATAAAATATGGCTAAGGTATTAAAACAGGGTTTGATAAAACTCAGTTGGGATTATTTTATAAACATGGTTGTGTTAAAAACCCTTTGGAAACATTTGATCATGTAAAATTTTAAAATCGTCAAGGTTATAGTTAACTTGGTAAATTTTGTTACCCGATGGTAACATCTTTGAAAACTCGTAAAAGTTATTAAGTTTGAAAAAGATACTTTTAACCGGTTCACTTAACATTTATAAATTTCATTTGTAATATAACATAAGTAAAATAAAACAATTAAATAAACATCCAAATAATAATTAGCGGTCTTATTACAACCCAAAATAAAAAGACTTAGAAAATAAATAAACTAAAACTGATTTAAATAAGGTTCCAAATCTGAGAAACAAGCATGGCCGCCTCAAGTCCTCCCGGCTCCATCTCTGCGATCTACTCATCTCAAAATAGTAAGGGACGGGGTGAGTCACCAAGACTCAGTGTGTAAATCCCCCACCCGGAAAATGCATCTCAAACACAATTTATTAATAGACATGCAACATGCAACCCAACCTAACCATCCATACTCCTTAACTACCCCGTGTGGTCAAAACCACTAGTGGTCAAAACCACTGGTGACTAGTGTCACAAATTAAATGATGGGGCCAACCCATCGTGTGGTCAAAACCACTGATGACCATAGGTCACAAATATCATAATGTGGTGCCAAACCACTGGTGACCCAAAGTCACGAATAATCCATGTGTGGGGCCAACCCACGTTGTGATACCAAATCACTGGCGACAATCCCGTTTATCAAATGTGGGGCCAACCCACTGTGGTGCGAAGCCACTGGGACGAGTCGCTATGAGGTGCCAAACCTCTGGTGACCCAAAGTCACGAATATTAACTGTGGTACCAAACCACTGGTGGTGCCAAACCACTGGTGACCCAAAGTCACAAATATCAATCTTCCCCCTCCTCTCATCATACCCATGCAATATGACATAATAATTCGTGTATGCAGTATGTCATGTATGCTAGACATATATCAAATAACGTATGAAACGAATTACCATCATAATCAGAATAATAATATACAACATAATCAAGCTAACCAACCTCTAAGGGTATAGCAGTAATTTTACCTACCAAGGGTATTTTCGTAATTTACCCACCAAGGGTATTTTTGTAATTTATCTACCAAGAAAGGGTATTTTCGTAATTTACCCACCAAGGGTATTTTCGTAATTTACCTACCAATGGTATTTTCATAATTTACCCACCAAGGGTATTTTCTAATTTACCTACCAAGGGTATTTTCATAATTTCGCACCTGCAATGGCCCTCCTAACACAAATCTAGCCACGTATATAGGTCCCACCTAGTCTAGTTCACTATATACTATATCATCATACAATTTATTCCAATTGGGCCTACGGGCCTATTGGACCCACTTCGGCCCATCGCGGCCCAAACAGCCCCAACCCACAAGAATACTACCGATGGCCTCAACTATCGCGTCAAAGCCCCACACGTGCGCTCGCATGCTCGTGTGGCTACTATTACCATGACCGACACTTCGGCATTTGCCGCTCTACAACTAGAGTAGAGAGAGTTACACACCTGATAGGACTCTGGTGCTAAACCGCGCTGCGACCACTCCTGTGCCCAACGCCCACCAAGGTCTCTTAACTCTCCCCCTAGAATGCTCTTTATATAGCTAGCTCTTCACCTTCCTTCTTTGTATCTTTCCGATGTGGGATCCCTCCGTCAGTAGAGTTTAAATTCAACTGAAACTCTTACCGCTTCAATCCATAAAATAAATACTCCTTGCTTCTCATGAGATTCAACCCAAGCTCCTCAGGCAGAATCCACGCTAGCCACTTTACCAACTAGCTCCTTGTGTCTTAAACCATGCAACTAAATATAACCCTATGGCCAAGGTCTAAATTCATTTAATAAAAATAATCTAAAAGGAATGCAAATGCTACAACTAGAACCTTGGACCTCCTTCCTTCCTTGTGGTGTCATTCCTTGTCCTTAAGTGGCGTCACTTTGCCACTACACCACACACTCCACTTGTGTCACTTTTCTCCATATTTTATTCTTAAGGCCTACCGCCAACTTCCGGGGTTTTTCACCTAAAACCAAAATTCCCCAAAGCTAATATTTGATCCCGGGACTTCATGAAGCCCCTAACCTTTCAAAATCACTTATCTAAAAGGTCCAACTTGTACTTAAGCCGATCTCCTATTCTCCAAAAAATTTTAAACCCTACTACGCCTAAGGCCCATTGGGCTCAATCCTACTAGGCCCAATTTCAGGATGTTACAGATGCCATGACTCGTAATTGATGGGAAACATATTTGCATTTCGTGCAATAATGCCCATATATCCTGCTAGAAGTCGAGCTTCAGGGCCAACAGGCTAGCCATGACTGTTTCTCCTTACTTTCACACGCTCGATGGGATTTAATTCGTATAAATCTCTAAGCAGCGTACGTCCGCGACCTCTGTGCGTCCCACCATTCTCAGCTGCACAATGATATATTATTTTTATATTAAAATTGAAAAATAAGTCAATAATAAAAGTCAACATGCATGTAAAATAAACTTAACATTACTTTGTAATTCTGCAGGCTCATCATCTATGTCAGGCACACTCGAGGATCCAACAATTGTTTGGTGTTCGCTATTACCCTCTTCAAAATTTACAGTATTCTATACAATATTTAAATCTCGCAATCTTCTTCTACTCATTTTTCCTGCAATACACATAAAATAGTTGAAATTTTAGTAACAAATGAAAACAATAATGGTACATATAAAATAGTTAAATTATATAAAATGACCAAGATTAAAATTATAATATTACATATAAATAAAAAAATCGTAAAATCTTACTACATCATAATTCGTAAATATCTTCGTCCACGTTTTGACAAACCCACTGAAATTGTGTACTAGTACTAGGGATATTTTCATTTAAGTTTTGTTCTGAAAAAGGCAGAGTTTCTGATCTTTCGATGATGTCATCTCTACTTCCATTGCCCATGTCGAATAAGTCTTTAGGGCTATTTCAAAGTACAACGTACCAACCCTCATCAGTTGGATCTTTCAAGTAAAAAACTTATTTCACTTGAGAAGAAAACACATACGGGTCGTCTATCAGTTGTTCTCCAGTGTGAATCAATCGAGAGAAATTCACCATTGTAAAATCATATTGATTGTTTTTAATTTCGCGAGCCGTACTCACATTAGCCCAATCACCTCGAAATAAGATAACTTTCCATTTGCCGTAATAATCCAACTCAATGATGTCAGTAATAAGTCTGTAATACTCTAGATTCCCCTCGACAGGATTACTGTCCCTAGCACTAGCATAACTTGTAATTGAAGAATTAACAACAATACTACAATATTGGGTTCTCCTCAATCTCTCGCGATACCTTGTATGAAATCTGTATCCGTTGATGAGGAAGGCACTATATCTTTTCACTATTCTGTTTGGACCTTGTAAAAGCCATTTAACTTCGTCATTTACTTCATTCTGACTCCAAACCTATTGAATCGAAAGTAAATAAAGTAATTATAAATGTTATGAGAAAACATTATTACTTGTCAATGAAAACTTCAATTGCAAACCGTTTGGCTTAACCATTCATGAAATGATTCTGTGAACAACTTATTAATTTCTCGTCGATGTAATCTTCGGGACCGTGAACGAGCTCTCAATATTTGTTTGTACTCACTATGTTAAAAAAAATGGTTACTTTGTTAGAAGACAAACAAATTATAATTGATGAGTATTTATTAAATTCTAGAACTTACTTCAGTAATGGTTCCATTGAATCGTGATGAAAAAGAACGTATCGATGTGCTTGGACCCACGATCTATCGTCTAATTCTGTAATTTCGACTTTGCCAATCGGTTCTCCCAAACTTTGAAATAAATAAGTTTCGGCCAAGTTTTGATCTGTGAACCCAGCATTTCTACTTGGTCTGTTCATTCTTGTTTCAACATCTTCCAAATACCTCGAACAGAAAGTCATACATTCCTCTGCCAAGTAGCCTTGACAATTAATCCTTCCGGATAACGCTTATTGCGGCAGTAAGACTTCAATTTGGATAGGAACCTAAACATGATATACAACATTATCAAAAATTGCAACTAAAGGCATTGAGGTGAATGAAGGAATAATTTGCAAATAAAGTAAGACCTTTCTATGGGATACATCCATCGATAGAAAATGGGTCCACCAAGTATTGCTTCACGAGGGAGATGAATTAACAAGTGCACCATAATAGTGAAGAATGAAGGCGGGAAGATCTTCTCCAGATTGCATAAAGTCAACGCGGCTTGATCTTGTAGTGTCTCAAGTTCTTGAACATCCAAAACTTTGCCACAAATGCCTTTCATTATATTGGATAGTTCAATTACACAAGACGTCACCTTTTTCGACGTACAACACCGCATAGCAACTGGCAGTAAGTCTTGCATCAAGATGTGATAGTCATGCGATTTTAAGTCATATAGTCTTTGATCTTTAAGACTCACACATCGGGATATATTTGATGCATACGCATCCGGAACCTTTATATCCTTCAACACCATACAGAACACTTCTTTCTCCATCTTTGACATTGAGAAAATAGCAGCCGACAACCGATATTTCATATTTGGAAGTGCTTCGGGATGAAGCTCACGTCGAAGTCCCATGTGGACTAAATCAAGTCGACTCTGAAGATTGTCTTTTGATTTTCCAATGACATTCAAAATAGTCCCAATGATGTTCTCGCAGACATTTTTCTCAATGTGCATGACATCAAGATTATGTTGTAAAATCTGATGCTCCCAATAAGTCAACTAAAAAAAATACTTCTTTTTTTCCACAAGTCCGCCTCATTAGGATCATCCTCTTCTTCAGATTCATCATCAGATTCATCCCTTGATCTTCTATTTCTTTGCGTGTTGGGTGGTTGATTCATTTTCCCATAAATGAAATTCATATCTTTCAACATGAACAATATTTCAGATCCACCAGTCTGCGAAGGAGCTTCTACGAACTCTTGATGATCACAAACAAGCGAGAACTCAAATCTAAATCTATGATTTTTCAGTAACCACCGACGATGCCCATGTAAGAGAACTTATTCCCATTATATAACCATTGCGAACATGTTTGTGCAGCACAGCAAGGACAAGCATAACGTCCCTTGGTACTCCAACCAGATAGATTGGCATAGGCCGGGAAGTCATTAATAGTCCACATCAATGCTGCACTTAAATTGAATTTCTCCTTTCTCAGTACATCGTATGTCTCAACACCAGCCCACAATTGTTTTAACTCTTCAATAAGTGGCTGCAAATATATGTCAATATCATTTACGGGCCCTTTCTCTCTAGGGATAATCATAGATAAGATGAAGGATGATTGTTTCATGCAAACCCATGGAGGCAAATTATAAGGAACAAGCACCACGGGCCAAGTATTGTACGCAGTGCTCATGATTTTGTACGGGTTAAATCCATCAGATGCTAGCCCAAAACTCACACTCCGAGGGTCGCTTGGAAATTTGGAGTCAAATGATTTCCAAGCTAAAGAATCTATAGGATGCCTTAACAATCCATCATCGGTTCATCCATCATGGTGCCACGTCATTGACTCAGCTGTCTTCGACGACATGAAAAGCCTTTGAAGTTTTGGTATTAGTGAAAAATACCGCAAAATCTTAACTGGCGTCTTCCTTGACTGTGCATCGTTTTCATCCTTGTTACCATCATCTGTATTTCTATTCGTCCAATAGGATTGACCACATACATGATAGCAATGTTGGTTTCTTCGGTCGCCCCAATACAACATGTAATCATTTGGGCAACTATGAATTTTGTTGTAGCCAAGGCCCAAATCTTTGATCAGTTTTTTCATGTCTTTGGAAGATTGAGGGATTTTTGCAAACGGGAACATTTCTCTCAAAAACTCTAACAACATTGTCAAAGAGTTTTCGGTCCACCCTCCCAAACATTTTAAGTGAAAAAGACGGATACAGAAAGACAGTTTTGAAAATTTAGATCCCTCATACAATTCTTCGTTCATTTCACCAAGTAACGTGTAGAACTTCACCGCTTCTCTTTGGCTGATCATTAGGTACACTTCTTCCCCTTTCGGTGAAAGTATTTCCAATAAAATTATAATCATCGGTTGCACCCAAGTCAGGTGGAAATGATTGCAAACTATCACCGCACATATTAAATGCATTCCGCAACATGCCATCGATGTCATCTCCTCTAACATTTTGATTGTAAGCACTATGAGGATAACCCAGATTCATCGATGAATAGGCTCCACTAGATGTACACTCTCCATGGAAAATCCATTTTTTATACCTCCCAACAAAGCCATCAACAACTAGATGTTCGTAGACAACTTCACGATAATGCCAATTGATATTGCAACACTTCTTACACAGGCAAAGAATCATATTCTCTTGGCTTGCATTTTGAAATGCAAAATTTAGAAAAGTTTCTACTCCATTTCGATAGCCGTTGCTTACCCTTGACAAATTCATCCAAGTCCTATCCATTCCGTAGCTGTTGAAGTCTAAAGTTGACAATAAATTACACGGCTAAATTGTTAATTTATAAATTATGTAAGTAATGATATGATATATATAACTGAGTACTATGTAAGCTATGTAAATTATGTAAGTTATGAAGTTTGATCTTAAAATTATGTAAGTTATGTATTCTTTAAGATTCATCATACATGGCATTGTTACACCTAGGGAGAATCCATTATAGCTAACAGTGAGATATAAGGCAACCCGTCAAGTTTTCAGCCTATATACTTTGAATCTTTTTTTTTTAAAGTTAAAGAAAACTTTTAAAAGCGGAACTAAAAATAAAGTATATATCATCAAAAGATATATATTTATGTACTATGTAAGTTATGTAAATTATGTAAATTATGAAGTTTGATCTTAAAATTATGTAAGTTAATTAAATAATGATCATTATTATTATATTGATAAAAAATTTATAAGTTTTAAAAACATTTACAAATATTAAATATTAAAATCAAACAGTATTAATATAAAAAATATATTCTTTAATATTCATCATACATGGCATTGTTACACCTAGGGAGAATCCATTATATCTAACAGAGAGATATAAGGCAACCCGTCAGGTTTCCAGCCTATATATTTTGAATCTTTTTTTTTTAAAAAGAATTTGATTTTTAAAAAATATATTTTTTTAATGCCATATATATTTTAAAACTCCTTTTTTAATTATAATTTAACATTTTATATAATTTTATGTTATTTATATTTTTATTAAATTTTGAGAAAATACAAATTGTATATATTTTTAGAGGCAACAATTTGTTTATTTTAAAAGGCTGACGACAAATTAAAAGGTATTTAAGTCAATATGTTATTTGAGTTGTAAACTAGAAGTCGACTAGAATTCGACAAATCAAACTACTTTTTTGAATTGATTCGAAGAAAAATTAAATAAGTCAATTCAATTAATTCGAAATTCAAGAAAAATTTTAAAGTACTTAAGTGATAAAAACGATATAGTTATAGGCTAATTTTGTAGTTAAAGAATTATAATAGAAACAATTATCATAAGCACCAAATATAATAACCAATTTTAATTGTTCGCCAAAGGAAAGGAGTATCTTAAGTCCCTTTTTGCATGCAAAAGCCATTCATTTTAGTCAAAAACAAAGTAAACAATAATTAAATAATATCATGCATTAATCAAAAACCCTTAAAAGAAAAAAAAATAAAGTAAAATCAAAACACTTATTGTCTGTAAAGGTTAAAAAAAAGAAGAGACCAAATAAGCATCAAATCTCATTCTCATTAAATAAAATAATGACAAACTCATACCTTTTTGGCTTTTCCTTTGTTTTGATAATAGTGTTTCTTCGGGCCTTTGGCTATGAATTTTTAAATTATATCGCCTTTGTCTCTGTTAATAATTCAAACAATTTGCAGCAATTTAAACACCTCAATTAACAACATATTTAGACCTCAATTGTAGCAATAAAACATCTCAATTTCCAGCAAATAAACAATTCAAATTACAGTACCTGAACAGGGCTTCAACAATTTAAAAAAAGAGCAGTAACAACACCCAAATGTACTTTGCTTGAAAATCTGGAAATTCTTTAAGTCATTGGACAGACCCTAAATATGGTACCAAACAGGCTGAATGAAAGACGGCTTATGGTACCAAACATCATAGTTTACAGGATAAAACCTTATGTGCGACATCAAAAACAAACATGCCATTGAAGTAGTAACTCAAAAACAAGTGCCAAAAAATAAATTACTTAACAACTGGATAAAAGTAGCTCACCACTGTAACACCAATTTCTGAAACAATCATAAAGGACCACTAATATGAACAAAACAGACTTCCGTGACATTCATAAAACTCATACCTATCTATGGCCTCAACAGCTCAGCCGATCAACCTGGCAGTATAAGAAATGGAATGGATCAAAATTGGGCAACTCCGTAAAACATAAACAAAACCGGATGATATTATATCTTAGCTCAATAAAAGTTGAGTAGAAATAAGTAAAGAAGAAGGGCTTGTGAAAGAACAAATGAAAAAGAATAGGTCTTATTGAACAGTGGAGTGTAACCAAGATTTCAAACAATGGGAAACTCCCATAAATACCTCTGCAGTCCTATAGGTCTCTCAGTTCTTAATCCTTTGACGCGGTTGAGTTTACATATGATGAAGAATCTTTCTAATGGTATACCTTTGCAGCACTTTAATACTTCAATTCACAGCAGTTAAATACTTCAATTGCAACAGTTTAAAACTTCAATTTACAACATTTAAATTGATCAATTTGCACCAAAAAAGGGATATATATTCATAAAATGGAAAAATAAACAGGATGAAATACCTAATAAAATACGTAGAAAAACCGAACTATGTAAACATATCATTATGTTCTACATTATTCATCATTTATGAGTGAAGAAGTTGGCACTGTTTCTGGTACTGCTCAACTTTACTTGCAAATACCGTATCAATTCTTTCAATACATTCATGAAATTCAATGCATCCAAACTCACCAATTTCATGCATTAAACAACATTTCAATAAGTATACATGCATGAGCATCAATTCATTTGCACAAACATTAAAAAAACAATACATTTCAATAAGTACACATGCATGAGCATCAATTCATTTGCACAAACATTAAAAAAACAATCATTCAAATCATATGTATATGCAAATTGAAACTTTTTTCCTTGTTGGTATATAAAAACCAATTAAAACAAGATACTAATTTAAACATTTATAAAAAAAAAAAATAAAAGACATTTAAAGCATAATGGGAGAATAAAAATTAATGTAAAATTGCATCTTATTACATTCTCACAACAAAGCAATAAACTTGATTAAGTTATATTTTGAAAAAGAAAAATAGTTAGGGTGTCGTTGGCTTGCGGATGCATAATAAAAATACAACAATACTAAATTATTAAATTTTAAAACTATGAAATCTTGATATTGAAAATGCAGAGCGAATATGATAAATTTAAACATTTTAAATTCAATTATTGTATGAAAAATGATATGCAATTTTATAAATCATGTTGGAACAAAAAATCATATCAAACTATATGATATTAGTGTAAACATTAATTTGCTTAATTAATAATAAGACACCCTAATTTATATATTCTTTCATCTAAACCTTCTTTTGGATATAAGATGAGGTGTCGGGCTCCATAATATTGTTTCACTAGCATTTCAAATCAAATCATTGCATAACTTTTTGTTCTCTATCCTTGAAAATGTTGATAATTGATAGGTTTTTCTTTTAATTTGATTAAGTTTTATTTTGTTCTGTATCCAGATCTCAAATCATACATGTAATCATTTTTATAACCTCTGTCTAAATGACTTAAGAATCAGCTTAAGGAAACAAATATTCATGAATAAACAAAGTATTCAGGAATAGAAATTAAAACAACAAATAGTCAGAGCACATTTCTTTTACACAAGCATCAACAGTTAATTTTGAAGTTCATCAACTGGAAATACAAGTACTGAAGTTTATCGATTGCTTGTGGCGGTGGAGAGCGACAGTGACAGTGACGCGGTAGAGGACACGGCAATGCAGCAAGTCCTCGGCTCGAAGACTTTAGCGGGAGAAGGATGTTCGTTTCTAATTTGGGAAAATTTTTTAGGGATTAGGGGAAAGGGATTTGGGGAGAGATTTAGATGGGGTAAATTTTTGTTCTTTCGAGTTTAATTTTTGGGGGTATAGCGGATGGAACAAAACGACGACGTTTTGAAATAAAACTGAATCCACTTGCGGCGTTTCTAAGAAAGCGCCACTAAAATCAAATGACCAAACGAAGTCGCTTTTGTAAACAGTCAATGTTTTTAAGAACGCCTCTAAAAACTAAGCAAAATAACGACGCCGTTTTGTAAACAGTTAATATATATTAGAGGCGTGTTTACTTAAAACGCCAGTAAAACACAAGTTTTTGCGGCCTTTTTTTATAAAACGCCACTATAAACAAATAAAACGCATCATTTTGCGGCGTTTTAGATAAAACGCCACTGAACATAAGCTTCAAACGGCGTCGTTCCAAATTTCCCATATATATTACCGGCGTTTTTATTAAAAATGCCACTATTCCTAACTTATTATTATTTTTTAATTTATTTATAAATATTTTATAGTTTTGTATATATTTTATAAAAATTAAACATTCAAATATAAATAGATATATTTTTTTCAAGTTTTTTAGGTTTTTTATTTTTTACGTTTTTAAGAATAAAGATCAAATTAACAAAATGTGTAAAGTTAAGGGTTAATTTTGTTGAACTTTTAAAATTAAGATTAAATTGATAGAATCGCAAACATTAACTTTAATTAATATAGTTAAATAATAAGCAAAGGATGAAAGAGTGCTTGACTTTTATTACAATTTTATATTTAATTAATTATTATATAATTCATATCAATTTTAAATAAATAATTTTTCAAACTTAATTCGAGTAATATTAATTTAAAAGAATTAGAAACATGCCATAAGTTTTATATAATTTTTTATGTAAGAAAACAAAAACTAAAAGTTCCAAAATATGAAGTAAAAAGGTTTAAAAACTATAATGATAATTTTTATATAAAAATTTCATAATATCTCTTTTACGATTATATAATAAATTATTTAATATATAAATTAAAAACTTAACTCTAAACCTCATTGCATAACCCCAAATCTAAACTCAAAACCCTAAACTAAAACACATACCTCCAAACCCCAAACTATATAATGATAATTTTAATATTAAAATTTATATTATCTATTTTTCAATTATATATAATAAATTATTTAATATATCAATTAAGGATAAAAATTTGAACCTATTTTAAAGAAATAAACATTGGGGTAATGGATACATATACCATTCGAGGTTATGGGAAGACAGTTTCACAATAGAATAAAGGATCATTAAACGATGGTCGGATCTAACTGCTTCGGGGTTATAGAATTTAGGAATTTTGGGGATTTGGATTAGGAAAAACTAATTTGAGGGATTTCGATTTTGGGATTTTGGGTCATATAGCTAACACCCTAAACCCACCTTAAACTTAAACCATAAACCCAGAAACCTAACACATTAACCATTTCCCCCAAACCCTAAACCCATAAACCTTAAATCCTAAACTCAAAACCCTAACCCATTACCTATTTTCCCCTAAACCCCTAACCACTAAAACTTAAACCTTAATACAGGTAAACACTAAGATATTAAACACTATACAATAAACCCAAACAACAAACTTTAAAACACTAAACCTATACACCAAAATAACAAACCCTAAACCATGAAATTAACATACTAAACATTAAACCTTAAATCAATTTTAATAGCTTAATTTGTAACTTAAATGAAAACTTCTAAATTGTTTTGTTAGCAATTTGTAACTTTTCATAATTAAGTAACTAAAATGAAACTTTCCCATTTCTTATAAGTGAATGTATCAAAATAAAAAATAATTTAAAGCAAGAATAAGAAAAAAATATGAAAAACTTTTAGCGGCGTTTGTGAAAAACGCCGCTAATGATCAGTTTTTAGTGGCGCTTATATACAAACGCCGCTATTGCTTCGTTTTTCAGCGGCGTTTGTATAAAAGTGCCACTATTGCTCAGTTTTTTAATGACATTTGTATAAAAACGCCGCTATTGTTCAGATTATTAGCTAACGCTGCTATTGATAAGTTTTTTAGGCGTTTGTATTAAAGCGCCACTATTACTTAGATTATTCGCTGCGTTTGAACAAAAACGCCGTTATTGCTCAATTATTTGCAAACACCGCTATTTCTCAATTTTTTGCGGTGTTTTTTGTCAAAACGCCACTAAAAATGCCGCTAAAGCCCTATTTTGCTATAGTGTTGGTAGAATAACATTTTTAGTTCTCAACACTTACCATTATATCAAATTAACCATAATTCTAAATAATTTAACAAATTTAATTATTCATATTTATAAATTTTATCAATTTAATCCTCAAATATATCTTTAAAAAAAATAGCAGTTGATAAACCTAGCTCTAAAGGCCAAGCATATATTTATCAACTTTGGGTTACTTGTGCTAGTAAAAACATTATTTTACTAATGAGTTTCCTTTAAAGGTAAAAAATAAAGCAACAAATCCCACAATTCCACCATACACTAAGACTCAAAAGTAAATCTCATACCATACTCCATAGAATTACACCCAAAAAAATTGTTATCTCAATTCTCAACAAATATAACCAAATTCTCAAAAATTAATTCACAAGATACATAAAAAAAAAGAGCATATAGTACCACTAAAATTAAGAACCCATATAAAGAAATCTATATGCAAAGAAAACATTGCAGGTCGATTTTTTGAGAATAAAAGCAACCCATTTCCCAGTGCTTGAATATCAGAGATGTAACGACGGTGTTGGTGGTGGGTCCAAAAAGATCCAATTTGAGAGTGTCAGCAAAAGTTCAGAAGAGAGCTTATTTTTAGAGTGGCAAAGCTGAAAAGTCAATAGATTGAAGAAGATAGAGGAAAATGTGTCCCACGTCGAAATATCACAACAACCATATTTCTTTAATATGAAGTTGAAAAATGTTTTGGAATTCTAGAAATTGCTATGAAAAAATTAAAGAAAATTTATTTAGGGGTTTTTTCCCAGTTTGGAGAAGAGAGAAGAAGAATGAATGCAAGACAAGGGCAGATGAAGATGTGTTTTAAGAACCAAGTTGATAGAAGAGTTAAATTTATTGAATTATTTAGAATTAGGGTTAATCTGAAAAAATGTACAAGTGATGAGGACTATACTAAGTAAAATAAGAAAGCCAAAAACGCGATTTCAAGCTACAAGGCCCATTACCGTTTAGGAATGTGGAAAAGGAAAGGATCCATCAGTCAAGGAGCGAGGAATATGGTCTGCTGGGACCACAACCCGCAGATTGAATATGGTCTGCAATTGTTTATATTTCGTTGACGTTAATTGAATTAGACATCCATTTGACTCGCTGAATAAGGAAACTGTGAACTGGATTCCCTCTTAATAAAATGTTTTTTTCCTATATACAAACACGTTTCAGTAAAGTCCTAACCACCAGAAATTGATTTTCTTATCAAAACCCGCTACATGTTGCAACCTAAATGGGATAGAAGAGATAATAAATTAAATAAAGAGTTAAAATGAATTTTTTATAACCTAAAATATTTAAATCCAAGGTTTTGAGTTGAATATAGAAATAACCCTTTATGATGTAACCCCGCAGTTAATCAATGAAAATCTGATATTGTTGTATCTGGTGTGTGTATACTGTAAAAAAGAACGCAGGTTTGGGATCAAATTTGTAGTTTCAAATCGTTAACTGATAATAGACCTTGGTTTCTCATTGGGGATTTCAACCAAGTTGTTGATGAAGGACCATTCTTTGGAAGGAAGTGTATTAACACTTGCGGTCTCATTGAGCTAATCCCTAAAGGACAAAAGTCAGCTGAACGGGAAAGGTGATGACCAAATCTGGGAAAGAATTGATAAAGCCTTTTACAACTTGCCTTGCCTTGCCTTGCCTTGCCTTGCCTTGAGCCTATTATCCAATCAAATCATGGAGCTCTCGTTTCTAATACAGAATATTGTCTCTTCAATGTGGCTCTCACATTCTTAAGAGAAAAATATAGTGATTAGTGATCGTGAGTCTATCGAGTTTTAAAATTTATAATGAATGTGATCGAACCTGGAGACTAACTCTGACAACGATTTAAGGCAAGTGTACCTATCGAACAGTAGTATAGCTTAGGCAAGACCGGATTGTCGAACCCAAAGGAACTAAAAGTACTAATACTAACTTTCTTTTTATTATTTAGCCTAGAATATGGAGTGATTGGTTGATTTAATCTAATTTAACGACTACTAAACTAAATACTCAAAGACAAAAGAGAATTAATTTGGAAATAACTTGATGAAAACTCAGTTGATCACGACGATATCCTCAGGAAGAATCCACCTAGACTTCACTTGTTATCTAACACTGAACCATACGATTTATTCACTTAGTTTGATCCGTGAGACTCCCTAACGTATATTAAACCCTCTCTCGAGGCGAATAACAACTAACCCTCGGTTAATTAGTGGAACTCTCGTTCTCTTATAATAACCCCCTAGAATAGCAGTAAATCGATCTATGGATTCCCATATTAGGTTTCACCCTAATCCGGCAAAATCTCGTCATCCTACCTCTAGGCGTGCGATCAACTCCGCTTAATTATGCTAGATCTACTCTTAGGCAGGGTCTATTCCTCCTCCATCTAAGCACATCAGAATTTGGATTAAGCATGCACAATTAAGAACAAACTAAGTATTTATCATTTAATTTAGAAAACAATAACAAGATTCATCTAGGTTTCATTCCCTTCAGGTATCTGAAGGGTTTAGTTCATAACTTTAAAATAAAACATCTCAAGAGAAAAGATAAAACAAAACATAAGAAATCCCTAAAACCCCCTAAAGGAATTGAAGGAGAGATCTACCGTCTTGAGTAGAATTTTGGCTTCTTGAGATGAATCAACTGGCTATCTTCGAGTAATTCCCTGAATTGACTGCTCTGGCTTCGGCTCTTTGGCTTAGCTTACCGCCTGACAAAAGCCCTAGTAGAAGGCTTCTGCCGAACTCCGAACACCCTTGAAGGTTGGCCTCTAGGTTCTTTATATAGGCTTTTGGATGCTTTACTTGGCCCCTAAGTATCCTAATTCAAGTATAATTCCTACTCGTGTGTTTGAATAGGCTTTGGAATGTGTTTTTTTGCCTCAAAGTATCCTATTTCGAGTAGAATTGCTCTTTTCTGCGGTAGGGACACGGCTATGATACACGCCCGTGTAAATCGTCTTCAAGTCGTGTCTCGATTCTGTCGATTGGGGCACGGCCTTGTAAATCGTGGCATGGTCGTGTCTTAATTAATTGTCGAGGCACGACCGTGTGGCTTGAAGTCTAGGCCATTTCAATTTCCTCTTTGGCCCAAATTGGCTCGTTTTAAGCCCGTTTCTCGTTCTTTTTGCCCTCTGGTGCTTTTCTAGGTATAAACATGAAAAGAAAGGATTAAAAGTACCTTTTTACATAAATTAAGGGCTAAATCATCCAAAAGCATACTAAATGTGGGCCTAAAATATGTTACTTTTATGGTTTATCAAATACTCCCACACTTAAGCTTTTGCTTGTCCTCAAGCAAAATTCTCAACTTACAATTAAAATGAACTTTCCACAATTCATAATTCCTATCAATAATGCCTCATCATAATTCATAGATAATTCATACATGGATAATTTTAACTCAAATACTCGTAAAGATTCAAACAATTCTAATTCATATATTTGTAGCACAAAAAACATAGGTGTCTCCCATCTTCTAAATATTTACCTTTGATTCAAAACCGACAAGGATTGACATCCTCACTAAAGATTCACTCAAATCACTCAAAGTGTTTAAGGTTCACAATTAAGCACTCAACAGTCGAACTTGAAAAGTTAATCCCATAGGCTTGCCTGAAAATCAAATCTCCACCACTGTAATATGAGATGATACAAAAATCAAAAGGTCTTTAACAAAGTTGTAACAGGGCTTGGGTTAAAAGTGTGGATAAAGGCTGAATTAGAAGGGTTAGAATTGAGATCGATTTTGACAAATCATCTAACTAAAAACAATGAACGAGAAAATAAATGATTACATCAATTGAAACTTTGAAACTAATAATACTACGAGCTTTTTTTCTTTGATAATTGAAATTTAAATGTACAAGCTCACTAATACTGAATATACTTTGATTTTTCGATTTTTTTTCTTTTTCTTTTTGAACAAACTACATAATAAAGAAAGAACTTTATCAACTGAAATAAACAAATTAGGCAACTGATCAAATCAATTCTCGATAGAAGCGTAGTCAAAAGAATGGTGATAACAAATTCAAAGGGTTTTCAGGTTAATATTAGCGGGTAAATCAATAAAAAGGGTTGTTAGGATTAAAAAGGGTTCACTAGGGGTTAATTATATGGGTAGACTTTTAGTGGTGTGAATAGGTTAAAACCTAGGTGCCTTTATCATCTCAGTATATCAAATCATAGATGTGGTCTCAACATGTATAATCGAGGCAAGTTCTAGAATAACAGTTCAAAGTTGACACACTCATAATCAATAAAGTGAGCATGAAAAAGAATATATGCTCTGTAAGGCTCAAAATCTCACAAAAATTATGGGTATTTGACATCAATCCCTGTAAATTTCAAACTTCAAGGTAATATTCAAATTAAGTTCAACAATTTAGAAATTTTTTTATTCTTGAAAAATAGACTTATCATGCTTGATTCTCTAGTATCTTAAAGTTTAAATCATCAATGCACAATTATCAATGACTTAATCCAAAACATATCAATAAAGATCATAAATCATTAGAAATTTCATCCTAATTAGTAATATGAGAAAATACTTAAAACAAGATTTAAAATTCGGATTTTTGAATAATGCTTTAGTTAACCCCCACACTTAAGTTGTACATTGTCCTCAATGTACAAAGCAAGATAATAATAAAATTATAAGATAGGAGAGAAGTGAAACTTCTTGAATTATGGATGAAGTCTTTGAAAAGAAATCGGATAGGATTAGAGGTGAACGTGGGGAAGCGTCTCGAGCCGTTTGAAATTGAATCCTCAAAGTAGCCTGTCTGATTTTATTGTATCCTAAACTAAATCTAAATAGCACGAAGAATAATAAAGAAAGTAAAAATAAAAATAGAAATAAAAATAATTAAATAGAGATATAGTCCACGCCCATGTGCCTAGCCGTGGTGCCCACACGGTCACGGCCACGGCCATGTGCAAGGCCGTGTGGTTTGGAAATCTACACTTTTGGTTTATTTGAATGCTTAAAAAGGGAAAATAAAAATAAAAATAAAAATAAAAATGGGGTTAGTGCTAGGGTTGCCTCCCGAGAAGCGCTCGTTTATAGTCTTAAGCTAGCTTATCTGTTATTTACGTAATCATGGTGGTTTAAGGAGGTAGAAATCCTTTCTCATGTGATCAACTCGGTTATGGATATAAAGTTTAAGTCGAGTAGTGTTTACCTCAAAAGTGTTGAATTTGGGATTGCTTACCTCGACTGTGCCGTATAGGAAGACATTAAGTACCTCAAAAGTGATTTCTTTGTTTGTCTTGAGGTCTGAATGGGTAATTCGAGGGTCTTCCTTATTCAACAATATCTGATCCTCTATTTTATGTGATTTATTGTTCCTATCAGCTCGTTTGAGGTTTCCTTCGAGTTGACTTCGTGTGGTTCTGGTTCCTCATGTAATTCTTCTTTATTGGCACGAGGTCTATGATTCGACTCATGTTTGTAGCCTTATGGTGTTTCCTGCAATGAAGGTTGAACAAGTTGGTTATCAACTAAACTTACTTTCTCACCTTTATCACTTGATGTTCTGGCCGAGTCAAGAGCTTGAAGAGTGACTATCTCGTCACCTACAAGAAGTATGAGTTCTCTTGCATAGATATCAATTTTAGCTCTGGCAGTTGCTAAAAAGGGTCTTCCTAAAATTAAGGGGATCGTGTTGTCCTCATCCATGTCTAAAACGACAAAGTCTACTGGGAATACGAATTTATCAATTTTGATAATTCTTATAGTTTTATCAGCTAATTGAATGCTCATCCTAGTTTGTCTGGGTTTCCCTAGACCTAGTTTTTTAAACATTTTGTAAGGCATAACATTGATGCTTGCCCCTAAATCCACTAATGCCTTATCAATAGATAAACTACCAATTAAACATGGAATTGTAAAATTCCCTAGATCTTTTAATTTTCGTGGCAGTTTATTTTGTAGAATTGCTGAGCACATTGCGTTTAGCTCCACGTGGTGCTCTTTGTCTAATTTGCATTTGTTGGTCAAGAGCTGTCTTAAAAATTTCCTCAAGTCTGGTATCTGAAAAAGAGTTTCAAGAAGAGGTAAGTTAATATGTAATTTCTTTAAGAGTTTAAGAAACTTACCGAACTGTTCCTCTGAATCGTCTCTTATTGCTTCGGAAAAAGGTATGCGAGGTTGGTACTCCTTGATTACCGGTTTCAGCTTTTCTTGTGTTACCTCTACCTTACCTTTGTCTACCTTGGCTTTTTGTATTGGATTAGGTTCATCTAACCCCTTACTGGCATGGGCTGAGATGGCTTGAATTTGCTCCTTCGGTTTAATCTTGATGTTACTTGGTAGACGTCCTTGCGGTCGTTCTGACATTAGCTTTGTGAGTTGTTCGACTGCATTAGTGGCTGCCTTGACTGACTTAGTAAGTTTCCTGAATCGATCCTCGTTGCTTTTAAGTGTTTTCTCAGTTTCTTGGAAACGATTTTCTGTGTTTGCCATGAATTTTGTCAACATCTCTGCAAGATTTGGCTCCTCTTCTTTTTGGTGAGGTGGTTGTTGAAAATCTGGAGGAAGTTTCGATCTTTGGCTATTTTGATCGTCCCACGAGAAATTGGGATGGTACTTCCAACCTGCATTATAAGTGTCACTATAAAAATTATTTTGATATTTAGAATAGTTACCTGTATAGTGAGCTTGCTCGTTTTCCATGCCATATCCGTAGGGTGGGTACTCAGGATTCGCCATGCCTCCTAGATTCAAATCATATTGTATTTTTGGATGTACCTACGAGGGACTATACCAACCATCAATCTTTTTATTCATCATCTCTAACTGATTAGATAACCTGGTGACCACGTCAAGGTTGAAGACACTGGATGTTTTAGTAGGAATTGTCCTCATGACTTGCCACTAATAATTATTCAGTGCCATCTTTTCCATAGACTATAATTTTCTGCCAAAAGCAAAATAGAGGAAAAAATTAGCAAAGTAAAAAAAAATAATAATAAATAATAATAATAAATTGAAATAAAAAATTTGGCTAAAGTAATAAAAATTAAGCTTTCTTAATATTTTTGTTCCCCGACAACGGCGCCAAAAACTTGATCGTGTGTCTATCGAGTTTAAAATTTATAATGAATGTGATCGAATCTGGAGACTAACTCTGACAACGATTTGAGGCAAGTGTACCTATCGAACAGTAGTATAGCTTAGGCAAGACCGGATTGTCGAACCCAAAGGAACTAAAAGTACTAATACTAACTTTTTTTTATTATTTAGCCTAGAATATGGAGTGATTGGTTGATTTAATCTAATTTAATGACTACTAAACTAAAGACTCAAAGACAAAAGAGAATGAATTTGGAAATAATTTGATGAAAAACTCAGTTGATCACGACGATACCCTCAGGAAGAATCCACCTAAACTTCACTTGTTATCTAACACTGAACCATACGATTTATTCACTTAGTTTGATCTGTGAGACTCCCTAACGTATATTAAACCCTCTCTCGAGGCGAATAACGTCTAACCCTAGGTTAATTAGTGGAACTCTTGTTCTCTTATAATAACCCCCTAGAATAGCAGTAAATCGATCTATGGATTGCCATATTAGGTTTCACCCTAATCTGGCAAAATCTCGTCACCCTATCTCTAGGCGTGCGATCAACTCCGCTTAATTATGCTAGATCTACTCTTAGGCAGGGTCTATTCCTCCTCCACCTAAGCACATCAGAATTTGGATTAAGCATGCACAATTAAGAACAAACTAAGTATTTATCATTTAATTAAGAAAACAATAACAAGATTCATCTAGGTTTCATCCCCTTCAGGTATTTGAAGGGTTTAATTCATAACTTTAAAATAAAACATCTCAAGAGAAAAGATAAAACAAAACATAAGAAATCCCTAAAACCCCCTGAAGGAATTGAAGGAGAGATCCACCGTCTTGAGTAGAATTTCGCTTCTTGAGATGGATCAACTGGCTATCTTCGAGTAATTCCCTGAATTGACTGCTCTGGCTTCGGCTCTTTGGCCTAGCTCACCGCCTGACAAAAGCCTTGGCAGAAGGCTTCTGCTGAACTCAGAACGCCCTTGAACGTTGGCCTCTAGGTTCTTTATATAGGCTTTTGGATGCTTTACTTGGCCCTAAGTATCCTAATTCAAGTATATTTCCTATTCGTGTGTTTGAATAGGTTTTGGAATGTGTTTCTTTGCCTCAAAGTATCCTATTTCGAGTAGAATTGCTCTTTTCTGAGGCAGGGACACGGCCATGGTACACGCCCGTGTAAATCGTCTTCAGGCCATGTCTCGATTCTGTGATTGGGGCACGGCCGTGTAAATCGTGGCATGGCCGTGTCTTAATTAATTGTAGAGGCACGGCCTTGTGGCTTGAAGTCCAGGCCGTGTCGATTTCCTCTTTAGCCCAAATTGGCTCGTTTTAAGCCCGTTTCTCATTCTTTTCATCCTCGGGTGCTTTCCTAGGTATAAACATGAAAAGAAAGGATTAAAACCACCTTTTTGCATAAATCAAGGGCTAAATCATCCAAAAGCATACAAAATGTGGGCCTAAAATATGTTACTTTTACGGTTTATCAATTAGTACAAGGGTTACCAAATTATGGCACTGCATCATCTCATCTGAAGCATAAGCAGCTGAATAATGGTATTACTTTTAATATTTGTGTTGGTCTTAAGTAGGAGATTCTATCTCATATATATCTACATAAGAATAACACTTACAGTGAAAACAATCACCATGTGAATAAATCAGTGGAAGGGAGTTTGAACTCATTCTCAAATTATTTTTTTAATTTTTTATTTTTAGACGATATTTGTAATTTCATATTTTCTACAAAATATTTTTAAAATATAAAATACTGTGATGCAAACCAATTTGTAACATTTTTTAACACATTTTTTAAGACATATATATTTAATTTTCCTCTATTTATTTTATGCATATATATTTTGATATTATGGAATTACATGAAATAGTAAATTAGAAGTTTATTAATACAAATATTTTAATTAATTATTATGATCATGATAGGTGGCGAATAACATATAAAATTCAAGTTCAAAATTAAATATTCGATTATAGCCTCAAAATAATGTTTACTATTTGCACATTATTGTTGTCAAGTTATAATTACAACAAAACAAATACTTTAGCAAGTATCTCGGGGATCGAATCCACAAAAAAGTGTGCGAATGACTTGGGCTAATTATCTTCGACTCACTAGTTACTAAGTTACTAATACGAGGCAAAAGTCAATTAATTAAATAAAGCATATATCAATAAGTAAGTGAGCTAAATGTAAATACCATAAACATATTTCTACAACCATGAGATATAGTGTGGTGATTATTCATCTCATCCTTTAAACTTTGAAATCAAGATTTGATCCTGAAGCAAATTTGATAGTTAATTATTCACATTTTTGAAAAGCACACTTACAGCAAGAGAATTGATGACTTCTACCCATAATGAATATCTTGATTTCAATAAGAATAAAAATAAAAATTACACGTTTCTACAATTCAACCTGTGATGGCTAAGCGGAATACAGAAAATATATATATTCACCAATTTACATTAATTACCTGAATCAGCCCATGTAGTTAAGCCTTTAAAAACAAAAAAGTTGAGCCTGAATCTTTTGACCAGTTGGGCCTGACCTTCATTTCTGAAATTCTAGTATTATTAGTATTGATTTTAACTGTCATTGCGCGGTTAAAGTAATGATTTTAACCGTGTAGGCATTACATTTATCCATTGATATAATAAAAGCATTTGAAAGTTCATTTAATAAGGAATCAGGTTCTTTTGTAACGGTTCTCCTTTAATGGTAATCATCTACATCATTTCTTCAAAAAACAAAATTTCAATTTATTTATAAATTCTTTTTTAATAATATAGTTTTTTTTCAAAAACTAATTTAAATATGAAAATGTATATAAAATGTTATACAAATAATTAAAGTTGGAATACAATTTAAGAAGTTTATATATTATTCATATAATAAATTAAATTTTAAAAATTAAAACTTATATCAATTTAAAAAGCATTATAAAATTTTACAAAATGATTTTTTATGGAAAATAATTATAAAATGATTAAATATTATTTTCATTTTACACACAATTAGCCAATATATGACACGAGTAGGCAAATATTATGAAACGCCATGGCGTGAGTAAGAGAAAACTTATGTAAAAATTATAATTATAAAACATTTATATTAAAATCAAGTAAAATTTTTATAAATCATGTGTTTTAAGCTCTGTTTGTTTACCAAGAAAATATTTTTCGAAAATAATTTTAGAAAATGATTTACTTTTCTAAAAATGATTTACTTTTACGGTGTTTGGATGAATTTGTGTAAAATATTTTTCTTTGTTTAGCGATTTCTTGAAAATATTTCATAAAAGTTGTTTTATTAAATTAAACAAATATATATTTAAGAATTTATTATCTTTTCATTGTTTAATTGAGTTTAATATATATTATTAAATTTATATTTTAAATTGTTTTTAAACCAAATTAAATATATAATAATACTCAATTATTAAGCTAGAATATTAACCGTCATAAATTGAAAACAATTAAAGTCAAATAAATTATTTCTAATTGTGTTATAAAAAATAAAAAATAAAGATTGAATAATTATAAATTAGCTTCCAAACCACAACTAATACTAAAAATTATTAATATTATCCAAATGCATAATTAGTAGTACACCACATGATAACAACAACATTGTCCAAGTGCATAACTAATATTACACTACATTAAAGTATCAATATCTTCAACCTTGAGAAAATTTTTGAAGCTAAATTTTTTTATGCTTCTTACTTTTAACTAAAAAAGCTTTGGCCTCGGATTCATGACTCACAAGATAATCAAACACACTACACAAGAAGTCATCATCAAATCATTCTACCTCCATTGACATCACTTCTTCGTAAAGATGTGGTGTCTTATCCGCAGTAAATTGTTCCAAAGCATTAGCAATTTTGCCAAGTTGTTCACCCACAAATTTAATTTGTTCATCAACGACACTTTCTTGAGCATTTTTCTTCTACGTTTGGATGTGCCAAATGAAGATACTTTTGTTCTTACCTCCTCAGTCTTTTCATTGTCACAGTCTATAGGCACTAAATCTTGGTTACCATCATCCAAATCTATGTTAGCAAATGTTCTGGCAAAACTCCCTGTTGCCATATATTTGCCAACAACCAAAGTCATTTCATCATAATGATCAATGCTTTTATTCAAAAATAGTTTATACTTTTTGTGTGCATGTTGGATATTATACACAATTAGAATAACAAGTAAAAAAATAATTGAAATATACTTAACATATATATACATATATTACCATCACTGCTGCATCATATGTGCTCTATCACATGTGATCATTTTCATGTTATCATCCCATCCAAAACCACATTCAGCCCAAATTGTGCATATAATCTGCCACTAGTTTTTTACAGTCCTCAAATGATTTTCCACATGTTTCGCATCGCATTGGACTTGAAATCTTTCAGAAATAGCTACGGTAACTCGATTAATAGAAACTGTTTTGAAAGTGTTAGAAGGCTTATTTCCTTTTTGGGCCTCCTCTGCTAGAATTTCAAGAAAAAGATGTTCCATCGGTTTTGTCCACCTGAATTGCTTGGAGGTCCCTTCTTTGTTGCCCTTACCCATTCTACATTAATAATTCTTATTGTCAATCATTTCAATATCCAACAAGCTTAAAACATAATAAATTCAATATCTAACAAATTCAAGACATAATAATTTTAAAATCCAACAAACTAAAATTTCAATATCATTATCCAACCAACATTAATAAAAAAAAAACAATTTTAATACTCATACATAACATAGAAACAATAACCCTAAGCCCTAAACCTACCAAATATTTCTAGCCATATAATCAATCCACATAGTTTGTATAATTTCATCTCTCTTAGCAGACAATTCTCTTGCTTCTTCTCTTTCTTCTCGCTCTGTAAGAGTTGGTATTATCAAATCAGACTCAGGCTCCTCGTATAATCCTTGATTAAGTAAATCACTAAGATCAACTCCCATTATATGATTATGAATGATACAACAAGCCAAAACTATATCTATTTGAGTTTGAAAATTCCAAAATGGCTCAGCATCTAATACACGAAACTGTTTCTTCAAAATCCCAAAAACACGTTCAATAATAATTCGCAATGATGAATGACGAAGATTAAAGAGTTCCTTTGCATTTTCAGGCCCCTGAGTACTAAACTCTTTTAAATGATATCGGACACCACGATATGGGGTAATATATCCACTTAGGATGCCATATCCAACATCAGCAAGATAATATTTACCTACAATTTTACAAAACATAATTATTACTAATAAATTATTAGCTTATTAGAACTATTTGGTATTCAATGTTAAATCTTACCTTCCGAAATTCTTAATCCTCTTGGGCGTGAAAGTGCATCACTTAAAATACGAGAATCATGTGCACTACCTTCCCAACCAACTAGAACATAGGAACATTTCAAATCAAATGTAATGGCAGCCAATACATTTTGTGTCGTCCCCCCTTTACGGCTACGAAATCTTCCTTGAATGCTAAGTGGAACGAATGCAAGAACATGAGTTCCATCTAATGCTCTAATACAATCTTTAAAATAAGGATAAAACCTTGAATTGTTTCTGATTTCACTAGGAGTTGACTCATCAGGTAATCTAATAACTAGTTTATACAATTTTAAAATAGCTCTCAATACAACCTTAAAGTAACGGTGAATTGTCTCAATTGATCTATAATATCTAGATTAAATCACTCGAAACCTTACATTATGACCAATTATATGTAAAAATATAACTATTTGCTCATAATATTCACCGATTTAGTTGATTGTAACAAATTATTCCTACAAAGAATATCACTGTAACATCCTGAAATTGGGCCTAGTAGGATTGAGCTCAATGGGCCTTGGGCGTAGTAGCGTTTAAATTTTTTTGGAGAACAAGAGATCAGCTTAAATGCAAGTTGGATCAATTAGATAAGCGAGTTTGGAAGGTTAGGAGGCTTCTATGAAGTCCCGGGTTCAAGTTAGGCCTTAGGAAAAATTTTGGTTTTAGGTGAAAAAAAACCCTGGAGGTTGGCGGGTAGGCCTTAAGAATAAAATGTGAAGGAAAATGACACAAGTGGAGTGTGTGGTATAGTGGCAAAGTGACGCCACTTAAGGACAAGGGAATGGCACCACAAGGAAGGAAGGAGGTCCAAGGTTCTAGTTGTAGCGTTTGCATTCCTTTTAGATTATTTTTTATTAAATGAATTTAGACCTTGGCCATAGGGTTATATTTAGTTGCGCATGGTTTAAGACACAAGGAGCTAGTTGGTAAAGTGGCTAGCAGCGTGGGTTATGTTACAAGGGAGCCTGAGTTCGAATGTCATGAGGAGCAAGGGAGTATTTATTTTACGGATTGGACGGTAAGAGTTTCAGTTGAATTTAAACTCTCTTGACGAAGGATCCCACATCGAAAAGATACAAGGAATGAAGGTGAAGAGCTAGCTATATAAAGAGCATGCCGGAGGAGGTTAACATATCTTGGTGGGCGTTGGGCACGAGGAGTGGTCGCAGCAGCATTTAGCACCGAGTCCTATCGGTGTGTAACTCTCTACTCTAGTTGTAGGCGGCAAATCTTAGAAGTCTTGGCCACGGCATTAGTAGCCACCGAGCGTGTGAGCGCACGTGTGGGGCTTCGACGTGATAGTTGAGGCCATCAGTAGTATTCTTGTGGGTTGGGGCTGCTTGGGCCGCGATGGGTCGAAATGGGCCCAATAGGCCCGTGGGGCCAATTGGAATAAATTGTATGATGATATAGTATATAGTGAACTAGACTAGGTGGAACCTATATACGTGGCTAGATTTGTGTTAGGTGGGCCACACAAGCGTGTGGGCTCGAATGGGCCAAAATCGGGTTTTAGGCCCAATAGTCTGGTGACGACCGGAAATGATAGCCGAGTCCCTTAGGGTAACATTAGAACTCCGGGAGGGCCATTGCAGGTGTGAAATTATGAAAATACCCTTCGTGGGTAAATTAGGAAAATACCCTTGGTGGGTAAATTACAAAAATACCCTTGGTAGGTAAATTATGAAAATACCCTTGGTGGATAAATTACGAAAATACCCTTGGTAAGTAAAATTAATGTTATACCCTTAGAGGTTGGTTAAATTGATTATGTTGTATATTATTATTCTGATTATGATGGTAATTCGTTTCATACGTTATTTGATATATGATTGCGTACATGTCATACTGCATACACGAATTGTAATATTATGTATGTTGCATGGGCATATGGGTGATAATGATAAAGAGGAAGTGTTACGTGGTTTTACCACATTATCAGTGACCTATGTCACATATTATGAATCTGGTGACTCTGTCACATTATCCGTGGCTATGCCACAATTATAAGGCGATGTGCGCTTGATGCAGTGATCGCCTTCGATGGTGTGTAATGGATGGAGGTCGATTTAGTAATCCCATGGTATGGTAGCAAGTATGGGTGGTGTGTAGAGGTTGGATACTTAGGTTGGCTGGGTTGCATTGCATATATGTTTAATATATTGTATTTGTATGGGTTGATACATGTTCTTACTATTAGGGGTTGTACGCACTGAGTTTTCGTAAACTCACCCCCTCTTTTTAAATGTTTCAGGTAATTCCTAATTTGAGGACTTGGAGCCGAGGTGGACTCTGTGGTGGCCATGCACTGGTTTCTTGTAAACTTTCAGTTTCTATTTAAAATTACATTCTAATTTTGGGATTTTGCAATGTAATAAGGCCTTGGTATTTTATTTGGTTTTAGCTTTTAATTTGGTTACTGCTTGTTATTAAATGTTTAATACGGGATTTTCCTAAAATGTTAATAAACCGTTTCTTTTTTGAAATTACTTACACTCGATTTTTCACAATAAATATAATGAACACGAACTTTTTAACGAACAAATAGTTTTTAGACATTCTTTTCATGTGACATGCCAGATCCGGTCGTAACGTTTAGGCCGGGTTTGAGGTGTTACAATTTTGGTATCAGAGCCTAGGTTTCAAAAACTCGGCTGTGGGTTATGGGGTTCAAAAAAAACAGTTTTCAAAAGTTTGTTTTGAAAATACATGTTGTCTGGAATTATGGCACCTTGAGTCTCCGGCTCCAAATCCATAAGTTTCCTTATTTTATGTTTGTTAAGACAATGTTATGAATGTATTTTTGGTATTTATTTTGTGTGTGCTAGTTTGGATATAAAATTGTATGTATAAATATCGATCTGCTTTTGTGTTTAGATATCTAGTTGTGAGAAAGAAGTTTTGAGATTTGGTTTATTAGTGTTATTAGATCAGAGTGCGCAGCGTGAGCGTAGTGTGGTAGGTTAGGACGTGTGACTGTTAGTTAGTTGGAAATTTTGAGGACGAAATTTCTTTAAGGAGGGTAGATTTGTAACATCCTGAAATTGGGCCTAGTAGGATTGAGCTCAATGAGCCTTGGGCGTAGTAGCATTTAAATTTTTTTTGGAGAACAAGAGATCAGCTTAAATGCAAGTTGGACCAATTAGATAAGCGAGTTTGGAAAGTTAGGAGGCTTCATGAAGTCCGGGTTCAAGTTAGGCCTTAGGAAAATTTTGGTTTTAGGTGAAAAAACCACGGAGGTTGGCGGGTAGGCCTTAAGAATAAAATGTGGAGAAAAATGACACAAGTGGAGTGTGTGGTGTAGTGGCAAAGTGACACCACTTAAGGACAAGGGAATGGCGCCACAAGGAAGGAAGGAGGTCCAAGGTTCTAGTTGTAACGTTTGCATTCCTTTTAGATTATTTTTTATTAAATAAATTTAGACCTTGGCCATAAGGTTATATTTAGTTGCGCATGGTTTAAGACATAAGGAGCTAGTTGGTAAAGTGGCTAGCAGTGTGGGTTATGTTACAAGGGAGCCTGAGTTCGAATCTCATGAGGAGCGAGGAGTATTTATTTTATGGATTGACGGTAAGAGTTTCAGTTGAATTTAAACTCTCTCGACGAAGGATCCCACATCGGAAGATATAAGGAATGAAGGTGAAGAGCTAGCTAGATAAAGAGCATGCCGGAGGAGGTTAACATACCTTGGTGGGCGTTGGGCATAGGAGTGGTCGCAGTAGCTGCTTAGCACCGAGTCCTGTCGGTGTGTAACTCTCTACTCTAGTTGTAGAATGCAAATCTGTCAAGTCTTGGATCCACGGCATTAGTAGTTACACGACGCGTCATGCCTGCGTGTGGGGCTTCACGCGATAGTTGAGGCCATCGTAGTATTCTTGTGGGTTGGAAATGCTTGGTAGCGATGGGTCAAAGTGGGCCTAATAGGCCGTGGGGCCAATTGGAATAAATTGTATGATGATATAGTATATAGTGAACTAGACTAGGTGGAACCTATATACGTGGCTAGATTTGTGTTAGGTGGGCCACACAAGCGTGTGGGCCCGAATGGGCCAAAATCGAGTTTTAGGCCCAATAGTCTGGTGACAACCGAAAATGGTAGCCGAGTCCCTTAGGGTAACATTAGACCTTCGGGAGGGCAATTGCAGGTGCGAAATTACGAAAATACCCTTGGTGGGTAAATTACGAAAATACCCTTGATGGGTAAATTATAAAAATACCCTTGGTGGGTAAATTATGAAAATACCCTTGGTGGGTAAATTACGAAAATACCTTTGGTAAGTAAAATTACTGTTATACCCTTAGAGGTTGGTTAAATTGATTATGTTGTATATTATTATTCTGATTATGATGGTAATTCGTTTCATACGTTATTTGATATATGATTGCGTACATGTCATACTGCATACACGAATTGTAATATTATGTATGTTAGATGGGCATATGGGTGATAATGATAAAGGGAAGTGTTCGGTGGTTTTTACCACATTATCTGGTGACCTATGTCACATATTATGAATCTGGTGACTCATCACATTATCTCGTGGCTATGCCACAATTATAAGCGATGTGCGATTGATTGCAGTGACTACCTTCGATGGTGTGTAGCGGATGGAGGTCGATTTAGTAATCCCACGGTGATGTACCAAATGCACGGTGGTGTGTAGAGGTTGGATACTTAGGTTGGTGGGTTGCATTGCATGCATGCTTAATATGTTGTATTTGTATGGGTTGATACATGTTCTTACTATTAGGGGTTGTACACACTGAGTTTTCGTAAACTCACCCCCTCTTTTTAAATGTTTCAGGTAATTCCTAGTTTGAGGACTTGGAGCCGAGGTGAACTCTGTGGTGGCCATGCACTGGTTTCTCGTAAACTTTCAGTTTCTATTTAAAATTACATTCTAATTTTGGGATTTTGCAATGTAATAAGGCCTTGGTATTTTATTTGGTTTTAGCTTTTAATTTGGTTACTGCTTGTTATTAAATGTTTAATACGGGATTTTCCTAAAATGTTAATAAACCGTTTCTTTTTTGAAATTACTTACACTCGATTTTTCACAACAAATATAACGAACACGAACTTTTTAACGAACACATAGTTTTTAGACATTCTTTTCATGTGACATGCCAGATCCGATCATAACGTTTAGGTCGGGTTTGGGGTGTTACAATCACACAAATTAAAAAAGGCAATGGTCTAATCCTTATCACATCAATATAATGCTGGTCACCACTATATAAAATACTATTAATATAATTTTATCTTTCATAATCTCCATTCACACGAGGGAGAGAAGCAATTTCCTTCCTAGTTTTTAAATTTTTAATCCAAAGAGCCCCAAAAGCTAAAACTGAAGCCACGACTCCGACAATTGCATTTTGATCTTGATTACGATCCACCTAAACAAAATAGTGCCACACAAATATTTGATCACTACAAAAAAGATACAAGCTTTTCATAAGGTCACATAAATGACTAAAGTTACCATGACTAAAGTGCATACATACATATATGAAAGTTTCTCAAGCAATGATAAGATAATAATTGTTAAAAATCTTTATTGATTTTGTAAAGAGACAATCAAACAAGTCATGTAAGATTAATAATGGGACAAAAATCTTTAAAGTTTCTCAAGCAATGGTAAGATAATTAATTGGTAAAGACAAGTCATGCTAACTTTTCTTTTCCCTAAAAATCCAATAGAATCTCACATATTAAAAGATGGCATGGGAAACATATCGAAGTGGAGAGCATCACTGATGAAAAGTGCCTCTAAAAAATAGAATATAAATAAGTCATTTCTAAGACTATTTCTCTTGCCGCTGACTGCTTTGCTCTCTACATGAATATAAAGAATAAAGGTTTCCTAACTATCATTCATGTCAAATGGTCACCGTCACTGTTAGGGTGATTTAAACTCCACTGTGACGGTTCATCAATGAGCAATTTGGGTGCTCCAAGAGCGAGTGCTATTATACATTATACAATGGATAATGGATTGTTGGCTGCCATAGATACTTAGGCCTCACGACTAACATGGTTGCTAAACTTTAGACACCAAGGGATGATCTTTTACTTGCTAAAAGTCTACATACTTCTCTTATTATTGTTGAATTGGATGTTGTTCTTATTTATCTTATTAATAGTCCTTCTTCAAAGAATTTACTGCTTGGTCCTATTATTCATGATTGCATGACTATGTTAATTAGATTCTTATTTACCAAGAGGGCAATCAATGTGTTGATACTTTAATTTGTCTGATGTTAGGAACTCAAATGCCTATTGTATTGTTTATTTTTATATTCACGATTAAAATTGACTTAGTTAACTTGCCTTTGTATTCCACTCAACAAAAGGAGCTACTGGTGAACTGAGATATGCATATCAAGAAGGTTACCAATGTAATAGGTAGATTCAACAAAAAGCCAGATGGATGTAAAGACAAAAATATAAGGGAACATAATTTGGGCACCTAAGCAGACGATAAAGTTACTAAATGCTTCATAGGTTCTCTGTTTGTTTAAGATGTTGAAGAGTTTTAAATTTAATCAATACAAGTTTGGGAACAAAATCACAAAATAAATGTTATGGATGTCAGGACCTTTGACCTTTCCACCTCTACAAATATACTAGGCGGGATAAAATCAAAATATAGATATTGTTTATGAAGGGTATCTGGAAGTCTAAGCATGACCAAGAATTTCTAGTACATATTTGATATCATGATGAAGGCCCAAAGTTCAAGCCATAGATGTTGCTTGTTTCGTCTATTCCTTTAACATTTTGTCAACAGCAAAGTACTGGTTGGCCATATCTACCAATAAAATGCTAAACAAGTTCCCATTTTTTATTTATGATTTCTTGCAACCATCAAGACTAAAAGCGAGTCAAATAGAGAGTTTATAGTTCATAACTTGGAGTCAAATAGTCTGGTTCTAACGAACAGCAAGCATAAACTTTATGCAAAACTCAAAAACAAACATAAACTTTGCAAAACCTAGAACCAAACAGATTAAATAAAGCATAAAAAGTAAGAAGAAGAAGAAGAATCTTCAACAGACAGATGCAAAATCCAAACAGATAGATAAACAGATGTAAAATCCAAATAGATTCTTCAACAAAAAAAAAAAAAGGAAGAAGAAGAAGTTACCTTGATTGAGATTCAGGAAGGGAACTGGATGAAGAAGGAGAAGAAAGATAAAGAACGGAAGGAGGAGGAAAGAATTTGGTGAGAGTTTTGGAAGATGAAAAATGTCTTACAAAAATAAAACCGGTAAGACATTTTCCCAAAAACCCATTTCATTTTACTCGTATATTAGAAAACGTTTTTCAAATGTAATTTATTTTCAATCAAACAAACACAGTAAAACCAACAGACCCTTAAATTCAAATTTCATCACGATAATATTCAAAAAAGATAAAAATATTCTTACATTAATAATTCTTACTTTGTAAACAAAAGATTAAATTATTTTGTAAAAAAAAGGTTTATGTTTTAAAAACAAAAGTTGAAAAAGTAAAACATGTGAAATTTTGTTAATGTATTTAAAAATTATAAAAGTCAAAGTTATGACTAAACTAGGTAACATATTAACTCCTAGACCCTAGTAATAGAAAACTGAATGGACTGCAAATGGAGAATGGCCCACGTTATTATTGAAAGTGAATTAGGTACTTGTCAAACTCATTCAATTAATATTCTACATCCATACCCAAATTCAATAATGCTTAATTTGTTGTTTTTTCTTTTCAAAATACGTATCTTAATTAAAATCATTAATATTTTGATGTATTCTTGTGTTGTTCGAGATATTTTAATTATTATTCATGGGTAAAATCAGAAAATTCTTTTAATAGGGTTGAAATTAAATTTTAATTTTAATAATTTATATTTTTATAAATTTTAAAAATTAAATTAAATTTTATCGAGATTAAAGTATAATTTTATCTTTACTATTTTAAAATTTTAAAATTTCTAAATGACTTAAATGGATAATTTTCTATTTTAGGGAATTGGGCTCCTACCACTTCAAATACACCACTGCTACTATTCTTTGTGTGTCAATTAAATAATTTAGTTAATTAAATTTTATAAATCATTTGCAAGCTATTTAATTTAAGAATTTAAAATATAATAACATTTATCACATGAAAGAAAAATAAAACTACTTTAAAGACTAATTATATTTTAAAATAAATTTTAAATATCCCTAATTTATAAACAGCACCAGTGGCCACTATAGAAAAGGATTAAAAATAACAAATATCTAATTACTAAGTTTGGTGTAATACCACAACTCCCATTAATAATACTTCAATCTTTCAATATTTTATCAATTTTAGATTTTCCTTTTGGATTCTCAATATGTTAGCTACTTTGTAATTTTATCTCAGTTAGTTTTCAACCAATTTATCATTTTTTAATCAACTTAGATTTTTCCTCAAATAAACTTTGACCAATTAAAAACAAAAACATTTTGTAAGAGCAAAAATTAGATCTCATACTTTAAAATTATAATTATTATAATTTAATTTAATAATTCATTTATTAATATATTAATTGTGATTATTATTATAATTATGATTATTGAAACAATCACTTTTCATGAATTATTATAAGTATGATTTATAAATTTATTTTAATATAGCATATTTGTTAATTAATATGCAAATTGTAATAAAAAGTAAGAATTGTAATAATTTATCATAAATTTATAGAAATTGAGATTAAATAAATTTGAAGAACCTAAACTTGTTAAAAAAATTCTATAACAAAAAATAGTAAAATATACTTTTAAGTTTAAAAATTAAATTAAATTTAATATTTTGTATAATGAAATAGTAAAAAATCAATATTAATAATTAATCAATTGTTGTATCAAATGTTGATTTTATACTTGAATTTTTTATATAATTTAGTATCTTAATGTTGATAATGTCTTAATTAATTAATTTAAATATTTTATTTTAATTAAAGTACTGATCTAAATTTAAAGAATTATTAAGACCGTTAAATCTTTAATTTTTTATGACATGATAATTGAGTGAGTCCATTTTTAAATTTTAAAATGTTATATTAATGAATTTAATAAAGAAATTTTAATAGTGTTAATAAATTAACTTAAATTTTTAAATTAAAATATAAAAAATTAAATTATTAAAAATTTAGAGATTAAATTTTAAATAAAAAATATATATTTTAACCATTAAATTTTAAATAAAAATTAATAAACTTAAGATGAAGCGTGGATGATGTTGATATTGATAAGACGAATAGACTAATCAGCGTTGGTGAGTGGATGGAAATTCTATTGAAAAGAAGAGGCGGCTCAAGTAGACTAGTAAGCGTTGGAGTTGATGAAAATTGTATTGAGTTAAAAATTGGGTATAATATTACAACTTTTGTTATATCTTCCCATACCATAATTTCATCTTCCAACTTCAAAGTAAGAAAAATTAAAAATTGAATTCCTCGAAAACCGTAACGTTCCTACCATCAGCCGCCTTTTCTATTTTCTACATTGTCAGTCGCCGCTTCCTCCCCTCCCGGCCTCTTTCTTTTCTTTTTTTTACTGTTTAAATACATCTGAGATGTTGGCACATATATCAATAAGGTTTAAAAGTTAAAATTATATAATTTATTTTTGCACAATAAAATTAAAATATTTTATTTGTTTACCTTCACATCCTCCTTTTAGAAATAAATATTTAAATCGATGGATCTCATTTGTATTTATCTTAATAAAATCAAATAATAAACTTGTAATTATGGGGATTACTTTTCTTTTCTACACGACAGCAAGGGGTTAGATTAAGACTGTTCCATATCCTAATTAACACCCCTTTTTCTATGTCATGTTGTAAGTAATCTTATGTATTTATTTTAAATTTTATTAAATAATATATTTTTATTTGTATTTACATATTAAAGAAGAATTAATCTAATCTATAATAAAATCTCATTAATGAGAGAATAAATTAACATTTTTAAAAAAGTAAAAAAAACTGACAGTAAAATATTGAATAATTAGATACATTAATCTATTTAGTTTATCCTAACCAAATTAATTAATTTTATATAAATCGTTTTATTATTATCACACAATAAGACTAATAAACTATTATTTTTAATGTCAATTTAAGTAACAATTTATATATATTATATATTTACAAAGGTGACATATTAAAACAAAGAAAAAATAATTGTAAAAAATTCAACGCCTACTCCGGGGATTAAAAAATATATTTACTTTTACTTTTTCTTTTTTAAATCATAACTGAGATGCGCTCAAAATTAATAATTAACAAAGGTACTAAATTTAATAAGGTTGGGCTCCTTTTTTCAAGTTGAATAAACTTTGAATCATGTATCTTTCTTTCATTAAACTCAGTCAGAATTCGGAAAGTCTGACACAGCCAAACTCTTTCATGCTTCTTCTTCCTTTTTTTGAATTTTAAAAAAAAAAACAATGGAAAAGTGTGAAGTGATTGTTGAAGTTGTTGTCGATTGAGGTTGTCTTGGTTTTAACATATAAGGTAGGAGAGGCGTCGGTATCCTTGCACATTCTCCGGCGGTATGTCTCCGGAAATATCGAAGCACATCTGCCGTGCAGCTCTCGTTTTGACGGTTCTCACTCTTTCCGCTTTCCTTCTTTACACTGCCACTGATTCCGACCGTTTGTTGTCCGGTTCCTTTTCTTCCTCCTCCTTCGCTACCATTTTCCCTTCCTACCTTAATTACTCCTCTTCCTCGGTCAGTTCTTTTATTGTCTTTGTTTCGCCTTTCTTATTTTTCTAAATAGTATCAAATGAAAGTTACCATTGAATAATTTCCTGATTAATTAAGTTACCATTGAATAATTTCCTGATTAATTCGAATTGAAAAAGAAAAATCACTTAGTTCACATTGTTAAGTAGAGTAAACATTATTAACTATGCTTATTGATGTAAACTAAGAATGAAATTGACTGGTCAATGGCAACACAAGTCTCACCATTTCCGGTACTTATATTGGAGTTGCCTTGTTTTGTTAGTTTGATAATTCAATGATATATGAATGTAATGATTAATTAAGATCATAACTTTTCGTATAATGATAATTTCAAAAGAAATTATCCATGCATGATAAGAGTTATAGTAAGGATTCTAGTTAATGCTACAAATTCAGAAGGCCATCATGTTTAGCATGTAGATTCTTTCTTATGTTTAAGGAAATTATAAACTCGCTCTTTTGATTCCTCCTTCTTGATGTTGGAGGAATGCATGTCAAATATTGCAAGGGGTAAAGTTAAGGTCAATGTTGTCCTTGTAGGATGAGCTGCTTAGCTGCAAAAGCAATCTCATGAATGTCCCTCAATATTTACATTATAAAGTTGTTTCTCCTGCAGAATCCAACGGAGGACCTTGAAGAAATTTTGAAAAATGCTTCCATGGTGAATAATACTGTTATTTTAACGACTTTAAATGATGCCTGGGCAAGAACTGGTTCCATTGTTGACCTTTTCCTCAAGAGCTTTATGCTCGGAGATGGAACCCGTAAGCTTTTGGACCATTTGGTGATTGTTTCCTTGGATGAAAGGGCATATAATCGTTGTCAAATTTTACATAAGCACTGCTATGCTCTTGTCACCAAAGGTGTTGATTTTCATCAAGAAGCATACTTTATGACCCCACAATATTTGAAGATGATGTGGAGAAGGATTGACTTTCTCCGAACCGTCCTTGAATTGGGTTATAGTTTCGTATTCACGGTATTCGCCTCGTTCAATTTGTTCTTCTCTTGAATGTTTCTGCTTTAGAATGATGATTCTTCTGATATGTGTAGCCTTATGTCTAACCTGCAACGTTAATTTCGGAACAAAGTCAGTAACTACAAGAAAGTATTGTGCAATTTTTGGGAATAGATCTTTGAAAACAAGTTGTCGCTTTTAGGATTAGTTGAAGTGGATTAAACTTGCATCAAAGGCTTTATGAGCCTTAGTATGACCTCTAGTTGTCTGCATATGTATATATATTGACTGCCTTTTCCATTGGTTTACATGCTTGTCCAGGATGCTGATATCATGTGGTTTAGGGATCCATTTCCACGCTTCTTTCCAGATGCTGATTTCCAGATATCATGTGACAATTATTTAGGGAGACCTGAGGATATGAATAACAGTCCCAACGGGGGATTGAATTATGTGAAATCTAACAGTCGTTCCATAGCATTCTATAAGTTCTGGTATTCATCGCGGGAAACATATCCAGGATATCACGACCAGGATGTTCTGAATAAGATAAAGTCGGATCAAATGATCACAAAGATGGGGTTGAAGATAAGATTTTTGGATACAGCTTATTTCGGTGGGCTTTGTGAACCAAGCAGGGACTTGAATGTAGTATGTACAATGCATGTAAATTGCTGTATTGGTATGGATAGAAAGCTTCATGACCTCAACCTTATGCTTCAAGACTGGAGAGCTTTCATGTCATTGCCTCCGGATCTGAAGAACCAATCTATCATCTCCTGGAGAGTCCCTCGCAATTGCAGGTGCTTTTCCCCCCTCTCTATATATACTGTTTTATGTCCAACATTTTCCCTTCAAAAATGGTTACTCTCTTTTCGTGAATATGTTACAGTCTCGATCCTTTATGACATTCCGATTCCTGCACCTCCAAAGATGGATGTTAAAGAAGAGGGAGAAGATTGATTGGAATTGCACATAATGCTTAAATTATATACTGTCTGAAGATAATGAAGGGACAAGCTTTCTGCTTCCTTTGAATTTTCGTGATAATTGTCAATTACATACTCATTTGATGATACTGAACTTACATTGCCTATCGGCTCTTTTCTTTTCAAGCAAGATATTGTATCTGGTTGTTAAAAAGAAGCTTGATTATAATGTTCTCTTTGGGATTCGGATATAGTCAGGGGCTAAGACCATTTTCTTGAGAGGTCCTATACATTTTTATTATTATATTAACATAAAATTTTATAAATTTTCAAATTATTAAATATAATTTTAGAGTGGCCAAAATTGAATTTTACATTTTAATGAGATTACACTCTTGCCAATAAGTAAAAAGGTGAAAAGAGTGTTTTATGGTAGCAGGTTTTTTTATTTTTCAAGGTTGTGTTCAATTTTTTCAATAATGATATAAAATTTTCAAAATAAAAGGCAGTGATTCTTAAAATGATATCAAGTTCATATATTTCTGTAAACATTCAAATGCTTGAGTTTGTATATCAAAATCATTTGGTCCATTAGTATGGATAAATGTAAGGCCTACAAAATATTTTAACCAGGCAATCAATACTTATAATGCTGTATTTTCAGAAATGAAGGTCAGGCCCAACTTTTTTGTTTTTAAAGGTCTAACTAGATGTGCTGATTCAAGTTTTTTTTTTTTTTTTTTGTTCCCAAGGTTTTTTCACTAAACTATCAATCCTTGTCAATCCATTAAAAGGTTAGATGCGGGTTACAAATTTTAAAATTATTCTATGAGGATTAAATTTTGACTATTAATTAATGTAGGAGAGACTTTTATCATGTCACTCAACTCTTATGATTTAAATAATTAATGTATGATTATATATTAACTTATATCACAATCATAAATCATGATATAGGTGGAAAAGCATAATAATTTTTTTGCACCTTCAACTTTACAAAAACAAAAGTTATTTTAGCACTCCAATTTTTCATCTCTTTTAACCTTTAAATTTATATTGATTGTTCAATCACCCAAAAAAATAAAAAAAATTAACATTTGTTAACTTTGTTGATGCAACACGCATTTGGATTGTCACATACATGCTACGCTGTCAATTAATTAATTTTTAAAATTTAAAAATATTTTTATAATTTGTATTCTTTTTCAATAATTTAATATTTTTTTAAGAATATTTTTTAATTTTTAAACTTTAAAAATTAATTAATTGGTAACATGGTAACTACATGACGATCCAACTTGTATGACACATCGGCAAAGTCAACAAATATGGACTTTTCCATCTATTTTTGGATAATTTGACAAATAATAAAAGTTTAAGGATTAAAAAAAATTCAATGAATCACAAAAAACTGCGTTCTCAAAAAAAAAAAATAATGTAATTAAAAGTTTGATCTGGGAAAATAAAAAAATAGAATTTAAAACGAATTGAAATTACGAGAATAAATTACAAAAATTAAAATGAGGAAAATAAAAAGAAAGAGTTTTAGAGAAAGTTTCTTATGTGGAGAGATTCCAGCCTCCAGTTGCCTCGATCCGCCTTGGGTTCAATCCTTGGCTTTTAGATGATCCTTCTCAACTCGAATAAGCCAATTATAGTAGAAGAGGACGCCTACGACCACTAGCTCCAAGGATTTAGACTTCAATTTGGTGAAACCTGACTCTAGCCAATAATCGCTCTTGTGGGATCATCTATGCTAGATCAACGCTTCTCAATGGCGAATCCCACTGCTTTTGTCTCTTGGGCTCGCCAACCCGTTGTGAGTAGGGGTGAGCGTTCGATCGAATCGAATCGAATCGAATCGAATGAAAAAATTTCGAGTTAATCGAGTTGACGAATCATATTTTATCATCCTAATTTGATTTGAAATTTTCTCGAATCGAGTCGAGTGAGATGGAATTCGAATCGAATCGAATCGAATATATTTGTTCGAGTTAAATTTTAAAAATAATTTTGGGTCCTTGTAACCACTATTACCCATCGTAATAAAATTTGTCCACATTAATCAAATTTTATTAACTTTCATCACCTCATAATTTATTTATTAATATTTTATATACGGGTTAGCTTTTTTACTTGCTTAGTTATTTCAATTATCTTGATTCTTGTCACTATGTATTTTGGAATTAAAATATATATTAAATGTAAAAATGTGATTTTTAATAGAAGTTATTTTAAAGAAAAATATGAAATTGATACCAATATAAAATTTTAATACGAATATTTTATGGTATAATTAATAATTCAATTTAATATAAATATTCAATATAACTAAACAATTCAATAATATAAATAATATAAAATGGATAATCATACCATATAAATAATCATCCTTAGAATCATTTATTCTTTGGAATTTGCCTCATACCTACAATAGGTGCCTAGATATCGAGACATGAACGACGCCATTACTGCACTCTCTTTAAGTGAAATATAGGCTAAAGGATCCGAGGATTTTGAAAATTTCAGAGATTGTAACTTATCTTTTGATTTGTTAAAGATGGTAGAACAAAATGAAAATAGACTCTACTGTACAAAGGGGTCAGTAGACATTGTGAGTTTGGGAAATGAGTGAAGATCGAAGCCTTGCCCACCACAAAAACAAAGCGAGACGTCATTGACTTATTCTAAGAATTCTAAGATGTCTTTGCATGATCGCATCAAGATATGCCTAGGCAAGGAGACTATGGAGTGTTCGAAAAGGCACATGTTAAGAGTTTTTCGATATCCAGGTCGATTATAAGATTCAAGTACTGCTAGTCCACCATGAAAAGGAGATTGCGTCAGGTATACCATAAATGCCAAATAGAGGAAGACAGTACTTATATGCTTCCTTCATTTTATTCTATACGTCGGGCATAGATGTTACGGGGACGATCTAGTCAGAAGCTTCTAACAGACATTGTCATCTTTGCGGTGGTTAATTACTTTACTAAGAGGGTGAAGATCGTTTCATATGCCAAAAGTTACATGTCTAAATAAAAATGTCAAAGTTGGCAGTCTGTTCAAAGATTAGACACCATATCAGTGCAGCAAATACAAAAAAAAAAAAAGAAAGAAAGAAAGAAGAAGAAGAAGGAAATAAAGAAAGAAACATCCAAAAGATTTTTTGAGACTTGTAAATATTGGCATAGAGAAGTTACCATTTACGCTCTTTGTTTCTCCAGTATTGGCTAGGACCTCCACCGGGGCAACGCTTTTCTCATTGGTTTATGGGACGGATGCAGTCTTGCCCATCGAAGTTGAGATTCATTTTCTTTGGATTCTCGAGCTGAAGTTGGATAAAGCATGATCAACTGACTCGATCAAGGAAAATGTTAAGAGCCATCCGTCATGGCCAAATGTACCGAAGCGAATGATGCGGGCTTACAACTAAAAAGTCCACCTAGAGGTTCTATGAAGGAAACTTGGCATTGAAAAGATCCTCCCTATGCAAAAAGACTTCAGAGAAAAGTGGATGTCTAATTGGGAAAGACATTATCTTGAAAAGAAGGCCTTTTCTAGAAAAGCATTGAGACTAGCCGAGATAGACTAAGAAGAGCTCTGGCAAATCCGGTTAATGCGGATTCAGTCAAGAAACACTTTGCTCAAAAGGAAATAGGCCAAGGAGGAAACCCAGAAGGGGCACCTTGAGTCCAAATTCAAACTCAAAAAAAGAGAAAAAAATAAAAAAATAAAAAAAAAGGAGGCCAAGGCAAAACCCACAAAGGGCGCTTTGAGACCAAAGGGCTTTGAGTTGAAAACCCGATATAGTGGCTCAAATTTTGAATAAAAGTGGGGCATAATTAGCAATGAGGAAGTATGTTACATCTTGGGGCATCGACAAAGTACTCTGGATCCCCTAGACACATATTGAGCTTAAAATGGTCCTCAAGAAGTTTGAACAAAGAAGCTCAAGCTGCGATATCTGGGGCACCTAACTTCTATTTTACCCATTTTTGAATTCCTTGTCTTAGATTGCTTTATTCTTTTTAAGATACGCCCAAATCAATTTTCTTTTATTGCCTGGGTTATCTTTGATTAAATTATTTTTCTGAGCTATGCTCTTGACTAATCTCTTTCTTGTCCATCTTGTTATGATTTTTTTTTCAAGCATTTTGCATTGAAATAATGATTAATGAACTAATAATACTTTTACAAAAGACGTTTTGCGTATTACTTTGAAAATCTCTAAATAATACAAGAATCTGAAACATGACAATTATTTGGAACTCACCAGGCTTAAAGGGCACAGAGCATTTAAGATAAGGGTCTAGCGATTTGGCGTCTTGATTCTCTGTTAGAAGTATTAGCTGAATAAATAAGACATACGACAGGTATATCACCTTAATAAACAACAAGCAATGACAGCCCAAGTGATTAAAAAAAATCATTCTCATTTTGCACTCATTCGTAACATTCATAATACATATGGTTAGGAACTTTTTCATGACATCCTAATCATTTGGCATAAACATATACCCCATGAAATCAATTCTACGGTAGGTTCCCCGAGAGGACAATGTAGCAAAATTGATGGGAGTTCTGAAAGATTACAAACCTTATCCCACCGGCGAGTAGTAGAGTCAAAACATTGAGCCTTAATTCCCAAGCAAGTAGGGTAATCGGTCAAAATATCGACCTTATCCCACCGAAAGAGAGGAACAGTTCGAAAACATTGAGCCTTAATTCCCTAGCGATGAGGGTAACGGGCGAAAATATCGATCTTATCCCATCGAGAAGTGAGGAACAGTCGAAAACATTGAGCCTTAATTCCCTAAGCGGTGGGTGCAGGTCAAAAATATCGATCTTATCCCACCGGTAGGTGGAAATGATCAAGACGATGAGCCTTAATTCCCTAAGTAGTAAGGTAACATGCAGAAAATATCGATCTTATCCCACCGAAGGGGAGTGGAATAGATCGAAGACGATGAGACTTAATTCCCTAAGCAGTAGGGTAACAGGCTGAATATGGCAGATCTTATCCCACTGAGTAGGAGTGGAATAGATCAAAGACGATGAGCCTTAATTCTCTAGCGGTAGGGTAACAATTTGAATATGGCGATTTTATCCCAATCGAAGTGAGAGGAACGGATCGAAGACGATGAGCCTTAATTCCTAGCGAGGGTAATAGGTCGAAGATTACGATCTTAATTCCCTAAGCAATTGAGCAAAGAAGACAATAGAGATCCTATCTCCACCGAAAGGTGGAGTGAGCGGATCGAAGATGACTAATCTTATCTTCATGTATCTACAATGGAGCGATTCAAACCACTAGCCTAACCCCTAAGCAGTAGGGTAACAGCCAACCTTCTCAAAATATACAAAGCGGCCATTCATTGGAAACGTTGAAAAGATTACTTAAGGGACATGGATGAAGCGTCCACTCAGTAGTCTTGAGAAACGATGAATACCCTGTTGAGAAGGCTAAGTATGGATTCTAAACCTCAAGAACCCTTTTTGGGGATTTTCGGCAACCTTTGGCTAGATGGGTTTTAGTGGCTCATGGTTGTGGTGGAAAAGAAAATAGATATATAAATTGAGGTTTTATTAAAAAGAAATATGAAAGAGCAAAGATTTATGGGGAGAGTGTTACAGAAAAAGATGAACAACCAAACTATGTCACTCCATCCCCTATTTATAGTGCTAAGATAGATAGACTAGTCCTACTTAAATTCCTAAAGATAATTACAAGTAATCAAAGATAAATAAAGATAAATAAAATAAATCCTAAATTAAATAATCCTTAATAAATTATCTTAATATTAATTATCTTAATATAATTAAAATAGAGTCTAATAGAATAAAAACTCTTCTTTTTGCATTTCAGCCCTTGTGTCCTCCATGCTTGCACTTTTGGCACCAATTTTTCCTTTGTTGCACATTGACCCATTTTATCTTTAATTTCACGCTTTTGGCCCTTAATTTCGCTTTTGCCCCCAATTTAGTCCTTACAAGATAAAAGACCATAAATAGCCCAAATTAGTAGAATCATACTCAAAATAAATATGCAATTTGCACATAAAAATATGACGTTCTAGAGTATTATCAAATTCCCCCTACTTAGCTCATGCTTGCCCTCAAGTATTGTTCCTATCTACTGTGAAAGTTAGATCCTGTCATGAAAGAAAACCTACTCCAAAGGTTTATAAAAATTAGTCAAAAATGTATATGAAAAATAAAGAGAACTTCTAAGCTTGCTTTAAGTAAAATAGGAAAAGTATTCTAATTAATACACACAAAAATTAAAATCGTCTTGAATTATTTCATGCTATTTGGGTAAATTACCAAACCTACCAAGACACTCTATTTATTTCCTCCTTAAGTCCCCAACTGCAATTTTATTAGTACTATTTTTTATTTTCTTTTCTCTTTTTTTAGTATTATTTATTTACTTAGGAATATATTGAACCTTTTGACGCGAAGAGAGATGACAACCCAAGCACCCCACCCTGGTTACTCAGCCCAACATACTCCTAAAAATTATTTATTTTCGGTTAGCGGAGTTTTACCCATCACGTCACACAACCTTTTGACTCAAAGTAGAATGACAACCCAAGTTTCCTACCCCAGTTACTCAATTAGTCACGTTCTGAGCCGCACTCATAACCTTGGTTAGCGGAGTTTTACCTATCACGTCACACAACCTTTTGACACGAAGTAGAATAACAACTCAAGCACCCTACCCCGGTTACTCAGCCAGTCATGTTCTAAGCTGCACTCATAACCTTGGAAACATTTATTAAACAAAATTTACACGAAATTTTAATTTTAAGAGAACCTAAGAGAAATAATCAAGTGTCGAAAATAAGTTTTAGTAACCACCTAATAGACATGAACATAATTTAGGCATGCAAATGTATTAAGTGTCCACTTGATATTAAACTTGATCAACTTTACAAAAAACAAGATAGAGTTAACTTATTAATCATAATTAATTTTAGCCAAATAAAAATAAAACAGTGGAGATAAAATCAAACAGATAGAATCATAACTAACTCAATAGCCAAGAATCATGCATGTAGGTCAAACGCAAGTCGTGGTCAAATTCTTGGGAATGAAAAGCTACAGAATATTCTTAAAAAAAATGAACAAATGGAGCCTTAAGCAGCAAACACAAATCACATCAGAAGACGATAGTAATATGAAGAATACCTCCCCTACTTAAAACACATTGTCCTCAATGTGGACGCAAAAGAAATAAATAGGTAGAAAAGTTTGGAAAAACTCCCCATGTAGCTACTGTCGGTTGCGGAGGACTTGAGCGTAAAGGGGACGATGTGGAGGGATCGATAGCTTGTGCGACGGTCATGGAAGAAGAGAGAGATGAGGCACCGGTCAAGTCGATGACTTGGGGTGCAGAGAGGCGGCGATGGCGCGAGTTGATGAAGAAGAGAGGCTCGGCGGCAGTGCGGCTTCGGGTTCGCACCATTGCAAACAGCGAACGGTGGTGGTTGGTGGAGAGGGGTGAGTTTTCGACGGTAATGGAGTTTGGGGGAAAAAATTTAGGTTTTGGGGTTTTATTTGGCTGAAAGGGGATGTTTGGGTGCAGGGATAAGGATGGTTGGGTGTAGGAATAGGGTAGTTTGGCTGCAGGGATATGGTATTCTAGGCTAGAATAGTATTTAGAATAGAGGCTATTTGGGACTGTGGATAGGGCTATTTGGTTCTAACTTGTCTCCCTTTTCTTAGTATTTTCGCTCTGTTTTACCTAGATGGAAGAAGAGAAATTTATTAATAAAACAAAAAAAGAAAAGAAAAGAAAATAAGAAATAAGAAATAATAATAATAAATAAAACAAAATAAAATAAAATAAAGATTGGGTTGTCTCCCAATAAGCGCTTGTTTAACGTCATTAGCTCGACGACTTAAATGGTTCTACGGTGGCTCAAAATAAATCTTTTTAATCGTGTGAGCTTGGAAATTCTCATTTTTTATCACATCCACCATATTTGGTTTTATCGTCCTTGCGGCTCTTTTATTGGTTTCATATTTTCCTCCAAGGGGTTAATCCCTTTTAAGTCAGCAATGGTCTCATCATTCTCCAAAAATGTGAATTTGAGATGCTCGAGAAGTGATTTTGATTTTAGATTTGATGCCTGCACAACAGAAGGTAGAAGTTTAGTATCCATAGGAACCAATAATTTATTAATAGATTCAAAATCATCAAACATCATTTTAGATTTATCTCCATTGATGAGTTAATTATGTCGACACGATTTACGTCCAAGACTTCACTTGGGTGGCTAATTGTGCCATAAACGTTAAACTTCACGATCTTTCCATCAAACTCTATCGTGAGGGTTTCGCTTTGTACGTCAACCTTAGTATTTACGATTTTAAGGAAAGGTCACCCCAACAAGATGTCTAAAGACCGAGGAGCGTTATCCTCCTCTACTTTTATCACATAAAAGTCTGCAGGGAAGATAAGTCCATTGACTTTGACTAATACATCCTCGAGGACTCCTTCGGGATGCACAACGGACCTGTCTGCCAATTGAATGATAACACCTGTTTTTGTCAAAAAACCTGCGTTAAGTGATTCATAAATAGAATATGGCATTATATTTATGGAGGCTCCTAGATCACACATAGCCTTTTTAATTCCCAAATGACCTATTTTGCATGGTATTGCAAACATGCCCCTATCCTTACATTTTGTCGGCATTTTTCGCTGTAACACTGCGGACACATTTTCACCAACATTCACCATTTCATTACCTGTTAATTTTCACTTGTTGGTGCAAAGCTCTTTAAGAAATTTAGCATACCTCGGTATTTTCTTGATGGCATCCAACAACGGAATGTTGATCTCGACATTCCTAAATGTTTTGAGGATTTCCTTGTCCTTTTACCTCTTCAAACTGGTTGAATCGTTCTAGAAATGGAGGTTGAATTTTAGGCAATGGAGGTTTCGGTCGGACCTGTTCATCTTTCTCGGGTTTTTCCTGGGCGATTTCTTGGTCAAGATTCCTGTTAGAAATAGGTTCCAATACCTTACCGCTTCGCAACGTTACTGCATTTGCGTGTTGTCTTGGATTAGGTTCTGTTTGTGACGAAAGCTTCCTTGAGAGTTCAATTTCTCAACTGATATGGTTAATTCTCTTATAGATTCCTCGATTTTCTGTTGAAAATCAAGCATATTAGTTGCTAATTTATTGACCAAAATTTCTAAAAATTACCTGAATCTTGTGGCTGCTGTGAAACTCGGTTCTAGTATGGCTGGTCATATTATGGGTTGGCCCCATAATTTAAGTTAAGGTGATCCCTCCATCCTGGGTTGTAGGTATTAGCGTAAAGGTCGTATCGCCTCTGTGGTGGGCAGGAAAATTTCTCCACTACACCTAAATGAGCCATAGAGTCATCATACAAACTGGAACATGCATCAGTTGTGTTCTCAGGTGTAGCACATATTCCACATAAGAGTTGTCTTTGTTTTTCTGCAAGAAGAGTATTCATCATATTAGTAAGTTTATCAAGTCTATCTTCTATGGAAGAATTACTTAGCTGGTAAACCCTTCTGGGGGGTTCAAGATTAGCTCGAAACTACTAAAAATTTGCAACCATTGTGGAGATTAACTCCCTTGCTTGTTGGGGAGTCATGTTGACCAATGCTCTTCCACTAGTGATGTTTACCATATTCATCTCCATTGGTTTCAAACCTTCGTAGAAGTACTGGAGGAGAGATTGCTCTGTAATACCGTGTTGTGGGCAGCTCGCACACAACTTTTTAAACTGCTCCCAATAATCATAAAGAGTCTCTACTTCTTTTTGCCTTATTCCCATGATCTCTCTTCTTACCTCAGCTGCTTTAGATGCTGGAAAAAACCTGTTGAAAAATAAATGAGATAAATCAGCCCAAGTAGTAATAGATCTAGAAGGTAAATAAAATAACCATTCCCTAGTTGAATCTGCTAAGGAAAAAGGGAAAGCATGCAATTTAATTTGATCCTCAGTTACGCCTTGAGGTTTCATACTCAAACAAACCATATGAAACTCCTTCAAATGTTTATGAGGGTTTTCATTTTGTAACCCTCGAAAAGTTGGCAGCAACTGAAGTAACCCTGATTTCAGTTCAAAATTGGTATCCATAGTAGGATATGCGATGCACAATGGCGGTTGTTCTGTCGGAGCTTCGGCCAGTTGCCAAATTGTTTGAGCCAGTGGTTGATGTGCTAAATTAGGGTTTTCGTTAGCCCTTGTTTCAAGCACCTCTTCAGGTGAATCGACTTATTCTGCTTTACTTTCAAATGTTTGAGTAGGGTTTTCGTTAACCCTAAACTCTGCTTCGTCGTCGATTCTGATTTCTGGCGGTGGATTACTTTGAGTCTCAACCACTGCTGACTGCTTTTTCCTTAGCTTTGTTTCCTTGCGATTAGCTTTTGCAGTCTTTTCAATCTCTGAGTCAAACGCAAGAGTGCCTGGAGCAGATCTGGTCATAGAAAGCTAAAAAACAAGATTAGCACGTTATTGATCCCCGGCAACGGCGCCAAAATTTGATTCATCGTTGAAAGCACCAAAATATCCTATTCCCAATAAAATACCAAAATATCCTATTCCCAATAAAATAGCAAAAACACAATAAAGGGAAGTAAATGGGAAGGATTATAATGCTTGTTTCTCAAATCACATGTGCCCAAAAAACTAAAAAATAAAAATAACAGAATTAAAAGTTTGATCTATGAAAATAAAAAAAATAGAATTTAAAAAGAATTAAAATTACGAGAATAAATTACGAAAATTAAAATGAGGAAAATAAAAAGAAAGAGTTTTAGAGAAAGTTTCTTATGTGGAGAGATTCTAACCTCCAGTTGCCTCGATCCACCTTGGGTTCAATCCTTGGCTTTTAGATGATCCTTCTCAACTCGAATAAGCCAGTTATAGTGGAAGAGGATGCCTACGACCACTAGCTCCAAGGATTTAGACTTCAATTTGGTGGAACCTGACTCTAGCCAACAATCGCTCTTATGGGATCATCTATGCTAGATCAACGTTTCTCAATGGCGAATCCCACGCCATTTTGTCTCTTGGGCTTGCCAACCTCTGACGCAGTAAGCTAACAAACCGACTGTGCAACCTTTTTAAAATATACAAAGCGGCCGTTCATTGTAAACGTTGAAAAGATTACTTCTTAAGGGACATGGACAGAAGCGTCAGCCCCGTAGTACGGAGAAACGATGAATACCCTGTTGAGAAGGCTAAGTACGAATTCTAAACCTCAAGAACCCTTTTTGGGGATTTTCGAAAACCTTTGGCTAGATGGGTTTTAGTGGCTCATGGTTGTGGTGAAAAAGAAAATAGATATATAAATTGAGGTTTTATTAAAAAGAAATATGAAAGAACAAAGACTTATGGGGAGAGTGTTATAGAAAAAGATGAACAACCAAACTAAGTCACTCTATCCCCTATTTATAGTGCTAAGATAGATAGACTAGTCCTACTTAAATTCCTAAAGATAATTACAAGTAACCAAAGATAAATAAAGATAAATAAAATAAATCCTAAATTAAATAATCCTTAATAAATTATCTTAATATTAATTATCCTAATATAATTAAAATAGAGTCTAATAGAATAAAAACTCTTCTTTTTGCATTTCAGCCCTTGTGTCCTCCATGCTTGCACTTTTGACACCAACTTTTCCCTTTGTCGCACATTGGCCTATTTTATCTTTAATTTCACACTTTTGGCCCTTAATTTCATTTTTGCCTCCAATTTAGTCCCTACAAGATAAAAGACCATAAATAGCCCAAATTAGTAGAATCATACTCAAAATAAATATGCAATTTGCACATAAAAATATGACATTCTAGAGTATTATCAGTGTAAATGACTCTTCAAGGTCAAGAAAATTTGGATGGTACTATTGCTCGGCGGAAGGCTCGGTTTGTTGCGAAAGGTTGCTATCAAGTTCCTAGGTGTAATTTTAAGGAAACCTTCAGTCCAGTAGTCAAACCTACAACTATTCGTGTTATTCTGGCCATTGTTGTCTCTAGGGGTGGTCACTACGGCAAGTTGATGCGAACAATGCATTTTTGAATGGGGATCTTGATACTGCTATTTTCATGCATCAACCTTCGGGATATGGACAGTTTGATTCCAATGGCAAACCTTTCATTTGTCAACTGATGAAAGCTTTATATGGTCTTCGGCAGACTCCTCGTGCCTGGTTCGAGAAGCTGAAATAGTTCCTCCTCTCGGTCAGTTTTGTTGCCTCCAAATCTGATGCATCTATGTTTGTTCTGGTAATATCTTAGTCCACTTTTTATGTACTCGTATATGTCGTTGATATTATAATTACTGGCAACTTGCCAGCTTCTATCGACTGGTTTGTTCAATTGTTGCATAGCAAGTTCTCGCTTAAGGATATGGGAGATCTGCACTATTTTCTCGGCATAGAAGTGACTCGATTCTTTGGTTGTCTACATCTTTGTCAGAAAAAATATATCGATGATATTCTTGCTCGTTGTTCCATGATCGCAGCAAAAAGTGTTCATACTCTGATGGTCAGCTCATCTTACATGTCCAAAATTGATGGAGAATGTTTGGCAGATCCTACTGAGTATAAAAGTCTTGCGGGTGCACCCCAGTATGTTGTGTTGACCACGCCTGATATTGCTTATTCCGTAAACAAATTTTTCAGTTCATGCACAACCCTACCACAATACATACGGTGGCGTTCAAACGCATTCTCCGCTATCTATGTGGCACTATTGAATTTGGCATAGTTTTTCGTCCATCTGATCGGTTGTCACTGGTCGGGTATGCCGATGCCAACTGGGGATTAGATTTTGACGATCGACGCTCTACATCCGGGTACTGTGTGTATTATGGTCAAACACCTATGGCGTGGAGCTCCAGGAAGCAGCAGGTAGTATCCAGGTCCACGGCTGAGGCAGAATATAGAAGTCTTGCTGCAAGCTACAAGTGAGGTTACTTGGTTATTATCGTTACTTCAAGAACTACAGATTAAGTCTGATAATACCCCGAATATTTGGTGTGATAGTTCTAGTGCGAGGCCGTTGCAGCCAATCACGTGTTACATTCTAAGTTCAAACATGTAGAACTTGATCTTTTCTTTGTCCGTGAGAAAGTTGCAGATGGGTCTTTGCAAATTGGTGAGGTTCCTGCGTTCGATCAAGTGGCTGATGTTTTCACTAAGCCACTATCTGTTACTCTATTTTCTCGGTTTTGACAATTCCTTCAGGTCTTACCGATTGGGAAGATGGATGCATGATAGAGTCAATAATTCTGCTAAAGTTGTTAAGTATTGTTAACACAAGCAGTTAGCTAGCAAGTGCTATAAAATCAATGAACAGAGAACAAATGTAGCATGAGATTCATTCACAAATAGGAATCAATTCTTTTTCCTTCTTCAATCAAATTAGCAGTTTTCACTAAAATTCTCTTCAAGAATCCTAGATCTAGCTTTTAACCTTACCTTTCATCATTCAGGAAGGCTCTTCATCTTTATGCCAATGTAAAAACCGAACGGTCATGGATGCTCTTTATATAATTGTAATAATCGGGGTGACTTCCTTAATTCTCTAACCGCATCACCTTGTTTTTCTTTTCTTTTTCTTTTTTTTTTCACTTCTATAAAAAAACAACTTCATTCAAATTTTAATTTTTTTAAATTCTTTATTAATAAATAATAGTTATAATAAAATAAAATAACTCAATTCATAATCATTTTTTTTATAGAATAGAAAACTAAAAATATCAAATATTGAGTTAGTCTAATAGTTAAGTTTTTACGCATTGTTTTCAATGATTTAAATTTTCTATTCCAACTTAAGCAAAAATTATTGAATTCGAAAAATAAATTTTGAAAAAGAGCAAGGTTCACTAGTTGAATTTTGATTTCAATTTAAAGTTGTTAATGGATTAAGTCGATCAGATTCTGGTTAAGTTTATGCACATTGTTAATTGTCAAAGTCCGACCTATATCGAAATATGAATTTCAAATTTTATCAAAACTCATTCATATTTGTAAATAGTTAATATACACTCATTTAGGCTCATTCATATTTTTTATTTTTAAAGTATTAATTATTATATTTTTAATATTTATATTATACTATAATATATTTAATTCTTTATTTTCTATATATATATATATATATATATATATATATAAACTAAATGAAAAGTAACATAGTACAAACTTGAAAGCTAGTTAGACTATGTCGGACTTGTTTGAAGTGGTGACAATTTGATCATAGGAAGGAAAAATGTATGACTTTTTTGTATAAGAGAGGTTCTTTTTTGGGTGCAGATTTTGAAAATATAAGGCACTGCATTCATGGAAATTAGACCCAAGTCAGTTTTGATTTGGCAATGTACAAGTCGAAGGCTAGAAGTCTTCCAGCTTCAAAGTTCAAGCACAACTTCGACTTAGTTAATATCCTGCATAGTTCGAGATAGGCCAATGGCGAGCTTTGGAAAAGAAGACATTATGGAAATATGAGTTAAGGTAGAGATTTGTGGAGTACATTTCGCATTTCAGTCAAATTTAGGCACAAACAGAGAATGACATCGTGACAATGAGCCATGTGACATCACAATGATAAAAACAGAGGAGAAGCAGAAATGACGTCGTGACGAAACGACAGGGGACATTGCGACATGGCAACGTGTCTTGCAATTTTCTCGATTTTCTTCTTCCAGTTAAACTCGATTATTTGTCTCAGTCGAACTTTGATTAGTGTGGATTATTTTAATATTATTTGACATACAAATTTAACCTATAAATAGACACTTTTCTACCCTAGAAAGATTTAACTCATTACGCATTTAGGTATTAGCTTTTAGAGAATTTTGTGTTTAAGTTTTGAAGGTTCTTACTTTCGGGTTTCTAGGTTTAGTTTTTATCTCTATCTTTTTACACTTTGTTTTTGTCGTTATAGTGAAATTATCTTTGTCCGTGGTTTTTTATCCTCTTCGGAAGAGTTTTTCCACGTAAAATATTTGTATTCGATAATTTTAATTTCTTTATTATTTTACTTGTTCGTTGCTTAATCAAGTTTATCCCCAACAGTAAGGCTTACACGTTTTAATTGAAATTAAATATTTAATGGTGAAATTTAATCGTAATTTGATTGTAATTGCTTCAACAACAAATGTGACATTGTGTAATTCGAATCTGACAATCGGGTCGGATATCGAGGTGTTACATTAATGGTGCTTGTTGACAATTTATAAATAAATAAAAATTTAATTATTTTAAAATTAATAAAAAATAAATTTAAAACATTTTATAAAAGATATTTTTCAATAAAAATTGGATTCAAAGTAATGAAATTTTAAGATAAATATGTATATATTAAAATCGAATCGTATTGTTATTCCCGTATTAGAATTTTAGAGGGGAGCCATGGAGGTGGCTCATCGTTTTTAGGCCTTGAATATATCAACGTAAGATGAAGGAATCGAGTAAAGGCCCATTGGACCCATCAGTGATTTTTCTAGGTTTAGCAATGGATGAAGTTTCTTTTGGAAGCTGCAAGTTGTTTTCCTTTTCTTATTCCTCTTTCTATAATTTTCTGTCTCTCCTTGATTTGGTGGTTTTAGACTTTTGATAATTTGGTCATAAACATGTTTCATTGAAGAACATTATGGGTTTGTTTCCAGTTCTAGTGAAAATGTTGTCACTGGTTTAAAGTGATAAATGTAATATATTGATAGAGATTGGATCCAAGTTTATGTCCTATACAACACAATACTTTTACTGCTAAATTAAGATATTGTTGACAGTAAATCTAAAATATTAAGGATTAATATATGATACGTTATTAGTGAATAAGTCTCATCCTCCATTAATTAATAATAAGATAACACATCATTAATGGTGTAACATAAAAATATTTAAACATAATTTAATATAATTTATATTTTTTTTCACCTTTGGGTTTTGGGTTTCAAGTTTTGGATTTTGATTTTGATTTTTGAATTTTAGATTTTGAGTTTTGGTGCTTTTGTATTTTTTTAAGTGTAACAATTATAATTAATATTTATTTTAAAATAAATTTATTTATATTTATTTTAAAACCCTCAATATTTTTTGTTGTATATTAGTGATGGCCTGATGATTAAAAATGTTTACTACCTCAAGTGTAGTATGAATTCGAGTTAGATTTGTCAAACGTTTTTTAATATTTTGAATAAAGCTAATATGATACGTATATATCTAATATTTAACTGAAATTTCACCTCAATCAAATGACATATTTTTCAATAACATCTTTTGATCGGTTATCTACTAAATATTTCACACTACATAAAAATTGAGAAAAAAAATAGTCGTATAATACAAGTCAAAAGATGCAAACAGGTCTCAATTGCTAAGATCAGTGACGTGTTGCACTAACAATAAGTATTAAGTTGTGGTAATTGAATTTAGCATGTGTGTAAAGATTCAAATGTAATTTTCTTGAGCTACTTTTATCACAAAACAAGAAATGAGAAGTCTGACAATACCTCAAAAGATTACTTTTTTTTTTTAACATTATTTTACTTATTATTCAATTTGTTCTTGTGTGAGAACGTAGTTTCCTTTACTCATAAAATAGTAGCACATTATTGAGAAAATGGTAAAAATATAAAGGTAGGAGGAAAGTTACATGACAGTGGTGGATGGAGGCTTCCTGGTGCGTGCATGAAAGCATGGGACATACATAACACAACCTTTTTCCAACTATTGTCATCATTGTTCCAAACCATGTCTTGGTTTGACATTTAAGTACGTTGGGGGTACATCAATGGCTTTATTTGAGGTTTCCAAGAAGCTTCCTTTCCCTTTATTTCCCACAATTTCTGAGTATATGATATATATTTGTCATTGTCACCTAAAAGCTCACTGTTTTAAGGGTTCACCTATGATGGGGCCTCTTCTTTCGGTCTTGGGACTAGGTAAATCGTTTAGTAGGGTTTTGAAATTAATTAAGCAATTTAAATTAAAACACTAAAAAGGCAAATCTAAGAGATTGAAAAGGATCTTCTTCCCCAAAGAAGTGATTCCACCTCCATCTATTGGGTTAACCCTTGAATTTGTACCAAAATATTTATGAGGTTAGAGCTCAAGATACCTCTTTGAGGTCATAAGTTTGAATAACTAGAACAATAAATTAATATGAGATTTATGACAGTAAAATTGTATAATTTAATTGTAAAATTCAAGTGCTTTCAACAATGATGACTCTAAAATTCAAATTAATTATCTAACAACAAATATATATGGGTGGAAAGCGGAATTATGTAACAAATATATTTATGAAAAATTAATGTAGTTTTGATTGAAAAATTAGAGTGTCTTAAATTTAAATCTTGTTATTTCTGTATTTTCTATATAAAAGATGTAAAGGACAAAAGCACCTAAAATAGTTTATTTTACTTTGTAAAATAAAGATATTTTAGTCATTACCCAATTGAATTTATGTCACAAGTTGATGCTCAAATGATTTGTGACACTAACTCAATCGATAGCTTAATATATAGAATAAAATAAATATATAATTCCATACACACTATAATTTTTTAAATTAGTCATATGTTAGAAGAGCAACATAAATTAGTATTTGTCTCTTAATCAGGCTAAACAAAATGGCATCAGAAGTTATAAGCGTTAAAAACAAGCAAGGATGCGGAAAGGACCACAAGACAAAGGAATAAAAATAAGAAGAAAAACAAAACATCTCCGATATTCTAATTTTTTGTATAGTTGCTCAAACAAATTATAAATCTAAACTTAACTCAGTTCATCCATGAGATGGCATTTAATTAATATTCTAATTTGCAATATCTTTCCTTGTCCACAAACTGCAACCTCAACTGTTGTATTTAATGATGTCTTGGTCTTGCACATTAGTTGGCGAAAGTTTTAAGATTAATAAGTTATCATCTTTTTAAAAAATTTATTATATTTTTGCCTTGAACATGGCAATATGAGAAGCAATTTAGAGGGCATCCATGGATGGTCTTCTATCTCGTACCATTTGTAGTGTTCACTCGGTTGGTCAATAACCTGCCACCCGCATACCTCTCGTTGAATATATATTAACATATAGAGTATTTTAAATTGATATAATAGAGATATCAGATCAGTTTAAAAATTTACATACATAACAAATATAATTATATTAATAAATTTAATAATTGAATCTGATATAAATCATTACAGAAATATGTAAAACTAATATGATATGTATCCCTCGTTATAAAGTTTATATGTTTGGAGATTCAGACCTAAATTCACGTTGCATATTTACTCCAATTTGGAGAAATTTAAGAGGCAGTGAATGAGGGTGTGGTTTTACGGCGCTTAATGGGCTTTTGCCTTGGTTGCTCTTTTCAGAGTTCAAGCTTCCATTAACAGATGGTCCAATTTGGTTTTAATATTGAAAATATTCACACTGTTGTATTGAGTTAAAAAATAGTGCATTCATTTCATTAAATTAATTAAGCTCTATAGAAATAAAGAAATAGAACTGTATAAATAATTATGGTGTGTTTTATTTTCTGTTACTCATCACAATATCATCCAAAATACCCACTTTCGCTACCAATATTAAATCACCACTTACACACCTATTTTTCTTTAAGTATCGAATGTAGGTTCCAACTTTCTGTATTATAATGTTTGTATATTGTTGATTTACGAATTTATAAACTGGAAATGTATTTTAATTTAATATTGTATACATTGTAAATTGGAATGATTTGAACGTAATTATGATTCACAATAATTTTGTTGATTGTTTATTGAAGTAGTGTCATTTTATTTATGATTACTTGTATAATAAGACTTACGTGCAGTTATGAAATTGTAATTACGATTCATTTTGGATTTGTAATACAAAATCTATAGTTTATTTTGTAAACATATACTAAATAATTAGACAATTTACTTCAGTAAATAATCTAAATGCGTCCATAATCCCGTAAAAGAATTAAAGTGAGCATTTTATTGAAATATTGAGAAGGATTATTATGTCGTCTACAGTTCCAATTGGGGAGATAACTAGTCTTGGCTATTGGAGCAATTGTCTCTACAAGTAGAGACATAGATGTATTCATTGGTAGAATGATACATTGGACTGGACCCAATATGAATTAATTCTGAATCCATTTGTGAATTAATTCACTTGTGACGTTCATGATGTGATTTACCTAAATCCTGAGTTAGTTACTGACTATGTGTATGCAACTCATGTGCTTTGATATAAGTGGAGGCTTATGCTTTAAAGATGATTGAGCCTCATAGCCGGTATGTTGGATACATGACTTGTATATGACATGACTTTACTAGCAATAGTTGAATTCATGGTTCAATTAAGGAGTTAATGATATCCTCTTATTGACATTTGTGGATTGATAAATATGGAACGTGGCCATTGGTTGCTTGTTCTCGAACGAGCAATTTATCACTTTCATTTGTCGGCAGTGATCATATTAATCATTAAGAAAACACAATGGTGACAATGAGATAAAATTGGATTGTATTGAGTGAATGGATTTAACTCAAAGGAATCAATAATATCATATGAGGATAACACACACATGACAAGGTTATTGGACAAAGCAATTGGATGAATTGCTTTTGTAAAGAGTATACAATAAGGATTTTTCAATAATGGTACTTCTTATGGACTGACTCCATAATTAAGTAATTGCGAATTATCGGAACGATGCTTCTAGACTTAATTGCAATCACTAGAACCTAATTGTATATGTCCGATTGGTCCCTCCGCTAACTCAACAAAAACTCGATCATACTGCATTTGAATTAGAAGAAAATTTTACAACTTTGGGAATAATTTAATTGAATCGCTTTATTTGATGTTGAATTGAATTAGGTGGTCGTGAAAATTGTCCAACTAGAGAATTTGATTAAAGAATTTTTTGAAAAATTAATTTGGAAAATCTAAGTGATTTTTGGAAAAATTAATTTTGATCAAGTAAAATTAAATTAATCAAATCAATTAAAATTAATATGATACTTTTAGATGTTAATTTTCAAGTCAGACAATTGGTCTAATGGGTAATTGAACTTAAAAATTGGACTTGAGATCATAAATTGGGCTCGGGAGCCCAAAACCAAAACCAAGACCCAAAAATTGGTCAAACCAGGCCCCGGGCCCGATATGTGAAACCAGGCGGGCAGTCTAACTAGTGGCTAAACCGGATTGGTCAAGTTGTCATTGACTTGGACCGAATTGGCTCGGTGGCTATGACAGTGACGTCCCGGTGGTCGGCGGCAGTTAGTCGTCGGTGGTTGAGCAGTGGAAGAATTACACTCCTATTTGGACTTTACCAGAGAATTTAATTTTAGATTAATTATTCTAAAAATAATATTATTTCAATAGTTTAATATTAAATTTAATTTAATATTTATCTACAAGATAAACATTCTATCATTTTAATAAGATTTAATATTAAATTTAATCTAATATTTATCTTGATAAATATCATAGTTAAACTCTCTAAACTCTCCTATATAAAGAGAGCCTTGGGTCATTATTTACACAATTGAATTCAATAGAAAGTTATAGAGAGAAAAACCTCTGAATAGATTATTCTAGAAAATTTCTAAAGATATTTTTTGATTTACAACTTGACTTAAAAGTTTAGAGAAATTGCAAAATTATCCCACTGGTAATTTTTGTGAAAAATTTTCTAATTCGAAGCGAGCCCACACTCGGAAAACGTGAGCTTAAGGATAGAAGAGAAGACTACTCGGTTGAAGTGCTCATCTTAGATGAATCGAAAATGTACAATTTTGATTAAGTGTTTATTACTTTAGATATAACAAGCAAGATCTTGTTTTGGAGAAAAATTAAAACTCTAGTTTTTCCTTAAATTTATTTTCCGCTGTGTTTTTCAAATCCGTTTTCCAACATGGAGAAGGTCTTAAAATGTATCATTAAATCAATGCATAATTAATGTTCAGATTCAATCGACGGTATTTGAAAATTAAGATGTGACAGTTACGAGATCTGAAAATGCAAATATGGATGATTGATGCCCATGTGAACTTAGTAAAAGGCTAGAATACAGTTGGCATGCCAATAAGGTCATATTGCGCTTGTGTATGAGATAGTTGACAATAAAGAGATTATGATATGTTAATTCAGGATCCGACATTTGTTGCGGATCATCGAGTATTCACTGTCTCTACGAAGACCTTAGTGTAGTGGAAGGATGAATTTGAATACGTATATACATGTGATGCCTATGGGCTTTGCACGTTAGTGCCTTTGTGTGATGTAGTTTATGCTTATACGAGCTATCTTAGAGTAGTGTAGTTCACCCGTGTGTCCGAGTCCATTTTACTAGGATTCCATCAGGCGAAATGTTGAAATTAAATCTTGAAACCAAAAATGAAACAAATCGAATTTGATAAGCTGTTAAGATATGTGATTAAAATTGAAATGGTATAAACTAGTAGATTGGTGATAGTTTATGGAATTGTGATGATCTTTATGAATTAGTATAATTTGGTGATGTTTTGGACATGTTATAATGCCTAACACATATGGATACTTATGTTTATTATGCTCACTTTGTTGTGATATTATGTGACATGTTCTAGCTAGATATATGCCTAATCTTTTGGTAGTAACTGCTCAACTGTGAGCAAGGTAAGTGTAGTAATTTCCATTTGAACTTACTAAGTATTAAATGCTTACCTATTGTTGTTTTCCTTGCATGTAGATCCCTAAATTATGGAACTCACAAAGCTAGATCAATGTGGATATCACACTATCATCAAGACGGTAGAAGTATGTTCATTTTGGTACTTAATAATGTGGCATGTATATAGGGTCTTTTTCTATGTAAATGATCATATCTAATGAGAATGCTAATGTTGTATTTGTGAGCTAAGGTCTTAAAGTTGGTAAATGGCCTAATTTGTGCTTAGTTTTGGTCATGTTTAATGCCATTTTGATTATTGATTTCAAAGCTTGCATAAGTCTTATGTGTTAAAACTTGCAAATATGTGGTGACTTGGTATGTCAAAGTTGGAAGATGGCATAGTTATGTCAAGAATTGAATTCTTTGATGTCAAGATGTTTAGTAAGCTTATGTACCTAAATTTACATGATATGCTAACTTGTTGAATTGGGAATGAACAAATGAATGTATGAATGTTTTGGTAGAAAGTGTTAAATGTGTTTCAAAGTGATTTTTGTTGAAACAGGGGGTAACATCGCTACAAAAAGTCTTGACTGTCGCAACCTAAATCAACAGTGAATGGCGTCGCGATGCCGAGTTTTCTAAAGTTGTGACGACACTTACTAATTGATGAAGTCGCAACGTGATAGTCATGATGTCGCGAAGTCAATTCGTAAATTTTGAAAACTTTTCAATTAAGCCCTTAACTGACCTCGGGTTAGTAAAAGAGCTTTTGCAAGCTCGTATAAGACCCAAAAATGATTGTGCATCATGTCACGAGTATGTATTATACTTGTTCACACACTACAGTAAAACAGACTTTTAGCGGCGTTTTTAGTGGCGTTTTAGAAAAAACGCGCAAATATTATACATTAGCGGCGTTTGAAGGAAACCGCCGCTAAAAATGAGTAATAATGCGTTTATTTCAAAACGCCGCTAAAATGATATATAGCGTTTTTGCTCAAACGCGCTAAAAGTCGAACCTTTAGCGGCGCGTCTTGAAAACGCCGTAAAAGTCGACCTTTAGCGGCGCTTTACTCAAACGCCGCTAAAAGTCGACCTTTAGCGGCGCCTCTGAAACGCTAAAATCGACCTTTAGCGGCGCCTCGAAAACGCCGCTAAAAGTCGACCTTTAGCGGCGCCTCTGAAAACACCGCTAAAAGTCGACCTTTAGCCGTGCCTCGAAAACACCTCTAAAAGTTCGACCTTTAGCGCGCCTCGGGAAAATGCCGCTAAAAGTCTGACCTTTAGCGGCGCCTCTGGGAAAACGCCGCTAAAAGTCCGACCTGTAGCAGCGTTTTGAAAACGCCGCTAAAAGTCCGACCGTTGCTTTAGCCATTTTTTGGATTTTTTAAATTTATATATTAAATAATTTATTATATAATCGTAAAATATATAATTTTAAAATATTAAATTAATTATCATCATAGTTTAGGGTTTATGGTTTAGCATATATATATATAGTTTAAAGTGTAAGGTTTAGGAGTTACTATTTTAATATTTAAGGATTATATGTGGTTTATGATTTGCGGTTTAGGGTTTAAGGGGGATGTGTTAGGGTTTCATGAGTGTTAATAGTTGAACCTAAATTTTCAAATAAGAAAAGCAACGAGATTAAACTCCTAAAAATAAAAGCATATTGACCAAATTCCAAATTTGTGAATATATATAAGGAGTACTTATACCAAATTATAATTATATTTTACATTATTTAAAAGATAATAGATAAGCTTTATATATATTAAAAAAATTGTAACCCATGCATATGTAGAGAAACAAAATTAATTAGTAAATTGAAAATGTTATTTAAATTTATTAAAATATTGAAAGAAATATTATATAATATTCAAAACTTATCTAAATAATTTAAGGTTTAAGGCTATAATATATTAAGGGTACTTTAGTCATTTGTATGGGTGACTAGGGTTTCAAGTTCATATTTCAAGATTTAGGAATTAGGATTTAGGGTTTGTGGTTTTAGAGTTTAGGGTTTCAAGTTTAGGGTTAGTTATGGCTTGGGTTTATGGGTTTATGGGTTTTGTGGGTGTATGGTTTAAGGTTCACAGTTTAGGGTTTATCGAATGAAGATAAAATATGAAATTTCATTTAATCATTAAGAAATTATAAAATATATGCTATAAATTAAATCGATTGTACATCTCTAAAATATTATGGGTTTAGGGTTTAAATTTTAAAATTTAAGGGTTTAGGGTTTAGTGTTTGTAATTTCATGTTTAAGGGTTATATTGGTTAAGGATTAGGGATTAAATGATATAGGCTTATGGTTTACAGGTTAGGTGTTAGATGTTAAGGGTTTAAGGTCTAAGAGGATGAGGTTAGGGTTTAGGGTAAAAAATATACATATGTTAACAATTTGAAATACTATTATTAAAATAAATTTAAAGTTTTTGGGTATATGATGACTTTGTTTTTAATTTATATATTAGATAATTTCAAATTTTAAATAATATTCAAGATTTCAAATTTGATCTAATTATTTTAAATATTATAATAATTTTAAAATTATTATTTAAATGAAAAATGAAAATACTATTATTAAATAATTTTATATTGTTTTTATTTTATATATTATTTTAAATATTTTTTATTTAAATGAAAAAGTTTACATTGGTTTTTATTTTATATATTAAATAATTTTAAATTTTAAAGGCATTAGTGGCGTTTTGTTTAAAAAAGCATAAAAAGATATCTTTTAAACGCGGTGCTTTTATTAGTTTTTTAGTGGCGTTTTGGTAAAATGCCGCAATAGGTCCTCTTTTTGCGGCGCTTTGATTAAAAACGCATAAAGGTTAAATTTCTTTTGGCAAAGCGTGTCGTTTTGCTCTCTACCCACACGATAACCCTTTCCCATTTCGCTTCTGCAGTTCATTTGCCCCCTTTCATTTCATTTCTCTACCAAGAAGTAACTGCACAGCTTTTAACCTCTTACAGACCGGTCCCAATCGAGCTTTCACGGACAGGAAGATATTCAATCACGCTCCTAGAAACGGAAGTATTTTAACCCTTTTTCCTCCATTGACATCCCTTTGATCGGAAGCATAATAGGTAATCAAACCCTAATTCCCGATTTATTATTTTTATTTTTTGTCAAATCCCTAATTCTGATGTAATAATGCTCGCTCTTGCATTTGTCTTTGTTTAGATTTATTATTTGAAACAGACACATAAAAGATTCTTCATCCATTGACATCCCTTTGATCGAAGCATAATATAGATTTTTTTAAATAATAAAAAGAAAAATAGAAGCCCTTCGTTTTCAACTTTCTCTTAACCGATCAATTTGAGCTACAAAATATCGCTTATGATGTGGATATTGAGTGTTGGGTTTAAACGATTGCTTGATCTTGTTAGTATTTAAGATAAATTTTTCCTTAATTTTTCTTTCATTTGTTTTCTTGAGCGTAGTTAACCCTTGAAGAAATTATTGTTGAATAAACAAGGTTGGTTTAATTCTAAAGCAAAAAATAAAAGCAATCCTTTTCTTCGCTTTATTTACTTTTGTTAGGATTGAGTTGTGATTAGAGATTTTGTTTTGGGTTTAATTGTTGATTCATCTTTTTCTATTATTTCTGGCGGCTCCTTTGTTAGTGAATCTTGTTTCCATGTCTAGTTTATTGTACGTTTTAGAAAGATCGAAATCGGGAGCTTGGGTTGTGTTATTTATTCTTTGATTTTTAATCCATTATGCAATATTTACAAGATTCTCTTGTGAGGAACCTAGGCTTGAAAAGCTAAGTTTGTTGGACTTGGCGGGAAGGAGATTTGAAATACACTCTTTACTTGTTCGGTTCATTGTGGATGGAGCACTCATTCGGTCACTACTACGCTTGCTTCGCACATCAAATGGCATGTGGTACTCCTTGATGACAACAGGTACTTGAAACTACTATCTTCCTTTTGGATTTTTCTTTCTATTAGAATGCTAGTAGGGTTTATCGGTGAGTGGTGGTTATTGTCTTATTTGGAAAAGGATCAAGATCTTTGAATGTTATGGACCATGTTAATTTTTCAAGTCATGGAAGCTAATTGTTACCTTTGAGTCACGTGGCTTCTTGTGCTATGTTTTTAAGTTGCAAGAGATGTCCACTATTAGAACTGGATGGCTACTTCAACTTTTTCAAATATGACATGCTTTATAGATTTATATCATTACATGTAATTGGATTACGAGAGATTTAAGGGTGGAGATGAAGAACTGTTTATGTCTTTGTTTCAAATATGGCTCTTGCATTTGGCTTCTTGTAATTGCATTTGTCTTTGTTTAGATTTAAAATATTTATATACACAATGAACCATGTCTATGTCTATGTAACATAAGTTTAATTAGTTTCTTCTCATCTCTATAGTTTTATGCATGTATTTGGAACTTTGATATAATATGGTTTAGTTTAGTATTATTTTTTAAAATATTTTATATTTATTAAAACAATACTTTTAAAAAATTGATTTAATTATTTAAGTTTATGTAAAGTTAGGTAGATAATGAGTGCAAAAAACGCTCATAGTCTAGGTCTTGGCTTGACATTTGATTGCAATATTGTCCGAACCATTCGGTCCGTTACATTCTTAGATATTTGTATTAGATGAATTGAAAGAAGACATTTTAGGAACATGGTAGATAAAGAGAATATATGTTAAGCTTCGGCTATTGAAATGAGTTCTTTGTCTTGTTGTGGATGTTTGCTAAGTAATTTTGGATTTGTACAATGAGTTCTCAGATCTTTTGTGGATGTTTGCTAAGTAAAATGAGTTCTTTGTCTTCTTGTGGATGTTTGCTAAGTAATTTTGGATTTGTAAAATGAGTTCTTTGTCTTCTGTGGATGTTTGCTAAGTAAAATGAGTTCTCAGATTCTTTGTGGATGTTTGCTAAGTAAAATGAGTTCTTTGTCTTCTTTGTGGACATTATTTTAGTATGAAATTTTGAATTGCTGTTGATGTTTTCTAAATAATCCATTATGTTATTTCTCTAAAATGAAATACATCAACAAGAACGAATCTAAAATACATCATTTAATTACATCAGTTTTTTTAGGTCATGTATTTAGGTATTTGAACATTATTGGGGTAAACGACTGCAGGAAGACTACAATTTACTGCACCCTTCTCAGCTCTTCAATTATACACGGTTCTAAGGTTGTCGGAGTCTTTGTTGCAACTTTCCAAAGCATTTGAGGTTAGTTTCCAATTTGGGTTTTGTTTGGTTTTGAAGAAACTACAGGAAAAATAATGAGAAAAAAATTTGAATTGTATTATTTTATATTTAAATTGTAATAATTGAACCTTATCATCATTGCTTGCAGGTGTAATTTTATCCCTGACAACATTATAGATAAAGTTCTATTATTGACTCGTAGAAGGGAAAAATACATAGTATTTCTTTGTAATTGATTTGTTTGCACCATTCTTACTCGTCATGTAAGTTAATTCACTCGTACTTTTGCTATTTATACTGCTTTTATTTTTCATTTATTTTATTATTTTGATTGTATGGAGTTTCTTTTTTATTCGCTTGTAGCTTCTCAAAAGTGTCAAGCGCCCTTTCTTTGACACAACAAGATTTGCTTGGAATCGACTCGCCATCCAATTTAGAATTTGTAAGCATGTATATTTAATTTGCTAAATTGCTGTCCAAATTGTGGTTTATTATCTTCCAAATTGTGCCATCCAATCGACTCATGCCGCTTAGATTTTTTACAAGCTCCCGTGTAATATTTTTTAAAATTTAGGGTACGGTACGATATAAAAAATAACTCATAAACAAAATATAAAAGTTAATTGTTAAAATATGTTATAATTTTTTAACATAAATGTCATATTTTAATAAAAATTTGCAAGTTAAGAAGAGATTAACATATTTTAATACAAACCTGTCACTACATATATTATATAAAATATTAAAGAATTTTTTACTTTATTTTCCTAAAAATAAACAATTTTTTTAAGAATACTTACATTTATATGGCTTTTGGTTTATTAATAATTACTAATTTTTATATTAATAATGTTTGCTTTTAATATTTTATATCAATGTTTTCCAAAATAGTAATAATATTTTGTTATCAAGATAATAATAATATTGATCATTACTTAAAATATGTTTTAATTATAAAAATAAGAAGTAATTTAAAACATTTTAAATTTAATATTGTTATCAATATAATAATATCATTATTTAAATATGTTTTAATATAGAAAATAATTTTTTAAAAGAAGTAAGTTAAAAACTTTGTAAACTTAACAACATCGCAACAATTTCAATTATAAAAACCATATAATAATATTTTTAGCGTTAATCGATTCTTGATTTGAACTTTTAATTTAACTTACATAAGTCATAATACATAACTAACTTAAATTTATTTAACTTACATAATACATAACTTACATAACTTACATAGCTTTCATCAAATTATTTAACTTACATAATACATAACTTACATAATATATAACTTACATAATACTTTTATAGAAAACAAAAGATTCAAAGTATATAGGTTTGGAAACTTTGACGGGTTGCCTTATATCTCATCTATTAGATATAACGGATCCTCCCTAGGTGTAACAATGCCACGTCACGATGGATCTCAAAGAATACATAACTTACCTAATTTTAAGATCAAATTTCATAAATTACATAAGTTGATGATTAAATTTCATAACTTACATAATTTTTCCTTAAGATCAAACTTCATAACTTACATAATACTTGTATAACTTTAAGAAAAAGATTCAAAGTATATAGGCTGGAAACCTGACGGGTTGCCTTATATCTCACTGTTAGATATAACGGATCCTCCCTAGGTGTAACAATGCCACGTACGATGGATCTCAAAGAATACATAACTTACCTAATTTTAAGATCTAATTTCATAAATTACATAAGTTGACGATTAAATTTCATAACTTACATAATTTTTCCTTAAGATCAAACTTCATAACTTACATAATACTTGTATAATTTTAAGAAAAAGATTCAAAGTATATAGGCTGGAAACCTGACGGGTTGCCTTATATCTCACTGTTAGATATAAAGGATCCTCCCTAGGTGTAACAATGCCACGTACGATGGATCTCAAAGAATACATAACTTACCTAATTTTAAGATCTAATTTCATAAATTACATAAGTTGACGATTAAATTTCATGACTTACATAATTTTTCCTTAAGATCAAACTTCATAACTTACATAATACTTGTATAATTTTAAGAAAAGATTCAAAGTATATAGGCTGGAAACCTGACGGGTTGCCTTATATCTCATCGTTAGATATAACAGATCCTCCTTAGGTGTAACAATGCGACGTCACGATGGATCTCAAAGAATACATAACTTACCTAATTTTAAGATCTAATTTCATAAATTACATAAGTTGACGATTAAATTTCATAACTTACATAATTTTTCCTTAAGATCAAACTTCATAACTTACATAATACTTGTATAATTTTAAGAAAAGATTCAAAGTATATAGGTCGAAACTGATGACGGGTTGCCTTATATCTCATTGTTAGATATAACGGATCCTCCCTAGGTGTAACAATGCCACGTACGATGGATCTCAAAGAATACATAACTTACCTAATTTTAAGATCTAATTTCATAAATTACTTACATAAATTATTAATTAACAATTTAGCCATATAATTTATTGTCAACTTTAGACTTCAACAACTACGAAATGGATAGGAGTTGGATGAAATTGTCAAGGGTAAGCAACGACTATCGAAATGGAGTAGAAACTTTTCTGAATTTCGTATTTCAAAATGCAAGCCAAGAGAATATGATTCTTTGCCCGTGTAAGAAGTGTTGCAATATTAATTGGCATTATCGTGAAGTGGTCTACGAACATCTAGTTGTTGATGGCTTAGTCCGGGGGTACAAAATATGGTTTTTTCATGGCGAGTCTACATTTTGGGGAGCATCTTCATCGATGAATCTGGGTATCCTCATAGTGCTTTCAATCGAATGTTAGTGACGATAACATGGAAAACATGTTGCGGGATGCTTTTAATATCTTGTGATGATGGTTTGGTCATTTCCACGACTTGGGTGCAACCGATGATCACAATTTTGGAGGAAATACTTTCAATGAAGGGGAAAGAAGTGTCTGGGATGAATGACCAAATGAAGAAGCGGCGAGGTTCTACGCGTTACTTGGTGAAATGAATGAAGAACTGTATGAGGATCAAAATTTTCCAAACTGTCATTACAGATTCGTCTTTTCACTTGAAATGTTTGGGGGTGGACCAAAACTCGTTGACAATCTTTGTTAGATTTTCTATAAGAAATGTTCCGCTTGCAAAAATCCTCGATCTTCCAAAGACATGAAGAAATTGATAAAGGATTTGGGCCTTGGATACAATAAAATTCACAGTTGCCCAAATGATCGCATGTTGTATTAGGCGACCGCATAAACCAACAAAGGTGTCATGTATACGGCCAATCCTATTGGATTCATAGAAATACAGAGGACAGTAACGAGGACGAACACGGTACACAGTCAAAGAAGCAGCTAGTTAAGATTTTACGGTATTTTCCCCTAATACCGAGGCTTCAACGGCTTTTCATGTCGTCGAAGACAACCGAATCAATGACGTGGCACCGTGATGGACGAACCGATGATGGGTTGTTAAGGCATCCTGCAGATTCTTTAGCTTGGAAATGTTTTGACTCTAAATTTCCAAGCTTTGCAAGCGATCCTCGGAGTGTGAGGCTTGGGCTAGCATCCGATGGATTTAACCCTTACAAACTTATGAGCACAACGTACAGTACTTGGCCTATGGTGCTTGTTCCCTACAATTTGCCTCCATGGGTTTACATGAAACAATCTTCTTTTATCTTGTCTATGATTATACCTGGAGAGAAAGTGGGGAATGATATTGACGTCTATTTGCGACCACTTGTTGACGAGTTAAAACAACTATGGGCTGGTGTTCGGACATTCGATGCAATGAGAAAAGAGAACTTTAATTTACGTCGGCATTAATGTGGACTATTAACGACTTTTCGACTTATGCTAATTTATCCGTTGGAGTACCAAGGGACGTTATGCTTGTCCGTGTTGTCTTTGCTTGTGAGACATGTTCGCAATGGTTATATAATAGGAAGAAGTTTTCTTACATGGGGCATCGCTCGGTGTTTACTGAAAAATCATACATTTAGATTTCGAGTGCTCGGTTTGATGGTATTGAAGAGTTCGGATCGACTCCTTCAGCAGACCGGTGGATCCAAATATTGTTAATGTTGAAAGATATGAATTTCATTTATGGGAAGTTGAATCAACCGCAAACCCGCATAGAAATAGAAGATCTAGGATGAATCGATGATGAATCGATGAAGAGGATGATCCTAATGAGGCGGACTTGTGGAAAAAAAGTATTTTTTTCGAGTTGCCTTATTGGGAGCATCGATTTACGCCATAACCTTGATGTCATGCACATAGAAAAATGTCTCGAGAACATCATTGGGACTATTTTAAATGTCAATGGAAAATCGAAGATAATCTTGAGTAGACTTGATTTAGTCCACATGGAATTGGCGTGAGCTTCATCCCGAGCACTTTCGAATATGAAATATCGATTGCCACCGCTATTTTTTCAATGTCGAAGACGGAGAAAGAAGTGTTACATGCGGTGTTGAAGGATACAAAGGTCCCGATGCGTATGCATCAAATATATCGCGATGTGTGAGTCTTAAGGATCAAGATTATATGGCTTAAAATTGCATGACTATCACATATTGATGCAAGACTTATCGCCGGTTGCTATGCGGTGTTGTATGTCGAAAAAGGTGACGGCTCTCGTAATTGAACTATCAAATATAATGAAAGGCATTTGTGGTAAAGTTTTGAATGTTCAAGAACTTGAGAGACTACAAGATCGAGCCGCATTTATGCAATCTGGAGAAGATATTCCCGCCTTCCTTCTTCACTATTATGGTGCACTTGTTAATTCATCTCCCGCGTGAAGCACTTCTTGGTGGACCCATTTTCTATCGATGGATGTATCCCATTGAAAGGTCTTACTTTATTTGCAAAATATTCCTTCATTCAGCTATATGCCTTTATTTCTAACTTTTGATAATGTTGTATATCGTGTTTAGGTTCCTTTCCAAATTAAAGTCATCTTTACCGCAATAAGCGTTATCCTAAGGATCAATTGCCGAGGATACTTGGCGGAGGAATGTATGACTTTCGCTCGAGGTATTTGGAAGATGTTGAAACAAGAATGAATAGACCAAGTAGAAATCTTTGGGCTCACGATCATAATTTGGTGAAACTTATTTATTTCAAAGTTTGGAGAACCGATCGGCAGAGTCGAAATTACGTAATTAGGCGATAGATCGTGGGTCGAAGCACATCGATCGTTCTTTTCATCACGATTCAATGGAACCATTTCGAATCGTTCTACAATTTGATAAATACTCATCAATTATGATTTGTTTGTCTTCTAACAAAGTAAAACCTTTTTACCGTAGTGAGTACAAACAAATATTGAGAGCTCGTTCACGATCTCAAGATTAAATCGACGAGAAATTAATAAGTTGTTCGCGAATCATTCCATGAATGGTTAAGCCAAATGGTATGCAATTTAAATTTTGATTGACAAGTAATAATATTTTCTCATAATATTCATAATTACTCGATTTACTTTCGACTCAATAGGTTTGAGTCGAATGAAGTAAATGACGACGTTAAATGGCTTTCACAAGGTCCAAATGAATAGTTAAAGATATAGTGGCTTCCTCATCAACGGATCTGATTTTATACAAGGTATCGCGAGAGATTGAGGAGAACCCAAAATTGCGAAATTGTTGTTAATTCTTGATTACAAGTTATGCTAGTGCTAGGGACAATAATCCGATCGAGAGGAATTTGGAATATTTCGGACTTATTCTTGACATCATTGAGTTGGATTATTACGGCAAATGCAAAGTTGTCCTATTTCGAGATGATTGGGCTGATGTGAATACTGCTCATGAATTAAAAATGATCAATATGGATTTACAATGGTGAATTTCTCGATTAATTCACACCGAGAACAACCGATGGACGAGCCGTATGTGTTTTCTTCTCAAGTTAAATAAGTTTTTACTCGGAAGATCCAAGCGATGAGGGTTGATACGTTGTACTTGAAACACCCCTAGAGACTTCTTCGACATTGGCGGTGGAAGTAGAGATGACATAGTCGAAAGATCGAAACTTTGCCTTTTCGAACAAGACTTAACGAAAATATCCCTAGTACTAGTCAACAATCTCAATGGGTTCGTCAGGATGTGGACGAAGATATTTACTGAAATATGACGTAGTAAGATTTAACGATTTATTATTTATATGTAATATTATAATTTTCATGTTGGTCATGTTATATAATTTTCATGTGTATTACGGGAAAAATGCCTAGAAGACGATTACGAGATTTAAATATTGTCCATGAAACTCCAAATCCGGAAGAAGCTAATAGTAGTGAACGATGAGCAGCTTGTTGGATCTTCTACTCTGGGACATAGATGACGAGCCCTGAGAATTTGAAAGTAATGTTAAGTTTATTTTACATGCATGTTGAATTTTATTATTGATTTTTTACAATTTTAATATAATAATACATCATTTTTCAATTTGAAGGTGGTGGACGCCAGAGGTCGGGGCGTACATTACTTAAAGATTTATACGACTTAGAGCCTAACGATCGTGTTAAAGTAAGGAGAAACAATGATGGCCACTGTTGGATTTGAAGCCTTGTTGTTAGGAGGCTATTTGGGCATTTTAGCACGAAATCCCAATATGTTGCCCATTAACTACTTAATCATGGCATCACATGCCCGATGCCAACAAAAATCAGCTCTCGAAAATATTAAGGTAATAAAACGTGAATGTAATTTATAATACTTTAATTTAATTTTCATTTATATTAACTTTTTATACTTTTTTCTTCAGCTAGATTTAATTTAGAGGTCTCGATGACTATGTTAAGAAGACATTGGGTAAAAATGGAGAGACAATAAAAGCACGCTAAAAAACAATATTTTAAGAAAGACATAAGCCTCGACGAAAATTAAGAAATGTTCCACCGGAATGTTGAGGTACCAATGGGAAGATCAAGTTAGATTTTGGAATTCAAAAAAGGAGAGGTATTACGTACATCTAAAATCGTATAAATTATTTGGTTTATAGTATTTACTATATATATAATTCAAATTGCATTATGTAGGACCGTGAGCGAGTTGGAATAAGCGTGACGAAACAAAAATTCATGCACACGGCAGTTTCTAGAAGTTTTGCTTGTGTAGTTGACGCCGAGGTATTATAATTTACTAATTACATCAAATATTAATTACTTTATACTATTAAATTATATTTTTCGCTAAAATGTAGGAAACTTATTTGGTCAAAAGTTGGACGCGTTTAATTTTCACATTACGCATAGAAAGAAGGATGGATCTCCGATGACATCCGAAGTCGCGAAATTTTGGTATATTTACTTAATAAAATTTTATTTTTATAAATATTTCTACCGCTTAATTATAATAGTTTAATTCATCGTTTATAGTTTTAAATTTATAATGTTCAATTATGTTGCATTCTTTCTTATTTATATATTTCGCTTTCTAACTCTTTCGTTGATTTATTAGGATAAACTAAAGGAGAAGAAGGCGAGTATGAAGCGGTACTTTGATCGATAGTTCTGTTAATCTTGAGGAGATTGACAATGTAATTATTACAGATGTTTTGGGTCCCGAAAGGTACGATCGCTTGATCGATAGTTACGCTAATCTTTAGTATATTTTAATAGAATTATCACCGATGTTTTTGGTCTTGAAAGGTATGGTGGGTTCGATTTAAAGGATCCGTGTTACCCGACCAATATTTTGGATCCGCCTCCCAGCAATACATGCCTTCCGGGTCAATCTCGTCTTTGAAGTTCGAGGCTACAAAACCAGATAGCTCGGATGCAAGAAAGCACGGTTGAGCGAGGCGAAGAAATTGTTGATGTTCAAAGAAAATATAAAGAACTCCAAAGAATGCGACTAAAGCGGATGCGAAGTGGCACAAAGAAGGGAGGCAAGAAGAATGAGAGAGGCGCAAAGCAGCTACAAGGGAGGCAGAGGCGAGATCGATGCTAGCGAGCGAAACGAAAATAGGAAGAGCTCCAAAGACCGACTTGACATATGATCACGATGTTTTAGCGATCATGAAACCGTCATCTTAGACATTTAGTTTTTCGTTGTAAGAAGTTTTGACATTATTACATTTAACATTATTGTTACAATATTTTCGTTATCATTCATTTAGTTTATTAAATTTCAAGTATCATTTAGAATTAATGTATTCGGTGTGATTTTTATGCTAAATTTGCTGTTTTGCGTTGGAATTATATACTGTTATTGGTTGGTTTTTAGTGCAGGAGGGGTATAATATTGAAAAAATTTTATTTTTTTTAAATCTGTACAAATTAGCGACGTTTTTTAGGGAAAGCGCCGCTAAAGGCCCTGACTTTTAGCGACGCTTTTAAAAGAAGCGCCGCTAAAGACCATGGTTTTTAGCGGCGCTTTTATTACAAACGCCGCTAAAAGTCAGGTCTTTAGCGGTGTTTTTTGCGAATAAACGCCGCAAAAATTTCCGGCGGTAGTATTAGCGGGGTTTTTTGTGGCGCTTGGAAAAGCGCAAGAATACTTTTTGTATGCGCTTATAAACGCCGCTAAAAGTCTGTTTTGCTGTAGTGGCATGCATAAATGATTAAAATGTTTTGGAAGTAGTTGTAATTGCTCAACAATGAACGTGGCATCCTATAGCTCAGATTCCACGATCGGGTCGGGCAAAAATTTTACAAGAATGTAAAATTACAGACCGTAATGTTATATTCGACAAACCAAACGTCCCCTTAAAATCATAATTAGGCTCAAAACATTAAATATATGGTGTATTTTTCTTTTTTTATTTTTGTGCAATGTAATTTGAAAATATTATTAGAAGCAAAAATCTTTTTCCAACGTATTTAGATTAGTACATAATAAATTTGGGAATATATATATATATATATATTAATCTAGCTATTTAGTAAAACTTTAATTTGAAAACTCTAAATTAAAAATATTTAATCAATAAAATTATAAATCTACGATATTATTTCCTCCATATAATATTTCATATAGGTTGGTCTTGACATTTACTAACTCTTAACTCCTTAAATAAAAAACTCCGCACTATATAAATTTAATGAGTTTGTGAAAGTTATAGTAACTAAAATTATGGAAATATAAAGATATAATATCAAATATAGTATTTAAATTGATATTTATTTATTTTAGTTAAATTTGGCCTTTTATATGACTTTTTTAATGGAAATGACAACTAAAACTTTAATTTTTAATGATGTTAGCATGAAAATTTATGTATATATTTATCTTATATACCATATCAACAAATAATTTAATTTTTTTAAAAAAAAACAGCATATTGGAGTACATGTGGATTGCTATGCGGGCTAAAATACTTAAAAATTAGTTAAACGTTTTAGTTAGTATTTTCGTTAAAATAACAACAAGTTGACTTTTTTTGAAAGATTGATTGTCAAATTTAACTGTCTTTAAAAAGTCGAGGGCCAAATTTAGCTTAAAATAAGAATAAGGGTCAAATTGACAAAAGATGTAAACAATGAAGATTAAATTTGACATTATGCCAAAAATAAATCACATAATCTATACTATTATTTAAGTGTGTGATTGAGTTAGTATCACGATTTAACGGGACACCAACTCGGTCAAGGAAATTATTAAAATAACATTACATATTTTAAATCTATATTATTTTTTAAGTGTGATAAGTTGGTCTCACAAGTCAACTTGACACCAACTCGGTCAAGAAAATTACTAAATTAACTTTACGTATTTTAAATAAGTTATATTTTTACTATGATGCATTTGTCCTTTTATTTTCTTTTAAAAATTACAAATGTTAAAATTTGAACGTATGGTACAGTATCTATAAAATTTCTTTTTTTACCATTTAAATCAAAACTTTATTTTGACATTTTGATATATTTCAATCTTATTATACAATTTGTTTCACCCACATTGTTTATATCTCTACTAATATCAAGTGTTTTATTGAATTTGGTGTCATGAGTTGCGACACCAACTCAGGAGGTTAAGTTACTAACTAACCATTGCATATTTAAAATAAGTTATATTATTACAAGAGTATTTTTGTATTTCTTATTTTAAGTAAATCAATAAAAATTTACATATGATGAGATTTAAACCCATGCCACTAATGTCAATAACACCTCAACTTTACCACTTCAATTGAAGTTTCTTCTTTAATTTTTTATACATTTCAATAGCATTACACAAAATGGTTTACCCACATCGTTTGTATATCTATACTATTATTTAAGTGTGTCAATACTATTATTTAAATATGTAACTAAGTTAGTGTCACGAGTTAACTCAACACCAAATTTGTGAAGGAAAATAGTGCAACCTAATTTTAAACCATTAATTCATATTATATAAAGTGTGTTTTTTTAAACCTTTATATAAAAGTTTTAAGATTTAATTGTAGTAAATATTCTTAAACTATGACCTTCATTCTAAATTAGTTCAGAAATTTCAAATAATTCTAATTACATCCCTAAACTAATAAGGTCATATCAATTAGGTTCTTTCGTTATCAAAATTATTATTTTAATTGTTAAACAACACGTCAAATCTTATATGGCATAATTTAAAATGAAAATTTTAAGAAAACTGGATATTGTAAAAAGATGTTTTAAAAATATTAGTTTTGAGGTTTTTGAAACTTTTACAAAAGCTTTATCGTTCATTTTTATTTCAAGTTTACTTTATTTTTAATTTTACTTTTAAAATTATGCGGCAATGTTCTATTTATTTTAAATTTAGCTACATAAGATTTAAGGTATCATTTAACGATTAAATCAATGGTTTTAATAATGAATGACACCCGATTGATATAATATCGATAGTTTAGGGATATAATTAGAATTTTTGAAGTTTGGGATCAATTTAGAATGAGGGTCATATTTTTGGATTTTGGTGCAATTAACTCAAATCATAAAAAATAATTCAAGTTAAGAAAACTATCTCTACTAATTTTGAGTGTTCTACTAAGTTTGCTATCACGAGTTAAATGGCACCAACTCATTAGTTTAAATTACTAACCCTTTTATATTTAAAATATGTTATATTATTACGATGATATTTTTCTCTTTTTATATTTTTAAGAAAACCAATAAAAATTTGGGTAAACTACTTATTTAGTCACCCGAGTTTATTTGCGTTCCTATTTTGGTCACCAATTTCAAAAATTTGTTATTTCGTCACTCCCGTTAGATAAGTTGTCAATTTTAGTCACTCTTGTTAGATAAGTTGTTAATTTTAGTCACTCTACCTTTAAATGCCTTTGGTCACCAGACGAAATGCTAACGTGACAATCTTTTGATTAGTATAATAACAAATTTGGCCCTTAACACCTTGCACATTCTGCCAATTTGATCTTAATTCTAAAAGTTCAACAAATTAAACCCTCAATATTTACACATTTTTTCAATTTAGTCTAAATTCTAAAATTCTAAAAAATATAATTTTAAAACTTGAAAATATATATGATCTATTATAAAAGACGTAAAATATAAAATATTGAATATATATAATTACATTATAAATTTTAAATCATCTTTGGCCACTAAAATTAAACTTTTTGATTAAAATAATAGAAAAATGGTTTTGAAACCCTTCTGATCTCTGCTAGTTGAATAAACTTATTTTTGGTTATTTTGCATAAAGTCTATAGATTTTTTTCTCAACCTCTCATCTCTTGAAGCCAAAATTTGGTAACCCATAGATTTCTCGACCTCTCCTCTGTCAATTTTTATCTTAAAATTTCACCCATAAACTTTTTTTTTTTTAATCCATAGTTGAACAGAGTAAAGAAAATCAAAAACTATTTTGTTTAAAATTCATGTCTTCCCAAAATTATTTTGAAGCTAAACATGCTAATAAAAAGGGTGCTTTTGAAGAATTTGAAAGTTTCAAACTATAAAAAGGGATTAAATTAATATTTGACTTACTGATTTTTTGCTAATTGAGGAGAGGCTTTTGAAGAAATTGAAAAGGTCTTTTAACTTAAAAATTGAGTTTAGGGTAATTGAAGGTTTTAGGTTAAAACAAAAGCAAAAAATAAAATGATTTTTTGTTTGTTATCTGAAAACATAAGAATTTCTTTTTCTAAAAGTAATTTTCATTCAATTCAAGTTAAGAATTATATATTATATATTTAATATTTAATATTTTATTTCTTTTATAATAAATAATATATATTTTCAAGTTTTTAAAATTATAATTTTTTAAATTTTTAGAATGTACAAATATTAAGGGTTAAATTTGTTGAATTTTTTAAAATTAGAACCAAAGTGACAAAATGTGCTAAGTGTTAAGGGCTAAATTTGTTATTATACTGATCAAAAGATTGTTACATCAGCATTTCGTCAGGTGACAAAAGGCATTTAACGGTAGAGTAACTAAAATTGACAATTTATTTAATGGGAGTGACTAAAATAACAACTTGAAATGGATGACCAAAATAAGAACATAAATAAACTCGGGTGACTAAATAGGTAGTTTACCCTAAAAATTTACATATAAAAAATTTTGAACCCATGCTACCCACATTAATAGTACCTCAACTTTATCACTTTAAACAAAGTTTTGTTTTACTTTTTTAGTACACTTTAATACTGTCGAAACCAATTTTTGTTTGGAAAAATAGGCCGACTTTAAAAAGAAAAATGGAGTCGCCACCAATCTTTTTTTAAGTGTGATTGGGTCACCTTATAAAACATTTGGTCTACAAATTTTAAGAAAACGGGTCCGGGAGTCGGTTACGCACGAGGAAAGATTAGCACCCTCGCAACGCCCAAAATTGGTACCTTATTGATTGATTAATGTCCTAATATCGAAAATTGGAAGAGATTTTAAAATATGAATCCTTTAGAAAATGTTTGGACAATTCGAATTGGATATCGAAATTCTCCTGTTCCAAAAGAATAAAATATCACATCCAACACGTTAGGATACAATATTTCAAACCCTAGACACCAAGATCATTTTATGATTTCGAATTCATGCATTGTCATTTTAAAAAGGGTATTCCATTATTTGGCCAAACGAAAGAACCGAAACCCAGCACGTTAGGGCACAATTCCTCAAATTTCTAAACATAAAATATTGCCTTATTTTTAAAAGTTGAGAAAACACGATCAAAATTCTAAAAGAATATTTAGTCCTTTGGACGTGTGGAAAATTGAAACCCAGCTCGTTAGGGCACAATTTCTCAAAACATCCAAGCACAAAATATTACCTTGTTTTTAATTTAAGAAAACACAGATACAACCCTAAAGGATATTTAATGATTTGGTCAAACGAAAAACCGAAACACAGCATGTTAGGGCACGATTCCTTGAATTTCCAAAACATAAAACATTGCCTTGTTTAAAAAAAACTTTCTTATGAGTTTTAAAAAAAACGTGGTAAAAGGAAAAACAAGATAAACTATCGTATTAATATTAAAGAAAATGACAAATAATAATAACGATAATAGGAATGATAACTAAATAGTCACAAAATATAAGGAACAATATTAATAATAATCCTAACAACAATAATAAAAATATATATAAAATAATGATAACAAAATGACAATAACAATGTTGCTAATAAAATCAAAACAAAAAAAACAATAAATATAATTATAAGAATAATATATATAATAAAATGGTGATAGTAGTAAAATAATAGTAGCAAAAATATTAGTAATAGAATAGTATAATAATAAATATAATAAACATAAGAAATAATAATGGTAGGTGTAATAATTAAAATAATACTAATAAAATTAATGAATATAGGGTAAATATAATATTAAAATACTAGTATAATAATAGAATAATAACAATAATAAGCAAAATAAAAATATTAATAAGAAAATAATAGCAAGAATAGTAAAATAATAGTATTAATAAAAATATAGTACTAATAAAAAAGTAACTTGATAATAATAAAATAATAGATATAATAATAATAACAACAATAATAATAATAATAATAATAATAATAAAGTAAGCAATATTATACATAATAATAGTAAATACAATAGAAAGAATACTGTTATAATAGTAATATACATATAAAAAATAGTTGTAATAAAACATTAAAATAAAAGCAATAATAATATGATAATAAAACCGAAAGTAGTAATAAAAGTAGTAATAATATTTATACAAGAAGTATAATTTAAAAATAATTAATTTGTAAACGAGTTAAAAAATGAATTAAATTGAGTCAAAACAGAAGATTAAGGCCAAATTTAAAAGCAAATGAAGGTAAAAGGGCTAATCGTAATGCGCGCGCAACTTAGAGAGACCACAATCGAAAATATCCCACTCCTTGAAATGGTGCGTTTGAATGAGGACCAAATTGAAGCGACAGATTAGATTTAGGGTTAGATCTAAAATAAATAAAAAAAATGAAATTGGGCGTAATTAGAACTAGTGTGCAAAGAAGGGGACCTATTTCGCAATTTACCCATTTAAGGTAGAATTGCACATGCACAAGGTCTCCCCCCTTTTTACACAGTGCCTTTTAATGCCTTAAAACTAAAGAAAAAAAACTGTTCATTTCTTCTTTCAGTCTCAAAATGAAAATCAGAACCCCCCTTCCTTTGTTTATTAGGGTTTGAGCCCCCTCTTAGTCCCTCCTCATGATTCGTCACCACGGTTCGAGGACCCACACACGCAAGACCGAGGGCCCGTAAGTTTCTCCTTCTTTCTTTGTTTTGGATTTTTCAAAAATGTAAAAAGAAATGGACAAAATAGATCAAACCTAAAAAATTACTTTGAAAAAAATTCTCTATTCGAATGTATACCTATCCTTTCCCAAAAGTTCGCTTTAATCGACTGACACTGTATTGGGATTTCTGGAAACTGAGGGCATATTGCTTTCGTCTATAAAAAAAACCTCCATTTACATTGTTAAGAATAGCTTTATATAGCCTAAATTACAACTGCTTGGTAATGAATATTTGGCCCTTCTTTGCAGATGCACGCGGAGATCACGGAGGACGTGGGATATGCTACGTGGGCGTGGTGGATGGCGCGGATGGCGGCTCTGCCAGCGTGGGAGCGGTGCACGACCAAAGCACCTAAACCGATTTAGGTTACTGAAATATTAGGGTTTAGTTGGGCCTAATAATTTGGGCTTCGATGTTGATGCCATTTGGGCTTTATTCAAATCTGGTTTTTTTTGTTTTATTTTTTGGTATTAATGTGGGCCTCGGGCTAAAATTGGGTTATACAGCTGCCCCTCTTTGCTTGTTGTCGTGTAACGGGAATGAAACAAAGATTCTAAAAGGGCCAATTTTGCCCCGTTTTATTGAATCTTGACTTCTTGATGCTTCATTTCTTCAGGTAGCTTTATTCCATCCACTGTGTCTTCAAGGGTATAGGAATCTTCATTTCAATCTACTCCACTACTGCTTAGGGAGCTTGTTACCCTACTGTTTAGGGAATTAAGGCTCATCGTCTTTGATCTGTTCCACTCTTGCTCAGTGGGATAAGATCAGTTATATTTAGCCTGTTACCCTCCGCTAGGGAATTAAGGCTCATCGTCTTCGATCATTCTACTTACGCCGGGGGATAAGATCATTATCTTGACTGTTACCCTACTTGCTAGGAATTAAGGCTCATCGTCTTCGATCTGCTCCACTCACCTTTCAGGGGATGAGATCTATAATCTTCAACTGTTACCCTACCGCTTGGGAATTAAGGCTCATCGTCTTGATCCGCTCCACTCTTGTTCAATGGAGATAAGGTCTGCTATCTTTAGCCCATTACCCTACTACTTAGGGAATTAAAGCTCTGTAATTTTGGCCTGTTACCTTACTGCTTAGGGAGTTAAGGCTCATCGTTTTTGATCTGTTACCCTACTACTTAGGGAATTAAGATCTGTAATTTTTGGCCTGTTACCCTACTGCTTAGGGGGTTAAGGCTCACTGTCTTCGATCTATTACCCTACTGCTTAGGGAATTAAGATCTTTAATTTTCGACCTGTTACCCTATTGCTTAGGGGGTTAAGGCTCACCGTCTTCGATTTGTTACCCTACTGCTTAGGGAGTTAAGATTTGTAATTTTCGGCCTGTTACCCTATTGCTTAGGGGGATAAGGATCATCGTCTTCGATCTGTCACCCTACTGCTTAGGGAATTAAGATCTGTAATTTTCAGCCAGTTACCCTACTGTTTAGGGGGTTAAGGCTCATCGTCTTCGATTTGTCACCCTAATGCTTAGGGAATTAAGATCTGTAATTTTCGGCCTGTTACCCTACTACTTAGGGGGTTAAGGCTCATCGTCTTCGATCTGTCACCCTACTGCTTAGGGAATTAAGATCTGTAATTTTTGGCCTGTTACCCTACTACTTAGGGGGTTAAGGCTCATCGTCTTCGATCTATCACCCTACTGCTTAGGGAATTAATATCTGTAATTTTCGGTAACTCCCATCAATTTTGCTATATTGTCCTCTAGGGAACTTACTTGTAGAATTGATTTTATGGGGTCTATGCTTATGCCAAATGATTAGGATGTCATGATGGAAAAATGCTCCTAACCAATGTATTGCGAATGAATGGATGCATACAAAATGTCATGAGTATGATCCAATTTTTTACTTTTGGGTTATCATTGCTTGCTGCTTGTTAGGGCAATATTCCCGTTGTATGCCTTTTTGTTCCGCTGATACTTCTAACACAGAAACTAAAGATGTCGCCCTTCTAGACTCTTATTTGAGGGTTCCAAGTCCTTAAGCTCAGTGAGTTCTAAATAATTGTCCTGTTTCAGATTCATCCTATTATTTAGAAGCTTTTAGAGTAATATGCGAAACTCCTTTTATGAAAGTGTGTTTAGTCCATTAATCATTATTTCAATATAAAATGTTTGAAAAATGTCACAAAAATGGACAAGAAAGAAATTAGTCAGGAGCATAGTTCAGAAAAATAATTTAACCAAAGATAACCCCGGCAACAAAAGAAAATTGATTTGGATATATCTCAAAAAAGAATATAGCAATCAAGGAATTCAAAAATGGGTAAGATAGAAGCAAGGTGCCCCAGATATCGCAGCCTGAGCTTCTTTATTCCAACTTCTTGAGGACAATTTTAAGCTCAATATGTGTTTAGGGGATCCGGAGTACTTTGTCGATGCCCCAAGATGTAGCATACTTCATCATTGCTAATTCAGAAGTAGCAAGACTACTGTATGCTCCACTTTTATTCAAAATTTGAGCCGCCCTTTTCGGGTTTTCAACTCAAAACCCCTTTGGTCTCAAAACGCCTTTTGCGGGTTTTCGCCTTGGCCTCTCCTTTTTCTTTTTCGATTTTTTTTTTGTTTTGAATTTGAATTTCGACTCAAGACGCCTTTTGCGGGTTTTTACCTTGGCCTTTTTCCCTTTTAGGTAAAATTCTTCTTGTTTGAACCTGAATTCGCCGAATTGGGCAAGTCTTTGACACTCGTCTCAGTCAATGTCAAATGTTCCTTTAGAACAGGCTCCTTCTTACTACATAAGGACCTTCCCAGCATCTGCTTTCCTCTGAAGATCTTTTGTATAAAAAGAATATTTCTCAACATCAGATTCCCCTCGTGGAATTCTCTAGTTTGAACCTCTTTGTCATAAGTTCTAACCGTGATGGATAGCTTTTAACCTTTTCTTGGCAAAAACGTTTAAGTTCCATAATGGGTAAGGTGTTGCCCCAGCGAAGGTTCTGGCCAACGTTTGATAATCATAGAGAGTAGTGATAACTTCTTATGCCAATCTTTACAAGTCTTAGCCACATTTCTTCTTCTTCTTCTTTTTAGGCAACTTTTGTTTTACTGTGATATGTTACCTGATCTTTGGACAAACTGTAAACTTTGATTTTGTACAGTTATTTAAACGCGGTCCTTTATGCCATTATGCTAGCATCTAATATTTTCCTTCATCATCATTTTCTTTATGAATTTGATGACTTCGACCTTGTAATGTTGGCATGTTAAGCTATTTCCACCCTCTTAGCGAAGTAGACGATGACCATGACAGTGAATCGATGTCAGCTAGAAGCGTTTGACAAGATTGGTCACATCACATCTATGCCCCACATATGGAAAATTTGTGAAGAATTGGAGAAGGTACATTAATCTTGTCTCCTTAAATATGGCATAGTTGATACCATCCCTTTTTATGTAGATCAGCAGTACCCAATCCTTATGTTAAGCCCGCGTCTTAGTAGCCCAGGCATGTTCTGATATTATTGTGCAAAAACATCTTTGAATAATCTCATGACGTCTTGCATTATTTCTATGGTGAGTTGGGCTTCAATCTTCACCCCTTTTCTAGGCTCATAACATCTCCTGATCCTTTGTTAGTAAGATCTGTTTTTCATCTTGTTTTACCATTCTTAACAAATCAGAAGATATGTTACAATATTTGTCATCTTCATAGTCCTTAGATCCCCTATACCCAAATCTCATTCAAAAAGAGAGTCGAGAATAACGTCGCTCATGTCGTTGATATCCGGGTACCTAGGTACGAAGGTAAGAGATCCAAAAATGAATGATTCTAATCATGATTATTGGTATGGTCATGAAAAAATATTAAAAAAAACAAAAGAATGTACAATATGAAATGTAAAGAATGAAAGAATATGTATTCAAAAGGTTCATTTTATTAAAATGATAATTACGGACATAAGCCTATTTCACAAAAGAGTTCTTATTGCCTCTAGGCCTAAGGCAACAAACATGTTTTGCATATTACTATAGATCAGTTCTAAAAAATACAGGGATCTCTTCCACAGTCCCATTATTTAAAATGCTTCCAAGTGCACCAAGGCTTGGAAACTTCATTCTCTTTAAGGAGTCGCAACTTTCTTGTCTCCTCCTTCAATTATTACATTTATTGCCTCATCAAAGTGATTAGGTTTTGATGAATCGTCGATCTTCACGATTCCCAATTTGATGAGCCTCTCAACTACCTTTTGAAAGCGGTCGCTTTTCTATGGAATATCCCGGTATTCCCGTATGGTAATCACATTTAGCGTTTGAGTCATACCATTTAGGATATGGGGGTTGTAACGACTTTAGATAAAATGGAGACACCATATGTGCGTCAAATAAACTTTGATATAGCTCCTTATACGTCATTAGGATTAGCGTAAATTGGAGCTTTTCAGAGTTTTGCCTTGGGGAGACCTGATCGTTGGTAGTTGCTGTCCTTGGCTGGTTCATTGTAATTGGCTCCGAATGGCTCTTGTTATACTTACCGATTCTCTTTTCCTTTTCCTTTAGGGCCTTTGAGGTCTATTCTCCTATTTCTCTTGTCTCTACCAGAACAACCGGTTTGGCTTGATCATTATTCGGGTCAAAATCTGAACCCATTGCGGATTTCAACAAGGCAGAAGTATCAACTTGACATCGGGGTTCAATAATACCGGGTCTCCCATGCGAATGCGTATCTAGTTGAGTCGGGACACCTTTTGGGGAATAAACGATGACTTTCTCATCATCCACGTTGTTGACTACTAGGCCTCTCATTTTTCCAATTCCTCTAGCTAGTAACTGGGTTAGCTGGCCTATGATATTCCTTTGAAATTCCTGCATTTCTTGTTAAATTTCACTCAATTGCCCCTGCATCTGTATTTGTATTTGCTCTATTCTTTCCAATCTTTGGTCCATGCTTTCCAAGTTGACTGAAACATTTTACCTAATTAGGGTCCTTTTGTAAAAGTCTAATGTGAATGATGCAAGCAAATGCATGAATACAAACAAAGAGAGGCGTTGACTCTAAATTCAGTTACATTAGAAAAACTTTACTAAAAAATAAATTTTTTTATAGAAAACGGATCACATACACAGCCTTGTCTTCATAGTCCAAGTGAAAACATCAATCCCCTTCTTCGTAAAAATCAAATCTTGTACACTTCTAATAGATGCCTCCTCTAGCTTATTTTGCTTAATCTAGACTGCGACTCCTGTTCACTTGTTAGCCTCTTCAAGAAAGCCGAGATGTGGTAATTCTCGAATATTCTTCGTCAACTTGAATTCTTGGGTGATAAGGTCTTGTATTCCTTCACGGACTATCAGTCTTCTCTAGTTGTGTTCACTTGGACTATATTCAGACGACCGTATTATAATCCACTTTATCAAAAAATCCATTTCCTTATGACCAACTTCTCTATTTAGCAATCGAATTTGAAATCGACACCTCTTTTCTATGATGTGAAATGCAATGTAGTCGAAACAAAAGAAAGCATGTTAGTATCATATACAGATGGTAAAAATCAAACACCTATCCAAGTGACTGCTAGGGTTCAACATAGTTCTACCTAAAGTGGGGTAAGTTCCTAGAACTCTCTATATGTGGTTTGGCTCTAAAACAAAGGTACCTGAACCAGCAGATTCCTCAATCCTCACCCATTATAGGCTTATACGGACCGAGTTCAGTTCAGGGGAATACATTTCCCTATGGCTGCACGGAGGTGAAAACCTCACGAAGACATAGGTACGGATGTATCCCGAAAGCGATCCACTATCCTGCACGGAGGTGAAAACCTCACGGAGTAGCTTCCCACTCTCACTTAAAGGTGTCACCACTACGGTCATGCAATATGATGCAAATGTATCCTAGATACTTGAATCGTACAAAACATATGTGATGGAAAAAAAAAGTCAAAATCAGATTTTAATTTTCAATAAAAGGACATTAATCAATCAATTCTACGACTTGACTCTCTTATTGTTCCCCAGTGGAGTCGCCAAGCTGTCAAAACTATTTTTTTAGAAAAACGAGCCGACTTTAAAAAGGAAAATGGAGTCGCCACCAATCTTTTTTTAAGTGTGATTGGGTCACCTTATAAAACATTTGGTCTACGAATTTTAAGAAAACGGGTCCGGGAGTCGGTTACGCACGAGGAAGGATTAGCACCCTCGCAACGCCCAAAATTGGTACCTTATTGATTGATTAATGTCCTAATATCGAAAATTGGAAGAGATTTTAAAATATGAATCCTTTAGAAAATGTTTGGACAATTCGAATTGGGTGTCAAAATTCTCTTATTCCAAAAGAATAAAATATCACATCCAGCACGTTAGGATACAATATTTCAAACCCTAGACACCAAAATCATTTCATGATTTCCAGAATTCATGCATTGTCATTTTAAAAAGGGTATTCCATTATTTGGCCAAACGAAAGAACCGAAACCCAGCACGTTAGGGCACAATTCCTCAAATTTCCAAACATAAAATATTGCCTTATTTTTAAAAGTTGAGAAAACACGATCAAAATTCTAAAAGGATATTTAGTCCTTTGGACGAGTGGAAAATTGAAACCCAGCTCGTTAGGGCACAATTTCTCAAAACATCCAAGCACAAAATATTACCTTGTTTTTAATTTAAGAAAACACAGATACAACCCTAAAGGATAATTAATGATTTGGTCAAACAAAAAATTGAAACCCAGCACGTTAGGGCACGATTCCTTGAATTTCCAAAACATAAAACATTGCCTTGTTTAAAAAACCTTCTTATGAGTTTTAAAAAAAGCGTGGTAAAAGGAAAAACAAGATAAGCAATCGTATTAATATTAAAGAAAATGACAAATAATAATAAAAGTAATAGGAATGATAACTAAATAGTCACAAAAATATAAGAAACAATATTAATAATAATCCTAACAACAATAATAAAAAATATATATAAAATAATGATAACAAAATGGCAATAACAATGTTGATAATAAAATCAAAACAAAAAAAAACAATAAATATAATTATAAGAATAATATATATAATAAAATGGTGAAAGTAGTAAAATAATAGTAGCAAAATATTAGTAATAGAATAGTATAATAATAAATATAATAAACATAAGAAATAATAATGGTAGGTGTAATAATTAAAATAATACTAATAAAATTAATGAATATAGTAACAACAAAAAGGGTAAATATAATATTAAAATACTAAGTATAATAATAGAATAATAATAATAATAAGCAAAATAAAAATATTAATAAGAAAATAATAGCAAGAATAGTAAAATAATAGTATTAATAAAAATATAGTAGTAATAAAAAAGTAACTTGATAATAATAAAATAATAGATATAATAATAATAATAATAATAATAATAATAATAAGTAAGCAATAATATACATAATAATAGTAAATACAATAGAAAGAATACGGTTATAATAATAATATACATATAAAAAAATAGTTGTAATAAAACATTAAAAATAAAAGCAATAATAATATGATAATAAAAACCAAAGTAGTAATAAAAGTAGTAATAATATTAATACAAGAAGTATAATTTAAAATAATTAATTTGTAAACGAGTTAAAAAAATGGATTAAATTGAGTCAAAACAGAAGATTAAGGCCAAATTTAAAAGCAAATGAAGGCAAAAGGGCTAATCGTAATGCGCGCGTAACTTAGAGGGACCACAATAGAAAATATCCCACTCGCTGAAATGGTACGTTTGAACGAGGACCAAATTGAAGCGACAGATTAGATTTAGGGTTAGATCTAAAATAAATAAAAAAATAAAATAGGGCGCAATTAGAATTAGTGTGCAAAGAAGGCGCACGCGCACAAGGTCTCCCCCCTTTTTACACAGTGCTTTTTAATGCCTTAAAACTAAAGGAAAAAAAACTAGTCATTTCTTCTTTCAGTCTCAAAATGAAAATCAGAACCCCCTTCCTTTGTTTATTAGGGTTTGAGCCCCCTCTTAGTCCCTCCCTTGCCGTTCGTCACTGTCGTAACCATTTTTTGATAAAATGCGAAAATGGCACGATCGGCTTCGGGTTTTGAAAACGAAAAAGAAGGGTCGCCACCAATCTTTTTTGATGAGGTGTGATCGGGTCACCTCAGAAAAGCTTATTTTAATAAATGCTTGATTTATCAAAACAACGATTTTGGTCTACGAAATCTAGAAAACGAGTTCGAGTCGATTCACATACGAGGAAGGGTTAGCACCCTCGATATGCCCAAAATTGGTACCAAATTGATTGATCGATGTCCTAATGTTGAAAACTTTGAAATGATTCGAAAATAGATACTTTTATTTTCAAAACTTGAAGGGATTGGAAGGGATGCTAAGACTTTCTTATTTCGAAGAGATAAAGCATCGTATCCAGTAAGTTAGGGTACGACGCTTTGGACTCCCGAAACTGAGCTTGTCTTTGATTTTAAAACTTGGCTAAAAATTTCAAGGCGATATTCCCTTACTTGTCAAATGAGAAACCGGAACCCAGTAAGTTAAGGCTCGATTTCTCAAAATTCCAAATACGGAATATTTCCTTTACTTTTAAAAAACTCATCTCGGGGTATCTAGATGTCGTGTCCAGTAAGTTAGGGTGCAACATTTCAAATTTCCAAAAACAAGTATTTTATTTAAAACTTGTATTGCAATTTCAAAAAGAATATTCCGTTATTCAGATTAAATGAGAGAAACCGAACCCAAGAAGTTAGGCTCGATTCCTCGAACCTTTAATATAGAATATCATTATTTGAAAATTTGATAAATCGGGTAAGATTAGTGCGATAAATGATGAGATGTTACACGTGAAAAGGATAATGAAAGACACATACATGTATATACGTATAAGTAAGGATAATATATTGAAAGTATTACATATATTAACCGTAGTAGAAATAACGATGAAATAATAATAGTGACGGATAATAATAACGATAATAATAATACTAATAAATAATAATAATAATGGAAGTAAAATAAGAGTAATAATTTTAAAGAAAAGAAAAATAAAATGGTAGTAATAACAATATATATATAAAGATACATTAATAGTGGTAATAAATATAATAATAATATTAGTGATAATAATGATGATATAATAATAAAATAGATAATAATAATAATAATAACAAAATAATAATAATAATAATACTAAATAAAATAATGATATTAGTAGAAAAATAAAATAATAACACACACAATAAATAATAACAAACAAATAGTAGTAAAATATAATGAAAATAACAAATAATAGTAATAATAATAAATAATAAATAATAATAATAATATTAAATAATAGTAAAAGTAGTAAAATTGCAAAATAATTGAAAAATGGGTTAAATTGCATTAAAAACGGAAGTTTAGAGTCAAATTGTAAATAAAACAGAGGTTTGGGGGCTAAATTAGAAACGCGCATAGAAGGTGGGGGACCAAAGAGGTAATATTCCCCAGTGAACTAAACGCAGCGTTTTGAAAGAGGGACCGAATCGCAAACCACGTGGAATCTTTGGGCCAATATTGCAATAATTAAAATTTTGATTTTTAAAAAACTAAAAACACGGAAGAACCAGCAGCGCAATTTCCCTTCTGGCTTAAAAACATGCGGATCCTCTTAGGGTACTGGTCGGATTCGAGTCGGGTCGAGTGAAACGACATCGTTTTGGGGGTTAAAAGCCAGCCCCAAAACGACGTCGTTTTAAGGGGCTATATAAGGTCTAAAACTCAGAAAAAAAAATTTATTTGAGCTGTGTGTTTAAAAAAAATTTTCTGATTCTTTTTTTTCTCTGCAGGGTCTCCTCCCAAGACCGCCTGTCGTCATTCACGGCGCCCGCTGTTCACACAATGTCGAGCCAAAAGGTATGATTTTTTTTGTGTTTTTTTAGCCCCTTTTTTATACTCTTTAATAATATGTATACATATATATATACATACATATATACATATACATATATATATATATATGTGTGTGTGTGTGTGTGTGTGTGTGTGTGTGTGTGTGTGTGTGTGTGTGTGTGTGTGTTTGTGTCAAAAGAAAAAAAGAAAACTTCGAGAATGAAAAGGAAAAGAAATCACCTTCTGCTACTGTTTGGGTTTTTTAATGGTTCTTAGTGTTTTCTTTTTCTGCCTTTTGTGTTTGAATTCTCGTATTTGTGTTTAATATCTGCCTTCTTGTATTGTATTCGGGCTTCTTGTTGCATTTGAAATCTTTTTCTTTTGTATTTTCAAATCTATTTTGTTTGAATCTCTGTTTCTCTTATTGATCGAAAAAAAGGAACCCCCTGTACAAATATTTTGAACCGGCTTTTATAGCCAAATTTTTTTACAACTTGCTGCTTTTTGTCCTTTCCTGTTTATTGCTTGCAGGGCCAGAGGCGGTGGAAGGCGATGGATCGGATCTGGCATGCTGCACTGCTGTGGGTCGCACCTAGGGTTAGAAAATTCTGGTTTGGGGTTTGGGCTTGGGTAGGTTATTGGTTTGGGTTTAAGTGGGTATGTGTTGTCTGATTGTTGGTTTTGGGTTGTAAAATGGGCCTGTTGGGTTTTAATTTTGGGTCTTTAGTTTTTTTTGTTTGTTTTGGGTTTGTAGTGGTTTGGGTTAAAATGGGCTTGTAAGCCCCGAAAAAATTGGGGTTGTACAGCTGCCCCTCTTTGCTCGTTGTCGTGTAACTGGAAAAGAGCAAAGACTTTCAAGAAAGACCAATTTTGCCCGGTCCTGCTAAGTCTTTGACTTCTTTGGTACCCCTCTTCTTCAAGTAGCCTCATTCCAGTTCACCGCATCTTGTTGTTTCGGTCCACTTCACTACTGCAACTTCAGAGGTATAAGATTTTTCATTTTAATCTGCTACTTCGATCTGCTCCCTGCAACATCAGGAATGCCAGACTTGCTATCTTCAATCTGCTCCCTGCAACATTAGGAACGCCAGACTTGCCATCTTCGATCTACTCCACTGCAAACTCAGGGAGACAAGATCTGCCATCTTCAATCTGCCTCGCAACATCGAGAACGCCAAATCATTATTTTCAATCGCTCCCTACAACATCGAGCGCCAAATCATTATTTTCGATCCGCTCCTGCAACATCAAGGAGACAAGATCGCCATCTTCAATCGCTTCTCGCAACATCGAATGCCAAATCTATTATTTTCAATCGCTCCGCAACATCGAGACGCCAAATCTGTATTTTCAATCGCTCCCTCGCAATGAGAACGCCAGATTTCTATCTTCAATCGCTCTCTGCAATATCAGAACGCCGGACTTGCTATCTTCAATTTGATCCCTGCAAACTCAAAGACCACCAGTCTGATATCCTCGATCTGCCTCCTGCAAGTTTAGGAAGGTCAAATCTGCTATCTTCAATCGATCCCTGCAAACTCAGGGACCACCAAACTGATATCTTCGATCCGCTCGCAACTTCAAGAAGGTCAAATCTACTATCTTCAATCTGATCCCTGCAAACTCAAGGACCACTAGACTGATATCCTCGATCTGCCTCCTGCAACTTCAGGAAGGTCAAATCTGCTAACTTCAACTGATCCTCAGAACTCAAGGACCACCAGATCGATATCCTCGATCCGCCTCCCGCAACTTCGGAAGGTCAAATCGCTATCTTAATCGATCCTCGCAAACTTAGGGACCACAAGACCGATATCTTCATTCGCTTCGCGCAACTTCGGGAGACAAGATCCGCATTCCTCATCATTTTCTACTATAGTGTCCTTTTAAGGACATAACATATAGAATGAGTACATGCTTATGCCTAATGATTAGGATGCCATGATTGGAATGAGTCAAAATGAGTATGATTCCTATTCAAGGTGTTATCACTCATTTATTTGTCAAGGTTTTATCTTCGTTTCCCTTGATGAACTTTTTACGCATGAATGACTTGCCCTCGTGGAAATTTCAAAGCCCATTTTAGGCCTCTAACACGGCCTGCATTGACTTCTAGTTGTCTTCCCGGAGTCACAACTCTTACTCGAAGAATACCGACTTGGTTCGTTTTGGATTCATTCCTCGAGAATTTAGGGTTTTAAATCTTTCCTTATCGAAAATTGGCTGTCATACCTTTTCTAGGTGACCAAGTAACATTATTCACCCCGCCACGATTCTCGAATCCAAGCGAGGAACTTTGAAGAAATGGTCTCCATTAAGACCTCCTTTCTCCAATGTCTTTATCCTATGTTCGTGGAAATTCTAAACAATTGTCTGTTTTTTTCTGTTTTATCTAGAGATTTCCAAAGTAATACGTGGAACTTTCCTTTGTGAAATTGTTAGTTCATCAATTATTGTTTTAATGCAGCATGTTAATGATGGGTAACAGTAGGTCGATTTCAAAGAGAGTTAAAATGAATTATCTATGAAACGAAGAAAATTGACCAGAACATATCCCTTTTTACGGAGAAAAAGAACCCAAAAATAGTAAAATGAACAACATGGATCAGATGCCCTAGACATCGCCAATTGGGCTTCTATATACAAACTTCAAGAAGACCGCTTTGAGCCTGACATGTGTTTAGAAGACTCAAAGTATTTTGTCGATGCCCCAATATGCAATGTGTTTCCTCTTCTGTTGATTCTAGCGCTGCAAGATTGCGACGTGTTTATTCAAAACTTGAGTCACCCTTTTCGGGTTTTCAACTCAAAAGCCTTTGGTCTCAAGGTGCCCTTTTGCGAGTTTTCACCTTGGCCTCTCCGTTTTTTTTCGAAATCTCAAAGTGCCCTTTGCGGGTTTTCACCTTGGCCTCTTCCATTTCAAGCAAAGTATTTTTTAACTGAATCTGAGTTCACAGGATTGGGCAAGCTTTTCCTGTCTATCTCAGTCAGAATCAGTGCACCTCCCGAGAAAGCTTTCTTTGCCACATACGGTCCTTCCCAGTTCGGCATCCATTTTCCTCTGTAATCCTTTTGTATGGAAAGGATCTTTTTCAGCACGAGGTCCCCCTCGTGAAATTCCCTTAGGCAAACTTTTTTGTCATAAGCTTGCATCATTTGCTTTTGGTACATCTGACCGTGACGAATAGCCCTCAATCTCTTTTCTTCAATTAAGTTCAACTGATCATATCGAGCCTGGATCCATTCAGCTTCATCCAGCTTCACTTTTAACAATACTCGAAGAGAAGGTATTTCCACTTCAATAGGTAGAACTACCTCCATCCCATAGACCAAAGAGAAAGGCGTTGCCCCAGTAGAGGTTTGGACGGATGTTTGATAAGCATAAAGCGCGAACGATAATTTCTCATGCCAATCCTTGTAAGTCTCGGTCATTTTTCCCACTATATTTTTAATGTTTTTGTTGGCCGCTTCCACTGCCCTATTCATTTTTGGACGATACGGAGATGAATTGTGGTGTTTAATGTTGAATTGGCTGCAAACTCCCGCAATCGTACTATTGTTTAGGTTCAATGCATTGTCTGATATGATCCTTTCAGACATTCCATATCGATAAATGATTTTCTTCTTTAAGAACCGACTGACCGCTGACTTAGTGACGTTAGCATATGAGGCGGCCTCTACCCACTTGGTGAGGTATTCGATGACCACGAAGATGAACCGATGCCCATTTGAAGCTTTCGATGAGATTGGTCTAATGACATCCATGCCCCACATGGAAAATGGCCATGGGGAAGTCATAACGTGTAAAGGTGATGGAGGCACATGAATCTTGTCTCCATAAATCTGGCATTTATGGCATTTTTTGGCATAGTTGATGCAGTCTCCTTTCATGGTGGACCAATAATATCCAAACCTCATTATTCGTCTGGCCATTGTGAAACCATTGGCGTGAGTTCCGCAGACGCCTTCATGGACTTCTTCCAGGATTAACTTAGCTTCGGCAACATCCACACATCTCAGCAGCACTTGATCTTTCCTTTTCTTGTATAGGACCTCTCCATCCAAGACGTAGTCACAGGCTAGTCTTCTCAACGTCCTTTTATCGTTCTCAGTTGCTTGGTCCGGGTACTCATGATTTTTCACGTCATCGCAGATATATCGTGGTACCATGGTAGGCCGCTTTTCTTCTTCCTCAACATTGTAGCAATGGGTCGGGTCCCGATGAATGCTTATTCGGATAGGCTTCATATCCTCATTTTCATTTATTCGGCCATGGAGGCTAAGGTGGCTAGAGCATCGACCATCTGGTTTTCGTCTTTGGGTAAATAACGGAAAGTGACATCGTCAAACTCTCGATCAAATCTTGGGTCAATCTTTTGTAGATGGCCAGCTTTGGATCCTTGGTTTCCCATTCCCCTTTAAGTTGATAGGTTACCAGGGCAGAATCTCCATACACTTCCAATACTCTGATTTTGCATTCGATAGCGGCGCGGAGACCCATGATACAAGCTTCATATTCAGCCATATTATTAGTTCAATCGAAATCTAGTTTGCAAGCAAATGGGTAATGGTCTCTTTTTGGGGATATCAGAACTGCCCCAATTCCATTGCTCACGGCATTTGATGCTCCGTCAAAATTCAGTTTCCAAGGATGATCTTCTGAGGCACCCTCTCCGGTGTTTGCCACATACATCAAATCTTCGTTAGGAAAATCAAAGTCTAAAGGCTCATAATCTTCAAGGGCTTTCATCGGCTAAAAAGTTCGCTATTGCACTCCCTTTTACTGTCTTTTGGTTCACATAGACTATGTCGAATTCAAAAAGTAGAATCTGCCATCTGGTCATCCTTTCGTTCAAAGCGGTAGACTCCATCCTATATTTTAGAGGATCTAGCTTCGAGATGAGCCATGTCGTATGATACAACATATACTGCCTCAATCTCCGAGTTGTCCAAATCAAGGCACAACATAGTTTCTCGATTGGCGAGTACCTTGTCTCACACTCAGTGAATTTTTTTACTAAGGTAGTATATTGCCTTCTCTCTTTTTCCCGACTCGTCGTGTTGACCAAGCACACATCCCATTGAATTAACGAGCACTGTTAAATAAAGGATTAATGGCCTACCTGGATGAGATAGTGTCAATACTGGTGCATTGGATAGGTATTGCTTTACTTTGTCAAAGGTCTTTTGGCATTCTTCACCCCACGTGCCCGAATTGCGTTTCTTAAGAAGACGGAATATAGGGTCACATTTCTCAGTCAGTTGTGAAATAGACCGAGCGATGTAATTTAGCCTTCCTAAGAAACCTCTAACTTCTTTTTGGGTACTTGGTGGAGGCAACTCTTGTATGGCCTTGACTTTGTCTGGGTCAACCTCAATCCCCTTTTTACTGACCATGAATCCGAGTAACTTCCCAGACCAAGCTCCGAAGGTACACTTTGCTGGATTAAGTTTTACCTGAAATGTTCTCAACCTCAAGAATAGTTTCCTTAGGACCTGCACATGTTCCTTTTCAGTTCGGGACTTGGCGATCATATCGTCGACGTAAGCTGTAATTTCTCTGTGCATCATACGTGAAATAGGGCTACCATGGCTCTCTGATATGTCGCTCCCGCGCTTTTTAGCCCAAACGGTATCACCTTGTAGCAAAATGCTCCCCACACGGTCACAAATGTTGTCTTATCCATGTCTTCAGGATGCATCTTTATTTGGTTGTATCCTGAGAAACCATCCATGAAGGAGAACAACGAATAGCCCACCGTATTGTCTACTAAGGTGTCGATGTGAGGCAACGGGAAATTGTCTTTAGGGCTAGCCTTGTTTAGATCCCTGTAGTCTACGCACATTCGCACTTTCCCATCTTTCTTAGGGATAAGGACGATATTAGCCACCCAATCCGAATACTTAGCCACTTGCAAGAATCCGACGTTAAATTGTTTCTCGACTTCTTCTTTTATTTTTAACAAAACATCCGGTCTCATTCTTCGAAGCTTCTATTGGACGGGCTTGTATTCTTCTTTTATGGGAAATCGGTGTACTACGATATCAGTGCTTAATCCGGGCATATCTTGATACGACCACGCGAATACATCCTTGAATTCTTGGAGTAACTCGATGAGGTCTCGCTTGGTCTCTACCGTGATATAAGCTCCGGTCTTCACTTCTTGTCCTTCTCCCAGGTTCACCATTTCCACTGACTCTTTATGCGGTAGGATATTTTTCTTCTTGCTCTACCATTCTCAACAAACACGGAGGCAAGTCACATTTTCTCATCACTTTTAAAATCTCGAGATTCCTCTAAACACATGTCTTGCTCAAAACGGACCTCAATCAGAGTATCGTTGCTTATATCATTGATGGCTAGGGACTTGTGATGGGTATCAAAGGATGTATCTGAAATAAATGAATTGAAGGATAACTATTCACATGATATGAATGGGAACAAGAAATGAGAAAATGTTTGTTAGGATTAAAGATGTATTTCATTGGAACAAAATATCCAGAACATGAGCCTGTTTCACAAAAGAAATCTCATTGTTTCTAGGCTTAAAACAATGAGTGCGTTCGAATATTACTCAGATAATCTCTAAAACTACAGAAATTCCTCTGCAGCCTAATTGTTCGTAACGCCTGTGTTCAGATGCAGGCGAATACCAACAGTTTTCTTGATCGGTTTTCTTGTCGTGTATGGCATTGATGTGAGGATGTTTATCTCTAGAAGATTTTTTCTCCGGGTAGATTATTCCTCCTAACACGAAGGTACGGAATATGTGGGGGAATGTCATTGATTCCCACTTGACGTCCTCTCCGTTCAACCTTGCCCTTCTTCTCTCTTGTTTCTTCTCTATTTCCTTCCTCATTTGTTTTGTATCTGGTTTGAAACCCAAGCCAAAACGGTCTCTTTTCTCTTCAAAGATCGGATCCGAACTTTCCTTGGAGATTTTTGCCCAATCATTTTCTGGTAGAGCCCTTTTCCTATCATCATTCGTAGGCCCATCCTTGTGGTCTTGGATAGCTTAAACACCGGACTTCATTCCCTCCGAGATGAAAGTAGCATTTACGAACTCTAAGGATCAAAAGGAACATTCAATGGCCTCCTCACTTGTTTCTAGATATGGCGCTTCATTGGTAACAGTTGCTATGATGTCTTCTTCAGCGTTTATAGTTACCGGTCGGTTTCTCATTACCGACTTGAGTTTACGGTGTAGTGACGAGGCACAAAGACCTGCCGAATGAATCTAGGGCCTTTCCAACAAGCAGTTGTAAGAGGGCTTAATGTCCATGACTAGGAAATCTACTTCGTATGTGTTAGGCCCGATCAATAATGGTACGTCCATTCTTCCCATCACTCTTCTTTTGGTGCCATCAAACGCTCTCACTATGTTCTGGCATGCTTTCATGTGAGAGCTGTCTATAGGCAACCTCTTCAGTGTAGCCAAAGGTAAGACATTTAAAGCTGATCCATTATCTATTAACACACTCGGCAGAGTGTATCCCTTGCAATGAGTAGTTATGTGCAAGACTTTTGTTGATCCCATGCCTCCTGGTGGATTTCATCATCACTGAAGTAAATAAAATTGTCAGCACTTATGTTACTAACCAGACGGTCCAACTTATTAACGGATATATCCTTAGTAACATAAGTTTCATTCAGTACTTTCATCAGTGCTTCACGGTGCACTTCTGAGCTTAACAGTAGAGCTAGTACGGATATGCGAGCTAGTTGTTTGCGCAGCTGTTCTACCACGCTGTACTCGCTGCGTTTCAAGAATTTTAAGAATTCTTTAACCTTATCCTCTTTTACGGGTTCATTGATAGGGGCTTCGGGTTTCTTTTTTTCCCAATCAGTACAGTCTTTGGTTTCACTGGTTTCGCTCCTCTATTCTTAGGATCGTAACGCTTCCCACTAGGCGTATAGGACCCTTCATTCTTGACCTCCTCAGAAATGCTAGTGGAGCTTTCCGCCCCTGGTATCATCACATTACAATTGTAGTCCTAGGGTACCTTTTTACTGTCTTTGTAGGGAAAAGAAGCAGGTTTCTGAATTATAATCTTCGGCCTTCCCCGCACCCCACCTTCCGTGTTTCGCGAGATGATGATTCTCGGGTAATTGACTCCAGGCTTCGTCAATTCTTCCTCGGTCACACATACATTCCTTTCCTCTACTCCTTTTTCATAAAACTCCAGTTCTTTGTTGTCCATAAGATTTTACACCAAGATTCTAAACTTGACACATTCTTGAATCTCGTGCCCTTTTGTTTTATGGAGTTTGCAGTAGTTCTTTATATACCTCTAGTTTTTCGCAGGATCTAAATTTGTCAATCCTCTTTTCGTTATTTCCTCCCAAACTACTCTCAATGGGGTTTTCACCTCCGTGACGTCCTTCTTGATTTTTCTCACCACCTCCTCACCAATCGTATTTACCCCTCTATCCTCGTGATTGGGTAATAGGTTCCCCTTTTTTATCAGATCATCGAGTGTTATGACCTCCATCTTTATTAGCCTCTCAACTACCTTTTTAAAGGCCAGGCAATTCTCTATCGAATGCCCTGCTACCCCTGCATGGTAATCGCAGTGAGCGTTAGAGTCGTACCACTTAGGGTATGGAGGTTGTAATGGTTGCAAATAGAATGAGGACACGATATGCTCGTTGAACAAAATATGGTATAGCTCCTTGTACGTTATTAGAATTGGCGTGAATTGAATTTTTTTGATTGATGCCGGTTCCGATTTACCTTGCTTGGACCTTGTTGTCCAGAGGTGACTGCCTTTGGCCGATTAACCGTGATCGCCTTGTGTGTACTCACGTTATTTACTTCACTATCTTTCTTCTTAGGAGCGGCCCTCCTAGTGTTTTCACCTGCCTCGATCTTGTCGCCCCTTATAGCATGTTCGATCATCTCTCCCGCCATTACTATGTCGGCAAAGCTTTTAGTTGTACTCCCTATCATATGAGTTATGAAAGGGGCCTTCAGGGTGTTAATGAAGAGCATGGTAGTCTCTTTTTCTAAGAGGGGTGGTTGGACCTGCATGGCGACCTCCCTCCACCTCTGTGTGTATTGTCTGAAACTTTCATTTTGTCTTTTTTCCATGCTTTGCAAAGTAATTCTATCCGGTGCCATGTCCGTAACGTGGCTGTAATGCTTAAAAAATGCTTGAGCCAAATTTCTCCAGGAACTAATGTTGGCCCGACTAAGATGGTTATACCATCTAGCAACTGCGCCCACTAAACTTTCTTGGAAACAGTGGATTAAGAGTTGATCATTGCTCACATAGCTAGCCATTCGCCTGCAGGATATGGTGATGTAGGCCTCTAAACAGCTAGTCCCACTGTATTTTTCAAATTCAAGCATTTTAAACTTATGTGGTAGCACCAAATCCAGAACTAGACTTAAATCTTTTGCGTCAATCCCATGATGATGATCGATTTTCTTCCAGCCATTTGCAACGATCTTCTAACTGCCTTGAGGATTCTTCTCTCGACCTTATTTTCTCTGCCATATCTAAATTAGGTACAACAGGATTGGCCGGGTTATCTCTTGGTTGGGATCCGGAGCCTGCGTGGAAGCTCATGGGAGGCTAGCATCGTCCTGCCCTTGTTGGGGCCTGATCGTAACTGGTGGCCTTAGGATATACTCCTCAGGCCTTGTTATTGCGTGTGGCTGGGTAAAACCCAGGGGGATGCCTTCACTACTTTCCTCGACCGGAGGCATAGGACCTTTCCTCTTATCCATTACCCCGCTTATCATTTGGGCCATTTGGGCTATCATATTCCTCTGGGCCTCCAACATTTGGTCCCTTATTTCCTGTTGGAGTTTTAACATTTGCTCTTGCATTTGTTCTTGCATTTCTTTTTGGGATTGTTCGAACCTTTGATCCATTTTCTTGGTTTTAGCGTGTGTTCCGTAGTGATGTTCCGCTTCCAGATTTTCTCATTTCACTTTTTTTTCTCTCTCTCTGATAATTTTAGCTAATTATGCCCATTTTTATAAACTTAAATGCATGTAATATGATGCAATGCAAATGCATGAATGTAAGAAGAAGACATCGATTCTGATTAACTTCATTTTAGAAAACTTTATTAGAAGGCAAAACCCTTTACATAAAGTAGATTATAAATATGCTTTCGCCCTAAGGCCTAATTCCCAAGCAAAGAGATTAGCTCTTGATTATAACCCGGCTGTAGCTCATATCTCACGTTCAATATGTCAGCTTCTGTAGCCAAAGTCTGTAGGTGATCAGCTACCTCTCGAATCTGGATTATCGCTTCACTCATGAGGTAATTTCGGCTTCTAACTTGCTCGCAAGAATGGCGAAGCTCCTCCTCCCAACGCCTTTCTCTAGTTTTTAGAAACTCAATCCAGAGCTCACTACTGTGTAATGCCGATTCTAGCTCTTCAACCTTACCCTTCATTTTCTTGATTCTGTTCAGACTTGATTTCAGTTTACTTTTCGAGTCTTGACTTCGATAGTGGTGCAGAGACCGCCCAAGCTCAGCTATTCTAGCTTTTAGTCCCTTTTTCTCCTTTTGGTTTTTTGTCATGCCCTTCTCTAAGGCCTCTTTTTGCGTTTGCATTTCTTGAAACTTTTTCTCCCAATTGCTAACTCTGGCTTTTTCCTCTCGGATCTCTTGTCGCCACTGCTCCGAAGTTTTCCCTAATCTAGCGTTTTTTATAGTCAGATGCATCTTCTTGTATTCCGTCTTCAAGCTATCTCGGTCTTCCTCTACCTTCTATTTTTCCTTTCTAAGTTTCTCAGCCTCCGATTTTTGACCGTCCACCTCTAATTGGAGGAGCATCTTTTCTTCTTCCAGTTTTCTATCCTTTTTTCCAAGCTCTGAACTCATCTGATCAAAATTTTGTTTCACAATCTCTAATTCTGACGGGACCACTCGCAAGCATTCTTCTCTCGATCGGACGCCCTCTGAATTTGGCTCGGAGATGTTATCCTTGATCCTCCTAGCCCTCCATTCACTGTATTCTAAGGTCGTCATCGGGCCTGCGGATAATCTTCTCATTCTATGAATCTGATCCAGACACTAGAGATCTCTTTAACCTTTTTCTTATAGCTCCCTCCTTCGTATGAGAACTCGCATTGAGCTAGCCCGTATGTCATTGGTACAAACTGTCTTGAACTATACTGTCTTAGGACCAGCAAAGGGGCATATGTAGTGGCATCCTAAATTCCCAGCAGAGGAACCCAATCGAAGCTTCCACAACGATAAAGGACCTTATCGGGAATCATCCAAGGAGCCTTCCACTCGATGTCGTCTTCTTGAAGGTTTTGAAGGAGCGTTATCTAGTTTTCTTTTGACACGTCTTCTCTCCTAGGCGTAGCTACTATCTCTTTCAACGGGGAGCAATTCTCTGACAAAAACCAATAAGACACTTTCTCTACCTTCCAGAAGTGACTATGGAATCAGGCTAATAACAACTGCGCACATTCGGTAAACCTACCTTCACCTATTCTCTGACATGCATTCAAGGATCTGAATGTTTCAGCCAAGATAGCAGGAACAGGCGTGACCCCTTTGTCTAATCGGCCGAATAGATCAATAACTGTTTCGTCAATGTGTCTTAGAGCTTTTGGGAAGATCACCAAATCGTAAATACACAAGGCCAAGACGTCAATCTTTTTCTTTGCATCAGGATGCGTTAGGATCAGGTCCCTCAAATATATCCAAGGTATGCATTTACTCCCGACTTTCTTCTGCATTCTAGCTGAGACCCATTGTTCGCTCATTCCCGTGATATTCATCAATTTCTTCGCAAAAATTGGGCTATTAACTGCTTTGGAATAAGCTTTATCAACTTGAATTCTCGGACAACGTAGCAAGGTCGTGTATTCCTCTACCGTGGGAACCAAATCTACTTTCCCAAATGAGAAACAGCTATAAGCAGTATTCCAGAACTGAGTCATTGCTCGGAATAGGTGCTTATCTATTTTGACATCAAGCAGGTATGGTAGATCGCCGTAGGTACTATAGAACAACTGCTTTGCCTCGTCATCCCACTGGGTCCATATTTTCTTTTACTCCTGGAGTTCATTCTGCGTGACACTGATATTGGTGAAATCCGTAATTGACACATATTCCTCATTAAGTCATCCCTTTTTCTAATTGGCTTTGCTCGACCATGTCTGCGGTAAGCAGATTGTCCTCCACTTTATCAAGGAATTCACTTTCCATAACCGGTTTTCTAACTTCGAAGCGACCGTGAATCGATGCCTCTTAAAAATGGAAATGACATGCAGAGGAAATAAAACATCATCAATTAGTACCACAGAATGAGATATAAAGCATGTAAAATACACAAGCACCTATCTGGGTAACTACTAAGGTTTGGCATAGTTCAGCTCGGGGTGGGTTCTTAGGCTCTTTACATGTGGTTGAGTTCTAAAGTTCAAGGTACCCGAACTAGCAGATTCATCGATCCTCACCCATTATAGGCTTATACGGACTGAGTTCGGTTCAGGGGAATACATTTTCCTATGGCCATGTAGAAGTGAAAACTTCACGAAGACATAGGTACGGATATATCCCGAAAGCAGTCCACTAGCCCATACGAAGGTGAAAACCTCACGAAGGCATAACTTCTCGCTCTCACTTAAAGGTGTGACCACAACGGTCATGCAATGCAATGCCAAAATATTCAAGAGATCCAATATAAAATTGAGAATGCATTTAAAGAAACATGAATTTCGAAACCATTTTCTAATTTTAATCAAAAGGACAAGAATCAGTCAATCTATGGCCTGACTCTCGAAGTCCCCAGTGGAGTCGCCAAGCTGTCGTAACCATTTTTTTGATAAAACAGGAAACGACGCGATCGACTCAGGTTTTGAAAATGAAAAAGAAGGGAGTCGCCACCAATCTTTTTTGATGAGGTGTGATTGGGTTACCTCATACAATAGTTATTTTTAATAAACAGTTTGATTTATCAAAACAACGATTTTAGTCTACGAAATCTAGAAAACGAGTTCGGGAGTCGGTTACGCACGAGGAAGGGTTAGCACCCTCGATATGCCCAAAATTGGTACCAAATTGATTGATCGATGTCCTAATGTTGAAAACTTTGAAATGATTCAAAATAGATACTTTTATTTTCAAAACTTGAAGGATTGGAAGGATGCTAAGACTTTCTTATTTCGAAGAGATAAAGCATCGTATCCGATGAAGTTAGGTACGACGCTTTGGACTCTCAAACCGAGCTTGTCTTTGATTTTAAAACTTGGCTAAAAATTTCAAGGCGATATTCCTTACTTGTCAAATGAGAAACCGAACCCGAAGAAGTTAGGGCTCGATTTCTCAAAATTCCAAATCTGAATATTTCATTTACTTTTAAAAACTCATCTCGGGGTATCTAGATGTCGTGTCCAGTAAGTTAGGGTGCAACATTTCAAATTTCCAAGAACAAGTATTTTATTTAAAACTTGTATTGCAATTTCAAAAAGAATATTCCGTTATTCAGATTAAATGAGAGAAACCGGAACCCAGTAAGTTAGGGCTCGATTCCCTCGAACCTTTAATACAGAATATCTGTTATTTGAAAATTTGATAAATCGGGTAAGATTAGTGCGACAAATGATGAGATGTTACACGTGAAAAGGATAATGAAAGACACATACATGTATATACGTATAAGTAAGGATAATATATTGAAAGTATTACATATATTAACCATAGTAGAAATAACGATGAAATAATAATAGTGACGTGATAATAATAACGATAATAATAATACTAATAAATAATAATAATAATAATAATAATAATAATAATAATAATAATAATGGAAGTAAAATAATAGTAATAATTTTAAAGAAAAGAAAATAAAATGGTAATAATAACAATATACATATAAAGATACATTAATAGTAGTAATAAATATAATAATAATATTAGTGATAATAATGATGATATAATAATAAAAATAGATAATAATAATAATAATAATGAAAACAAAATAATAATAATACTAAATAAAATAATGATATTAGTAGAAAAAATAAAATAATAACACACACAATAAATAATAACAAACAAATAGTAGTAAAATATAATGAAAATAACAAATAATAATAATAAATAATAAATAAGCAATAATAATAAAAATATTAAATAATAGTAAAAGTAGTAAAATTGCAAAACCATTGAAAATGGGTTAAATTGCATTAAAAACGAAAGTTTAGAGTCAAATTGTAAATAAAATAGAGGTTTGGGGGCTAAATTAGAAACGCGCATAGAAGGTGGGGGACCAAAGAGTAATATTCCCCAGTGAATTAAACGCAGCATTTTGAAAGAGGGACTGAATCGCAAGCCACGTGGAATCTCTGGACCAATATTGCAATAATTAAAAATTTGATTTTTAAAAAACTAAAAACATGGAAGGACCAGTAGCGCAATTTCCCCTCTAGCTTAAAAACACGCGGATCCTCTTAGGGTACGGGTCGGATTCGTGTCGGGTCGAGTGAAACGACGTCGTTTTGGGGGTTAAAAGCCAGCCTCAAAACGACGTTGTTTTAAGGGGCTATATAATGCCTAAAACTCAGAAAAAAATTCATTTGAGCTGTGTGTTTAAAAAAAATTTTCTGATTCTTTTTTTCTCTGCAGAGGTCTCCTCTCCAAGACCTTTGCTCGTTAAATGCATCCACCATGGGCCCGTCGTGGCGCGCCATTGCTCACGCAAGGTCGAAGCCCTAAAAGGTATGATTTTTGTGTGTGTGTGTGTGTGAAAAAAGAAAAAAAAAAGAAAACTTCGAGAATGAAAAGGAAAAGAAATCACCTTCTGCTACTGTTTGGGTTTTTTAGTGGTTCTTAGTGCTTTCTTTTTCTGCCTTTTGTGTTTGAATCTTGTATTTGTGTTTAATATCTGCCTTCTTGTATTGTATTCGGGCTTCTTGTTGCATTTGAAATCTTTTTCTTTTGTATTTTCAAATCTATTTTGTTTGAATCTCTGTTTCTTTTATTGATCGAAAAAAAGGAACCCCCTATACAAATATTTTGAATCGGCTTTTATAGCCAAATTTTTTTACAACTTGCTACTTTCTGTCCTTTCCCGTTTATTGCTTGCAGGGCCAGAGGCGGTGGAAGGGCGGTGGACGGGACTCATTGGCAAGACTAGACTGTCGAAGCGGAGTTCGGCAAGTGGCCCTAGGTGCGGCGCACTTAGGGTTAGAAAATTTTGGTTTGGGGTTTGGGCTTGGGTAGGTTAATTATTTGGGTTTAAGTGGGTATGAGTTGTTTGATTGTTGGTTTTGGGTTGTAAAATGGGCCTGTTGGGTTTTAATTTTGGGTCTTTAGTTTTTTTGTTTGTTTTGGGTTTGTAGTGGTTTGGGTTAAAATGGGCTTGTAATCCCGGGCAAAATTGGGGTTGTACAGTCACCACCGGTTCAAGGACCAGTCACGAGCAAGACCGAGGGCCCGGTAAGTTTCTCCCCTCTTTTCTTTGTTTTCGGATTTTTTCAAAAAATGTAAAAAGAAACTGGACAAAATAGATCAAACCGGCGAAAATTACTTTGAAAAAAAATTCTCTATTCGAATGTATACCTATCCTTTCCCAAAAGTTCACTTTAATCAACTGATACTATGTATTGGGATTTTTGGAAACTGAGGGTATATTTCTTTCGTCTATCAAAAAAACCTCCATTTACATTGTTAATAACGACTTTATATAGCCTAAATTACAACTGCTTTGTACCGAATATTTGGCCCCTCTTTGCAGATGCATGCGGAGATCACGGAGGACGTGGGATATGCTACGTGGGCGTGGTGGATGGCGCGGATGGCGGCTCTGTTGACATGGGAGCGACGCACGACCAAAGCACCTAAACCGATTTAGGTTGCTAAAATTTTAGGGTTTAGTTGGGCCTAATAATTTGAGCTTCGATGTTGATGCCATTTGGGCTTTATTCAAATCTGTTTTATTTTGTTTTATTTTTTGGTATTAATGTGGGTCTCGGGCTAAAATTGGATCATACAAATACTATTACATAAACTATTTTACCCACATCGTGTATATTTATACTATTATTTATGTGACTGAGTTAATGTTACAAGTTAACTCGACACCAATTTAATTAAGAGAAATATAAAAAAAAAATGAAGTTTTAAACCATTACTTCATATTATTTGAAGTTTGCTTTTGTATTTCATACCTTTATATAAGGCTTAAGAAAATAAGCAAATAATAAAATTTAAACCTGATCCTTCAGCATTTTAAATCTTTTAACTTTTCCATTTTAATTAAAGCGTTATTGTTACCTTATTTGAACTTTTTACATAAAATATGTATAATTATGTAAAACTATTACCGTAATATCTCTTTACTATGCTCAACATAATTTTTCAAAATTATTTTAATACAAAATATATGTAGTCTAATATGGTAGCATTTGGACTTTTTATATCATTAGTTTCGAATCATATATATTATTTATTTATTTATTTAATTTTATATTTCCACACGTATCGTGTGATAAAATTATTAGTATTGATAATATTGTAGATTGAGTTGGTATTAGAAGTAAACTCTATACCAATTCAAGAAAAATGACAATGTCATGATATAAGTAATTAAAGTGCATTTACTATTTTTAATACGATGTGCTTACCTATTTAAATTTATTTTGACTCACAATTTAAATTAACTTTTATTTTAATCTCATCTACGTAATTATTAGTTTCAAACTTATTATATGTATTTTAAACAAGGGTCTATGTTCTAATCACGTGGTTTTCATGAGCATAAAGAATTTTTAGGTTTGTTTTTTTTTTTTGTTTTTTGTTTTTTTTTTACAATAGTATGCTAAATGGATACCCAAAGAGATCTATTAATAATTGATAATTTGTCTATATCAACAAAATTCTTAGAGTATGTTTAGATGAAGAATTTAGAAAATTTAGAAAATTTTAAAATTTTAAAATTTTAGATGTCATCATTTCAAAATGCTATCAATTATAATTGATTTGTTCTGATAAATAATTATTTTAAGAAAAATTAGGTTATTAGAATTTTATGAGTTAACGAATAATTATATTAAAATAAATAATACAAAAAAATCAATATGTATATCATTATATTCATAAAATTTTATAAATAAATTAGAAATTTTGAAGTTTTAGTATTAAATGAAATAAAATTATAAGGAATTTAGGTGGATTTTGAAAAGGAGTTGAGCTACTAAAATCCTATCTTGAAATTACTCTAAAATTTTGAAATTCTCCAATTTTTACCCAATCAGTAATAGAATTTTGAAAACCTTGATGCAAATGAAACTCTTCTCCAAATACACGTTTATATATTTTTCAATTTCTAAAACTTCCAATTGATTATAGATTATTCAATTAATAATTTTAAATACTTATGTTTAATAAATCATTTTCATTGAATTTTTTAAAAAATGTAACTTAATAACTATACTTTAAATTTGTTAACATTTATTTCAATTTAATAAAATTTAGAAATTACTAAGAATATATATCAGCATTGAATTAATTTCCTAAACATCAATCATATTGATGAGGGACATTTATATGAGGGGTTTAAATTAAGTAGAGCCTTAAATACTAATTAATTACAATAATTATCATGCCTCCTAAATATTATTACAGCCTCATCAAATAATTACTAGTAAGTAGTTGAGGAAAATAAATAAATATAGTAGCTGGCATGGAATAAAATCTCATATTTAAATAAAATAATAATATTATTACAACTATATGTTTAAGTAACAATAATTTAAAATTAAATTAGTACAAGACAAAATCCATACATGGCATACGCATATTATGAGATTAGAGATCCACGTATCACAACAACGCATAGTAAAATTTAAATTTGAGTACTCAAAGACACAAGACATCCACCTTAATCAACAATGCTAAAAAAAAATAAAAAATAAATTTTAATGAACCAAGTTAAACGGTTTGTTTAATTAAATATATTATAAATAAATTAATAAAGAGGTATGTATATTTTATTTATAATTGGTGTGAAATTAAAAAAAAAAAGAAATCAACTTCAATGGATTATGAAATCTGATGAGATAATTTGTTATGATAATAATAATAATAATAAACCTGTCTTATTCAAGACTTTCAAGTCACCCTTCACTTTATTATATCATCTTCTTGACCACATTAATTCTGCATCTCAACTCTTTTAATTATCTGATGTTTTCTTTTGACAATTATATATATATTTAGAACTTGTCCATGTACAAAAGATTCTTTTAGAAGAAATAACGTATTTTTATTAGAAAAGCACAAATACACATTTCTCTATTAGCAATTATAAGAACAATAAATTTAAATAATTATAAATAAAATTAATAATTATAAAATACAAATTGAGTAGTAGTTTGGAACCCATATATGATGAAATTTAAGCTAAAATAAATCTAGACAGAACCTAAACATAGTTGAATATGATTACTTTTTTAATGAAATTTTGTGTAAATTGTTAATGAATAATTAATTATTAATTTTATATTTATTAATTATGTGAGAATTTAAGTCCAAAAGTAAAAGTATATCTCATTTATTTTTATATATTATTATTAGAAAAAATTTGTGTAGTATATACAGTCTTGTCATCTCTCCACCACTAGTAATATACTAAATATTTCCATTTACTAAACATATAATTTTATTTAAATTTTTGATAAATTCTCATACGCTAGAATTTTGATATATAAAATATGTTTATCTCCAGTGATTGGGTTAGGTCTTTCCTATATTTATTTATATAAATTTTAAGAGAATGACGAAAATACCCATTTTCATTTCACGATGTGACATCCTGGTCCATCTTTTATCACACCAAATTGGCACCAAAACCGGAGTTAAGCTGAATCAATGGGAGAAACTGGAAAGTCTTCTTCATCCTTTGGCATTAAAAAAAAAAAGAACCTACAAAGTACAATTACTTTAAAAAAAATCAGTCCCAAGAGCTTAGTTTCACCTAGAAAGTTAGAATCTATTGCTCGTGTGATTTTGTGCCTAGTTTTTCACTTGGAGTTTTGCATTTCACTACAATTAACCTTTTCTGTTAAATATTTTACTATCAGATTTGACTATTTTTAAATTTCAAATTAATTATTAATTAGTGAGGTTTAAATAAAATATTATTTATATAATAAAAACATTTTATGAGAATAAAAAGAATTTTAGAAAAGAAGACCACAAATTTAATTGTTGCAATAAAATGCTAGGGTTATATATGAAAAAGTTGAAGCTAAGCAAAGAGATTGCAGTTAGATATAAATTTTTATTTAATATTTGGAATTGCAGAAAGACATTTGAATTATAATGGTAAGTTGAAATGATGAAGTAAAATATATTTACAGTGGGGGTGAGGGTAGCAAGTTTGTCTGCAAGTGAGAGTACGAAAATAAACGAGAAGGAAGGAAAGGGGGAGCTGTTCTCTTGATGCTGCTCTTACGCATCATCCTATGTCGTTTTGCGTCTAATGGATTGGGTCCACCGACCTCCTCCTTCTTCCTCATCTCTCTTTAACAATTTTCATTTTATTTTGTTTATTTTTAAATACGTAAAATTAGCCAATCAGATAAATAATAATAATAAAGAAATTAATCTGGTTGAGATGGTGATGATATATATGCATGACACCGAATAAAGAGAGGAAAAAACAATTCAGTTTGTTCACAATTTGGCATTTAAAAGCACCAAAATGTCCATAGGTTAGATTTTCTTTCTTTTCTCTCTTCTTCTACTTTCTTTAATTTATTTCAAAAACCCTTCCATAATCCACCCTTTCTTAGCTTGTGCAGATGAGATTTCGGTGTGGTGTTGTTTCCGTTAGATTAATGGGTTTTTTGAGTAGATATTATTTCTGAGTACCTGTAGAAAACCAAGTGAAATTAAGAGGAAGAAGGTGAGGTTTTGGTTAAAGATGGCGACTGCATCTTCTTCATCAGGGCCTTTCTTTGGAATTAGAGAAGAGAATCAAAGCCAGACGAAACAACAACAACAACATCATACACCAACTTCATCAACTGGCCCAGTTGATCCATCGCCGCCTCCCAAGAAAAAGAGAAACCAACCTGGAACTCCAAGCAAGTATCCAAATTTTTTTTTAATCTTATTTTTACTACATATATGTATTTGTATGTATGTGAGAAATCTCAAGTAATGAGAATTAATCTTAATCTTATTCCAACAAGAAGAAACCCTAAATTCTGAAGGTTATTTTAGTGGAAATGACAAGGGGATTAATGGTGTTTTTTGTTTTCTGTTTAAATGATGGAAACAGATCCAGATGCAGAAGTGGTAGCACTATCTCCCAAGACGTTAATGGCTACAAACAGGTTCATATGCGAGGTATGCAACAAAGGGTTCCAAAGGGAGCAAAATTTACAGCTTCATAGAAGGGGACACAACTTGCCATGGAAGCTAAAGCAGAAAACAACAAAAGAAGTGAAGAAGAAGGTGTATCTATGCCCGGAGCCCACATGCGTCCACCATGACCCGTCGAGGGCACTTGGGGACCTTACGGGCATCAAAAAGCATTACTCGAGAAAACATGGCGAGAAGAAATGGAAGTGCGAGAAGTGTTCCAAGAGGTACGCCGTGCAATCTGATTGGAAAGCTCATTCTAAGACCTGTGGCACCAGAGAGTACAGATGTGACTGTGGCACCCTCTTCTCAAGGTACTCTTCACAACCCACTTTCACTTTTATTCACCTTCTTCATCTTCATCTGCTTCCCCCTTTTCTCTTTTATTCGAGTTCTAACTAAGTCGTCAAAAATGGTGAGTAGTGCAGAAAACAAACATGGTTCCACGTGAATAATCTGTAGGAAAAGCCATCGGTAATACAAGTTCGCTAGGTTTCAATCCATCCAACAACAAATTTAAACCCACCTCCAAAATTGAAACAAAAAAATGAAACAGTTCATCTTTTGTTTGTACTTGGAACCGCCCCCCTCTCTCTCTTTCTTTCTTTTAATTTTTTTTTTAAAACTTTATTTCCTATTCACGTGATGCTTTGCCATGTATAGTTCGCTGTGTTGTTGTTACTACATTTGTTCTCTTGTGGGTTGGCTAGACATGTTCAGGTCTGTGCTTTTGCAGGTATCTATTTTCATGATAACGTCATTACGCTCCCAATCCGGGTTTTTAAACCGGGTCGTGTTTATCCTGATTCCGCTGCCGTTTTAGCCGAAACAGTCAAATAACTAGTCTAATATCTCGTTGCTTTTTAAGTGGGAATTTTGCGCATGGGAGGGATAGTTCCAGAGTTGATTGATTTGGGAATTCAAAAAAAAAAAAAAAAAAAAAAAAAAAGAGAAATGAAAACCAGAAAGCTTTTTCAGCTTCTTGTTTTAGAAAACGATATTCATAACTGGAAAAATCAGATATATTCCCATGACTTCTGCATTAATTGAACAACTAAAAATCCCGAATTGGGGTTGTTGATTCATCACTTTTCACTTGCTTGAATACATTCTCTAGTCGCATTTATTGGGCACCCAGTTCTTGAAATGGCTGTTTATTAAGTCAATTTGATTATTTCTTTTGACCTATTTCTCTTCTCTTCAATTATTTGTCGGTCTTTTAGGATAATTTTAGTTTAATTTCCTAGCTTCTACTCTCTCTTTTCACTAATGTATATATTTCTCTTGTTGCTTTAGGGTTCCTTCAATTTTCTTTTCTAATAACCTTTCTTCTTAGAACCTTGTTAGCTAAACTCCTTTCTTAATATTTTTTGTATTTTAGGAAATGGGCTTGTAGTTGTAGATATTAATTCCAATTTTTCACTTATTAATTTCACACTAAATTTACTATTCTCAAAATTTGAGCCAATTTTTTTTTATATGTGAAATGTAAAATGAGGGTAGAATTTGATTAATAAATTAGTTACGATAATGAAATCATTTAATTTCGTTATTATCCATTCAATTTCAATTTCTTATCTCGTGTTCTTTACATAGCTAGTAGTCATAAATTAATTGATTGGAAAAACATGGCAGACAAGATCAGTCATGTGTTCAAATTCTTGTTATTCTACTGCGTGTCTGAAGCTTATCTAAAGGAATGCTTGTTACTGTTGGCAGACGTGACAGCTTTATCACTCACAGAGCATTTTGTGATGCACTGGCTCAAGAAACTGCAAGGCACCCTCCTTTAAACTCCATTGGCACCCATTTGTACGGAACTAGCAATTATATGGGCTTAGGGTTATCTCAAGTTGGAACCCAAATTTCATCCATTCAAGACCCGAATAATAATCAAACTGCAGCTGACATCCTCAAACTGGGTGGTGGTGGTGGTGGGCCTTCAAGGAGTTCCCAATTTGATCATCTTCTTCCTCCATCAATGGGTTCTTCTTCATCATCATCATTTCGACCTCAACAACAGGCCATGGGTTTCGTCATGGAAGAATCTAATCAGATTTTCAACCAAGAACATCAATCCCAGCATGGGTTGTTGGGAAACAGCAAACCGTTCCAAGGATTAATGCAGTTTCCTCCCGACAACAGCAACAACAACAACAACAACGCAAGCAACGCTTCTTCAGCTGCCAATCTCTTCAACCTTAGCTTCCTTTCCAACAGTGGCAACAATGGCGGTGCCGGCGATTATAATTTAACATCTTCGGGTTTGCTCATGTCTGATAATTTCAACAATGAAAACGGCGGCAATGGTGGGACCAACAACGCCTCCAACCTCTTCTCCAACAACTTAATGAGTGATCAAATGACTTCCAACATCCCTTCTGTCTTTAGCTCATCGGTTCAAAACAACAACATGGTGCCCCAAATGTCAGCCACCGCATTGCTTCAAAAGGCTGCTCAAATGGGCTCTACTTCAAGCAACAAAAACACCAACGACGATTCCCTTCTAAGAACCTTTGCAAACTCTTCTTCAACGGGAACTAAAACCTCCAACTTCGGCGCCATTTTCGGAGATACGGCTGGCAACAATCTACATGAACTAATGAACTCCATTGCCAGTGGAAATTCCTCCATTTTCGGAAGCGGTTATGACGCTGTACATGGTCAAGAAAGCCCTTACACAAATAGAACTAGCATGGGACAAGAACAACCACCGCCGCCGCAGCCGCAAAGTATGAATGTTAGCGGTGGCGGGTCAGATAGATTGACTCGGGACTTCCTTGGGGTTGGGCAAATAGTTAGAAACATAAGCGGAGGAGCGGCACAACAACGACAAGGAATTGGGATAAGCAGGCTGAGTTCAGAGAGAAATAGTAACATAACGGCGCCGACAAGGCAGCAATCTTTCGGAGAACGTGGGAATTTCCAGTGACGAAAGAAATCCCAAAAAGAGTAAAAAGGGAAAAGATATGAAGAAAGTACAAAGGTATGTAAAATATGATTAAAAAGTTTATTACTTTTAAAGATTTCAAGGGTAAATAATAATATTTCTCATAATTTAAATTAGGTGTGTGTGTTGCTTTGCATTCTCTGACATATTGTCTTGCATGGGACTGTCATGAGTTGTAGTACATATGGTTTTGTTTCTTTTCTTGTCTCTTAGTTTTTATTTTTATTTTTTTATTATTTATTCTTTAAACATAAATTGAAGGGCTGACAGTGTCACGAGTGTTGCTCTCAGCAATCTAGATTCCCTCAACAAATATCTATCCTTTCTTCTTTGGCCATGCATCAATCATCACTCCTCATTTTTTTTTTTTTTTCCTTTTCATTCCTCTACCATAATTTATATTTCCTTTCAAATTTGCACCAAAAAAACATGCCAATTCCTTCTTCATACTGCATTATCTTTTTTTTTAATATTATTTCTTTCCTATTTTAAATATTTTTATATCATGCTAATTTTCAATTTTCTTATAATCATAGTCTGCTTAACTGATGCCTTTATGCATCAAATAAAATAAAATTATTTATTAACATATTATTTTTCCTGAATTTATTTATAACCTTAAATAGTGTCACCACGTTCTAGACACTAATTAGTAATTTTCATAGCTTTTAGATTTTACCCTAAAACTAGAAATTAAAACGTTCATATTTGAAATTTAATTTTTTACTCTTTTTTTTAATTTTAAAATGTAAGTCTAATTATTAGTATTGTTAAATTTATTGATGTGCTATTTTAAAATAAAAATAGCTATGTAACAAAAAAATGAAGTTATAATAAACCTAAATTTAAAGAAAGAATTTTAATTGTGTCAACTTGCATTTTAAATTTGAAAAAATAAAAAGACAAAATTTGTTGAAATAAAATATAAGAACTAAATTGTAAATGTTTAAAAAGTAGAGGACCATGAGGCCTAATGTAACCTAAAAAATTATGAAGAGGTGACGTTTTTTACAGTTACGTACTAGGTTTTTTTACTGTGCAGAAAAAGTTGGTGTAAAAGTAAAAATCACTATACCATTTTATCATCTTTCACCTCAATGCCCATATATATAAATTTGAAAATGAAATCTTGACTGGAATTTCACGCCACTTAGCTCGTATATTTGTAAGGAGTTGTGTTTGTATATATATTTTATGAATTGAACATAATATTATCAGAGATATGTGTTTCATTTTCCAACAAAATTGTCTTGTTTTAGATGAGATGTAAGCAAAGAAAAAAGAATAGTCTTTGTTTGTTGTGAGAGAAAATGGCAAAGCATGCATACATGTCATAAATATTCCCATCTGCTGCATACACATCATCTGTTTCAGATTCCTCTAATAAGAAGAAGAAGGATGATAGATTGAGGTGATATGAAATTGGTGGATTATTGGAAGTAAATGATAATGCTGATCAACATTGACATAATTTATTTATTTTGGTAGATATTGATGGATGGCAAGGTGGGTCAAGTACAAGTCCATGGAGAAAAGGGGAGTTGAGTTTTGGAAAGCTAATCAAAATCAACCAAAATGCAGCTAGTGATATCAACCTCTCTCTTATAGATTTGTACCAAAACCTGCTTCCTTTTTTTTCTCTTCAGCTGTTAATCAAGCTACCATCTTTTTCATATAGTCACTTTTTAGCCCCCTGAAACAAACAGATCTTTCTCTTGTTTCCTTTTTTTATTTTATTATTTTAGTAAGTTTGAAATTTAAAATTGAATCAACATTAATATATTGAAGCTACCCCCTCCTATCAAATTATTATTATATATATAAACCCCATAAACAACAAATCAAATCACATGCTAATGGATTTGGAATGTTTTTGTTGTCTTAATGGCATGGTTATTAGGCTATTCAACCCGTCACAAATCTATCACTCCCAATCTTTTTTCATTATAATATACTTGTTCAAGGTTTTGAAATTTTTTACCATCAACCAATTTTTACTTTACAATATTCTTTTTCCAAGGAGCCAAAGATTTCTTCTTTTTTTTTTTTTATCCAAATCCACACTCGTCCATTGTAATGGAATAATTATAATTTAAAAAAAAAAAATGAAAGAAAATGTCAACAACTAGCACAAATTGCGGATTTTGTACATGCCTCCAATCCTTGCTCTATCCTATTCGTTCAAGTGGTGGATTACGTACATAAAAAAATTATGGCAATGTCCCCTCCACCTTTCAAATCTATCACTCTTCAACTTCAATTATACTTCATAACCGTGTTTCAGAAAAATAAATAAATAAATAATTGCGGATGTTATATTTCAAAATTTCAATTTATTGATTTTTTTATTTCGGTAAAATTATAATATTTCATAATAAATTATTTTAATTATAAAAATCAAGATATACAATTTGTATAATAAAATAAAGTAAGAAAATGAAGGTCTGAAAATTAATAAAGTATATAATATCTTTCTTTTAAAAGAGTTTTCGAGGAAAATTACAAACACAAACATAAATCGTAAATAATACATAGGCAATCAATTAGAAGTAGAATAAACCCAAAACAAATTACTTGGACTAAAAACTAAAGTATATCCAAATTTAGACCAAAATATAGAATTTAAATCCTAAATAATTTGAGGAGAATCCACACATGACATTGTATATAATGAGATGCTTAAAATTGCACGACCTCAACCTTTATCACATTTACAATATATATATATATATATATAACATCTTAAACTTGAAAAGAAAAGAAAAGAAAAGAAGATTTAATTATGTCACAAAATGAAATATTCTTAAAGATATATATATTCTTTAGGATAAACTACACGGCGAGTCACTTAATTTTTATAAATTTTCATTTTAAATATCAAAATAAAAGATTTGTAAAATATTACATAATTTAATTATTTTCTGTTAAAATTACTTAAGGAAAATATTAAGTGGAAAAGTTATAATTAATAAATAATTTATATAAATTGAATGTGATATTAGAATTTCATATCATGATGACATGAAAATTTCAAAAAAGAAATTCAAGTGGAAAAAAATAAATATTGTGTCCAGAATAATAATGAAAAGGTCTACTCTGTTTTTCGTATGGAAAAAAAAAGAAAGAAAAAATGTAAAAGAGGAAGAGGAGTTCAAGTATTTTCTAAAAAAGGACAGTGAAACAGATTGGCAGTCACGGACTAATTGATTCCATAAAGTGAAAAAAGTGACAAGTATTACGACAAAAGTGCCACATTATCCGACACTTTCCCAATTATTATTACAATAACGAACAATTCCTGATGCTTTTTCTTGTTCCTGCCTGAATTTCAGAAATTTCTGACCCCCAACATTTGATTTATATTTATATAATTTAAGTTCAGGATGATAATAATGAAGGAAAATTGTTAAAAATAAAAATAAAAACAAAAGAAGGTAATTTTGAATGTGACTCGTACTGACGCAGTAATTGAAGTCAACATAATGCAATTTTAGGCAAAAATGGGAGGAGAATGTCAACATGAGCAAATGAATATTGTTTATTAATTAGTATTGGGGTTAGGTATTAGGTGGCCAAATAAATTCTGTATGATATCAAAATTTTAATGCAAAAAATAAAATAATCATTCACTTGTCCACTCTGTTGGAATGTAGTAAGCATGTTAAGATTCTTGATGTCATGTGTTGACCTGTTCTTTTACTTTTTACCATTTTATTTCGATTTTGTAATTTCGCTAAGGATGTATATTTACCAACAAAAACTTTAATTTGTAGTAAATGTTAAAATATCTAACTTCTTCAAAGACAAAAAGGAAATTTCCCAGTAACTTTTTTTTTTTTTTTTTTGTTTTGGAAAGAGACACAAAATCTATTTACTTCACATTATTAGGTCTAGGTTTAAATTACAATAATTTTTTAAAAAAGATATATTTATGGAATCAATCCATTTATTTATTTTACCTATACCATTTTAAAAATTATTTAATTTAAATGTCCCAAAAATAATCCAACATATTTAGGTTTTATTTTAACGCCCTGACCAAGCAGTTGGTCACGCAATGCTTCTAAAAATCATGGTTTTCTTCCTATCAGGTGAAGATATCCAACCATACTACTTTCGTCCCTTCCTATTAATTACATATTAAAATATTAGTTCATGTTTTTCCTTTATAACAAATATGTACAATAACCTTTTATTTTTTCAAAATGATTCTTTCAACTTTTATATCTTAAATAAAAAAATTCTAACCCCATTTTTCACTCTAATTTTTAACATATTTTTGATTTTTCAAGATTAATATAATTATAAATTTAGCCCTAAAATTTATTTATTTTGTTGCTTTGGCTCTAAATTTCATTTTGGGATCACTATGGCCTTGAAAATTTAAATTCTAATCAAATTGTTTTTAAAGTCAAAACTAATTGAAATGTTGAAATTTTAATGGCACTAATGTGACAATCTATGTAGTTAAGAGGGTTATTTTAATTTTTTTATGAATTTCTTGAAAATTTCAAAAGTATTTTAATATTTTTATAAAGTATATGTTATTTGCCACACGAGTTGCTATGTCAATATTATTAAAAATTTAATGGTTTAATCAATTTTTCGTCTAAAAATAATATAACTAAAACTTGAAAGCTAAAAGCAAAAGTGATTCAAAAATATATTAAAAGTTAAAATTACGTTTATGCCTTAAGGAATTTTATTTTATTTTTTAATATTCTCCTCTACGAAATGCCCTACACATTGAATCACATTGGGTATAATAAATTCTTACCATCTTTGTTTTAAGGCAAAAATCAAGAAGAAGAGTAAGCAAAATTAAGAAAAACACCTTGTATAAACAAAAAGGGAAAATACCTTATAATTGAGTTTAGCTGAGGAAACCTTTAAAACACTTTTTGGAATGAAAACCCTAATCCATAACTGTAAATTTTAAAAAACAAAAAAGAGTTTTCCCCCTACATATTAATCCTACAAAAGCTTTGCTTGGCTCTTAGACAAGTTTTGGGCAGCCAAATTGTTGTGATGAGGTTGCTTGAGCCGATGACTTCACATCGGGGTTCAAAGACCCGATATTGATCCCATGTTGACCATTTCCACCCATGTTGCCTACCATTTCCCCCACTCCAAGAAAATCCAATGTTAATTTATCACTCTCCCCGATTCTTACCCCAAGTTTTTGATGTAACTTAGCTTCATCAACGTTGGAAAAGTTGGCGTTATTGCTATGATGTTCCACTGTCATCCCATTTCCGGTGAACCCTCCGAAGTTGCTATGATCTTGTCCGAAAATGGAGGAGTTACCATTTGCAAGAGAGTTCATTAGTCCTTGAAGATTGCTATCATTCTCCATCTGTGATCTTAGACTGCCACCACTCTCGAAATTGTTAGGGGCAAAAACTTGTCTGTCGGATTTGATCCCACTAGACGAAGAACTCCCCAATCCCCGTAGCAATGAGCAAGTGTTGTTGCTTGTAGTTGAACCCATTTGAGCAGCTTTTTGAAGCAATGCAGTTGCCGACATGTTTGGAGAAATGTTCTCATGTTGCATTGAACTACTGCTATAAAGAGAGGTCATACCCGGACCAACCTGCACATCACCCATGTTAAACTGATTACCGCTTAAAAATCCGGAATTCGAAGCTCCGCCGTTTTCGCCGGTACTTATGCTGCTCGCGCCACTGTTGCTGGGGAAGAAGCCTAAATTGAAAAGATTGGCGGAATTGGGCGCCGTACTGTTAGTATTGCCTTGAAGGTCCGGAAGTTGCATAAGACCATGTAAGGGTTTGTTTATGTATGGTCCATTTCCATGATGAGATTGATGTTCTGGGAGAAAACCTTGGTTAGCCGCATCCCCCATGAAGAACGCCGGCATGTTCTGCAATGAAGAAGGATTGAATGGGGGACTGTTGAGGTGCTCGAACTTTGTGACTCCATTGCCGCTTCCCAACCGCAACATGTTGCTCGATAATGGTTGATTCTGGGATAATCCTAAGCTCATTTGATGATGATTACCTCCAAATAGATGATGGCTTCCGATTGGGGTTAAGTTATTGGTGGGGTGCCTTGCAGTTTCTTGAGCCAATGCATCGCAAAAGGCCCGATGGGTGATGAAACTATCACGTCTGCGACAAAGATATCATATATAAATGAGAGGAAAATTGAACATATATATATATATATATATGAGAAGAAAAGTTGTTAATAAACTTCCATTAATGAAAACCAAGGTTGAAAAATCAAGCCTTTTCTTTTTAATCGTTTTTACCATTTTGAGAAGAAGGTGCTTCTTAAATGAATTGAGGGAATCATTTCCCAATTGATGAAATCCCGCAGTAAATGAAAAATATATTAAAAAGAAGAAAGAAAACCCTGAAAAAGTTGTCTATTATTCATGGAAGGAATATTTTTCCATAACTATGAAAGCCATTAACAAATGACAAAAACAGTTTCAGGCTTAGTCCAATATTTTCACCAATAAGATAATTTGAATAAACTGACTGGTAAAAAGCACAAATTATATATTTTTTTCCCTCTTGTTCTCCAGATATATAATTGCTGCATGAAAGAATCAAGAATTTCCTCAAATTGCTCAACAAGAGAGTGACAGAAATGAGAATTGCCCCACACTGGCAAGAACCCTAACGTTTAAACAATGGCAGTAAAACATAAATATATACATACATATAAATAAATATATATGTGTAACACTCATCACATGAGAACAAATCCAGTAACAATATACTTCATGACAGCGTATGAATTAACAACACGTGAATATGAAAAAGATGAAAGGCGATGTTACCAAGGGTGAAATGAAGAAATAAAATTTTTACTAATTTTTGTTTGGTTGCCAAGAATCCTTATCAGCCATGGCAGTTTCGCAGATTATTGTTCACGTGCAACCAGTTTTTTTTTTTTTTTTGAAGAGTTTAAAGTGAAGAACTAGAAGAGAGAGAGAGAGAGAGAGAGAGAGAGAGAGAGAGAGAGAGAGAGAGAGAGAGAGAGAACGAGCTAATTTATAGATAAGTAATCCAAAAGGTGAAACAAAAGAACAGGCTTTATCACTGCCCAACTCCCAGTCCCCAAATCTTTCTCAAACAAATATTTTGCTCTCATGATAACTTGGTTTGTCAACTTTGATAACCTCAGAGAAGAAAAGATATTAATGATAAAGGGAAGGATAAAAAATTACCTTGAGAAGAGAGTGCCACAGTCACATCTGTACTCCCTAGTGCCGCAAGTCTTAGAATGAGCTTTCCAATCAGATTGCACGGCATACCTCTTGGAACACTTCTCACACTTCCATTTCTTCTCCCCATGTTTTCTCGAGTAATGCTTTTTGATGCCCGTAAGGTCCCCAAGTGCCCTCGAGGGTTCATGGTGGACGCATGTGGGTTCAGGGCAAAGATAAACCTTCTTCTTCACTTCTTTTGTGCTCTTCTGCTTTAGCTTCCATGGCAGATTGTGTCCTCTTCTATGGAGCTGTAAATTCTGCTCCCTCTGAAACCCTTTGTTGCATACCTCACAGATGAATCTGTTGGTTGCCATTAAAGACTTGGGAGATAGTGCTATCACTTCCACATCTGGATCTGCTTGGTTTCATAAATGACAAAACCAGAAAAGAACCCAAGAAAATTTGGGGGAAAAGAAGATAAATTTAGAAAAAAAAAACCAGAATAAATTATGATGAAAGCTGACCAACTTTTGGATTAGGGTTCATTGGATTATCTTTAGTTTTTGAATTTAAAAAAAAAAAACTTGTTTCTTTATTGGCTTTACTCATAGGATAGATGTGGTAAAAGTCTAGAAAGAAAAAACATAAAGAGATGTATGTAAAGAGATACTTGCTTGGAGTTCCAGGTTGATTTCTCTTTTTCTTAGAGTGAGTTGCAGTGGTTGGAGCAGTTGACGAAGTGGGTGCGGCGGATGATTGTTGTTTTATCATCGGGTTTTCATTTTCTGCGCTGTTTCCGAAGAAAGTTGCCGGCGATGAAGCGGTGGCCATTCTCAACGATTATATAACCTTTTAACTCTTTGCTTGCTTCCTTGCTATCTTATCTTGTTTCTCAGCCCAAAACTATGTGCAAACTTCTTCTTAGAAACCACCAAACCTAGAATTCAAAAAATCAATCAAATTACCTCATAATTGAAAGAAAATAAAGTGTTTGTGCCATAGGAAGGGGGGGTGGGGGGGATGGTTTGCATCCCCTTCAGCTCTCTTCTGAAAATCTTGCAAGGAATCAATAAAATAAGAAACAAGAAGACAAAAACCAGAGAAAAGGAAAAAAAATAACGAAAACTAGAGATAAAAAGCCCACAAAATACCAAGAAGGAAGTATCTAAGGAGACAGCAACAATCCGGAGTTGAAGAGAAAGAAAACAATCTAAATTATAGACTCCTCATAATTTCTTCTTCAAATTGTTGTTGATTTTTTTCTTTCTTATAAAATATATGACTTACACTTGCAAACTTGAAGTATTTCATGTCACATATATGCATGTATGTATGTATGTATGTATAGACACAAACAAATACATACATGTTTATCCCTTATGCTAACCCCTCTCTCTCTTTCCTCTGGTGTATTCTTATGATAATTTATCTCATTTCTCAATCCTTTTTGTTGTACTTGTAGAATATAAAATTTCCTTTCGTTTTTGGTACAAAAAAAAAAAAAAAAATCCCATTTGCTTCTTACTTTAAGAAATATATATATACATATTTTTCAAAAAGAAATATAAATTTTCCAAACTTAAAGAGGATCGGATTTTACAAGAGGGGTTAGAATGATGACGGATATCTCATTTATTTAATTTTAGATTTTAAATCTATTCAAAGGACCATACTTATAAAACTTTTATACCATCCAATAGTTATTTATTAAATTCATATTTAGTTTACAATACTTAAATAATAAAATATATTTTATTTAAATTTAATTGCAAATTTATCAATAATAAAATTAAAATAAATTTTAAATTTTTAATATGTTTAAAATAATACAAATATACTTTTGAATCAAATCAAACCGATCAAATATCAAAACTAAACAAAAGAATTTTTTTTTGTTTTAGTTAAACTCGAATCCTGTTCAACTTGGCCCTACCTTTATTGAGAGGAGGTTGTTGAATCAACTCAAAGCAAAGCCATGCCAAAACTAGATAAAGAAAATAATTTTTATTCAAATATGATTTGAAGTCAATTCAACTTGATCCAATCTTTATTGGAAAAAAAAGATTGTTGAATCCAATCAAACTGAGTCCATATAAAGACTTAGCAAAGTATTTTTGTTGGAAGAGATTATTATTGAATCGAATTAAATAGAACCTCGCCAAAACTAAGAAAAGGTATACACCTTTTCTTATTCAAACTCGATCTAAAATCTTATTCAACCCGACTTTATTACATCTATAGAAAAGGAGGTCGTTGAATCAAAATAAATCAAATCCACATTAAAACTAAATAAAAATTATTCAAATCTAAATCTGATACCAAATCTTAATTCTATTGAAGTAGAGGCTATTGAAATGAGTAAAACTAAACCCATGCCAAAACTAAACACAAAAGTGAATTTTTGTTCAAACTTTATCCTTAATTAGACTTAACCCTAATTCTATAAAAAAAAAGTTGTCGAATGGAACAAAATTGAATGCATGTCAAAATTACCCCAAAAGTCAAACTCGGTCCGAACTCAACATGACTCTATCTTTATCAGAAAAAAAATTATTAAATCAAATAAACCAAATATATATAAAAACTAAAAAAATAAGAATATTAAAATTCGATCCAAACCTGACCGGAGGAGAAGGTTGTTGGTATGAGGATTGATGCAGGAAAATGTGTCGTTATGCGGAGGGGCCACCAACATGCATGTAAGCCTTACCCTCTGCCCATCTCTCCTTCTCTTATTTCGTATCTTCTTACCAGCTTCAAGACAAAACCCTCTCTTTCCTCCTTAACGATGAATCAATTTCTTTAAACTGTTTACTGATATTTTAAGTTACTGAACAACAGTTTATATAATCACTGCTAAAGGATTCAACTTGCTCTACTGATAATTTCGCCATTCTGTATAAATTGTGTTTCTTTTTTATCATTTAATCAACTTCATTTTATTTCAAATAAAATAGAATATAGTAATTACTGTTTTGAGCTTTTATTAATAAATAATTTTCTATAATGCGAGTGAAACACGTCATAAAATGTACAACTTTATTTATTTTCCATTTTTATTCTTAAACTCCCACTCATTATATTGACAATTCATAAATAGGAAAATAATACGTTTCAACGCATTTAAATTTACGTCATGCTCATAGATAGGAAGATAATACGTTTCAACACATTCAAAATTATGTCATTTTACATTGACAATAATATCTATGCCAAATAAATCTCAATTCACAATCTAGTATGGTTTTAGAATAACTAACATAAAAAACAAAGAATGAGGCGAAATGGATAAAGTAGTTTTTGCCCCACTCTAGTGTTATCCTTTAAAAAGAGAAATGTTATTTCTTATACCATTTTTTAATCTACTTTTAAATTTTTTAAAACCATAATTAATTACTAGAAACTCTTAAGTTTAAAAATAAGATATAATAAATAATAAAATATAAAGTTTGAAACTAATTATTAATAACATATTAAATATATGCGATATTAAAGTAGATTAAATGATGAGTAAAACGAATTTAAACATGTAAATACATCATATTAAGAATATTAAATGCAATACAATTATTTATCATGGTATTGTCATTAATCCAGAGTTGGTGTCAAGTTAATTTGTGACACCAACTTAATCAACAATATTATTAATAGAAAATTCTATCACACATGTATGCATATGAAAACTATGTATTTAGAACACAAAGACGTGTTTAAATTGTAACACCAACTCAATCAACAATATTATCAATATATTTTAATCGATGGGATAATAAAGTTTACATAATACAATTAAAATGTAAATATTATATTAAAATAAAATATTAATTTAGTGATAAAGTTAATGTTTTAATTGATGTAAATAGCGTGTTCAAATCTAGCCACTTGCAATTTTTTATTAAATTTTTTAAAATATAAAAATTAAAATATCCTCAAATAATATAATTTATTTTAATTATGAAATGAAATATATACAAATATATAAAAATTTATATAACAAATATATTTATATGTTAAAGTTTCATTAAAATTAAAATTGTTTTAATTCAAAGGGTAAAAGAAAAGAATTATATGTATGGTGTCCTTTGTTCAAATTTCATTATGAATAAATTTTATTTTTATTTATAAAAACATAAGAAGTCAAAACACTCACAAAAGCATTTAACTTAATTTCTAAATAAAATAATTTTTTTGATAATTTTCTAATTAAGGTTGAGGTTATAAAAAGATTTATAGAGTGACACCAACTTAAAATCCTTTATAAATAGTATAAACATTCATTTAATATATATATTAGGTTTTAAGAATTTATAACTTCCAAAAAAAATTTTAGGTCAATAATTTTTATTAAAAGTTATATTTAAAAAATATATAATTAACTATTATTTTTAAAATTAAAATGAAAATTATATTCATAATCTGTTATACTCATACATTTCCTAATCTATTTTTAAATTTTTAAATTCATAATTAATATATTCATTTTTGGAGGATATTAGGTGTCTAACTTCACTTAAGCTCGCTAAAAGTTAGTTGAATTTTCCCTGCTAGATAGTAGTTTAGATATTTGTTGCTTAGCATAAATAATTTATATATATGGTGGGATTTGAACCATGACATTTGCATGAATAAAATTTTAATTTTATTTTTTAATTAAAGTTTTATCTTAGTCCATAGTTCAAAACAATTTAATTACGTAAACTTAAAAGCCATGCAAGGTAATAGAGCTTAGTCAAGTTATTACGAACCTTAATTTATTCTGGGTCGGACATAAATTAAGCATGCACATTTCAATTATTGTGTCTATTAGCCGTCATATGATTAGGATCGCTCAGCTAAATCTAATGCATCTAATCACGTATTAATGAAATACATACTTGAGTTTAATTGAAAACATGATCGATTGAAGCACAAACACGATAAACATGATTTAAACAAACTTCATTGAATTAATGCAATCATCATAGCTAAAAAGAGTTAAGCTACCATTGTTGATGAAAAGATCATAAAGCACATTGCAAACATCCTTAAATTAAAATAACAAAGTAAAGGAAGAATAAACTCTGTCGAATCAGCAGTCTCATGACTCTGATTGAAGATGTTCTCCTCCGATCCTTGTATTGCTTATTTGCTAATGGCTCTTGAAGGTGGCCGGCCAAGAGATGATCTTCTCAAGGTTTTGCTGGCTAAGAGAGAATGGAAAATGGGATGCTATGCGTGGGAATGAAGAGAGGAAAGAATGAGAGGAAGAATGCTTATGAAATGAGAGATGAAGGAAATGAGTAAGGGATGTAGGGATGCATTAGAATTAGATGAGTGATCCTAACCAGACGATGGCTAATAGAGACAACAATTGAAATGTGCATGCTTAATTTATGTCCGACCCAGAATAAATAAAGGTTCATAATAACTGTTGGAACATTTTCAAATATTTATAGTGTTCCAACAACTATAAATGAATGGGTGTAATTAATCAAAAGATTATATTTTTGATTTTTGAAAAGAATTATAACTATTTAAATAATATTATTTGAATAGTTATAATTAAATGAATAATTATATGTTTATTTTAAAAATATTATTATTCAGAAAGACACCTATTGATGAAAGATGTCTCTATGAAGAGACATGAAAATTCCTATAAATAGGAATAAGATTTCATTTGGAAATATACCAACAAATTCTAATATTCTATCTTTCCTTCCTTCATTTTCTAATATTATTAGATTATTCTATAAAGTATTACTGCAGAAATCCTTTATAGAAATTGAGTTTCTTGTCATACATTGCTCAGTATGTAGTGGGCTATTCTCATCAGTGCAAAACGCAAATAGTCATTGGCTTCATTGTATCCTCGAGGTTAATTTGCCAGGAACTCGTTTGCACACCGAAGATAGGTGGGGGCGAATATAACCTTAAAGATAGTGGTTTGATACACGCCTTGGAGCCTTGTCCTATTTATTCTTCTATTCGAGTTTCGTTCGTGTGTTCGAAATTTTCTTCACAGGAGATTTGTACTAACAATTTTAAGGTTGTAATTCATGATGACTACCACAACTCATGAAAGTGGAACTAAGGGAGTTGGCTTCTAATTTTGTCAAACTTGATCGGTTTGATGGTGGCAATTTTCGACAATGGCAGAAAAAGATACACTTCTTATTATCAACTTTGAAGATTACTTATGTTTTGGATACTCCAAGACCTGACGAGACTGAAAACGAGTCTGTTGCTGCAACCCGAGAAAGGAAAAATGGGACAATGCTGATTACATGTGCATGGGCCACATATTGAATGGTTTATCTTATGGTTTGTTCGACACCTACCAAAACGAGGTCACCGCTAAAGAATTATGGGACAAATTGGAGACAAGATGCATGACCGAAGATGTTACAAGTAATAAATTTCTTGTCAGTCGTTTCAATAATTATCAAATGGTTGATGGTCGTTCTGTTATGGAACAATTCCGTGATATTGAAAAGATGCTGAATCAATTCAAGCAGTATGATATGAAAATGGATGAAATGATTGTTGTATCCTCCATAATAGACAAACTTCCTCCATCTTGGAAAGACTTTAAAAGAAGTCTAAAATATAATAAAGAGGAAATATCTCTTGAGGCTTTGGCAAATCATCTTCGTATTGAAGAAGAATATCGAAAGCAAGAATAGAATCTAAATTCTGAAAATGCCAAAGTGCATGTTATGGAGGAAGTACAGACTACTAAACCATTCAAGAGAAAGTTCAAACAGACTGACAGAGCAACTAAGTTTAAAAAGAAACAAAAGGGCCCATGCTATCTGTCGAAACCATTTTTTTTACTATAGAAAACGGGGTCGACTTTAAAAAAAATAGAGTCGCCACCAATCCTTTTTGTTTAGGTGTGGTCGGATCACCTTTTAAAACATTTTATTTCAAAAACATTGATTTTAATCTACGAAATTTAAGAAAACGGGTTCGGGAGTCGGTTACGTACGAGGAAGGATTAGCACCCTCGTAACCCCCAAAATTGGTACCGAATTTATTAATTATTGTCCTAATGTCGAAAATTTGAAAAGATTTGAAAACATTATTTCTTTAAAAACTTGAACAATTTGAATTAAAATTTGAGATTTCTTTGTTCCGAAAGAATATAAACATCACATCCAGCACGTTAGGACATGATATTATAAACCCTCGTAACCAAAATCATCTCATGATTTACAAAATTTATTAAAAGGATATTTAGTTATTTAGTCAAACGGAAAATCGAAACCCAGCACGTTAGGGCATTATTCCCCGAATTTCTAAATACAAAATATTGCCTTATTTTAAAAAATCTTTAGATAAAATATAATAATTTTGCAAAATGTATTTTTATTTTAAACGATGATCCGTGTGAAAATATCGCGTTAATACATCATCAAACATAAATACCAAAAGTAATCATGATATACTAACATTTCATATTAATATAGACAATAAAAAAAATAATAATGTAAAATAACGACTAATAAAAATAACTACACTAAAGCTATCATAAATAAATGAAAGAGTATGGACAAATAAAATATATAAAGCAATAAATAACAAAATAATAAAAATAAAAACTACTAAATAAATATGAAAACTTCTCATGCAAGATTAAACTTTTCATGCAATAACATATACCAAATAATAAATAAATATTGCAAAATAAAAAATTTGAGAAAATAAATAAAATACGTTTTGAAATAAATAAATAATTTATAACTTTAAATAAAAACATATTTATAATAATCTAATACATATAAAATCGCATATTTAAGAAGAAACAATATATTATACAAAATTATATGCAACATTAAGGATAAAATAATTTAAAAGTTATATATAAAATATAATATAATAATGTATAATATATAAAATAAAAATATAATATAATAACTAATATATAAATTCTTAAAATAATATACAATATATGAATAATATTGAAAAATAATAATAAATAATAAATTAATATATATAATACTAAAACAATAAAAAAATAAAAATAAAAATAAATGAATAAGGAATATATTAAAATAATAAAAAAAATTTAAGGTTAAAAATGCAAAAAGGATAATATTGGAACGCACGCCAAACTGTAGGGACCAATTGGGCAATTATGCCCTATCTCCTAAACGGCATTGTTCTGTTACTAGCCTTTAAATAACACGAGGGACCCAATTGAAATAGAAACAAACTTTCAGGGCTAATTTAAAAAAATAAAAAAGTGTTTAAATTGGACGAAATTAAAACTAATAAAATTGCGGAGGGACTAAAATGGAAAATTGCCTTTTTTTATCAAAACACGCAGATTCTCCCCGAGTTTTTGGATCAATGCGCGAATCTAAGGCATTTAAACAATGTCGTTTTGGCCTTTAAAGGTGACCCCCAAAACAACGCCGTTCCAGCAGCCTATATAAGTCATTTTTAGACAAAAAAAAAAAAACCATTTGCCCCCAGTTTTTAAAAAAAAAACTCCGAAAATTCTCTCAACCCTTTCTCCTTGCGTCTGGGTTTCGACCATCGGACCTCCGACATCGCCTCACGCACGCATCACGCCATTATCATCGTATGCCAGACACGGCCACGAGGTTGAAAATCTCCTCTTTTCAGCGCGAGTCAAAAGGTAATCTTTTTATATATTTTTTAAAAAAACAATTTTTGTATATATAAAAAAATGTATAGATCGAAAAGAAAAATAAAATGAACAAAAAAAAAATAATCACCTTTGTTAGTGAGTTTTTCCCTGCTTATTTCAATGTATTTGTATATTTGCTGTAGATGGCCAATTTAGCCCGGGCCCATACAAAAAATAATAAACCCAAAATAATAAAACAAAGTCCAAGTCCAATCAAAATATATCATTTGGCCCGATCGAATGACCCATTAAAGATTGAAGGTCCATCTACAAGCTTGACGATATGGGATCACAATCTTCAAGGATATGCAATCTTAGATATGATATGCAATCCTAGAAGATATGGTATGCGATCTTAGATATGATATGCAAATCTTAGATATGATATGCAATCTTAGAAGATATGGTATACAATATTAGAAGATATGATTTTGTAATATTAGAGATTTAATTTGTAGATACCTTTTAATCTTAGCCGTTGATGTAATTGATCTGTACCGTTGTATTTGGGGAGGCTCAACTATAAATAGAGGCCTCTCCTTTCATTGTAAAAGACACTTGAGTTTTAAGTAATAAAAATTCTTGAGAGCATTTACTCAAATTTCTCTCTTTTTTGCGTTCTTATTTTCTGTGGCTTGTTCTTATTTTGTTCTTCGCTCATCTTCGTTTCTTTTTGAGTTGCTTCCGTTTGAGTTAGATTTTGGTGGAGGAATTTCGTAAAACTTCATATTGCGGGAGTTAGGTTGACTTATGCATTTTTTAACTTTTTTTATTTATCCATTTAATTCCTTAATCATTATTTATTCATTTATTTTAATTATTTTAAATTTATTTTAATTGCCATTTTTTATCCAAAACTTTATTTTTTAAAATAAGGCAATGTTTGGTATTTAAAAATTCGGGAAACAGTGCCCTAACGTGTTGGGTTTCGGTTTTCCGTTTGACTAAATAACTAAATATCCTTTTTAATAAAATTTTGTAAATCATGAGATGATTTTAGTTACGAGGATTAAAAATATCATGTCCTAACGTGCTGGATGTGATGTTTGTATTCTTTTGGAACAAAGAAATCTCAAATTTTAACTCTAATCGTTCAAGTTTTTTTTTAAGAAATCATATTTAAAATTCTTTCAAATTTTCAGCATTAGGACATGATTTTATTGATTCGGTACCAATTTTTGGGTGATATGAGGGTGCTAATCCTTCCTCATATGTAACCGACTCTCGAACCCGTTTTCTTGTATTTCTAGACCAAAATCAAATGTTTTAAAATAAAACGTTTTACAATGTGATCCAATCACACCTAAGTAAAAAGGGATTGGTGGTGACTCCATTTCCATTTTTTTAAAGTCGATCCCCATTTTTTTCAAAAAATTTAAAAATGGTTTCGACAGCTTAGTGACTCCTTGGGGACACCAAGAGAGTCAAGCCGTAAAATCGATAATTTCATGTCCTTTTGTCCGAATTTAAAATTCTAAATTTTTTAAAAAACATGATCCTTTTATTGCATATGGTCTTAATTTTTAATATATATTTCTGCATTGCATTGCATGACCGTTGTGGTCATACCCTTAAGTGGGAGCGAGAAGCTATGCCTTCGTGAGGTTTTCACCTCCGCATGGGCTAGTGGACTGCTTCCGGAATACATATGTACCTATGTCTTCGTGAAGTTTTCACTTCTGTATGGCCATAGGGAAATGTATTCTTCTGAACTGAACTCGGTCTATATGAGCCTATAATGGGTCAGGATCGAGGAATCTACTAGTTCGGGTACCTCAACTTTAGACTTAAGCCACATTTAGTGATCCTTAATAGCCAACCCTAGATAGAGTTATGTTGAACCCTAGTGGAACCTAGATAGGTACCCTATTTTGTTATTTATTTATCTTATACTAACGTGTTTTCTTTTGTTTTGATTGCATTGCATTCACATCATAAAAAAGGGATGTTGATTCAAATTTGATTGCTAAATAGAAAAGTTGGTCATAAGAAAATGGATTTTTTTGATGAAGTGGATTATAATATGGTCGTCCGAATATAGTCCAAGTAAACACAATAAGAGAAGACTGATAGCCCGTGAAGGAATACAAGACCTTATTGCCCAAGGATTCAAGCTGACAAAGATTGTTCGAGAGTCACCATGTCTTGGCTTTCTTGAATAGGCTAACGAGTTTTATGGAAATAAGTGAGTGAAGAGTCACGGCCTGGATCAAGTAACAAGGAGCTAGAAGAGGCATCCATTGGAAAAGTTCATGAGATATGACCATAACATCTTTTGTGAAGAAGGGGATTGATGTTTTCACTTGGACTATGAGGACAAAGCCACATATGTAATCCGTTTTATGTAAAGAAATTTATTTTCTATTAAAGTTTTTCTAATGGAATTGAATTCAGAATCAACACCTCTCTTTTTGCATTTCATTCCTTTGTATTGCATTTCATGCATTTGCATTACATCACATCATATGCATTTAAGTCCATAGAGAGAGTAATTAGTTGAAATTATCAGAGAAAGAGAGGTGGTTAATCTAGGAACTAAACACCATTAAGGTACACGTGCTAAAAAAATGGATCAAAGACTCGAATAGTTCCAGAGAGACGTGCAAGACCAACTGCAAGAGTAGTTGGAAAAAATCCAATAAGATATGAGGGACCAAATAATGGAAGCCCAAAGGAATATAGTGGTTCAAATAACTTAGCCACTGAATGGGGCAATGGACAAAGGAAAAGGCCCCATGACTAATGCTGGAGACGATAATGAAGACTATCCTCCGGTTTCACCCCACCATATGTATAGATACAACCTGAGGTGCATCCTCAAATGTCATCTGTTATAATTAGGCCTCAACAAGGTCAAGCTGATATTGGGGTACCCATGATTGTTCAAGTTGGCTCAAGATCTAACCCAGGAGATAACCCTGCTAAACCTGTTATCCCTAATGACATATCTAAAGAGGGAATCGGGGAATAAAAGTTTCCAAACCCTTGCATACTTCGGAGTGTTTTGAATAATGGGACTGTGGAGGAGATCCCTGTATTTTTAGAGCTAATCTAGAGTAATATTCAAAACACGCTTGTTGTCTTAAGCCTAGAGGCGATAAGAACCCTTTTGTGAAATAGGCTTGTGTCTAGAATTTTTATTTCAATAAAATGCATTTTTTAAGCAAAGATTTTTTCATTCTTTACATTTCATATTGTACATTCTTTTGTTTCTTTCAAGTATTCTTTCATTCTCCATTTTATGACTATACAAATGGTCATTCTTTCAAACATTTATTCTTTGGAATCTTCCTTCGAACCTACAATAGGTCTCTAGATATCAACGATGTGAGCAACACTACTACTAATTTAGAGTCTCCTTTCGAGTAAGATATGTGTCTAGAAAGATCTCAGGACTTTGAAGATGACAAAAATTGTAACCTATTGATTTGTCAAGAAAGGTAGAACAAGATGAAAAACAAACCCTACTCTACAAAGGGTCATTAGAAATTATGAGCCTAGAAAAGAGAACATGCCTAGGTTAATAAGACATGGGCTAAACATGAGCTGTTGGTCTACCATGGAAGGGGATTGCATCAGTTATACTATAAATACTGAATTGAAGAAGACAAGATTTATGTGACTCTTCCATTTTCTTCATAGAATTTTCTATATGTGGGGCATGGATATTATGGGGCTAATCTCGTCAAAAGCTTCTAGTCGATATCGATTCATCGTTGTGGTCATCATTTACTTCACTAAGAGGGTGGAAGTAGCTTCATATGCCAATGTTACAAGGTCGAAGTAAAAAAAAAAAAAAGTCCTGACAAAGAATGCCAAAAAGGACAAAGTTAAAAGTTTGTAATCTGTTCAAAGATCAGACACTATATCATAAAACAACAAAGGCGGCCAAAAAAAAAACAAGGATTGTAGACAAGATAACCGAGACTTGTAAAGATTGGCATAAAGAAGTTATAATTTATCTTCTATGATTATCGAGCGTTGGCCAGGACTTTTTTCCGGGGCAATATTTTACCCATTGGTTTATGGAATGAAAGCATTTTTGCCAATTGAACCTAATCGAAGAAAAGGTTAAAAGTTATTCATCATGGTCAGATGATGCAAGCTTACGACAAAAATGTTTATCCTAGAGATTTTCACGAGGGGAACCTGATCTTTCTTTTACAAAAGGATTTCAGCGAAAAGCAGATGCCAAACTGGGAAGGACCTTATGTTGTAGAGAAGGCCTGTTCTGGAGGAGCATTGATATTTTACCTGAAAAGAGAAGGGCCAAGGTGAAAACCCACAAAGGGCGCCTTGAGCTCAAATTCATTCAAAAAAAATAAAAAGGGCCAAGGTGAAAACCTGCAAAAGGGGCCTTGAGTTCAAATTCAAAAAAAAAAAAAAAAAAGGAGTGGCCAAGGCAAAAACCTGCAAAGGGCATTTTGAGACCAAAGAGGTTTTGAGCCGAAAACCCGAAAAGGGCGGCTCAAATTTTGATCAAAGATAGGGCATATGGTAGTCTTGCTATGCTTGAATTAACAGTGAGGAAGTATGCTACGTCTTGGGGCATTGACAAAGCACTCCGGATCCCCTAAACATGTATTGAGCTCAAAATGGTCCTCAAGGAGTTTGTACAGAGACGCTTAGGCTGCGATATCTGGGGCACCTAGCTTCTATTTTATCCATTTTAAATTTGCTATCTTTGATTGCTTTATTCTTTTCCAAGATACACCTCAGTCAATTTCTTCTATTGCTTTGGTTATCTTTAATTAACTTATTTATTTCGAGCTATGCTCCTGATTAATTTCTTTTTCGTCCATTATTGTGATCTTTTTCAAGCATTTTATATTGAAATAATGATTGTTTGACTATAATACTTTCATAAAAGAAGTTCCGCATATTACTCTAGAAGCTTTTAAATAATATAAGAATATGAAACAAGAATATTGTTTAAAACTCACCAAGCCTAAGGGTTGGAAACATTGAAAGATAATTATCTCTTCAAATTTTTATTAGATAAGACATTTCGTCGATGATACCATCTTAATAAATGATGTGCAATGTTAACCCAAGTGTAAAAGGGGATCATTCTCGGGAAAAGAAAAATGATACCTTACATTCATGCAAATTTCAGGCACATACATCTGGTCATTATACCTAGGGAATGGTGTAACAGATCAACTTGATTGAAGATCATACCTCTGAGTGGCAACTGGATAGATGGAAGAAGCCAAATGTTATTCCCCTAAAGTTGCAGTGGGAGGTACAAATTTTATGTCCAAAGGTTCAAGGGAAGGGACTCTGAAATTGTAGTGGGGCAAACTTGCTGAGCAGAATATGATCGTTTCTTTGGGTTTTCTGTTAAAAAACCAGCTGAAAGAGAAAGCATGGTAATGCATCAGTGATAGAACCTTGATGAACTATGAGTAATGACAACCCATAGGGATCATTCTCACATTCCCAATTAGGAGCATTTGATTCATTCTGATCATTGTATCCTAATCATTGTACAAAAAAAAGAGGAAAAAGAGGAAATCATTCTCATGACATTCTGCATTCATGCAAGTGTCATCCCTTATATCATTCAGTTAGGATCATTAGATACATTTCGATCATGCATCTTAATCATCATTCTCATGACATTCTGTATTCATGCAAATGTCATCCATAATACATTCGAGTCTATAGGACATGTCCCTCAGAGGACGGTGTAGCAACAAAAAAAAGTTTAGATTTTGTTAGAGATGATAGTGGAGCAAACTGAAGATATTAAGGAAGCAAACCAAAAAGTTTAGATTTTGTTCCCTAGAGATGGTAGTAGAGCAAACTGAAGATTGAAGTCTTCCTAAAGATAGTAAGGAAGCAAACTAAAAAGTTCAAATTTTCTTCCCTAGAGATGGTAGTGGAGCAGATTGAAGATTGAAGTCTTCCTGAAGATAGTAAGGAAGCAAACTAAAAAGTTCAGATTTTGTTCCCTAGAGATGGTAGTGGAGCAGACTGGAGATTGAAGTCTTCCTAAGATAGTAAGGAAGCAAATTGAAAAGTTCAGATTTTGTTCCCTAGAAATGGTAGTGGAGCAAACTAGAGATTGAAGTCTTCCTGAGAGAGTAAAGAAGCAAATTGAAAAGTTCAAATTTTGTTCCCTCGAGATGGTAGTGGAGCAGACTGAAGATTGAAGTCTTCCTGATATAGTAAGGAAGCAAATTGGAAAGTTCAGATTTTGTTCCCTCGAGATGGTAGTGGAATAGACTGAAGATTGAAGTCTTCCTGAGATAGTAAGGAAGCAAATTAAAAAGTTTAGATTTTGTTCCCTCGAGATGGTAGTGGAACAGACTGAAGATTGAAGTCTTCCTGATATAGTAAGGAAGCAAATTGGAAAGTTCAGATTTTGTTCCCTCGAGATGGTAGTGGAATAGACTGAAGATTGAAGTCTTCCTGAGATAATAAGGAAGCAAATTGGAAAGTTCAAATTTTGTTCCCTCGAGATGATAGTGGAACAAACTAAAGATTAAAGTCTTCCTGAGATAGTAAGGAAGCAAATTGGAAAGTTCAAATTTTGTTCCCTCGAGATGGTAGTGGAGCAGACTGAAGATTGAAGTCTTCCTCAGATAGTAAGGAAGCAAATTGAAATGTTCAGATTTTGTTCCCTCGAGATGGTAGTGGAGCAGGCTGAGGATTGAAGTCTTCCTGAGATAGTAAGGAAGCAGACTGAGAAGTTTAGATTTTGTCCCCTCGAGATAGTAGTGGGGCAGACTGAAGATTGTAGATCTTATCTCCCTAAGCGGTAGTGGAGTAGATCGAATTTGGCGAATCTTATCTTCCTGATGTAGCAAGGGAGCAGATTTTAGCCACTAGCCTTATCTTCACTATGTAGCAAGGGAGCAGGCTGAAGATTATAGTCTTATCTTCCTGATTTAGTAAGGGAGCAGACTAAAAATTATAGATCTTATCTCTCTGAGTTTGCAATGGAGCAGATTGAAAATAGCAGATTTGACATTCCTGAAGTTGCAGGAAGCAGATCGAAGACATTAGTCTGGTCTCCCTGAGTTTACAGTGAAGCAGATTAAAATAGCAGATCTGGTGTTCCTGAAGTTGCAGTGAAGCAGATCAAAGATACTAGTCTGACCTCCCTAAAGTTGCAGTGGAGCAGATTAAAAAGTAGCGGATACTACCTTCCTGAAATTGCAGTGAATCAGATTGAAGCCATCAGACTTACTGAAATCAAGATAAAATTCCAATACCGTTGAAGTTGCAGTGGAGTGGTAAGCCGTTTGAAGAAGTCAAGGCTCAGTAAAGACCGGACAAAATTGGACCTTTTATTGTCTTTACTCTATTATCGTTTCACGACAATGAGCAAAGAGGGGCAACTATAATAGGCCAATTTAGCCCGGGCCCATACAAAAAATAATAAACCCAAAATAATAAAACAAAGTCCAAGTCCAGTCCAAAATATATCATTTGGCCCGATTGGAATGACCCATTAAAAGATTGAAGGTCCATCTACAAGCTTGACGTATATAGGAACACAATCTTCAAGGATATGCAATCTTAGATATGATATGCAATCCTAGAAGATATGGTATGCAATCTTAGATATGATATGCAAATCTTAGATATGATATGCAATTTTAGAAGATATGGTATGCAATCTAGAAAATATGATTTTGTAATCTTAGAGATTTAATTTGTAGATACCTTTTAATTTTAGCCGTTGATGTAATTGATCTGTATCGTTGGATTTGGGGAGGCTCAACTATAAATAGAGGCCTCTCCTTTCATTGTAAAAGACACTTGAGTTTTAAGTAATAAAAATTCTTGAGAGCATTTACTCAAAATTCTCTCTTTTTTGCGTTCTTATTTTCTGTGGCTTGTTCTTATTTTGTTCTTCGCTCATTTTCGTTTCTTTTTGAGTTGCTTCCGTTCGAGTTAGTTTTTGGTGGAGGAATTTCGTCGAAACTTCATATTGCGGGAGTTAGGTTGACTTATGCATTTTTTAACTCTTTTTATTTATCCATTTAATTTCTTAATCATTATTTATTCATTTATTTTAATTATTTTAAATTTATTTTAATTGCCATTTTTTATCCAAAACTATATATTTTTTTTAAAATAAGGCAATGTTTGGTATTTAGAAATTCGGGAAATAGTGCACTAACGTGCTGGATTTCAATTTTCCATTTGACTAAATAACTAAATATCCTTTTTAATAAAATTTTATAAATCATGAGTTAATTTTAGTTACGAGGATTTAAAAATATCATGTCCTAACGTGCTGGATGTGATGATTGTATTCTTTCGGGATAAAGAAATCTCAAATTTTAACTCAAATTGTTCAAATTTTTTTAAGAAATCATATTTAAAATTCTTTCAAATTTTCAGCATTAGGACATGATTTTATCGATTCGGTACCAATTTTTGGGCGTTATGAGGGTGCTAGTCCTTCCTCATATGCAACCGACTCCCGAACCCGTTTTCTTGTATTTCGTAGACCAAAATCAAATGTTTTAAAATAAAACGTTTTACAAGGTGGTCCAATCACACCTAAGTAAAAAGGGATTGGTGGCGACTCCATTTCTATTTTTTTAAAGTCGATCCCTTTTTTTCAAAAATTTTAAAAATGGTTTCGACATTTGCGTATTCTTTTTTTGTATCTTTTTTAGATTATTTTGGGGTTTTTATAACCTGGAAGAAAAAAATGAAAAAAAAGGAAATACACCGATTCTGTCATATTTGCTACTATACTTCTTTCCTTTTTTGCAGGTGAGAAAGGGAGAACGTGGCGGCGATAGGGTGATTCGCATAAATCTATGGCGATTGGTCGTCAAGTAGCGAAAAGGGTGCTTGTGGCGCGAGGATTTCCTAGGGTTTCAGAAACCCTTGTTTCTGATTTAGTTTTGGGCCTTTTGGGCCCCGTAGGTCAGTTGGGTTAGGTGCTGGGTCAATGGGTCATTCAGGTAATAGGTTATTAGCTTGGGTAGAGTAATAGGCTAATCGGGTTTGGTAATTTTGGGTTTTGGTTTTAGTGTTTTGTCATTCGGGCCATGAGTGCACTTGGGCCTTTGTAATCTGGACTTTAAAAATGGGCATTTGGTATTTTATTTATTTTTTGTTTTTATTCTGGTTTATTCTGAATGGAACGGGCCCGGGCAAAACGGGCTGATTACACTATCATTGTGGTAAGCCGAGACATTTCAAGAATGAATGTCGATTTTTAAAGAAGTGTAAGACATACAATTTGCCCGGCCCATTCTACAACATTAAACCAACCCAATAAATACCCAGCGCACCATTAGCCCATAACCCAATAACACCTAAAACCCATTAAAACCCAACCCAAGATAGCCCAAATTCTTAGACCCACTTAATCCTAGACCCAACAAGCCCAAACCCGAAGCCCAATCACCCAATAGCCAAACTAGGGTTTCAAAAAAAGTTGAAACCTTAGCCTTTTAACCTGTCTGCCACCACTTGCTCTGCCATCGCCTCTGGCAAAGCCTGTTGCCACCGCCCTCCACTTGCACCGCCGAGCACCTGCAAGCATTAAAATGGAAGTGACAACAAACAAAAATGAGGCTATATAAAAGCCCATCCGAATTCTTTGTAAGGGGAGACGATTATTGAATAAGAAATAAAGAGATTCAAACAGATTATCAATAGCAATGAACTTCTAAATATGAAAAGAAGTAGAGATTAAGCATTAAAAAGAAGGAGAACCAAACACAGAATCCGATCAGTAACTTTAGGTGATTTTATTTATTTTTACTTTTTTATTTTCTACTTCGAATCCCTCTTTTACTCACTCAAATACATACATACATACATACATACATATATATATATAAATATAAATATAAGTATAAGAAATAAAAAGAAAAAAAGGAAGATTTTTACCTTGAGCACCGCCGCGCATGACGATGTTGGCAGAAGGACGGTGACGATTGGCCGGAGTTTTCGCCGGCGCTTATACCTGCAGAGAGAAAAGAATAAAGGGGGGAGAGTTTTTTTTTCTGAAACAGGTTGAAAGTGATTTTTTGAAATTTTTTGCCTTTTATAGGCGCATAAAACGACGCCGTTTTGGTCATAACCCTTAAGCCCCAAAACGACGTCGTTTTGAGCCTGCGACCCGATTACCCGACCTGTTCTAGGCAAGATCCGCGTGTTTTTTTAGCGGAAGGGCTAATTGCACTTCATCCCTTCTGCTTTTTAATTAGTTTATAATTCAGTATCTTTTATTCTTAATTTGAGCCCTAAAATTTATTTTAGTCTTCAATTTAGTCCCCTGCAACGGTGCGTTTTGGAAGAGAAGGGAAATTTTTCCTTTTAGTCCCTCTTTGTTATTTGCGCATTTAATGGGGTCCTTTTTTTTCTTTTTTAGATTTGCCCCAAAACCTCTATTTTAAAATTCAAATTAATCCCCTTGTGTTATTTTCTCTATTTTATTTGTTAACTTAGTATTATTATTTCTATAATTATATTGTCTTTTATGTTTATCACTATTATTGTATCATTAACTTTATATTATCGCTACTATTATTTTCAAGTACATTTATTCCATCTTATCATTTCATTATTTATTTATTTGTATAGAGTTAAAACTTTAGGCTTTTATTATATTATTATCATCTTCATTGATATATATATATATATATCAATTTACATTACACTATATTTATTTATTTCTTCAACTCCTTTTTATTTCCTCTATTTATACATATATATATATTTTGTACTTTCATCTTTTACCATTATTATTATTATTATTATTAACTATTTCATATAGTATTTATTTATTTATCGGATTACTACTAAGTTTCCTTCTTATTTATTTTTATTTTTATCTTTTATTCTTTTCTTGATTGTTTTTCTTTTTAAGTTATATAGCTTTTTGTTTTATTTTGTTTATAATTTTATTATTGTCATTTGCATTATGCAATTATTATTATTCCATTATGCTTGTAAATACCGTGATTCATGTTTTCTTGTTTTCACAAACTTGTTCTCATTAACCTTTATCCGATACATCAAGTTTTCAAATAACCGATATTTCGTACTAAAGATTCGAGGAAATCGAACCCTAACTTACTGGGTTTCGATTTTTCTCATTTAATCTGAATAACAGAATATCCTTTTTAAAATCGCAATACAAGTTTTAAATAAAATACTTGTTCTCAAAAATTCGAAATGTTGTGCCCTAACTTACTGGACACGACATTTAGATACCCCGAGATAAGTTTTAAAATAAAGGCAATATTTCGTATTTGGAATTTTGAGAAATCGAGCCCTGACTTACTGAGTTCTAGTTTCTCATTTGACAAATAACGGAATATCCTCCTCAAACTTAAAATCAAGTTTTAAAATCAAAAGGCAAGCTCAGTTTCGAGAGCTTCAAAGTGTCGCACCCTAACTTACTGGGTATGATACTTTATCTCTTCAAAATGAGAGAGTCTTATCATCCATCTCGATTTGGTCAAGTTTAAAAAAATAAAAGAGGATTGTATTTTCGAATCTTTTCAAATTTTCAACATTAGAACATGATTAATCAATTAGGTACCAATTTTAGGCGAATCGAGGGTGCTAACCCTTCCTCATGCGTAACCGACTCCTGAACTTGTTTTCTGGATTTCGTAGACCAAAATTATTGTTTTGATAAATCAAACTGTTTATTAAAAACAACCGTTTTATGAGGTGACCCGATCACACCTCAGCAAAAAGGATTGGTGGCGACTCTTGAGTTTTTCGTTTTCATTTTCAAAAATCCAAGTCGACTTTTGTTTTTCAAAAAAAAAAAGGTTACGACAGCTTGGCGACTCCACTGGGGACGTTGAGAGTCAGGCCATAGATTGACTGATTTTTGTCTTTTTGATTGAAAATTTGAAAAATTGTCTTGAAAATTCATGTTTCTTTTAATGCATTTTTGGTGCTATAATTGTAATGATGTCGAGTTTCATAAAATACTTTGGCATTGCATTGCATGACCGTTGTGGTCGCACCTTTAAGAGGGAGTGAGAAGCTATGCCTTCGTGAGGTTTTCACCTCCGTATAGGCTAGTGGATTGCTTCCGAGATACATCTATACCTATGTCTTCGTGAAGCTTTCACTTCTGCATGGCCATAGGGAAATGTATTCCCTGAGCCAAACTCGGTCCCTATGAGCCTATAATGGGTGAGAATCAAGGAATCTAATAGTTCGGGTACCTGAATTTTAGAGCTAAACCACACGTAGAAAACATAAGAACCCACCCTAAGTCAAAGTATGTCAAACCTTAGCAGTTACCCAGATAGGTGTTTGTTTATTTTAGTTTCTTTATATTTCATTTTGTGGTACTAACTTGTTATGTTTTATTTTTGTGCATGTCATTTCACATTTTAAGAGGTATCGATTCACAGTTAGTTTCTAAGTTAGAAAGCTTGTTATGGAGAATGAATTCCTTGATAAAGTGGAAGACAATGCAGCCGTTCGCATATGGTTAGAGCAAAGGCAATAAGAGAAAGGGTACAGCTTAGCTGAGGGGTATGTGTCGGAACTACGGATTTCACTAGTATCAGTGTCACGCAAAATAAACTCCAGGAGTTGAAAGAAATATGGACTCAGTGGGATGATAAGGAAAAGTAGTTGTTCTATCGTACTTATGGCGAACTACCTTACTTGCTCGACGTTAAGGTAGATAAGTATCTGTTCCGAGCAATGACTCAATTTTAGAATTCTGCTTATAGCTGTTTCTCTTTCGGGAAAGTAGATTTAGTGCCCACGGTGGAGAAATATACGACCTTGCTTTACTGTTCAAGGATCCGAGTTGACAAAGCTTATTCTAGGGCTGTTAATGAATATCACGGGGATGAGTGAGCAGCGGGTCTCAGCCAAAATTCAGAAGAAAGACGGGGGTAAATGCATACATTGGGTAAGTTTGAGGGACCTGATCCTAACACATCCCGATATAAGGAAGAAGATGACGTCTTTGCCTTGTGTATTTACGGTTTGGTAATCTTCCCTAAAGCTCTAAGACATGTAGATGAAGCATTTATTGATCTATTCGACTGACTAGACAAAGAGGTCACGCTCGTGCCTGCGACTTTAGCCGAGACGTTCAGATCTTTGAACGCATGTCGGAGAACAGGTGAAGGCAAGTTTATTGGATACGAGCAGTTGTTGTTAGCTTGGTTCCACAGTTATTTCTGGAAGGTGGAGAAAGTGTCTTATCGGGTTTCTCTAAGAATTACTCTCCGTTGAAAGAGATAATAACTACACCAAAGAGAGAAGACATGTCCGAGGAAAGCTGGATGGCACTCCTTCAAAACCTTCAAGAAGAAGACATTGAGTGGAGGGCTCCTTGGATGGTTCCCGACGAGATCCTTTATCGATGTGAGAGTTTCGACTGGGTTCTTTTACTCAGAATATAGGGAGCCATTGGGTATGCCCCTTTGCTTGTACTGAGCCAATATGGATCAAGACAATTTTTACCAATGACATATGGGCTGGCTGAATGTGAGTTCTCATACAGAGGGAAAAATTATAAAAGAGGGTTAAAGAGATTTCTAGTGCCTAGAATCAGATTAGTAAAATGAAGAGATTATCTGTCGGCCCAATGACAACCTTAGAATACAGTGGATGGAGGATTAGAAGGATCAATGATATCATCCCCGAGATGAATCCAGAAGGCACCCGATCAATAGAAGAATGCTTGCAAGTGGTCCCATCAGAGATAGAGATTGTGGAACAAGATTTCGAAAAGATAAGTTCAAAGCTTGGAAAGAGGATAGAGAAGTTGGAAGAAGAGAAAATGTATCTGAGGTTAGACATGGATGTTCAGAAATTCGAGGCCAATAAGTTAAGAAAAGGGAAGAAAAGGGTCGAGGAAGACCTAGACAGCCTAAAGACAGAGTATAAGAAGCTGCGTCTATCAATGAAAAATGCCAGATTGGGAAAGACTTCGGGACAGTGGCTACATGAGGTTCAAGAGGAAAAGACCAAAGCTGACCATTGGGAGAAGAAGTTCCTAGAGATGCAGACGCAAAATGAGGCTCTAGAAAAGAGGTTAGCAGAAAACCAAAGGGAAAAGAGTGGATTAAAAGCTAGAGTGGCTGAATTGGGACGGTCTCTTCACCACCATCAAAGTCGTAATTCTGCAAACGATCTGAAGTCGAGTCTGAACAAGATTGAGAAAATAAAGGGCAAGATTGAAAGATTAGAATCGGCATTACAGAATTGTGAACTCACGATCAAGCATCTTGAAGCAAGAGAAGGGTATTGGAAGGAAGAGCTCCACCATTCCCATGATATAGTTAGAAGTCAGGATTATCTCATGGGTGAAGCAATAGTTCAGATTCGAGAGGCAGCTGATCACCTACAGACTTTGGCAGCACATGCTAATATATTAAGCATAAAGTATGAGCTACAGTCGAATCGTGGTCAAGAGCTAACCTCTTTGCTTGGGAAAATCAAAACCTTAGGCCTTAGGGCGAAAGCATATTTGTAGTCTGCTTTATGTAAAGGACTTTGTTTTTTAATAAAGTTTTCTAAAATGAAGTTGAATCTGAATTGATGCCTCTTTACATTCGTGCATTTGCATTGCATTTCATGCATTCGCATTACGTCTTATCATGTGTAGAATCCAAGCCCTTGCATGTTTGGGAGTGTTTTAAACAATAGGATTGTGGAAGAGATTCATGTATTTTTAAAGCTTACTCAGAGTAATGTTCAGAACACACATTTTGCTTTAAGCTTAGAGACAATAAGAGTCCTTTTGTGAAATAGGCTTGTGTCCAGAATCTCTATTTCAATAAAATGCATCTTTTTGAGCAAATATTTTTTCATTCTCTCTATTTATAGATTCTTTTGTACCTTGGATTCCTATCCATATATTCTTTCATTCTTCATTCATAAATAATCATTCTTGGAATCATTTATTCTCTGGAATTTACCTTTATGCCTACAATGGGTCCCCAGATATCAATGACATGAGCGACGTTGTTACTGACTCCATTTCTAGTGAGATATGTGTCTAGAGGGATCTAAGGACTTGGAAGATGACAGAGATTGCAACTTATTTCCTAACTTGTTAAAAACGGTAGATCCTACCTTACGAAGTGTCAGTGGATACTATGAGCTAACGAAGGAAATGAAGATGGAAGCTTAGCTCACCGCAAGAATAAGGCGAGGCATCATTGAGTTATCTCCAAGAATTCAAAGATGATTTCGTATGATCACATCAAGACACGCCTAGGCTACTAAAATGTGGGTATGCTATTAAGATTGGTGTTTCAAGATCACATGCTAATGGTTCTACAATGGCCAGACTAATTAAGAGGTTCGGGCTACTAGTTTACCGAGAATGGAATGTTGCATCAGTTATGCCGTAAATGCCAGATGGATAAAGACAGGACTTATGCACCTCCTCTATTTCTTCACAGATTCCCTCTATGTGGGGCATGGACGTTATCAAGCCAGTCTCCTCAAAAGCTTTTAGCCAACATCGATTCATATCATGGTCGTTGGTTACTTCACTAAGAGGGTGAAGGTCACTTCACATGCCAAAGTTACAAAGTTAACAGTCATCAAATTCAAATTCAAATTCAAATCCAGATTAAAAAAAAAAAGAGAGAGAGAGTGTGGCAATAAAGAATGCTAGAAAGAAACATGTTTAACGTAATTACACAAATTTACAGTCTGTTCAAAGATCAGACACCATATCAGTGCAGCAAAGGCAGCCAAAAACCATTCAAAAATTTTGAAAAACGACTGACATTTGTAAAAGTTAGCATAGAGAAGTTACCATTTACCTTCTATGCTTCGTGAAAGTTGGCCAAGACCTTCACCGGGGTAACGTCTTTCTCGTTGGTTCACAAAAGGGGAGCAATTGTTGGAAGTTAAGATTCCTTTTCTCCAAGTTGGATGACGCAAAATGTCTACAGTAAGCTTGATTGAAAGTATTCATCATGGTTGAATGTACCAAAAATGGATGATATAGACGAAATTACAACAAAAAGGTTTGCCCCAGAAAATTTCATGATAGGACTTTGAGGAATATTTTTCCCATGCAAAAGGGACTTTAGAAGAAAGTGGATGCCAAACTGGGAAGGAGCTTATGCAGCAAAGAAGGCCTGTTCTGGGGAAGCATGAATATTGTCTGAGATAGAAGGAAAGGACCTGCCCAATCCGGGGAATTCAGATTCAATAAAAAGTTTTCCAAAAAAAAGAAAAAAAGGGAAAGGAAGAAAAAAGAAGAAAAAATGAGAGGTCAAGGTGAAAACCCGCAAAGGGCACTTTGAGACCAAAGAGGATTTGAGTTGAAAACCCAAAAGGGCGGCTCAAATTTTGATCAAAAGTGGGACATAAAAGAGTCCTACTACGCTTGAATTAACAATGAAGAAGTATGTTACATCTTGGGGCATCAATAAAGTACTCCGGATCCCCTAAACACATATTGAGCTTAAAATGGTCCCCAAGAATTTGAACAGAGAAGCTCAAGCTATGATATCTGGGGCACCTATTTTCCATTTTACCCATTTTAAATTTGTTATTGGTGATTATCTTATTCTTTTCAAAATACATTACCAATGAATTTCCTTCTTGATTGCATTTGCTAGCTTTATTAACTTGTTTGTTTCAAGCTATGCTCCCAATCAACTTCCTTCTTGTCCATTGTTACGACCTTTTTTAGGCATTTTGCATTGAAATAACGATTAGTGGACTAATAATACTTTCATAAAAGGAGTTTTGCATATTACTTTGAAAGCTTCTAAATAATACTAGGATTTGAAACAGGACTGTTGTTTAGAACTCACCAAGTCTAAGTTTTGGAAATATTGGAGAAAGATGATTATCTCTTTGGATTCTTTTATTGGTTGAACAAAAGATACTCTGCATTCATGTAAATATAAAAAAAAAAAAATGATACTCTTTACACTCACCAAGTGTACAAATGGATCATTCTCGGAAAAAAAATTGATACTCAGCATTCATGCAAATATTAGACAGATACATCTAGTCATTACACCCAGCGAATGGTATAACAGATCAAATTGATTAAAGATGATACAAATCCTATACCCCGGAGTTGCAGCAGGATGGACGGAAGAAACCAAATGTTATTCTCTTGAAGTTGCAGTGGGAGGTACAGACTTTATGTCCCAGAAGGTACACTGGAAGGGACTCTGAAATTACAGCGGGGCAAGCTTGCTTAGCAGAATATGATTGTTTCTTCGGGTTTTCTATCAAGAATACCAACCGAACAAGATGACAGCAAAATACGTTAGTGATAATGCCTTGATGAATAACGACCGGTTATACCTTAAGCATTTAAAAAAGGATTATTCTTATTTCTACATTCATCAATCATAACACATCTAATTAGGAGCATTTGATTCATTTCAATCATAGAATCCTAATCATTTGGCATAAGCATAGATACACGAAACCGATTTTATAGGATAGGTCCCCTAGATGATGGTGTCGCAACATCGGTGAATTCAGAAGATCTTGCCTTCCTAAGAGGAGCAGATCAAAGATAGCAGGTCTGACATTCCTGAAGTTGCAGGAGTAGATTGAAGATAGCAGATCTGACATTCTTAAAGTTGAAGGAGCAGATCGAAGACATCTGATCTTGTCTCCCTGAGTTTGCAGTGGAGCAGATTGAAGATAACATATCTGGCATTCCTGAAGTTGCAGAGCAGAACGAAGACATCAGATCTTGTCTCCCTGAGTTTGTAGTGGAGCAGATTGAAGATAGCAGATCTAGCAATCCTGAAGTTGCAGGAGCAGATCGAAGACATCAGATCTTGTCTCCTTGAGTTTGCAGTGGAGCAGATTGAAGATAACAAATCTGGCATTCTTGAAGTTGCAGGAGTAGATCGAAGACATCAGATATTGTCTCCCTGAGTTTGCAGTAGAGAAGATTGAAGATAGCAGATCCGACAATCTTGAAGTTGTAGGAGTAGATCAAAGACATCAGATCTTGTCTCCCTGAGGTTGCAGTGGAGCAGATTGAAGATGGCAGATTTGACATTCCTGAAGTTGCAGGAGTAGATCGAAGACATCAAATCCTATCTCCCTGAAGTTGTATTGGAGTGGATTAAAACAACAAATTCTATACCTCTGAAGTTGCAGCAGGTGAGATTAAATCTATTATAACTACAAATCTCATCTTCAAGGTTACAGTGAAGTAAGATCGAAACAACAAGATGCAGTGGATTGGAATGAGGCTACTTGAAGAATAAGAGTGCTGAAGAATTAAGACTCAGCGGGACTGGGCAAATTTGGACCTTCTTTATGTCTTTACTCTATTCTCGCTACACGACAATGAGCAAAGAGGGGCAGCTGTAAGACCCATAATTTGCCCTGCCCATTCTACAACATTATCCTAACCCAATAAATCAACCAGCCCACCATTAGCCCATAACCCAATAACACCTAAAACCCATTAAAACCCAACCCAAGACAACCCAAATTCTTAGAGCCACTTAATCCTAGACCCAACAAGCCCAAACCCGAAGCCCAATTACCCAATAGCCAAACTAGGATTTCAAAAAAAGCTGAAACCCTAGTCTTTTGACCTGTATGCCGCCACTTACTCTGCCACTGCCTTTGCCAAAGCCTGCTGCCTCCGCCCTCCACTTGCACTGCCAAGCACCTACAAGCATTAAAGTGGAAGTGACAACAAACAAAAATGAGGCTATATAAAAGCCCATTCAAATTCTTTGTAAGGGGAGATGGTTATTGAATAAGAAATAGAGAGATTCAAACAGATTATCAATAGCAATGAACTTCTAAATACGAAAAGAAGCAGAGATTAAGCATTAAAAAGAAGGAGAACAAAATGCAGAATCCAATCAGTAACTTTAGGTGATTTTATTTATTTTTACTTGGCGATGCATTTACTATGGAAGGAAGGGACGATTGGTAGGAGTTTTGCTTACTATACATACCTGAGAGAAAAGAATAAATGGGGGAGAGTTTTTTTTCTGAAATAGGTTGAAAGTGATTTTTTTGAAAATTTTTTGCCTTTTATAGGCGCATAAAACGAAGCTGTTTTGGTCATAACCCTTAAGCCCCAAAACGACGTCATTTTGAGCATGCGACCCGATTACCCGACCTGCTCCAGGCAAGATCCGCGTGTTTTTTAGCGGAAGGGCTAATTGCACTTCAACCCTTCCGCTTTTTAATTAGTTTATAATTCAGTATCTTTTATTCTTAATTTGAGCCCTAAAATTTATTTTAGTCTTCAATTTAGTCCCCTGCAACGGTGCGTTTTGGAGGAGAAGGGAAAATTTTCCTTTTAGTCCCTCTTTGTTATTTGCGCATTTAATGGGGTCCTTTTTTTTTTCTTTTTTAGATTTGCCTCAAAACCTCTGTTTTAAAATTCAAATTAAACCCCTTGTGTTATTTTCTCTATTTTATTTATTAACTTAGTATTATTATTTCTATAATTATATTGTCTTTTATGTTTATCACTATTATTGTATCATTAACTTTATATTATCGCTACTATTATTTTCAAGTACATTTATTCCATCTTATCATTTCATTATTTATTTATTCGTATAGAGTTAAAACTTTAGGCTTTTATTATATTACTATCATCTTCATTGATATATATATATATATATATATTTATATTATTTATTTATTTCTTCAACTCTTTTTTAGTTCCTCTATTTATACATATATATATTGTAATCTCATCTTTTACCATTATTATTATTATTATTATTATTATTATTATTATTATTACTATTTCATATATTATTTATTTATTTATCGAATTACTATTAAGTTTCCTTCTTATTTATTTATTTATTTTTATTTTTATCTTTTATTCTTTTTACTTATTGTTTTTCTTTTTAAGTTATATACCTTTTCCATTTTATTTTATTTATGATTTTATTATTGTCATTCACATTATGCAATTATTATTATTCCATTATGCTTGTAAATACCGTGATTCATGTTTTTCTTGTTTTCACAAACTCGTTCTCATTAACATTTACCCGATACATCAAGTTTTCAAATAACCGATATTTCATATTAAAGATTCGAGGAAATCGAGCCCTAACTTACTGGGTTTTGATTTTTCTCATTTAATCTGAATAACGGAATATCTTTTTTAAAATCGCAATACAAGTTTTAAATAAAATACTTGTTCTTAGAAATTCGAAATGTTGTGCCCTAACTTACTGGACACGACATGTAGATACCCCGAGATAAGTTTTAAAATAAAGGCAATATTCCATATTTGGAATTTCGAGAAATCGAGCCCTAACTTATTGAGTTTTGGTTTCTCATTTGACAAATAACGGAATATCCTCCTCAAACTTAAAACCGAGTTTTAAAATCAAAAGGCAAGCTCAGTTTCGGGAGCACCAAAGTGTCGCACCCTAACTTATTGGGTATGATACTTTATCTCTTCGAAATGAGAGGGTCTTATCATCCATCTCGATTTTTTCAAGTTTAAAAAAAATAAAAGAGGATCGTATTTTCGAATCTTTTCAAATTTTCAACATTAGAACATGATTAATCAATTAGGTACCAATTTTGGGCGTATTGAGGGTGCTAACCCTTCCTCGTGCATAACTGACTCCCGAACTTGTTTTCTGGATTTCGTAGACCAAAATTATTGTTTTGATAAATCAAACTGGTTATTAAAAACAACCGTTTTATGAGGTGACTCGATCACACCTCTACAAAAAGGATTGGTGGCAACTCCTAAGTTTTTCGTTTTCATTTTCAAAAATCCAAGTCGACTTCCGTTTTTTCAAAAAAAATGGTTACGACAAGAAGAAATCATCTTTTAAGGCTGATAATAACGAAAAGTTCATTGCAATGATATCTGAAACTAATATGGCACAAGATGATAATACATGGTGGATTGATACTAGAGCAACCAAACATATGTGCAAAGACAAAAGCATGTTCACAAAGTTCACATAATATGAAAATGACAATGTCTTGAACATGGGAAATTCTTCCACCGCAGCAATCAAATGCAAATGGTTTGTTTAACTACAATTCACTTCTGGAAAGGTTTTAACCTTAAGTGATGTATATTATGTACTAGAAGTTAGAAAGAATTTAGTGTCTGGAAGTCTGTTAAAGAAGTTTGGTTTCAAACTTGTTTTTGAGGTAGATAAATTTATTTTGTCTAAGGGAGAAATTTTTGTAGGAAAGGGTATATGTATGAAAGTATGTTCAAACTAAATATTATTAATAAAAATAAAAATACTATTTCAACTTATATGGTTGAATCTTTTGTTTATGGCACTATAGATTAGGTCATTTGAATTATAGAAAATTGAATGACATGTATAAGTTAGATTTAATTCTATTTTAAATAATAATTTTGAAAATGCAATACATGTATGTTGACTAAAATTAAAAGAAACCCTTTCCCTAAGGTTAAAAGAAAAACAAAATTGCTTGATTTGATACATAGTGATTTATGTGACATGCATAATAATCCTACATTAGGTGGAAAGAAATATTTTGTTACTTTTATTGATGATTGTTCTAGATATTGTTATGTATATTTATTGTATTCAAAAGATGAAGCGCTTGATAAATTTAAAGTTTATAAATCTGAAGTTAAACTTCAGTGTGAATTATTTATCAAGTGCTTAAGATCGGATAGAGGTGGAGAATACTATAATCCAAGTTATTTTGAATCCACTGGGATTGTCCATCAAGTTTTAGCCCTTTAACACCACAACAAAATGGTGTAGCTGAAAGGAAAAATAGAGTATTGACTGAAATGGTAAATTCAATGCTATCATATTCAGGTCTTGGATAAGGATTTTGGGGAGAAGCTGTTCTAACAGCTTGTCATATTTGCAATAGAATTCCTAATAAGGAAACTAAAATAACCCCTTATGAACAATGGCAGAAAAGGAAACCAAACCTCAATTATTTGAAGGTTTGGAGTTGTAGAGCTATTGTCAAAGTTCCAACACCTAAATGTACAAGTTAGGTGAAAGAGGAATTGAATGCATATTTATATGATATGCACATAATAGCAAGGCATATAGGTTCATGGTAATTGAACCAAATGATTCAATTTCAATTAATACTGTTATTGAATCAAGAGATGCTATTTTTGATGAAAATAGATTTAATTCTATATTAAGACCATTACAACCACAACAATTTATTCATTCTTCAATTGAGAATGAGATTCTATTGGAACAAATTGATAATAATGATGAATCTTGTCAAGGATTAAGAAGAAGTAAGAGGATTAAAAAGGTCAAAGATTTTGGACCAGATTTCATTATGTTTCTTGTAGAAGGAAAATGTGAAAGTATATGCAATAAGATACCTTATTGTTATAATATAGAATTTGATCCTATTACATTTGAAGAGGCAATGAAGTCTCAAGATTCTGCTTTTTGGAAAGAAGCAATAAATGATGAGATAAATTCAATAATGGGAAATCAAACTTGGATCTTAGTTGATCTTCCACCAGGTTCCAAACCAATAGGTTGTAAATGGATCTTCAAAAAGAAAATGAAGGTCGATGGAACCATTGATAAGTTTAAAGTAAGGTTGGTAGCCAAAGGTTTTACACAAAAACAAGGTATTGATTACTTTGATACCTATGCTTCAGTAGCAAGAATTGCTACAATTAGACTCTTAATATCACTTACCTCTATATATAATTTGGTTGTTCACCAAATGAATGTTAAAATTGCATTTTTAAATGGTGAATTGGAAGAGAAGTCTGCATGGAACAACCGGAAGGATTTTTTATTCCAGGACAAGAGCATAAGGTATGTAAGCTTGTTAAATCTTTATATGGACTTAAACAAGCACCAAAACAATGGCACCAAAAGTTTGACAATGTTGTTTTAGCAAATGGCTATAAAATAAATGAATCCGATAAGTGCATATATAGCAAATTTGAAAATGGAAAAGGTGTTATAATTTGCTTATATGTAGATGACATGCTCATTTTTGGAACAAATAGAAAACACAAAGAAATTCTTGTCAAACAACTTTGCTATGAAGTATATGGGTGTAGCAGATGTTATTCTTGGGATTAAAATAACCCGAGATGAAAGCACTATAGCTTTTTCACAATCACATTACATTGAAAAGGTGTTTAAAAAGTTTGATCTTTTCAACTGTATACCAGTATCTACACCCATGGATCCTCAAATAAAATTAGTATCTAATGCTGGTAGGAAAATTGATCAATTGAAATATGCAAGTCTAATTGGTTGTCTTATGTACATAATGACTTGTACAAGACCAAATATTGCATATGCTGTTCGGAAATTGAGTAGGTACACAAGTAATCCAAGTAGTTTGCATTGGTAAGCTTTGAATAGAGTACTCAGGTACTTAAAGAAAACTATCAACATGTATTGTGTTATAATGGATCCTCCAGTTTTAGAAGGGTATTCGGATGCTAGTTGGATTACAAGTTTGGAAGGTCATGCATCTACTAGTGGATGGATCTTCATTCTTGGTAGAAGAGCCATTTCTTGGGGTTCCAAGAAACAAACATGTATTACTGATTCCACCATGGTAGCAGAATTTATTGCATTAGCCGCTTCATCTAAAGAAGCAGAATGGTTAAGAAATTTACTTTATGATGTACCTTTATGGCCTAAGCCAATTTCACCTATTTCTATCCGTTGTGATAGTGAGGCTACTCTAGCAAAGGCATATAGCCAAGTATATAATGGAAAGTCTAGACACATTGGATTAAGACATAGTTATGTCCGACAATTAATCTTTGATGGAGTGGTCACTATTAATTATGTGAGGTCAAGTGAAAATTTGGCGGATCCTTTGACAAAAAGTCTTGCTAGAGATGCAATAAAAAGGACCTCAAAAGTGATGAGACTCAAGCCCATTAATTAGAGTCATCCATGATGGAAACTCGACTCAACGCTTGATGTAACGTCAAGTCTTGAGTTCAATGAGACAAAGTACATCATTAGTATATGACTGTTAGCACTATAAATAAATCCATCCTAAGATTAAAGTGCTAGGTACCCGTAATGATAAGGGAAGGATGAGTAATATACTCTTAATGGACCCATAACATAAATATGTTAAAGTGTTATAATTACGGGAACACTCTTAATGGGATCTACCTATGTGAGTGGAAGTGTGGCCGCTTGTAGGAACTTAAGGGCTTGGCTCTGACAGCACTCATGAAAAGAGGAACAGACCCATGGCCGTAATAGTGTCGTTTGATACTATGCATTGACCAATGTTGAAATCATTGTGTGAGATGCATTCGGTTAATCAAATGAAATAGTTGGTTCAAAGCTTAGTTTACCATGCAATTTCGATTAACTTTAACATGTTTTCACTAAGTGAAGGTTCAATCGTAAGATACCTTCATTTATGCAAATTGATTTCCAAGAATATCAAAATCTAAAATATTTTGAAAATAGGGGGAGATTGTTGGAACATTTTCAATATTTATGGTGTTCCAATAACTATAAATGAATGGTGTAATTAATCAAAAATTATATTTTTGATTTTTGAAAAAATTATAACTATTTAAATAATATTATTTGAATAGTTATAATTAAATGAATAATTATATGTTTATTTTAAAAACATTATTATTCGAAAGATACCTATTGATGAAAGATGTCTCTATGAAGAGACATGAAAATTCCTATAAATAGGAATAAGATTTCATTTGGAAATATACCAACAAATTCTAATATTCTTTCTTTCATTCCTTCATTTTCTAATATTATTAGATTATTCTATAAAGTATTACTACAGAAATCCTTTATAAAAATTAAGTTTCTTGTCATACATTGCTCAGTGTGTAGTTGGCTATTCTCGTCAGTGCAAAACGTGTAACATCCAGAATTTGGGGGCTATGCATTTTTAACTTAATTGTATGTTGTTGCATGCCTATGTGTAGTTGAGTGTGCTTTGGAAGTTTTAGGAACTTCAGTATGTAAGAGAATGCCTTAGAGAAATATTAAATTTTTAAGGCTTAAGATGGAACTAAGCAAGATAGGCTTTAAGAAAATTTGGCATGAGGTTTTAAGCATAACAAGTCATTTGGCAAGGTGGTGTTGGCACATGGGTGAATGCATGAGGGGAGAGGTTCGAATCTCCTAGCTAGCAAATAGAAGGATTTTAATTTTTGCTTTCTTTCCTATAAGTGTCGGCCAAGCCTTATCTAATAAGGATGGACTTTCTTTTATTTTTGGATAGTAGACCATAGGAAAAAGGCAAGTTAGAAGTTATGGTATGGAATCATGAGGTTATGGAAGGATAAAGGGATAAAGGGCATGAAGAGTGGAAGATGTTTTGGAAGCTTTTCCATGGTCATTTGACCATGAACCTAGACGGCATAAGGCCTAAGGGGGATTGGTTTAATTGTGATAGGAATCAAGGGGATGATAGGGAAGAAATGAGGAGGAAAAAGGGCGATCATGTTGGCAAGGTGTTGGCCGAATTTTGCAATAGCATTAGGGGTGAAAGTTGGCCAAAACTTTAACCAATTTGTGCATCTTTTCCTTTTCTCCAAACTTTGTCTCTTAGCCAAATGCATATTATACAAAAGATAAACCTCTTTCTTCTCTTAGTCATTTGAATTTTACCATTTCAGTTTTGAGTAGTCCTTTTAATTTCCTTTCTCCAAAACATATCTTCTTTCTCTCCTCTTTGTAACCAAAAATACCAAAATATCAAAGATCATTTTTCTTCTCTTTTCCTCATTGCTTAAAACACCAAAGAATTTTAGAAGACAATTCTCTTTCTTTTCTTCCTCTCTAGTCTTAAATCATATTAGTACCAAAGGACATTCTCATTTTCTTTCTTTCTCTTTCTTTCTCTTTTCTTCTTCTTTCTCTCAACCAAACCATCTTCTACCATAACCAAAACCACCATTCTTTTCTTCTCTTTTGTTAAAACTGAACCATCCTCCATTTTCATCTTATTTTTCTTTTCTTTTGTTAAAACCCAAACCACCATAGCCAAAAACACCATATTTTTCTCTTCTCTTTGTCAAAGCCGAAATCACCATTTCTCTTCTTCTAAATTGATAAGGTCAATCTTCTAATAGTTCAAGTAAGGGTGAATCAATCTCCGTATTAGAGTAAGGATTTTCTATCAATCGTTCTCTTTATTTTCTTTTAGAATAGCCGATTTTAGAAAATCTATTTCTCTTATTTTTCTCCATTGGCTGAATCTTTGAAGGGGATTTTAAGGACTCATTTTGTAGCCAGCGATTAAGGAGAGATCATTCGGGATCATTCAAGGTAAGGATTTTCATATTTGGTTATATCGTTTTTAGATAAGATTACTAATCGATTTCATTATAGGGGACTCAATCGATCGGTTATTTTCGTAAACGTAAGATTTCGGGGCTAACAAAATAGGTTCGAAAAGAGCGATAAGGAGTGTTTGGAAGAGGGGTGGTTCTATTATACCCTCAAACTTCAAACGAAGGGCTGTATCGCGGATCCGAGATTTTCCACCGGGTTGTGGACCCTCTGCTAACGAAGATCGTTTATTTGAAGTCGTACGTACACCCGAGCCACTTTTTGTTCGTGGGTTGTCATCGGGTTTTGATCCATCTGTCGGAGAGAAACCACATATAACAGTTGTCCGAGATTCCGAGGGTAAGGAATTAGATCTTTCATAAATAGTGTAGATTATAAGTATTAGTGTGTTCTAATCAAGTGTGATAAATAATTAGGTGTCGATTTAGCGGAAGGTATCGTTCTCACTTGTTATAAGGTGTGTAACATTATACTAAATTTCTCATAGATCTAAAATAAATATGATTTGTATGAAAATATGTATTATAACGGTTGCGGGTACCATTCAGTGGTACACGATATTCAGGTATGTTTAACCCCAATATTTTGTTAATATTGCTATATGCATAAAATATGAAATAAGTATGACTCTGTTATGATTTTGGGGTAAATGGCATGAAAACTGAATAATATGTATGTGCATGGGCATATGGGTGTTATTGATAAAGGGGAAGTGTTCCGTGGTTTTACCACATTATCCATTGACTTCGGTCACATATATGAATCCGGTGACTTGGTCACATATTTTGAATCCGGTGACTTGGTCACATATTTTGAATCCGGTGACTTGGTCTGGCTGTTGCAGTGGCCATGCCACAAAATTATAAGGCGATGAGCATGTTGACTGCAAAGAATCGCCTTCGATGGTGTGTAGCGGATGGAGGGTCGATTTAGTAATCCCACTGTGTGATTGGTAGGTACGGATGGTGTGTAGCGGATGGATATTTAGGTGGGCTTGGGTTTGCATTTCATTTTATATATCCATGTGATTTTTAAGTGATTTTATTTGATTTGCTATAAAATGGGCTTATGGCTAAATATGTTTTAAATGGGCTTAATGACCATGATCAATTGGGCTTTTAGTGTTTTGTTACACATTGAGTCTATGACTCACCCTTTTATGGGATATATTTCAGGTGACTCTTAGAGCAATGGATCGGGTCAGCGAGGACTACGTGGTGGCCAATGCTCAACAAAGTATTTCGGAGTTTCTCTTAATTAAACATATTAAGTTTATTTTTATTACTTAGAATTTATTTTGGGTTATGTTATTTTTGTAATAAGGCCGCTATGAACTGTTTAAACTTTACGTTTTAGATTTTTTAATATACTACGAACAAATATTTACTAAATAATTAAATGTTTTTCAAAAAAATAACTTAAACCATTTTGATACCTAAACATATATGGTTTTTACAATGATAATAAGTTTTCATTAGTTTTGGTTTTCTTTTAACTAAAAATCTTTTTCTTAAAAATAATGTTTTAATGAGATGCTAATTATTTAAACATTATTTACAACGCGATCACTAAGTAGATCCATTTTTTTATACGAAACTATTATATTTTCTTATAAAACAAAATGAGAATCAGTTAAAGTTTTACTCGAGGAACATATCAAATCCGGTCAGGCTTTTGGGTGGGTTTGGGGTGTTTCAAAACGTTAATAGTCATTGGCTTCATTGTATCCTTGAGGTTAATTTTCTTGGAACTCGTTTGCACACCGAAGATAGGTGGGGGAGAAGATAACCTTAAAGATAGTGGTTTGATATACGCCTTGGAGCCTTGTCCTATTTCTTCTTCTGTTCGAGTTTTGTTCGTGTGTTCGAAATTTTCCTCACCGGAGATTTGTACTAACAATAACTTGACTGAGCTCTGTTAGCTTGCATGGCTTTTAGGTTTATGTGATTAAATTGTTTCAAACCTAGTCCTTGTTACTTCACATGAATACTAAGAAACCCTTCGTTTAATATGATCAGTAAAATGCATGTTTTACTAAGTAAAAGATTCCGAAGGGACTTAATTTGGTTTCAAGCCCATGAAAGATCGACTATGAAATATTTTCCAAACACTGTTAAGCATGAGAAAAATGAATTAAGTTGAATGATGCAATTATCCTAGCCTATTCAAGTTATTGATTGTTGAATTTTGTGTTTTGCTGCCAAACTTATTTCATACATTTCATCTCATACTTTGCATTTAGATTTGAATTGCATTAGGGATCATATTACATTTAGTAATTATTTTTTACATCACACCACTCAGAAATTTTGTGTTTTTATCACCATATTGTTAACTCTAATTTTAAAATTAATTGATTAACATACATAGCCCTTGTGGAGATGATGACTCTTTTACTTATTTCTTGATAACAATTGTGTACACTTGTACAAACTGAGCGTTACAAGTTTTTGGGGCCACTAATAGGATATATAGAGATGGACACAAAAAATTTGTTCACTACTATCAGTCAACTTGTACTAAGATGAGATTTAAGTCTAGCTCACTAATTTAGTTGTAAACCCCACTCCTATACACAATCTAGATCACTTTCCCTCTCCCACTAAGACTTTTCCAATTTAAAGCTTAGTTGTAAATTAATCAACAAGAAAAACTTATAAAAATAACATAAAGAAAATAAACACTTTTTTAATCTCCTCTAGAAAGGTCTTTAAATAATCATTGTAATACGTTGTAAAAGATCAAGTGTGATACAAAGATCTTTGAAATTTCACTCGAAATGAATCACTTATTATAGAATATAATAAAATTGATTTTATTGATTTTATCTTCTTCAAAATCTGTATCTCTTTACTAAACATAAGTAGATTACACTAAGACTCTTTGGAAACTTTCCTTGCTTGATCCAAGTTTTTCTCCAATTACAATATATTGATTTGTTGCTAAATAATCCTAAATTGTAAAAATGGTTTCAGAACCCCATTTTCGACGGGTGAGTCTGTAAATATTATTATTTAATATTTATGAGGTTAGTATAAAGTTTAATTAAAGTTTGGTTCTTAAATTTTTTAATTAGATAGTTAATTAAAACTTAACTTAATTAATTAATGTTTATAATTACTAAACCAAGTATAAAAAGGAGTTTTTAAAGGAAAATAAAATCATTTTTGTATCCATCTTCTTCCCCACCGATTCAAAGCAGAAAAATTAGGGCTTGAAATTGTCCAACTTTGGTCATTTAATTTCCAAGGTATTTCAAGTCATTTTCTTGTAATTTTTACGTTTTTGAGATCTTGGGAGCTTAATTTAGCTAACCCAGGGATTAATTTGTAAAACTGTTAAAATTTATAAACATTACCATTGTTGAATCTTGAAGCTTTTGGCACTAAATTGTTAGATTTTAAGTTTAGAAATGAAAATGAACTACTTTGTAAAGTAAAAATTGTCAGTTTTGAACATATGGACTAAAGTGCAATAATTTTGAATTTGACATAATTTTATATAAAAATAGATTTTGGTGGTCTTTAGAAGGATGAAATTGAGATTTATTTTGAAATCGAAGCTCAAATTTGTAAGATATGACAACTTTTATTTTAAGGGTTAAATTGAATAAAATGAGAAACTTTAGAAAGCATTCAAAAATAGAAATTAAAATGTCATATGCATATATTTAAGTGTTATTGGATATTTGGAATTGATAAATTTAAATTAAATTATCGTATAGATCAAGATTTGAATCGGGTTGAAGATAATTGAGAAAAAAAATTACTGACTAGTCCCTATGATTCAACTTGTTTACTGAGTTTTGTCAGGTAAGTTCATATGGTATTGTTATATCTAATTGTTATAAGTACTCAAATTATAATCTTTTTGAATGTGTATATGAAATTTGAGTTATTTACAAATTAATACAACAATGTGAGATTTGGATTGAATTGTAAAGAAATTATTAAATGTGTTAATTGTTCCCGAGTGAACGTATTAAAGGATAGGATAAGATTGGCATGCCAATGGGGTCAGTTGCACGCTTGTACGAGTTTGCACTTCAGTGCCCTCTGGTGTGGTGTAGTTACCTGTGTATTCGAATCTATTTATTATAGTCCATTGGGCTAATGGATTAAATATTTAAAAAGAAAATGATGGATAATTGTTACAAGATTGTGTTCAAATGACTCTATGTAAATAGAATGATGTAAAAGATGTATATGTTCAATAATTCTAATAAAAGGCACCGAATTGAATTTGTATTATATAGACTGAAATGTTATACAACTCGTATTTGATGATCTCATCTTACTACTGTGAAATGTGAATACAGGAAAGTTGTGTAGTTAGCTAATCCATTATGTTAATTGTGAATTGAGGTGAGTTTATTGTTTAAAAACTTATGAACTTACTAAGCTTTCGAAATGCTTCCTCTGTTATGGTTTTCTTTCCTGTAGTTGTCCATTTGCAGAATCCTGTCGGTTGGATCATCTCGGAGCTTACACTATCTAGTTGTCGAATTGTTAGTCTTTTGAATGTTGCATCCAATTATGTGGCATGTATATGTATGTTATTATATGTGTTTACTTGGATGAATAATTTGGTTTAAGATGTTTAATGTTTGAAGTATGGAATGATTAAATGCATAGCATAATGGTAATGCTTGGTATCTGTAGTAATGTTTTGATCTATCATCACTTGGTATTAGGAGTATATTTCGATTTGGTAAGATTAAAAGTGATATGAATGCATTATAAATATGTTAAGTTAAAATAAACATTATTTGAATGGTATGATGAATGTGTTAAGGCATGGTAAAATGCATGATTTTGGATAATTATGAACCAATGACTGGTCAGTTGAATTGGTATAGCTTGGTTTGATTTGTGGTTGCAAAAATTGTGAAAAATGTTAGAATAGAAGCTTAGGAATAATTAAATGAATGTTTAGGCATGTTTTTAGAATGATTTTGTGCAGGATATAAGTGTGCATTTTGCATCATTTTAGCTAATTGTTTGGTTTGGCATGGAATAGATACCAAATGGCCTAAAATGTACCAAAACAGAGTCCACATCGAGACGAGAAAATCTATTCGTTGCAACGTTGGGCAACAATTTGTGATGTCCTGAAGTCGAGTGGCCAGAAGTTGCAATGTAACAAACTGTTTGGTGACATCACGATGTGGAGGAGGCGTCGTCACAATGTTGGCCCTAAATTTTTAAAACTTTGCAATTTGATCCTCATTCATGCTCAGATCAAAAAAAGAGCTTTCGTAAACTCGAATTTAGTTGTGAATCATATTATGAATGTGTTTAAGTTACAAATGTTTGTTTGATTGACTCTATTGTGAGCCATTCATTGTTTTGCTTGTAGCACCCCAAACTTGGCCTGGACGTTACGGTCGAGTTATGAATATTACATTATTACGAAAAAGATTTCTCGTTAATTCTCGTAAAAACTTAATTTTTATTTCAAGGCAAAAAAATTTAATTAATTTATCAAAAGCATAAGTATACAAAAAATCACGTGAAAACATTTTGTCGAAAAAACCTTGTTTTATTGATTTTTTTAAACCAAACCCATCTGCTTAACCACTTGCATCGTATAACATCGTATTTAACTTCAAAACAATGCAACGGAAAACATTTTGGAGTTCTAAACTTGTAAAAACATAGTATTTCATTAGTTAAGCCGTCTTGTTAAAAATATCAGTTATAAATGATATGTTCAAAATAAATATCGAAACGAAAATTAAAGCCCCAAAACGAATCAAAAAGTCCAAAAATTCGAAAAGTCCAAAATTAAATCGAGATATACTTAAGATTCCAAATGTCTAAACCGAGCTACGAAATTGCCGCCAAATCCTAAGTGTGAAGATCACCTGAAATGTATTAAACAAATGAGTGAGCTAGAAGCCCAGTGTGTGACTCGATCTGCAAATAGAATTTGTACAAATGTAAATATCAACACAGAATTTTACTTATAATGTACACATGCAAATATCATATCAGAATGTCATATTTTCAAAAACATATATCATATTAGAACAAATCATACCCCCATCTACTACACACCAACTCCATCCAAACAATCATACCAAATAAGACTACAAGAGTCCATCCATCTAATCACCCCGGGTTGTGGTGGTATGTGACTCATAATGGTGTAGCTGAGCTACCAGACATATATTGCGGTTTAACTGCCTAAATTGTAGTAATACTGCCAGAAAACACTTCCTCCATCATCATAGCCCACCTCAATGCACATGAATAATCATAATAACATACGTGCATATCACATGAACGGTATGACATGCATACCTAAAAATATTTTTGTACAGAACATAACATATCATATTGCTTATAGTAACAGTTATTCTACATACGTATGTCATGCATGTTTTTACACGTAATTATGCTTTCAAAGTTATCAGAACACAGATCGTACATATTTTTTTGACATACCTTAACCATATCACATACTGGACACTTATTAACATATATCACATTTCGAATCTTATTTAAGTCAAACGAATCCCACGGAAGGTTTAATTACATATTTTTGAGTCAAACGAGCCTAAGTGCAAATTTTCAAAAATGGACCCACAACGCTTAAATGGCCAGCCCGTGTGAGCCACACGGCCTACCTAATCTGCCTATGTGATCACATAGGCTCGTGTGCCCCACATAGCCTACCCAAATTGTCCGTGTAATTACACACGCCCGTGTGCTCTACACGACCTGGCACACGGTCAACCATAAACCTGTGTGGTGCACATGGCCTGACACACGGACGTGTGACACAGAGCACTTTCGAAAAGAACTTATGTTTTTGGGTTTTTTCGAGTTCTAATCGACGTTTCGAGTTAGAATCACACACATGATGTTATTTCTAATAGACCATACAATACAACACTCCCGAATCCTTCATACAACATAAAATCATATTGTTCAACAACCTTGAATTAAACCTATAATTAACTTCGATACCTTTTCGTTACTAAAAACAGCTCCCAAAACTGTTATTCGAGTACTTACACCGAAAATAGTGACTTAACGAAAACCTCTAACCATGCTTAACTTGCTGGAGGATCGCTGTTCATCTCACGATACTCTCCTATCAGTACAAAAACGAGTAACTCAACATGCAAACTAATAAAATAAAGGAAAAGAAGTCTACTTAACTACATGCCTACAGAAGAAATATACCACGATACCATAGTAGAATCACAACCCACACTTACCTAAACGATTATCAAAAGATTGACAATGTAGCAATATGGCACACCGAAAAAGAAAGAAAGAAAATAAGAGAAAGCGGCGGCAAAAGAGGAATAAAGAGAAAAGAACAAAATGACAAGTTCCCTATTAGGCAAAGTTCACAGGAAACGAAAGAAAGAAAATAGAATGGAGAAGTTACAGGAACAAAAGAAAGAAGGAAAGATGTGGAGAACGTGGGAAAATCTTGGACGGCAAGAGTGGGGAGTATTTTTAGGGATATTTTCCTATATTATTATTTTTTTCATTTTCAAAAACTACACACACACTACCCACACCCCCCAATCTGGTAACTAACCACCTATTAGATTCTATAGAATTCAAATTAAATTCAATTTCAAGCACATGGGCGGCACAATAGAGAATGATAAAAATATTTCTCGTTTGCACACATAGGGATTCAAACACAAGATCAAAAAATAAGTTAAAAGCCTTACCATTAAACCTGTAAGCTTATTCTTATCAAAATTTGCGTGTGAATTAAATTGAAGCCAAATATATAAAGATAGAGATAGGAACAAAAATAGTAAAAAGTTCAAAGAGAAAAATTTGAACACAAGTCCTCAAACACACATCCAAAGTACTTATCCTCTGAAACAAATTAATTTACTTGACAACATTTTCACAATCATAACTCAAAATCAAGATGTAACCACTCTTGATTTCACTAGCGCAATTCTTTTTAACTCGATTTTTAGGATGTGACGTTGCTATAACATGTATATCAATCAGGGTGGCCTGCAGTTTCGACCTCTTTTGTTTGAACATCGTATAAAATGAATTTGGGATTTCCTTTTTATAAAATTTTGTATATAATGAATGATGGCACTTCGCTAGATTATTAATTTTTATATTTTGTGTGGTGGCGTACCTTTCATTCTCTCTTGGTTTTTGCTTTAGAAATTGGAATTTGCCAAGCGATATTTTAAGACTGTATTGCTAAACCGTGTTGAATGACTTAACTCCCAAAAGCTTTGTTTTTGTTATACTGCAATGATTTCTGTTTTCCGATAACATCACCGTTTGCCGATTGAACGATCGAGTCGGGGTGTTACGGTCAATCAAAAACTTCACTTTCTAATGAAGAGATGAGGAAACCACCTCGACAGAGTGAATCCATTGCCTTCCTAGACGAGAAATATATAAAGGTGTGATAACTATGACCTGGAACTCAATGTCGTATTTACATAGGGTGGAGGTATGATTGAGATTTGTGCATGCAGAAAAGCAGTGGGATCAAGTGAAGAAGCGCAAAATGAGAAGTAGAAGTAGAGCCTGAGAGTCAGGCATCACTATGCCCCGTGGAATGCTTCATTTTAGTTTTGCTTCATATTTACAAACCATATTTTGGTTTTTCTCACTATGTAGCTTTAAAAGAGTTAATCCGTACAATCACTCTCAAATTATTGATTTCAAAGAAATTTTCCCGTATATTTATTTCATTTTCATGTTATAAATATATTGCAGTATTTTAAATTTCTCATTTCGTGCTATCATTTTTACATAATTTATTCTAACTCTTGAAATTTAATTTTATATAAAATATAAAAAATTCTAAATGGCAATTATTTAATCGCTGGGTTAAAATCGAGTCAAATATTGTCATGTAGTTTTAACTTGAAGCGAGACAGCAAGGAAAGTTCATTAAACAACTTTTTGCTACAAATTCAATCCCCAAATTGTTGGTGTTTCTGATAAAGTGACCTGCCTGTTATATTCATATATAACCTTACAAATTGGTGAAGAAAATTTGACTGTCAAAAAAGAACCATTGTGGTTTTATATTGTTGGCATTTCATATATTTAAACTTTAAAAAGTGTTTTATTTTGATAAATTTTAATGCATTTGTGGTATTTTATCAGATATAAAATCGTAATTATTTCTAAATATCGTCCAATATTGCAACATCACTCTACTTTTTCGTCTTTCCTCTGTCAACCTCATGTCACCAAGTTGTGCAATTCTACATATACAGACGCCTTTAACAATATAAATGCCACATATCTGTGCAAATTAAATGCCCCAATTCTAGGAAGATATTATAAAAAGTATGATAAAATCTCTTTTAGTTTTTTATGAATAAATTCAATAATTTAATTCTTTACATTAAATAAGTACATAAACTAATTTTTCCTTAAAATTTGGTATTTATTTAAGGTATAATAATAAATTTATCCTCAATCTTTATACATTTATTTAATTTGACCCTACTCTTTTATTGGAAGTAAATTAGGATTTTTTTTAAACTATTAAGGCTAAATGGTCAAAAGACCTTCATGATAAATTTTAAAAAAACTCAATTAATCCTTTTAAAATTTATAAATTAATAAAAATCATAAAAAAGTTATAAAATTTTAAAATTATAATTTTTATTGAAAAATAAAAATACCAACCCATTAAATCTAATAGTTATAAGATTTTATAAAAAATGACCTGCTCTTTTATTGGATCGGTATTGTTATTTTTAATAAAAATTATAATTTTAATATTTAAAAGGATTTAATTGATTTTTAATTTGTTACTAAGACATTTTGACCTTTTAATCTTATTAGTTCAAAAATTTTAAGTTACTTCCACTAAAAGATTAGGGGTCAAATTAAATAAACGTGTAAAGGTTGAGGCTAAATTTATTATTATACCATATACATAAACACTAAAACAAACATTTAACAGTGTAATTTTAACGAATAAACTATTTTATTTACTCATCTAATATATAGAAGCTAATTTACTTATTTTTCTAGTAAAAGAATAAACCAAAATATAATATAAAGAGTTTTGGTTACTTCTACCTAAAAACCCTCGAGAGATGCCCTTTATCATAAAATGAAAAATCGAGCAAGACATGCTTTCTAAAATAGAACAAAAAAAAAAAAAATTGAAGAAGACTTTGAAAATTTGAAAGAACTTACTTTTAAAAAATATATAAAACATAACATATAGTAAGATACGAAAAATATAAATATAAAATAAATATAAAAATATATGAAATTTTATAAAATAATAAAAGTATAAATTTCAATATCATGGTTTTATGATACAAGTGGCGTTGATATTAAAAATCAATAAGGATAAGAACTGGTGAAAGTGATAAAAAGTTTACTCTTTGAGCTTTGAAGATAAAAAATCATTGTTGAAAAGTAAGGTTGAGAAGATGGGAAGAGAGAGAAATTAATTGATTAAATGAATGGTATGCACTAAAATTGTCTCATTGTTCTTAAAGAATTTATATATGAGACACATGAGATATCACGTGTAAGCATCTTGTTGGCGATAGCGTTACATTTTGTCTTCATGTAAAGATGATGATGTGATTTTATAAATTAGTGATGTGATAATGTAGGGTGACTTTACAATCAATGGTTATCTTATCACATTTTAGGTACTCTAGATGCTTCTAATGAAAATAATTTATGACGAAAGTATGTTCAATGGTGTGACACTCATGGATAACGCGTGAAGGAGAAATGATTGTATAAAATAGGAATATTATCTCTTTCTAATAGTTTAATATTAGTAATTTCATGTTGAATTTCAAAATTTTCATTTGAATTTAATTTTTCAAAATAAAAATATTGATGTAATATTAAACTATTAAAAAATATAAATAATATAAGATCACTGCTTTTATATAATCTTTTTCATAATATAACAATTGAATAGGTTCAAAATTTCTAAATGCTATAATATGAATAAATATATTGAAATTTTATAAATACAAAAATAAACATACTAGTTTTTTATGATTTCAGAAGGAAAAAAAAGGTAAAAATAAGAGTATCTGAGAATAGAAACTAGAAATGATGGGGACTTGGCAGTGATTTGAAGTGAAACAGACAGTAGAGTATACAACGACGAAGAAAGGGAAGGTTCATAATGAAATAAAATATTATATAAATAAAAGAAATGCAAGGAAGGTGAGGGAGATGGAAAGCAAGTGGGGGCGCCACTATCCTAACATGCAGGCAGGCACAGCTAGCTGTTTGGTTGGCATCTAAGACAATTATTCTCTCCTATCTCCATTGATGCTGCCGCCCTTTCATCATTTTGTCCCAAATACTGACATCATAAGAAACTAAGGATCAGATTTGGAGGATGTTTGTAGAAATTCTATTCAGATATTATAAATTCTGAGGATATTTGCGGATATTTAATTCAAATATTATAGAATTCAATATTTTAGCTATTATTTGTGGTAGATTTGAAGAGGATGTAAATATTAATGTCTGAATACTTATTATTTGAATATATTTTACTTATATTTTTAAAATATAATTCAAACATATATTTTAATTATTTAAATATTTGATAAATAATTTTATTTTAATTTAGATTTAAGTAATAATACTCAAATTTTAAAACAATTATAAAGAGATTCCGATTTAAATATTATATATATATATATTTCTCCGTCTATGAAGAACTCAATATCTCTTTTAGGTGGTTGAATTTGTGCATGGTTTTCATAATCTATATATAGATTCAATTCAATAATGTTGAATACAATTGTTGAAACTGTAAATAAGTTGTTATAACAACCCCTAGTATTTAGGATTAGTTACTTGTAATTAAATACTAAGTATGTTAATTAGTTATTACCTATCCTTTATATTACAGTCATGCTATAGTAGCAAAAATATATTGGAAGTATTTTTTTTCTATACCATCTTTTTATCGTTTCTTAACATGGTATCAGTATCCAGGAAAAACTTTTCCCTGCCTCTCTGATTTTTTCATAATCTTCTTCAATGGCCATCAATCCATCTTCTCCTCTCATTGACTTTCATTACCCTCTTTACCTTCATCCTTTTGATACTCATGGCACTATGTTGGTCTCTCATCAGCTTCTTGGTTTTGAAAATTATACTATATGGAGTCGATCTATGCATATCGCTCTCCTTGCCAAAAACAAACTCGGATTTGTTGATGGAACTTGTTCACGGGCTGATTTTCCAACTGATCTTCATCCTCAATGGGACCGTTGCAATGCCATTGTACTCTCTTGGATCCTCAACACTGTCTGCTAAGAACTTTTAGCTGGTATCATTTACGCTTCGAGTGCCTGCGTTGTTTGGAAGTATCTTCAAGAACGCTACAGTAAAGTTGATGGGTCTAGAATTTATTACCTTCATCATATTATTTCTTCTCACACTCAAGGTACTACTTCTATCTCCACGTATTTTACACAACTTCGACTTTTATGGGATGAGTATGATGATTTGGTGCCTTGCTCTCCATGTGGCTGTGACAATGCTCAAACCGCATCTGTCTCTTTTCTTCAACAATGACTTTTTCAATTTTTAATGGGTCTCAATGATTCTTACTCTGCAGTGCGAAGTCAAATCTTGCTTATGCAATCGTTGCAGTCAGTCAATCAAGCCTACTTCATGCTTGTTCAGGAAGAATCTCACCGTCAGCTCTTTTCTCCATTGCTTTTTGCATCTTCACCGATTGCCCTTTATTCCTCAACTACTTCCACTGGTAGCTCCAAGCGTAGATTCAATGGCATTTTGACCACTGTAATGTCCGGGGTCATAAACGTGAGACTTGTTATAAGCTGATTAGCTTCCCTCCTGATTTTAAGTTCATTCGCAAGAAATCGATTGCTACTAATGTCACCTCTTCGGTTAATTCCGTTGACACTGTGAATCCCTCCTCTGTTCAGACTCCATCTGCTCCTACTTTAACATCAGAACAGTACCAGCAAGTTTTGCATATTTTGCAAAAGGATTCATCTATTTCTACTACTGCTTAGATGGCTGGTACGCTCTCTTCATCTACATCATCTAGCTGGATCCTTGACACAGGAGCTACCAACCATATGACATTTGACTTTCAATGCTTGAATTTTTCTGTTGGTCTTGCTCCTCACAACTTGTGTGTTCAATTACCTAATGGGAAATCAGCCCCTGTTACTCGTGTTGGCCATCATATTCTTTCCCCTACTTATAAACTTACTAATGTTTTATACATACCTGACTTCAATGACAATTTTCTTTCTATTTCTCAACTTACTAAAGACCTTAATTGTTTTGTGTCTTTTTATCCTTCTTTTTTCCTTTTACAAGACCTTTGCAGTGGACGGATGCTGGGGATTGGTAAAGAACATGCTGGTCTCTACTACTTCCAACCACACCAGCTTTCTTCCAGTATTGTACTTCCTAACAAATCAGCCAATCCTTCTTTGCACATTGTTACTTCATTTATGGCTTTACATAATGATCCCCATGTATGGCATGCCTTGGTCACACCTCTATTTCCACAATGAAAAAAATTGTTCAATTGCAATCTGTTTTACATGATCTTAATGAATTATCTTCTTGTTCTGTTTTTCCATTGGCTAAACAAACTAAATTGCCATTTCCTTGTAGTCTCACTCACACAACTCATGCTTTTTCTTTAATTCATATTGACTTATAGGGACCTTATAGAATTTCAACTCATAGTGGTCATTGTTTTTTCCTCACTATAGTTGATGACTTCACTCGAATGACTTGGGTCTACCTTTTGAGAACCAAAAGTGATGCTTCTATTACTCTTAAAAATTTTGTTACCTATGTCAAAACACAATTTTCAGCTAATATCAAGATCATTCGTAGCGATAATGGTTCTTAATTTTTTAACTCTACTTGCACACCTTTTGTTCACCTCTCTTGGTGTTGTCCATCAAAGTTCATACGTCGACACTCCACAGCAAAATGGAGTTGTTGAACGTAAACATCGCCATCTCCTTGAGCTTGCTAGAGCCTTGAAATTTCAATCTAATTTACCATCTAAATTTTGGGGTGAATGTGTGCTAACAGCTTGCTACATTATCAATCGTTTACCTAGCTTTGTTTTGTCTTGGACATCTCTTTATGAAAAACTCGACAAAACTCCTCTATCTCTTGATCATTTAAAGGTTTTTGGTTGCTTATGTTATGCTCTAGTTCAAAAGGGTTACATTCTATTTGATCTTAGTTCAAAAGGGTTACATTCTATTTGATCTTCTTTCAAAGAAATTTTTTGTTAATCACCATGTCATTTTTCATGAGAATGTTATTCCTTTCAAGTTTTCCTCTTCTTCTCCTCCGTTGTTTCCTATCAATAATTTTGGCCCCATCGAAGACTTAACTTTTCTTTCTAGCCCTCTTCTACCTTCTCCCATTACATCATCTAATTTTTCTTCACCCTCTTTCACTTTGGATCTTTCCTCATTTCCACCTTTACATCCACCTCCTCCACTTCGACGATCCACTCGAACCACTACACGAGCATTTTGGCTACAAACTTTGTATGTTCTCCTCAATCCTCTTCATCTTTTCACTTGCAATACAAGGTTCGTATCCTCTTACTTTCTCTTATACTCATTTACCTTTACATACACACCACTTTGCTGCCACTATATCACAACTTGTCGAACCACAATCCTATTCTGAGGCTATTAAACACAAGTGTTGGATAGAGGCTATGCAACAGGAAATTCAAGCTTTGGAATCAAATGGTACTTGGGACGTAGTCTCTTTACCTCTTGGGAAACCTTCCATTGGTTATAAATGGGTATACAAGATCAAATATCATTTTGATGGCACTGTTGAAAGGTTCAAAACTCGACTTATCGCCAAAGGTTACAATCAACAAGAAGGTATTGACTTCCAAGAAACGTTCTCTCCAGTTGCAAAATAGGTTACTGTCCGTACTGTTATTGCTCTTGCTGCCCTTTTTCACTGACCTCTTCATCAGCTAGATGTTTTCAATGCATTTTTACAAGGTGATTTACACGAGGAAGTATTCATGACTCTTCCTGAAGGATTTTGGAACCAGGGGGAGAATAGGGTCTGCAGGTTGTGTAAATCTCTCTATGGCATGAAACAGGCTTCACGACAGGTGGAACTTGACGTTGACTGAAACATTGATTTCACATGGCTACATGCAGAGCAAACATAACTACTCAATGTTCACAAAAAGGATAGAACTCAAACAAGTCATTATGTTAATATATGTTGATGCTGATTATAGGAAATGATAGTAATTTGATCAATGAATTAAGAGGCATATTGCACAAGAATTTCAAGATAAAGGATCTTGGGAGTCTAAAATATTTTCTTGGGATCGAAATATTAAGGTTGGACGCAGGTATTGTACTAAATCAGAGAAAGTATGCTCTTGAATTAATTGAAGATGCTGGTTTAAAAGGAGCGAAAGTAATAGTTGCTCCATTAGAGCAAAATCAAAAGCTTACAACAGTAGAATTTGATGAAACATTGCAGTCGAAAAATGATGATGAAGTCTTAGCAGATGCAGCAATTTATCAAAGACTTATTGGAAGATTGTTATACTTGACAAACACCAGACCAAACATTTATTGTAGAGTACAACACGTAAGTTAGTTCATTCAGAAGCCTAAGAAATCTCACTATGCAGCTGCATTGAGGATTGTGAGATACATTAAAAGTAATCCGGGACAAGGAATTTTGCTTGCTTCTGATGGAGATCCTATATTAACTGCATATTGTGATTCAAACTAGGCATCTTGTCTTATGTCTAGAAAATCAATAACAGGATACTGCATAAAGCTTGGAAGTTCCTTAATCTCTTGGAAATTAAAAAAACAAAATACATCCTTAAGATCTTCAGTAGAAGCAGAATATAAGAGCATGGCATCTACTGTTGCAGAATTGAAATGGTTAAAAGGATTACTTGAAGAGTTGGGGATTAAAGGAAATAAACCAGTTGTGCTTTATTGTGACAGTCAAGCTGCAATTCAAATTGTAGCGAACCCCGTTTACCATGAAAGAACCAAGCACATTGAAATCGGTTGCCACTTTGTGAGAGAAAATATTCAAAAAGGCTTGGTAAAAATTGAACATATTTCTACAAAGGAACAACTTGTAGATATTCTCACAAAGGACTAGCAGTACAACAACATCGACACTTAATATCCAAGTTGGGAGTGACAGACATATATCACCCTCCAACTTGAGAGAGTGTGTTGAAGCTGGTAAATAAGTTGTTAAAACGACCCTAGTATTTAGGGATTAGTTACTTGTAATTAAATACTAAGTATGTTAATTAGTTATTACCTACCCTTTATATTACATTCATGCTATAGTAGCAAAAATATACTGGAAGTATTTTTTCTATACCATCTTTTTATCGTTTCTTAACAGTAGTTTTTTTTTATCTTTTACATGTATATATTCTTTAATATAATTAAAGAATATATCAATACGCATGTTTGAATATATTTGAGACATAAATGTTAAACATGGTTTATAAAATAAAAATTAAAAAATTGTGTTATAACAATTTAAGTTTTACAATGTGCTTGGGTAACAATGGTGGTGGTGGTCCATAGTGCAAAAAGCCACTAAAGATGTAGGTTTGTGGTGATATTTTGATAGAGATTGCCTAATGGTTCTTGTTTATGTCCCCTTTTGATCTTGAAAGAGGGTATCTTTAGGAGGAGGAGAGTTTGGACTGGGTTCCTCCCATCATCATTGCTTCCTTAATAGAGTCTAATTTAGACCTAGGTTAAGGTATGGCTCGAATGTCCTTTGATGTGATGTTGGTAAACTTGAAAAGTAAAAAAAATTGATGAGATTAGGTATGATGTGACGATCGTCTTTGATCCTTGGTGGCATCATAACAATGCCTTGCCTTCGTGACGTGGCTTAGAACTATGATTTTGGGGAAATAGGGTGTTATCTTTTAGGGAAAAATGAAGCATATAATTATAGCATTCTGTCATTTTGGGTTGATTGTAGTGAAATTAATAACTAATCCACGATGAAGGATATGTTGGGGTTCTCCAACTTAAGGGGATTAGAATCCCCATTATAGATATAAGTTTGCAGTTGGGTGACATTGTTGACTATGGGAAAGGTATATTCCTTCCCATGTATATTTTTGAATTGAGTTTCCATATGCCTTTACACTTATGGTTCATGGAGGTGTTCGACTCTTTCGGCATGGCCCCAAGGTAATGGCTAGGGGTTCATGGTTCCACCTGGTGGCCCTTTTCTGAGATTGTCATAAGAGGGGAAGGGCCCCCCTTAAGTAGCTTTTGAAACTAATATTTCTTCAAATTTTCTCACAGACAAAGACAACATTGACTTTACAACTTTTTTTTAAATGTAAGCCCACCAATTTTTGGTAAGCTCAAGAGTTGGTGTAACACCCCGAACCCGGCCCAAACACTATGACCAAATCTGGTATGTTACAGATGAAAATTTGTTGAAAACCCCCTTTCACTTACTTTAAAATTTTGGTAAAAAGAATATAGTTTTGTTAAAAACATTTGAGGTGTATAGCTTTGTTATTTTAAATCATGTTGTTACCAATTCTATCAATGTACCCGATGGTACGAAAGAAAACATTTTCGTTTGAATTTAAGAAAATTTGTGTAATCATTTTAAAGTTGTTAAGTGGTTTAAACAAATAATCCCAAACATGTAAAATAATAAAAATAATCCTAGGAGGCCTTATTACAACTCGAACAAATAAAACCCAAAAATAAAATAAAATAATTCAAAATAAACTCAAATTTCCACTGCATGGCCACCTCGAGTCCATCCGGCTCCTCATCCGCGATCTACGAGTCACCTGAAAAATATTAAAGGAAAACGTGAGTCACCAAGACTTAGTGTGTAACCCTTTTCCCGGTTTAATGCAACATCATACACACAAATCACAATCAAGTTTAACATGCACCCAACCTAACCATCCAAATCACCTTTTTCTACCCCGTGTGGTACCAAACCACCGGTGGTGCTAAACCACGGTGACTTAAAGTCACGATATCCATCAATGTTGTGGTGCCAAACCACCGGTGACTCAAGTCACATATAATAAGTTGTGGGGCCAACCCACGGTGATACCAAATCACCGCGCCAATCCCATAATATCATCTGTGGGGCCAACCCACTATGGTGCTAAGCCACGGGACGAGACGCTATGAGGTGCCAAACCTCCGTGACCGTAGTCACGAAATGTGGTACCAAACCACTGGTGTCCGTCGACACGAATATTACTTCCCCCTCCTCTCATACAACCCACATCAAACAATGATATGCATATAACAGGAATCATGCCCACATGTTTATTTAACAACATACCAAATATGTCTTGCTTCCCAAAAGCATCATTAAGTAAACTCATAACAACAAGGACTTACCTGACTCCTTGCTTATACCATGATGGTATTAAATCCCAATCTACATTAATTCAGATTAGCATACATAATGCATTTAGTACAGTTACGAGTTATGAAGTGTGTATGTACACACCTGTTACTATCGATAGCCCTAAATCCCGAAAAATCAATTGGCCACACTAGACATCCTTGCCCCTATATTTGGCCATACATGAAAGTTAGTGACATGGCCTATTCGGCTAAACCACATAAATCCAAAGGGTTAACGCCCACCCTTACCTTACAAATGATTGGTTTCCTCCCAAATCCCGAGCCAAACGATGGTTCACCTCGACAATCGGCCACACCTTAAGACGCAAAAAGTTAGCCTCACAAGCCTTCGGCTTAATGAATACCTAAAGGAAAAAGGTTACTAAATCAAGTCCTTACCACCACTTACCAACCGATCAACCGAGAAAGAAGGCTACGCTTGATTGCTTCCAAGTCCCGGAGATCCTACAACACATTGGTTCCAACAAGTGATTATCATACTTCCAAACAAATGCCGCAATCGACTCTTACCTTTGTAAAAGTAAACAGAGAACAGAGAGAAAAAGGAAATAGGCATTCGGCCTTGAGCACATACCTTCCTCTCAAACCGATTGGAAAAGAAGAGAGCACCCTTTTCTTTGATGTTCGGCCAAAACTACACCAAATAGGGAGGAGGGGATTCGGCTAAGAAAAACTAAAAGAGATGCTGGAATTTTCGAATAATTTTGGGCAATTGTATAAGGGAATTTCGGCAGCAAGGTGGTAGGGGTTCGGCTAATGGAGGAAGAAAAATGAGAAGGAAAAGAAGTAGGGGATCAAGGAGGATTTCCGCTTGTAAAAGAAGAAGAAAAGAAGCTAGAATTTTTAGCAATATAGGCAAAACAACAAGAGGAAATTCGGCAGCAGCAGTGAAGAGAAAAAGAAGAAAAGAGTTGCTGGAATTTTGGGCACTTCTTGCTATACAAAATCGAATGGGGAGGGCCTTAATGAGTCCTTCATTTGGCCAACTTCTCCCCCCTATGCTGATAATTTCAGTATTCAAAAATGCAAGATTATCTTACATCTTTATCTCCTAATCCTCCCTTAAACAATTATAATGAAAATAAAATACTAATGGTTACTCTACCAGCTGAATTTAAGCATAAAAATAAGCTTATCCCTTATCTTTAAAAGAGTCTAAATAGCAGCCATTACTCTCCATACACGCCAAAGAAAATAAAAGATAAAACGCATTTGTCGCCTTCTTAGGTTCGAACTCGAACCTCCAACCCTCTCCAACGCCCTTCGCCTCATGCCACTCTTCCCTTTAGACTTTCATGTCATAAAGCCCTCTTTAATTATAAGGCCTTCCTAGGCCGATTCCCTTCCAAAGCAAAATAAAATAAACTCTAATACATAACCTAGGCGCTCGAACCGTGACACGCCTAATTGCCACCTCCAAACCCAAGCCACTCCGCCAACTCACTTTCATGCCATGAACCTTACCCGAAATTTATTTAAAGCCTTCCTTACTTGGGCCCTTCATTTAACGCCTAAAACAAAAACCCAAAACAAAACACGCCCCCTTGTTTCTCCCATGAATCGAACCCAAGACCTCCCTTGCATCATCTTTAGGCGCACCAAGCCAATTGTGCCAAGCCAAATCTTTGTGTCAAATTCCTTCAAAATTTTCTTAACCCCTATCTCACCTAGCTTCCTCCTTAAAGACTTAAAAGAAATTTTAACCCCAAGTCGCCTAGCTCGGGTTTAATTCTAGACTTTAGAACATGCCAAATTAATCATAACATTTATTTCTTCAAGCACACACACATATGGGTACAAATAATTAAATTTTCAAACAACCCCTAATTCAGATGTTACGCTTCTACCCTTAAAAGAATTTCGGCCTAAATTACTTACTAACGAATAGTCGTACATCTTAACTCACCAGACACGCTTATGCTACGACTCGATCTTAACAAAACTATCTTACTTCCTAGGAACAATCTCTATGTTCACAACCAAGGTTTGTGCACTTCCCTAGTAAAACACTAAACTCTACAATAATCAAAGCAATTAAGGGTATTCGAAATAAGGAACATACCCGTTGTCACATCCGCACCTCCTCCTCCTCACGACGGCCAACCGCATAAACCAACCTTGGTTGCCTCGCCTCTGCACCTCAAAGACCTCTACCACGCCTGCTACTACCATTTCTATTACCCTACCGCACTCTCACCCCTTTATGGTCATTGGTTATCCCTCCCTGCTTGGTGCACGATCCCGACCTTCCGATCTTAGTCTAGCTTCCTTTTTGGACAGCCTCTAACTCGATGCTCCAAGGACCCACACTCGAAGCATCCCCGATTTTCATGCCAACACTCCCCCGTGTGAGTCTTGCCACACCGAGCACACCGTGGCGGCCATTGAGGATTAGCGATGAGCGAGCCTGCGACTTGATCTGACCCATCAAACCTCGTCCTCTTTTGCTCATTACCCGAGAACCTTGAAGGTTTCGAGCTCCTCTTATTCCAATTTCTATCTTGATTTTGTCTAACCGACTGCCTTACCCCTTCAGCAACCTTCGATTTCTCCACTAAGACAGCAAACTCCCATTCCTGTTGTGGAGCTATCATCATCCTAAGCTCATCTCTAAGCCCATCTTCGAATCTAACACAGCGTTCATGCTAGGTACCCACCATACCACGAGCATATCTACTCAACCGGAGGAACTCGGCCTCATATTCCACCACCGTCTTATTGCCTTGAACCAGGTTCAAGAAAGCCTTCCGCTGTGCATCCACGTAACTAGTTCCGATATATTTCTTTTGATAAGCCTCTCTGAAGAATTCCCAAGTAAGATTTTCTCATTGCTCCATCTCTCACGGTGAGCCACCACCGGTAGGACTCATCCGTGCGCAGAGATGATACCTTCACTTCTCCTCGGTGGTGAAATCCAAATCACCCATAATCCTTTCAAGGATTCCAACCAATACTCATAAGACTAGGCGCCACTCCTGATACTCCCGAATATACGCTTCTGTTAGCCCGAGTCGTTCACCACAGATTTGCGGGCTCCACCTTCGCCTTTGCCTCAAGAACTCGCTCTAATACATGTACGACTTGAGATACGACATCATTACCACCGTCTGATCTTGAAACTCAGTTTTTACCGCCAGCAGATCCGGTATCTTATTTCCAGCCCCGTGACCAGACCTCGCTGGCTCAGACAAGGTCATCCTACCTCTACCACGGCCATGTGACGGACGTCCACGACCTCTAGAACTCATTCTATCGACTTCGTTTATCTGTTTAAAAATTTTATGTATTAGTACTTGTTTCACTGGATTATTCGCGAAGGAATTTTATGATGGGAGTTTAGGAGTGGTTCTTTCGTAATCATGCATGCACACAGTTTTCCATTCATTCATCCAAAGAGACGTTGTAGTTCTCATGGTGATCGTTTTTCCACTATCCGGGGGTATTTTCGTAATTTATCGTATAGGGGTATTTTTGTAATTTTTCAAAAATGAAAATTTTTGGATGATTTTGTCAAAAAGTATTTTGGAACTCTTAAATTCCCGAGGTATTTTGAAAAATTTTAAAATCCGGGGGTATTTCGGTAATTTTGAAGTTCAGGGGCATTTTGGTAATTTTTCACAAATCAGGGTAAATTTGTAAAATTTATCAAATCAGGGATATTTCAAAAGTTGTAAAATTTTGAGGGCTCTTTTTGATAATTGTATTTTCCAAAATAGTGATGTTGCAAAATTTTGAAAGTCAGGGGTATTCTGGTAATTTTGTAGGTTGAGGGCAATTTTGTAATTTTCTAAAATTATGACATTTTTGCAATTTAAGGTTTTGAGCACTTTCTATGTGATGAAATTTTTGACTAAAACCATGGGTATTTTGAGAATATCATAAATCGAGGGTGTTTTCGTAATTTTACCCCTAAGAGTATTTTAGTAGTTTTTCACATTCGGGCTTTTTCTCAAAATGACTTTCAAAATTTGGGTTCTAAGTGATTCTATAAAAGAAGGATATTTTAAAATTTCTATTTGAAAATTTTTTATACGAGGTATTTGGTAATTTACAAGCGAGGTATTTTGGTCATTTTTCAAACCGAGGGGTATTTTGGTCTCTCTTTTTTTTTTAAAAACAAGGTTTTAATTACCTCAAAAACAAAATGGCTAATCCCTTTCGGGTTTTAGTTATCGAGTTTAGCTTTGTGAGTGTGCCGTCTCAGCTAGGATAAACTGTTACTACACACCGTGTAGGATTCAAGTGAGTAGGAGGTGAGTCACGAGGACCGCTTAAATACCGTGCCCCAGAATCCAATCCTAGACATGCGATAACGATTGCCACATCTTTTGCTTAGTGACAACTCACGTGGTTTGTTTAGGTAATTATTAAATCTTATGCTTAGTTGAGGTATGCTAGCCCTAGGTTCAACAGTTTCTACTCTAGTAGTCTACGCTCCCAATTTACCCTTCTACCCTTATCAACTATTCACGAAAGTGGATAGAAGTACTTACCTGGGCGGATTGGTGCCGGAGACTCGGTGCCATGCTGTTCAAGCCAAAACAGTTCCTCAAAACATCATAATAAGGCCTACTTAGCAAAAACCAAACATTTTGGGCCTTGGGCCCCCCACAATCGAGTTTTGAACCGGGCTCTGATACCAAAAATGTCACACCCCAAACCCGGCCCAAACACTATGACCAAATCCGGTATGTTACAGATGAAAATTTGTTGAAAACCCCCTTTCACTTACTTTAAAATTTTGGTAAAAAGAATATAGTTTTGTTAAAAACATTTGAGGTGTATAGCTTTGTTATTTTAAGTCATGTTGTTACCAATTCTATCAATGTACCCGATGGTACAAAAGAAAACATTTTCGTTTGAATTTAAGAAAATTTGTGTAATCATTTTAAAGTTGTTAAGTGGTTTAAACAAATAATCCCAAACATGTAAAATAATAAAAATAATCTTAGGAGGCCTTATTACAACTCGAACAAATAAAACCCAAAAATAAAATAAAATAATTCAAAATAAACTCAAATTTCCACTGCATGGCCACCTCGAGTCCATCCGGCTCCTCATCCGCGATCTACGAGTCACCTGAAAAATATTAAAGGAAAAGGTGAGTCACCAAGACTCAGTGTGTAACCCTTTTCCCGGTTTAATGCGACATCATGCACACAAATCACAATCAAGTTTAACATGCACCCAACCTAACCATCCAAATCACCTTTTTCTACCCCGTGTGGTACCAAACCACTGGTGGTGCCAAACCACTGGTGACTTAAAGTCACGATATCCATCAATGTTGTGGTGCCAAACCACTGGTGACTCGAAGTCACATATAATAAGTTGTGGGGCCAACCCACGTGTGATACCAAATCACTGGCGTCAATCCCATAATATCATCTGTGGGGCCAACCCACTATGGTGCTAAGCCACGGGACGAGGCGCTATGAGGTGCCAAACCTCTGTGACCGTAGTCACGAAATGTGGTACCAAACCATCGTGTCCGCTCGATTACGAATATTACTTCCCCTCTCATACAACCCACATCAAACAATGATATGCATATAACAGGAATCATGCCCACATGTTTATTTAACAACATACCAAATATGTCTTGCTTCCCAAAAGCATCATTAAGTAAACTCATAACAACAAGGACTTACCTGACTCCTTGCTTATACCATGATGGTATTAAATCCCAATCTACATTAATTGATTAGCATACATAATGCATTTAGTACGATTCTGAGTTATGAAGTGTATGTACACACCGTTACTATCGATAGCCCTAAATCCAAAAATCAATTGGCCACACTAGACATCCTTGCCCCTATATTTGGCCATACATGAAAGTTAGTGACATGGCCTATTCGGCTAAACCACATAAATCCAAAGGGTTAACGCTCCACCCTTACCTTACAAATGATTCGGTTTCCTACCAAATCCCGAGCCAAACGATGGTTCACCTCTGACAATCGGCCACACCTTAAGACGCAAAACAGTTAGCCTCACAAGCCTTCGGCTTAATGAATACCTAAAGGAAAAAGGTTACTAAATCAAGTCCTTACCACCACTTACCAACCGATCAACCGAGAAAGAAGGCTACGCTTGATTGCTTCCAAGTCCCGGAGATCCTACAACACATTGGTTCCAACAAGTGATTATCATACTTCCAAACAAATGCCGCAATCGACTCTTACCTTTGTAAAAGTAAACAGAGAACAGAGAGAAAAAGGAAATAGGCATTCGGCCTTGAGCACATACCTTCCTCTCAAACCGATTGGAAAAGAAGAGAGCACCCTTTTCTTTGATGTTCGGCCAAAACTACACCAAATAGGGAGGAGGGGATTCAGCTAAGAAAAACCAAAAGAGATGCTGGAATTTTTGAATAATTTTGGGCAATTGTATAAGGGAATTTCTGACAAGGTGGTAGGGTTCGACTAATGGAGGAAGAAAATGAGAAGGAAAAGAAGTAGGGATCAAGGAGGATTTCACTTGTAAAGAAGAAGAAAAGAAGCTAGAATTTTTAGCAATATAGGCAAAACAACAAGAGGAAATTCAAAGAAAGAAGAAGAAGAAAAAAGAAGAAAAGAGTTCTTGGAATTTTGGGCACTTCTTGCTATACAAAATCGAATGGGAGGGCCTTAATGAGTCCTTCATTTGGCCAACTTCTCCCCTATGCTGATAATTTCAAGATTCAAAATGCAAGATTATCTTACATCTTTATCTCCTAATCCTCCCTTAAACAATTATAATGAAAATAAAATACTAATGGTTACTCTACCAATTGAATTTAAGCATAAAAATAAGCTTATCCCTTATCTTTAAAAGAGTCTAAATAGCACCATTACTCTCTATACACGCCAAGAAAGAAAAATAAAAGATAAAAACGCATTTGTCGCCCTTAGGTTCAACACGAACCTCCACCCTCTCCAACGCCCTTCGCGCCTCATGCCACTCTTCCTTTAGACTTTCATGTCATAAAGCCCTCTTTTAATTATAAGGCCTTCCTAGCGATTCCTTTCAGAGAAAAATAAAATAAACTCCAATACGCAACCTAGGCGTTCAACCGTGACACCTAATTGCCACCTCCAAACCCAAGCCACTCCGCCAACTCACTTTCATGCCATGAACCTTACCCAAATTTATTTAAAGTCTTCCTTACTTGGGCCCTTCATTGAACGCCCCAAAACAAAAACCCAAAACAAAACACACCCTCTTGTTTCTCCCATGAATCGAACCCAAGACCTCCTTGCATCATCCTTAGGCGCACCAAGCCAATTGTGCCAAGCCAAATCTTTGTGTCAAATTCCTTCAAAATTTTCTTAACCCTATCTCACCTAGCTTCCCTCCTTAAAGCACTTAAAAAGAAATTTTAACCCCAAGTCAGAGCCTAGCTCAAGTTTAATTCTAGACCTTAGAACATGCCAAATTAATCATAACATTTATTTCTTCAAGCACACACACATGGGAACAAATAATTAAATTTTCAAACAACCCCTAATTTAGGATGTTACAGTTGGCACCAAGATTATGGTTAGTTTATTTATGTAGAAGATAAGTTAGGAGTCGTTACTTTTCCTACATCGTGAAAAGAACTTTGTAGACAAAAATTATATGGGGTGCGAATTTGAGGATAGCATTGCTCAAGGCCAATACGATCGCTATAAGTTAGGGTGCTTTGTTAGCCTTGTTGATCTATTGAAGTTAAACCTCATTTGGGTACATTTCTTAGAGAGCACGAGCCCAAATGTAGTGGCCCCATTAGAAGTTGATAACTTTAGAGACAAGATGTCTCGACATCGCCTACACAAATTAGAGGTTAGTTGTTGGGAGCCATTGATGAAAATGGCCTTATGACTATAGGGATCTAGTGTCCTTAGTGTAGTATTTTCGTTTTTGTTACTTGTATTTTTTGAATAATTTGGTTTAATAAAATATTCATTAGTTACATTAATATCCTTTGTATATTGTCCTTAATGGTTTTTGCACGCAAAGTAAAATGAAAGCAAATATTGACTCACTAATAATCTAACATTCAATTAATACAAAGTGGTATTACATGGTTGGATCGTAATACGAAAAAACAACTTATATTAGTAGATAATCTAAACTGAACAAATCGATTAAAATACTAATATGTCGTCTATCAAGTCCAATTCAAAAATACCTTGTCTTGGGTATTAGAACGAATGACTCCCAGAAAATAGAGATATAGATGTGACTAACTAGACTGATAGTACATTGGATAAGACCCGAGAAGAATAGATCCTAGTTTCATGTAATATCCTGACTTTGTGGGTCTGTGCATTTGATGCGTTGCATGGCTAAATTAGTAGGAGAAGCCTTTGAGGTGCGAATTGGGCTCATGGGCTTAAAACATAGGTTAAATTGCTTATAAATAATGTTAGTGTATAAATTAAAAGTTAAGTGAGTATGTTTAGTAGCAAGTTGGGCTCGTGGCCCAAAGTTGGAGGTGCCATAAGTGGGTATGTAGGTGGCGTCACAAGGGGGAGAAGTTTGGGCCTAGTATGGCCGCTTGGGGCCCAAGTTAGTGGGTCAAATATTCGGCACTTCAAGGGGGAGGGGATGGACGGCACATGAGCCCCATTTTAGGAGCTCTATTTCTTTTAATATTTAGTAATTAAAAGCTGATAATTAAGAGGGAGGAGTTGGCTCTAGGTTGGCCTCTTCTAAAGATGAGATAGGGATTGGGTTATCATGCAAGATAAGAGCTATCAGGAGGGGAAGAGTTGGCCGAAACTCTAAATTTGAGTGTGTGCCTATGTATAGCCGAAATTTGGAAGGGAATTATCATCTTTTCCATTTGTTTTTCCCACTTTCTCATCTTTTCTCTCAAGCCAAAATTCTTTTCTCTCAAGCCAAAATTCTTTTCTCTCTTTTTTTCTCTTCTAGCCGAAATTCCCTAGTCTTCTTCTCCTCTCCAATATCTTCCTGAAAGTCGAATTTTTCTTACTCATATTCCTCCTCCATAACCGAATCTACAAGGGAGGTTTCTAGTTCCCGAAGGTGCACCATTAGCCGCATACTCCTTAGTAATTGGGTGAGTTTCGGGATTTCATTCTATGCGAATTCACTTTTATTTTCTTTACTTTCTTTCTTTCTTCGTTAAGATCTAACCCGAAACACTTGCTTAAGGTCTGTCGATTTTCCCTCTCTGTAGTTGAATCTGTCTCATTAAAAGACACCTATACCGATTTGGTGGAAAAGCCGAAGGTAGGTAGTGGTAGGTTCGGCCGAATGGCCCTCTCTTGATTCTCTTTATTTGGCCGAATACCATATGGGCTAGATCAGTATAGTTTTCAGTTGGTTTGATATTTTGGAGGATGGCCGAATGTAGGTAGAATTGGTGGTGACGATTTCCTGAAGATCTTCGGGATTTGGTAATCGCGTTAGTAGTCAGGTGTGTAACCTTACACTAAACTCCCGATAGTTTAATAATAATAATGTTAAGCATATGTTAATGAAGTGACGAATAAACATGGCTAAGGGTACCATTCAATGGTACAGTGTATTCAGGTACGTTACCCTTAATACTTGTTAATAGTGTTTAAATAACATAGATGTGAAAATATGTGGAATTCCGTTATGATTTTGGGGTAAGTTGAATTGTATGATAAATTGTATGTTGCATGGGCATATGGGTGATTATGTTAAAGGGGAAGTGATCTGGTGGTTTCTACCACATTATCTGGTGACTTATGTCACATATTATGAATCTGGTGACTCTATCACATTATCTAGTGGCTATGCCACAATTATAAGGGCGATGTGCAGTTGACTGCATCGACTGCCTTTAATGGTGTGTAGCGGATGGATGGTCGATTTAGTAATCCCCACGGTGTGATCGGTAGGTACGGGTGATGTGTAGAGGTTGGATCTAGGTGATTTGGGTTGCATCATTGTTTACAATTGTTTTATGTGATTTAATATGCCTGATTGTTTTGGGAGTCTGTGTTGGTAGTTACACACTGAGTCTGTTGACTCACCCTCGTGGGCTAACATTTTGCGATGGCACTCGATAGAAAGGACCGGGTTGGCAGGAACTTAGTGGTGGCCATGCATTTTCGATTTTTCGGTTTTTCTTATCAAGTTTATTTTGATTTATTTTGGGTTATGTTTTGATGTAATAAGGACATTATCACTTAACTATTTTATTTATCGCTTTTAAATTTTTATTATGATGCTAACAATATCGAATGTAAGCGATTAAACAATTTTAAGTAAAACAACATCAATTGTTTTGAAATCCAAACACCTACGGTTTCCAAGTTAATAATAATAGACTCTAAAATTCGGCATCTCTTTTAACTTGTAACTTTTGAAATATGAAAATATCGTTTTAGCACAAATTTAAATTACAATACGGTTTTTAACTTGAGAACAATCCGAAGCTATTTTCTTCAAAACCACCAAGATTTCCAAAATATCATTTCGAGACTTAACTATGTTTTACTCAAGGAGCATGCGATCCAGTTAGGGCTTGTAAATTTGGGTTTGGGGTGTTTCAATTTGGTATCGAGCCAGTTTAAAACTTGGCCTTGAGGGCTTTTTAGGCCAAAACGTTTTTCCTTATTTCAAGTTGGGTTTTACTAAAGATTGAACAGGTTTTCTGGCATGGCACCGAGTCTTGACCCAAGTCCACCAGGTATGTACCCCTAACCATTGTGTGATTTGTATGTGGGTGTTATGGGGACGTAGACTAGTAGACTAGGAGCTAATGAACCCTAGGATTAGCTTACTCCAACATATAATTGCATAAAATTTAAAGTCTAACCAAATAAACTTGTGAGTGAGTCGCTGAGTTAAGGGTGTGGCAACCGTTGTGCACATGTCTAGGATTGGATTCAGGGGGAGCTTGGTATTTAAGCGGTCCTAGTGACTCACCTCCTCTCCGCTCAAATCCTACCTGGTGCATAGTGACTGTTCACTCTAACTAAGAGGACTTAATCACAGGCTAAATTCAATAATTAAAACCCGAAAGGGACCAATCACCTTGTTTTGTACAACCTTAAAATTAAACCTTGGTTTCAAAATTACCAAAGTACCCTTGATTCAAAAATGACCAAAATACCCCGATTTGCAAGTTGACCAAATTACCCTAACTTGAAAAAATTTCCAAAATACCCACGGTATGGAAAGTTGTCAAGTACCCACAATTGAAAATTTCCAAAATACCCTTATTTCAGAAACCACCGGAACCATATTTTGCAAAATTACCAAATTACCTTTGGTTTGTAAAATTACAAAAATACCTTTAATTTATAAAATTACCATATTACTCTTGAATCTTCCTATCAAAATATTCCTATTTTGCAAAAATACCGAAACCTCTATTTTACGAAATTTCAAAATACCCTAACTTGGAAAATTACGAAAATACCCTTATAGGATAAAATTACAGAAATACCCTTAGGTAGTGGAAAATAAAAATAGTGACAACTACAATACTTTTCTGTAATGATCGCAAGTTCATGAATAGTGATGATTGAATGAATGAACTTGATACTGTAGTGTGTGTATAAATTCGAAAGAACTACTTTTTTAAAACTATTAATCATAAGACTATTCGCGATAAATCAGTGGAAAGAAATAATGATTCATAAAATTCTTAATCAGATAAATGCAACTCAAAAGAATGAGTTCTAGAGGATGTGGTCGTAATGTGCATGGCCGTGGTAGAGGCTGAATGATCGTATCGAAACCCATTAGGTCTGGTCAAGCGTTGGAGAATGAAATGTCACCACCACCAATTCTTGGTGTTGAATATCGTGATCGACGGGGATGATAAAGATGTCAGCGATGTCATGCGAGTTCTTGAGAGGGTGGCTGGAGCAGGTGGAGGTATGGGAGCTCAGGAGTCTGTACCTGAGCGACTCCGAGCCAATGGAGCTGATGTATTTCAAGGTATATCTGGTGTGGTGCCCAATACGGTTGAGTATTGGTTGGAGGTGACGGAACGAATTATGGACGATTTGGACTTGGCTGCTGAGGAGAAACTGAAAGGGGTGGTGACGCTTCTCCGCGATGAGTCATACCAGTGGTGGCTCACGGTTCGGGATGGTGCTGCAGCAGATGATCTCACTTGGGAGTATTTTAAGGTGGCGTATCAGAAGAAATATATTGGAACTAGCTATATTGATGCGGAGAGGAAGGCGTTTCTGAGGCTAGTTTAGGGGAATAAGTCCGTAGCGGAGTACGAGGCAGAATTCTTAAGGTTGAGCCGATATGCTCGAGGTATTGTGGCTACGGAGCATGAACGATGTGTTCAGTTTGAGGACGAACTGAGGGATGACCTGAGATTGTTGATTGCTCCACAGCAGGAGCGGGAGTTTGCCGTGTTGGTAGAAAAGGCTAAGGTAGCCGAAGGGGTTAAAAAATCTGTAAGGCAAAATGCGGACAAGAATAGACAAAAGAGAGGTTTTGGATCATCAGGGTCATCTGAGAATGTTTAAAAAAGACCTAGAGTTGATGGGTCGCGAGGTTAGTAGGTTGTTACGGGAGGACAGTACCGTACTTGTGCTCAGTATGAAAAGATGCACCTGAGAGAGTGTTGGAAGAAGACAGTAGGATGTTTTAGGTGTGGGTCCAAGGATCACATGATTAGAGATTGTCCTATGAAAACAGACGGGAGCCGACCAACAAGTCAAAGTCTTAATCAGGCTGAAAGAGGTGACAGCAATGACTATCAAGGGGTCGTGGTCCATTTGGCAGAGGTAATGGTTCGAAGAGGTCTGGAAACACTTGACGAGGTGTTGGTAACACGGAGGTGAGACAATTTGGGTCTAGTGTATGCAGTTCGTCGGAGGAGGATGGTGGCCTTTTGATGTCATAACAATATGTTCCTTATTTCGGATTACCCTTTATTGCGTTGATAGATATTGGGTCAACTCATTCATACATTGCTAGTAAGGTGTCCGGAACTCGCATGTGAACTCGAGACTGCACCTAGGAAGATGACTGTACTTAGTCCTTTAGGGCAATCAATAGTACTAGACAAACTCTTTAGGGAAGTACTTTTGGAAGTTCAGGAAGCGTAGTTTCCGGCTGACTTAATGGAGTTACCATTTGAGGAATTTTATCTAATTTTAGGCATGGACTGGTTAGTGAAGTACCATGCGAATGTGGATTGTGCTGCTAAGCGCATATCGTTAAGAACTTTTGACGATAAAGAGGTTGTGGTAATGGGCGAGAGACGGAATCGCTTGTCAATGTAGTATCTCGCCTTAAGGCGGAGAAGATGGTGAGAAAAGGGTGTGTAGCTTTTCTGATGTTGATTAGTGCCTTAGAGGCTAAGAAAGCATCTGTAGGAGGAGTTAGAACAGTAAGGGAATTTGTGGATGCCTTTTGAGAGAGCTGCTGGTTACCCCGGACAAAAAGTGGAGTTCGAATTGATTCTTGTCAGATGCATGACTCCTGTGTCAATTGCTCCATACCGAATGGCACCAAAGGAGTTAGTAGAGCTTAAAGCCCAGATTCAAGAGTTACTCAATCGTGGGTTTATTCGACCTAGTGTGTCTCCATAGGGAGCACCGGTCCTACACGTGAAGAAGAAAGACGGGACTATAGTGTAAACGGTGATGGAGTATTGTGTTTTCGGGGCAAGGTCTGTATGCCGAAGGATGAGGAGTTAAGGTAGAAAATTCTTGAGAATCGCATAGTAGCCCTTATGCTATGCATCCTAGAGGAACTAAGTTATATAGGGATCTACGGGATCGCTTTTGGTGGCTTCGGTCTTAAGCGAGAAGTTACAAAATTTGTAGTGAAGTGCTTAACGTGTCGACAAGTCAAAGTGAACACCAAACCTGCGATCGAGTTAAATGTAGATAAAGATTCCATAATAGAAATGGGAGAGAATTACCATGGACTTCGTTAGTGGGCTTCCCCTTACGCCTACCAAGAAGGACTCGGTATGGGTGATAGTCGATCGGTTGACGAAGTCTGCACATTTCATACTAGTGTGGGTTGACTATTCTCTACAGAAATTGGCAAAAGTGAATGTAGCAGAAATTGTGAGGTCATTTGGAGTGCTTGATGTCGATTATCTCGGATAGGGATCCAAGGTTTACATCTCAGTTTTGGAAAGTATTACATCAAGCTTTGGGCACCGATTGGACTTCAAGATCTGATTCCATCCGCAATGGACGACTAATCTGAAAGGGTAATTCAAGTCTTGGAGGATATGTTGAGAGGTTGTGTGATAGACTTTATAGGGAGTTGGGAGGAGGTCTTGCCTTTAGTGGAATTTATGCATAATAATGACTATCAAGCAAGTATTCGGATGGCACCGTACGAAGCGCTATATAGACGGAAGTGTCGCACTCCTACATGTTGGATAGAACTGGGGGAACGTCAGGTTTTGGTTCCAGAGATTGTGGCAGAATCCGAAGAAAAGGTTAAAGTAATTAGGACACGGTTGAAGGAGGCATCTGACAGGCAAAAATCATATGCGGATCTTAAGCAAAAGGAGATAGAGTTTGCTGTGGGGGATCAGGTGTTTCTCAAAGTTTCGTCATGGAAGAAGGTGATGAGATTTGGTCGCAAGGGAAAGTTAAGTCCTAGGTTTATAGGACCTTATCGAATTTTGAAGCGGGTTGGACCAGTAGCGTACTAGTTAGAATTGCCTTCGGAGCTGGAGTAGATACACAATGTGTTTTACATTTCGATGCTACGTCGTTACCGATCAGATCCATCTCATGTGATACCGGTTGAGGAGGTAGAGCTGAGACCAGATCTGTCCTATAAGAAAGAGCCGATTCAGATTCTGGAACGTGATGTGAAGATGCTACGCAGGAAATCAGTTCCTCTAGTCAAAGTATTATGGCGTAATCATGGATTGGAGAAAGCTTCGTGGGAGCGAGAGGAAGCAATGCATGACAATACCCTCACTTATTCTAGCCGGTAAATTTGAGGCCAAAATTTATTTTAAGGGGTAGAAGCGTAATATCGACTTTGTGGGTCTATGCATTTGATCGTTGCATGGCTAAATTAGTAGGAGAAGGCTTTGAGGTGCTGGATTGGGTTCAGTTTGGGCTTAAAACACAGGTTAAATTGCTTATAAATAGTGTTAGTGTATAAATTAAAAGTTAAGTGAGTATGTTTAGTAGCAAGTTGGGCTCGTGGCCCAAAGTTGGAGGTGCCATAAGTGGGTATGTAGGTGGCGTCACAAGGGGGAGAAGTTTGGGCCTAGTATAGCCGCTTGGGGCCCAAGTTAGTGGGTCAAATATTCGGCACTTCAAGGGGGAGGGGATGGACGGCACATGAGCCCCATTTTAGGAGCTTTATTTCTTTTAATATTTGGTAATTAAAAGCTGATAATTAAGAGGGACGAGTTGGCTCTAGGTTGGCCTCTTCTAAAGATGAGATAGGGATTGGGTTGTCATGCAAGATAAGAGCTATCAGGAGGGGAAGAGTTGGCCGAAACTCTAACTCTGAGTGTGTGCCTGTGTATAGCCGAAATTTGGAAGGGAATTATCATCTTTTCCATTTGTTTTTCCCACTTTCTCATCTTTTCTCTCAAGCCAAAATTCTTTTATCTCTTTTTTTCTCTTCTAGCCGAAATTCCCTAGTCTTCTTCTCCTCTCCAATATCTTCCTAAAAGCCAAATTTTTCTTACTCATATTCCTCCTCCATAACCGAATCTACAAGGGAGGTTTCTGGTTCCTGAAGGTGCACCATTAGCCGCATACTCCTTAACCGAATCTACAAGGGAGGTTTCTGGTTCCTGAAGGTGCACCATTAGCTGCATACTCCTTAGTAATCGGGTGAGTTTCGGGATTTCATTCTATGCGAATTCACTTTTATTTTCTTTACTTTCTTTCTTTCTTCATTAAGATCTAACCCGAAACACTTGCTTAAGGTCTGTCGATTTTCCCTCTCAGTAATAATCATCTCATTAAAAGTCTCCGTCTTGATTTGGTGGAAAAGCCAAGGTAGTGGTAGGTTCTACCGAATGGCCCTTTCTTGATTCTCTTTATTTGGCGAATACCATATGGGCGGAATCGTATAGTTTTCAGTTGGTTTGATGTTTTGGAGGATGGCGAATGTAGGTACAATTGGTGGTGACGATTTCCTGAAGATCTTCGGGATTTGGTAATCGCGTTAGGAGTCAGGTGTGTAATCCTACACTAAACTCCCGATAGTTTAATAATAATGTTAAGCATGTGTCAATGAAGTGACGAATAAACATGGCTAAGGGTACCATTCAATGGTACAGTGTATTCAGGTACGTTACCCTTAATACTTGTTAATAATGTGTAAATAACATGGATGTGAAAATATGTGGAATTCCATTATGATTTTGGGGTAAGGTGAATTGCACAATAAATTGTATGTTGCATGGGCATATGGGTGATTATGTTAAAGGGGAAGTGATCTGGTGGTTTCTACCACATTATCTAGTGACTTATGTCACATATTATGAATCTGGTGACTCTGTCACATTATCTGGTGGCTATGCCACAATCATAAGGGCGATGTATAGTTGACTGTAGTGACTGCCTTCGATGGTGTGTATTGGATGGAGGGTCGATTTAGTGATACCCACTTTGTGATCGGTAGGTACGGGTGATGTGTAGAGGTTGGATCTAGGTGGGTTGGGTTGCATCATTGTTTACAATTGTTTTATGTGATTTAATATGCCTTGATTGTTTTGGGAGTCTCAGATTGGTAGTTACACACCGAGTCTGCTGACTCACCCTCGTGGGCTAACATTTTGCGAGATGGCACTCAAGAAAAGGACTGGGTCGGCAGAACTTAGTGGTGGCCATGCATTTCGATTTTTCGGTTTTTCTTATCAAGTTTATTTTGATTTATTTTGGGTTATGTTTTGATGTAATAAGGCCATTATCACTTAACTGCTTTTATTTATGCGTTTTAAATTTTTATTATGATCACTAACAATATCGAGCAGAACGATTAAACAATTTTCGTAAAACAACATCAATTGTTTTGAAACCCAAACACCTACGGTTTCCAAGTTAATAATAATAGACTCTAAAATTCGACATCTCTTTTAACTTGTAACTTTTGAAATATGAAAATATCGTTTTAGCACAAATTTAAATTACAATATGGTTTTTTAACTTGAGAACAATCCAAGCTATTTTCTTCAAAACCACCAAGATTTCCAAAATGTCATTTCGAGACTTAACTACGTTTTGCTCAAGGAGCATGCCAGATCCGGTCAGGGCTTGTGGTAGGGTTTGGGGTGTTTCATTTCATTTGTGGATTTATTCACTTGTGACGTTAATAGTATGACATACCTTAATCCTGAGTGGATAATGGACTATGTATGCGTGACTGTATACTTTGATGTAAATGAAGGCCTAAGTTCAAATAGGTAAATAATTAACAGTTGGTACATTGGGTATACGACTTCTATAGTATGTAGCATCATTCCACAACAATGGAATTCATAGCCCAACAACTAAAGGGTAAATGATATCCCTTATCAACATTACATGATAGATGAAAATTAGAACATTGTCATATGTTATTTGTTTTTGTGATAAATGATTTAATTGTTATTTGATAATAATTAACTTTTCTTGAAGGAAGATGTAATGGTTACCATGAGATAAAATAGGATCACTTTGGGAGAACAAATTTATCCCAAAAGATAAAAGATATCCTATAAGGATAACACACTTATGACAAGGTCATTGGACGACCATTTATTAAGTAGCTTTTGCAATGGTATATAATAAGGAAGAGCTTAGTCACAATACTTTAGTGGAATGACTTCGTGACTAATTAAGTTTATAATTAATAAGCTAAAAGTTGAAACTTAATTATAAATTATTTAAGCCCTAATTATATTTGTTTAATCGATCCCTTCACTAGCTTGAAATAACCAGAAGCGAATTGCATGTAGAACTAAAGAATAAAAACAATGAAGTAAGAAATAGATCGCATTAATCACTATCCGTAGTGAATGCTTTCTCGTTAAGTACAAAAATGACTTGAGAATTAATTAAAGATTCTTCAAATTATTATTTAATTAATTAAATAATTGAATTTCAAGATGAAATTAAATTAATTAGTCATTATGAGATTTTTAAATAAGAAATTAAATATATTACTCATAAATTACAAGAAAGGTGTTATAATTTTAACAAAATAGAATTCAATTGAGAAATTATTTAATTGAGAAATTAATTTAGTTAATTTAAAATTAATTGGTTAAATAATATTTATTTTAGAAAATAGAAAATAAATATTAGGTTGGATTAAATTATAAAGTCTGGGTCAAAAGTCTAGGAAGCACTTAAATTGAACCCGATACATGAGAGACCCAAACTTATCCCTCAAGTAACATAAGGGGTGGAAACCCTAGTAACTACATAAGGATGTGTCACCCACCTCTCTCACACTTAGAGTGGAAATCGATCTTCTATTTATATATTGTTATTTATCAGGGACTTATTCAACCAAAACTTTTGTACTTCTCTCTATAAACAGAAAGCATCGATTGACCTAAAAACACACTTCATACAGTATTCGTATATTGTTATTCTTCCAGAAAGTAGTGAAAATTTATTTACTAAGAATAAATTTTATTTTATGGGAATTGCGAATTTTATCGATTTATAAAGAGAACTTACTTTACTACAGAAACTAAGCAAATCATTTATTTTTTGTGTTTTGGTTTGTGTTGCTTAATCCCACACTTGAAGTGATTCATGGTACAAGGATAGCGGAGAAGGTCATTTAGTTGAAAATCATGATTGGCTTGAGCCCACTTCACACAAAGCATATGTATAATTTTGGTTCAAGGTTTAAAAATATAAATATCACAAAAGGGCTCAATTTTAAGTAAAATTTTAAACTTCCGTTGTAGAAATAATAACCATTTTCTTAATCGATTTTTCTAATAGTTGGAGGAACCTATTTTATAAAGTTCTTCTAGGTAGTTTTCCTAAGAGAAAGGATCCCGAGAAGCAAAAGGAGGTCATAGTCTTACCTATGCAGGCTTCTAAAAAGAATAGGGTTGTTGAACCTACCTTGAGCAATTATGGCTAACAATAGAACCTTGAGAGAGTCAGTTGCACCAAATCTGAACCATCAATCGTTTTGCATCAAATACCTTAAACTTGAGGTCCCTTTCAAATTGAAATCATGATTAGTTCACTTACTTCCTACTTTTCATGGTTTATAGAACGAATATCCTCACAAGCTCTTGAAATAATTTCATGTGGTATGCTTTACTATGAGAATCGAAGAATAAATCAAATTGGGAGATTTTACCTTCTCATTAACGGATAAAGCAAATGATTGACTCTTCTATTTACCTCTCAGGTTTATAACCACATGGATTATATTGGTATTGGATGATTTTTTCCTTCTTTACATGATATTTTTATCGTGAAGGAGATTTTCTATATCAAATAAAAGTACATGGAAAGCCTTCATGAATGTCGGCAGTGATTTAAATAGTTGCATGTAAGTTGCTTGTAATATGAAATTTTGGAACAATTGCTCATATTTCTACAAAAGACTCTTATCGATGGAGCAAAAGATGATGAACGCCGCAAGTAATGGTTCTATAGTAAACAAAACCCTTCACGAGGCTAAGGAGTTAATTTTGATAATGGTTACTAACTCGCAACAATTTAAGTTTCGATAAGATATGTCGAGACGATTGAATGAGGTCAACATATAAGCTCTTGAAAATTGTAATGATTAACTAACTTCACTTGTTGAACAGATTGCTTTGAGAAATACCTGACATGTTAAGGTGTGTGGGATATGCGCTAATCATGGCCATCAAATCGATTCAAGCCTTACACTTCTTGAAGATACAAACAAACATGCAAAAGTAGTTGGAGGCTTCCCTAGTCCACCGCAAAGGAATATGATCCATGTTTGAATACTTATAATCCTGGATGAAGAGAACATCCAAATTTCAGTTGTAGAGTGAGAGCACAAAATTTCCAAAATCTTTAACCAACTTCTTCTAATTCAAATATGTCTCCTAAGGATATTGCCAAATCTCTTTCTACTAACGCTCAACAATTCCAACATGAGGTAAGAGTTGGCCTTTAAGAGATAAAGTCTAGCACTCAAAACATTAATAAGTAGGTTAGCCAACTCGCAACCTCAATACGTAAACTAGAATCTCAAGGTAAGTTGCATTCACAAACTATTGACAATCCAATCCATAATTTTAGTGCAATTACTATTAAAACTGTAGGGAATTAAATAAAACCTAACAAATTTTAACTTGATCGAACCATGGCTAAAGAAACAAAAAAAAGAGGTTTTTGCTCCCAAAGAATTGATTGATAGGTCAAACGTAGATGAACCAAAGTAGTTCATGATTCAACCCTCTTTTCCAAAGAGATTCGGTAAGACTAACAAGGTAAAGGAAGATGAGGAAATAGTTGAGATGTTTCGCAAATGCAAGGTAAATATTCCTTAAATTGATGATATTAAACGAATAATTTAAGGTATGTGCTTAGGTTGTCATCTACACTAGTGTTCAAAGGGAATCATCCTAAATTTGAAAAAAGTGAACTTAAGATGTTCAATACTTTATGCTTGATTGAAGTTCTAGATTTTGGAAACCTAGTGACTTTAGAAAGCATTATAAAATTTGAATATATTCTCTCTATTTTTCTAGCATCTTTTATACGTTGCATATTGTTAGGAAAGATAACCACACATGAGCACGAAGGTCCATTGATTCTAATGCTTTCCAGTTGTATGGATTATTGTTGTTACTATGTCCTATTAGCATATAGAATTTCGATTATGTACATGAAAACATATGTCTTTGTCTTAATGGTATGAGATTTATGTTTTGCCTCTTAGTTATTGAACAAGTGATGAGAGATTTGTTGCCCAGTATTGAGTCAACAACTAGAACTAATTTATTAAAGGCTTCAAAAATACCCTTGCGTTGATAATTTGTAATGACCCAAAATTCACGGGCATCGAAAAAGTACATTATTGGGCCTCCATCTTAGTAAACCGAGTCCATAAATAATTATTAGAAGTAACTATGAGCCTAGTTGTGTGTCTAATTAGGTTTTTGTTAAGTGAATTTAGCTTAATTAAAAGTAATTAGGAAAAAAGGGACTAAAGTGAATAAAGGGTAAAAGTTGAATTGTAGATTAAAAAATAAAAAGGACTAAAAGGGCAATTAGGCCGATACTAAAAATCTTAGATATTTTAGATTTTAATTTATAATTATATATGATTTAATTATAAAATATATTATTAAATTAAGTTATTATAAATATTATATTATGAAAATAAACTAAATTATGCCAAACGATGGTGATGATAAAATACATGTGTAATGTTTATATTTATACACTTGTAAAATATTTATATATTTTCTTAAATAATAAGTAAAAGATATTTGTATATTAATTATATTATAAGATTTTAAATGATAAATAAATTAAAATAAAGACAAATGTATGGTGATTAAATTATACATGTGCAATGCATATATTTGTACACTTGTAAAATAAATATATAATTACTTATAATTTAAGCTAAAAGGTATTTATTATTAAATAATTATTATATATTATATTATTATAACATAAAGTAAATAAACTAAAAAGAAATAAAAGCAAAAGCAAAAATAAAGAAGAAGAAATAGAGGCTTCGAAACAGAGCAGGAAAAAGAAAGAAAGAATAGGAAAGAAAAGTAAAAGGGAAAACTAGGGATTTGAAGAAGTTTAATTGCTAACAAGGAACTCGAGGCAGCGGCACACAAAGGAAATGAGAAGGTTATCGAGGAATAATCGAGCAAATTCAGGTTTGTATTACTATAATTCAAATTATTTATTTATTCATTAAATGTTAAATTAATTTATGTATATGGTAAGCAAATTATAAGGTAAGTATTTTTGTTGAATTGAATGAAAATTGACTTGAATGATGAATATGTATTGAAATTGAATTGTATGTGGATTGAAATGGAAAAGTATATTGAATTGAGTTGTAATTAAATTGAGGATGAAATTGAAATTGAAAGGTAATATGGAATACCCTATTAACTAGTCGGGCTGAGTCAGATATAATTGGCATGCCATAGGATTTGGAAGAGTACAGGATTTATCGGCTTTGCCGATCAAGCACTTTATGTGTCGTAGGCACCTCGTGTGTTGTATCAGGCACCTCGTGTGTCGTTTCAGACACTTATGTGTCGTATACTGATCAGGTACTATGTACCGTTCTAGGCACAATGTGCAGTACTGGGGTGTTTGGGTTGGAATCCATGTATCCGCCAAAGTCCGAGTCTATTAATGGGGGTAATTAAAGGAAAGGTTAAATTGAATAAAATGAAATGGTTGAGCCATTGAAAGAAATGTGAAAATGGAACATGAATTGAAAAATGTGATTTGAATATGAGTATGAGAATGGAAAGCATGAACCATTGGTTCATAAGATGGATAATGGCTCAACATGAATGTGTATGATTTCAATTGTTGAATAGCTAAATTGAATTGTATGAATATATTGAGAATGACAAACTTATGTTTGAATTAGTTTAGTAAAAATTAAGTTATATGATTTAATGATATGATTATTATGTTTATAATTTGAATTATGGTAATATCACTGAGTATATGTATACTCAGCGTACGGTTGTTTCCATGCGCAGGTTAATAGGTGTTCAAAGTCCTAGTTCAGCATCCAAGGCGATCCCGATTCCAGGACAAAAAAAAAAAAAAAAACTCGGTGATGTATTCTTTTGGTAAAAGTGGCATGTACATAGGTGTTATTTTGGTCACTTTAAAATGCTACATGACTTTTGTTGTAAAAAATGGTATTTGGTATTTTTGTGTTTAAACTAATGAAATTGTATGAAAATTTATATGATATACATGGTATAATTGGTACTAAAAATTTAGAATGAAATAAATGAAATTATAAGTTAAATTTTATTAGTAAAATAAATGTTTATAGAATAAAATTACAAAATTAATGTTATAGGTATAATTTAATATGATTAAATATGAAATTGCATTGGTTGAATTTTAGATTTTGGAATTGGTTTGGTTGTTATTTGAAATTTGCAGGGAAGGTTAAATATTTATAAAGGGGTTATATTGATTTTTTTTTTAAAAAAATGAATGAAGTCAATTAAAAAAAATTTTATAAATTTATGATTATATTATAATATGATTGTTATTTATTTAAGAATTATTTGTAAATTGTCCGATATGTCTGGTAATGCCTCGTAACCCTGTTTCGGTGACGGTTTAGGGTTAAGAGGTATTACATAATCGGATTTATGAATCAAATGGAGATTTTACCTTTGACTAGAGCTTTATCTTATTGATTTGTCCTCAACTTTGATTATTGATTTATTTGCTAAATTTTTATTTAAATTTAGTTTTATTTTCTATAAAACTCCCCATCATATTTACTTTACTTGTCTTTAATTGAGAAATAAAATTATTATCGATCTTTGGGGATACAACCCTACTTGTTTTTATCTACTAATTTTATAATTTCAAGTTGGCTTTTATGTTTGTAGGTCTTGACAAACAAATTTTGGTGCCATTGTCAGGGATCTGTGTCAATAATTTTATTTCTTTCTTTTTATTTATTAATTTTAATTTTAATTTTAGTTTTTATCTTAGTTTTTTTGTTTACTTTTTTGAAATAATCTTCTCTTGCTAGTGAACTTTTGTACTATTCAATGAATCAGCACGCATACCCCACTTTCCATTCAATTTTTTTTACCTTGAAAACATTATATAGTCAATCCAAATACATGAGTTCCCTAATAAAATTAGTTGCAAGTAACTTTTGAATGTCTTTTTTTAAAACTACTATTCTATCTTAGTTAAATTCTCTTCTTTTATGTCTCACAACCTTAGCGCTTGCATCTACCTTTAGTGAATGCTTCATCACCCTAATGTCCACTCTTGGCATATCCATTGTAGGCTAGCAAAGACATCCACATGTCTCCTCAACATTTCTTTGAGGATAGTCTTTTTCTACTTAGGAATGGTGGTGGAGATTTGAGTTGCTCTCTCAAACCAACTAGGTTCATAAGCTTTTTGTCCCTCCTTTTGCATTGAACATGCTTATTTCCCTTCTAGCATCCATGCTTTCAAGGCCCATCAATATCTTCTTGATTATATGCACTCACAACTTCACATGCTTTTAGAAATGGGTATTAGATGTTTCTTTGTCCTCTTTTTTCAATGCCAACGGTTGTGTCATTTGTAATAACATCATGTGGCACTATCTCATTGCACACTGACCTATTTATCATGCGGCACTATTTATATTAGGTGGAAAATTTTCATATCAAAGTTCACCAAAGTCACCTTAAGTTTCTTCATTAGCAAACTCTTCAAAAAAAAAAACATTGTATAATAAATGTCAATCAATTACCAGGAATTCCATCATTCCTGTGACAATTTCTCCACCTCCTAGAAAGTGATTGGAGTGTGATAAACCCTTTTGCCTCATAGGTTGGTTGGTAAATCCATATAGGTTGGCTTCTTTAACTATTATTTCTCTAACCCCACTTTTGTAAGGCATTAATGCAAAACCTCTATCGTGTTACCACTATCGATCAAAATCCTTTTCAGTTTGAGATTGATGATTGTTGTCTTTATTACCAGATGATTATTTTCATCTTCATCAATCACAACCCTTTCATCATTCTTATCAAATCTAATTCTTAACCTATCTTCTTCTAAGCCTTTCAAAAGGAACTTCTACAAACATGATACTTATAAGGTGATCAATTGTTTGTGTGTTCAAGCCACCCGCTTCTTCCTAAGACCTAATATCATGTTGATAGATCCTAATAATTTCTTTGTATCTATAATAGCTCGTTTTCAGTAAAATCAGAATAGTGATTTCGGGACTACAAATTCTAGTCTGAAAGAAAAATTATTTTAATATTATTTCATGGTTTGCATTATGATAGAAATATCGTATGAAAAATTTCGTTAAGAAAATTTTACCAATTACAGGTCTACTTAGATGGAAAGGACCATATTGCATAAAATGAAAAGTTGAGTTCTAGTAGTTATAGGTATCAAATAGCTATGGGATTCAAAATTTGAGGTCCTTATATGGTATATAGACCATTAAGAGGAGTTAGTAGATAAGTATGATGATTCATCCAAGGAAAATAAAATAAAGAAAAGGACTAAACTGGAAAGAAAAAGATGAAAAGATGATAAATAATAAAATAACATAAAATATCATCACATTATCATCTTTCCTAAAACAAAGACATGGAAGCCCTAGTTTTTGGGTATTGAGTTCAAGCAAGTTGTTGTGGCTTAATTAGGTATGTTTTCTTATAACATTTTTAGTGATTTTCCTACTTTCGAGATCTTAATAGCTTAATCTAGCTATTTTGGGGATTAATTTGTAAAGTTATCAAAGTATTAGGGTTTTTCCATGGATGAATATGCATGAATTATGAAGTTTTATGGTAGAAAATGAAAGGTTATTGATAGATAAACAACTTTGGTAAAGTGAATTTTTATGAAATTGTGATTTAGGGACTAAATTGTAAAGATGTGAAATTTATGGAAAAAATTCTAATTTTTATGAAAAACATGGGTTTCAAATGTTATATGTAAAAATTGGCTAGGCTTTGAATAAGGATTAAATTGCATGAATTTCATTTTCCGAACCTAGGGACGAAATCAGAATTAAATAAAAGTATACGGGCAAAATAGTAATTTTTCCTAAGATGTGAATTGAATATGAATTGTATTAAATTGAGCTAAATTTACTCGTATAGATCCGGATAGACCAAATACAAAATTGGATCAAGGAAAAGAAAAGTATCGATTAGTATATTACAATTCACGAACACTTATCAAGGTAAATTTGTGTAAATAATTGTGTATATTTATATGTTTGAATTGGATGTTGTATATGTAAATTGTTCAAATATTGTATGTATGAAATTGATCACATATCCGATAATACCTAATAAATAATAAGTCCCATTTGGATAAATGAGATTCGATGGATACAGGGTTCCTGAAATGGTTATGGTCTTGCACATGTTGTGGACACACGATAGCTCGAAAGAGCATTCAGTTATTAGCTCTCATGAGCATCCCGATATATGGCCCTCTCGAGCTTCCTGCTCATAGCTCTTCGGAGCATATTGATTGGTTGTGATTCTGCATATGTTGTAGACACACCACAACTCTAAAGAGTGTCCCGATTTATGGCTCTTCGTGAGCTTCCCGATTAAAGGCTCTTTGTAAGCTTCCTGATTAATGGCTCTCCAGAGTTTCTCGATATTGGCTCACTTGAACTTCCCGATATATGTAACATCTTAAAAAAAAATATAGAATTTATGTGTTGCAAAATTTTGGTGCTTAGTTAGTGAATAATTAAATTTATGTGTTTAATATATTCTTGAGAAGGCTCAGGATTTATTCCGAATTAGAATAAATTTTAGTAATGAGTAATTTATTGAAGTGGAACAAGTAACCTTGTTGTTTAAGGAAATTAAATGACAAAAGTTAGCATAAGTGAGCTAGTAGTAAAGTGGAGTTGGCGCCATGAGTGTTGTTTGAGGGAAGAGGTTCGAATCCCATTGTATGCATTTTGTGACTTTAATTTTTGCACTCTTCTAGCATGTGTCACCAAGCTCTATTTTTGGTAGGTTGGACTTTATATTTTATGGCAAGATGGCTAATGGCTTAAGGTAAGAATTGAAGATAGGAAAGGAATCATGTGCTTATGGTATGTAGGGAAATAAGGCACTCTTTATAGGGTGTGTTTTGGAAAGTTTGGAATGGCCAAACTTTGTCCATGAACTTGGACGGTTTTGGGGGCTAGGGGGTGGCCAAATATTGTTGGAAGCATTGGTAAGGATGGTAGCAAGTTTGGTCACTTTCATTTTGGTCATTTTGTGCTTTTCACAAAACATTTCTTTTCATCTTTCTTTCCTTTGCAATGCATTTTGTGCATTAGTGAACATCTTGTTTTCTTCTTTGGTCATTTCTTTTTGACCACTTGGTCTAAATTTTGCCTAACCTCTCAAGTTCTTTTTCCCATAGTCCGAAATCACCAAAACACAAAGGCCATTTTCTTTTTCTTTTCTTTCCCCATGGTAGAATAGTGCTAACACCATTTTCTTCAATTTTTATTCATAGCCAATCTCCCTCTTCACATATATTTTCTTATTAATCATTCTTTCAACCTTCATTTTAATCAATCGGTAAGAACCCTCTTCGATTCTTTATTTTCTTCTTTTTTCCGAATATACATATTGGTTTGGGAGGGTCTTTTGACCGAAAATAGCATCCTCTATCCCTTTCTCTTAGACAATCTTTTTCGTCATTATAGTGATAAAGAAAAGGCTGAAACTCGGAGTATTCATAATCATCGTGAATCGCTAGGATTCAATTCAAAGTGTTAAGGTAAGGGTTTCTATCAAGGACTTCCATATTACTCGATTTTTTTCGTTAAAGATGGGTTACTAATCGATTTTATCTTAGGGACGTTATCGCTCAATTTTCATTCTGTGAACGTAAGATTTCGTGATAAGCTAATTTCACCCTTAGAACCTATAGACTTAATTTTCGAAATATTAGTTGGACTAATATTCTTTTGTCAATGGAGGCAAGCAAGATAGGGTCGAAAAGGGTGGTGAATAGTGTTCAAAAAAGGGTGGATTCGCTATTCCCTCTAGATTCAAGCGAAGGGTCGCTTTCGATACTCGAGATTTTCCACCGGGTTATGGACCCTCATCCAGGGAGAATCCATTATTCAAAGTTGTTCATAGTTCGGAGCCATTAGCTATTCGGGATTTTTCACCGGGTTGTGAACCGTCAACTGGAGAGAACAGACAAATAGTTGTTGTTCGAGATTTCGAGGGTAAAAATCTAGATCGCCTACTTTAGCATAGATTTATTTTAAGTGTTAGTATTCTAATCGAGCGTGATACGTATTTAGGTATCGATGATTGGGAAAGTGTAGTCCTCACTTTAATCAGGTGTGTAATCTTACACTTATTTCATGGGTTAGATGACTATACCGTTATTAAACATTAGATTAAAAATCGCAAAAGTTGGTAAAATCGGAAAAATATGGTATAACTAACACTTTAGTGTTAAGATCATGAAATCGGTATTAAAATCGTGAAAATTTCGAAACCGCCCTTAATGGGCTAAAATGATAAAAAGTGATAAATGGGCCATATGAGTTATTTGATAAAATTGGCCAAGTGTGATATGAGATGAAATGGGCCAAATTGAGATATGGGCCAAATTGTGAAATGGGTCAAATTGTAATATGGGCCAGAGTGTAATAATTCTTTTATAGGCCTTATGTTGGAACTATCATATGAATGAATTGTTATGCATTTTATATACATGATTACATGGGTTGGGATATTTGACGAAGAAAAGATGGCTTCATGCCCAGTTTAATGGCTTCGTGTCCAGTTTAATGGCTTCGTGCCCAGTTTAATGGCTTCGTGCCCAGTTTAATGGCTTCGTGCCCAGTTTAATAGCTTCGTGCCCAGTTAATGGCTTCGTGCCCAGTTTAATGGCGTAATTGCCCAATTTAATATGTCTTAATTGCCCAGTTGGTCTGTTGGCGGGGTGGGTGACTAAAGCTCCCCACAGGTGTGTTGGTTGGTACGGGTGGTGTGTAGCGGATGGAAATTTAGTTTTGGTTTGGGGAATTGCATATCACATACATGCTATACATGTTAAATTGTTATAATTGTAAATGGGCTCCGGCCCAAGTAAATGCTTAAATGGTTTTGGCCCAGTGGACTATGGTAAGTGGGTTACACACTGAGTTCTAAGTAACTCACCCCGTTTCCTTTATCCTTCTCAGGTAATGATTAGTAATGGAGGCTTGGGTTGAGGATGACTTCGTGGAGGCCATATTACAAATAATGGTTTATATGAACTTTGAACTTCTTTTAAGTATTTTTCTTTTAATTTCTATTTCAGTGGTGTTGTAATAAGGCCTTTGGTATTATTTTTTGGATGTTTTACTCATGGATAGATTTTAATTATGTTTTAGATACTTAAATGGGGCTATTTTATTTTCTAAAATTTTCGTGCTAAAAGGGCTTTTCTTAAAATCATTATTTCAGAAATTTTTCCTAGAAGAATTCTTTTAAGAATCTTGTTTTCAAATTTCTTTTGAACTCTCTTAAACTTCTCAAAAAATTTAATCAAATACTTTTTTAGTTCCAAATTTATAAACTCTTATGTCTTAAATCATAGATTTTAAATTTACCTCGGTTTTTAATAAACTTCAATTCCAAAGTAGTTTTGAGGATCTGTTTTCTTTAAATAATTAGATGACTAGATGTATGTTTGTTTCGTGTGACATACCAAATCTGGTCTTAACTAATAGACCGGGTTTGGGGTGTTACATTTTATGGTATTAGAGCCCAGTTTCAAAACTCGAGTGTGGTTTGGGTTCAACAACAACTTTCGTTTGAAACTATTTCGAATTTATAGAATTTATGTTTTAAAGGTAGTATGGCACCACGCGCATCCGGCACCAAGTCAAGTAAGTATTTGTATACTGAATGATTATTATAGTGATATGATCATAGGAACACTCTAGAACTTCTAATTTTAGGTGTTGAAAACGGTAGAGATCGAGACTATAGGATGGGATTGAGAAAATAACTTTATCTCTCATATCTCATAAAATATCATTAATAAACATTGAAATAGTATTCTGATTCATAAAACTTGTAATCAGATTAAACTGAATTAGTCATTATGAGCGCTAGAGGACGTGGACGTGGTAGACGTGGCCGTGGTAGAGGCCGAGGTGCTAGAGTCATGTCTGAGGCATCGGGACATATGCCACAAATGGATGCACCGGCATCACCTGTGTCGGATAATAGATCCCACGACCGTATGAGGGAAGACATTGCTTTGTCCTAGGCAATGTTGCAAGTTTTGGAAAGGGTCGCTGGGGCTAGATCGGGGCCAGTAGCTCGAGGATCAATATCGGAGCGGCTTAGATCCAATGGTATCGAGACTTTTAGGGGTATTTCTAGAGTAGCTTCAAATGTTGCGGAATATTGGCTCGAGGCTGTAGAGCGGATTATGGACGACCTGGAGTGTACTATCGAGCAGAAACTAAGAGGAGCCGTGTCCTTGTTGAGGGACGAGGCATACCAATAGTGGCTTACTGTTCGAGAGGGCACCCAGGCTGAACGAGTTCCTTGGGATTTCTTCAAAGCTGCTTTTCAAGGGAAGAATGTCGGGGCAAGCTATGTGGATGCCCGGAGGAAGGAATTCCTGAATTTGGTCCAAGAAAATAAGACGAAACTTGACTACGAGGCGTAATTTCTTCGCTGAGCCGTTATGCTCGCACAATAGTGCCGATGATCATGAGCGTGTACATTTTGAGGATGGGTTGAATGATGAGTTCTGTCTTGATAGCCCGTAATAAGAAAGCATTTTTGCCACGCTGGTAGAGAATGCCAAGATAGCCAAGAGGCTAAGAACTCGAGCCGCCGTAACCGGAAAGAGTCGAGGTAAGAGGGACTTTAAGTACTGGGTTCTTCTAAAGGTTCCAAAAGAGTCCTCGAAATGATGAGCCACTCAAGCTAGAGCACCTGTGGCTACCAATCAGATTCAAGAATGTCTTGTTGTGGGAGACGACACCCCATGGAATGCTGGAAGAGAATCGGTGGTTGTTTTAAATGTGGTTCTAGGGACCACCAGTTTAGGAATTGCCCTTGACGGACTGCTCCGGCTCAAGAAGCCCGTAACCATGATGCGCAATCAGCCAGAGGCACTCAGCAGCCACCAAGAGGCCGTAGACCAAGTCGTGGTGGGAATGGAGTTGGACGTGGTTAAGGTGCACCGGGTCGAGGTAATGGTTTTAGAGGTAACACCGAGGCAAGACAGTCGGGGTTAGTCTATGCGGTTAGGCGTCGAGAGGATGGCGATGCACCTGATGTGATAAGCGATCGTTCTTCATCTTTGATGTACCATTCTCGCTTTGATAGATATTGGGTCTACCCACTCAGATGTTGCTAGTGCCATATCCGGAAACCCAATATTAGATCCGGTTACCTATAGAGATGATGGTAATTAGACCTTTAGGACGATCAGTAATCGTGAATAAATTGTTTAGAGGCGTGCCTTAGAAATTCAAAGAGAAATATTTCTGGCAAATTTGATGGAACTGCCTTTCGGTGAGTTCGATCTTATTTTGGGCAGGGATTGATTGGTTAAGCACTGGGCGCAACTGGATTCTGGGGCAAAGCGGATGTCAATCAGGACTTTGGATGATAAGGAAGTAGTAATGATAGGTGAACGAAGGAATTACTTGGCATATGTGGTATCTGCTTTAAAGGCAGAAAAGTTGGTGCGGAAAGGGTATGGTGCGTTCCTAGCCTTCATTAGTGCTTTGGATGCCAAGGAATTATAGGTGGAAGGTGTGAGAACGGTGAAAGAATTTCCAGATGTCTTTTCCAAAAAACTTTCAGGTCTACCTCCAGATCGGGAAGTAGAATTTGGCATTGAGTCGTTGCGGAACAACTCAGGTTTCATTGCTCCTTATAGAATGGCGCCAAAGGAGTTAAGCGAGCTTAAAGCTCAAATTCAAGAATTTTGGATCGAGGATTTATTCAATCGAGTGTGTCTTCGTGGGGAGCACCGGTTCCTATTCACAAGAAGAAGGATGGGTCAATGCGTATGTGCATTGATTATAAGCGATTGAATAAATTGACGATCTAGAATAGGTATTGGATACCGAGAATCGACGACCTGTTTGATCAATTGAGAAGAGCTTCAATTTTCTCCAAGATTGATTTGAGATCGGGTTATCATCAACTCAAAGTTAAGGAGGCAGATATTCATAAGACGGTATTTCGAACTCGTTATGGGCATTATGAGTTTTTGGTGATGCCATTTGGTTTGACCAATGCACCAGCTGCATTTATGGACATAATGAACCGAGTCTTTCAACCCTATCTAGATCGGTTCGTGGTGGTGTTCATAGATGGCATCTTGGTATATTCGAGAAAGGAAGAAGAGCATGACTCGCATTTGCGCATAGTATTGCAGATACTGCGAGACAAGCAAGTTTATGCCAAATTCAGTAAGTGTGAATTTTGGTTGAAGGAAGTGACTTTCTTGGGTCACGTGGTGTCAGCCGAAGGAATCAGAGTTGATCCTCGGAAGGTAGAGGCTGTGTTGGATTGGAAACCACCGAAGTCAGTGGATGAGATTCAGAGTTTCTTAGGTTTGGCTGGATATTACAGACACTTTGTTGAGGGCTTTTCGTTGATTGCTGCACCCCTAACAAAACTATTGCTAAAGGGAGTACCGTATGTGTGGACAGATAAATAGCAAGAGAGTTTCGAGAAACTGAAGAAGATTTTAACGGAAGCGCCAATACTGATTCAACCTGAGGCTGGAAAAGGGTTTATCGTTTACTGCGATGTGTCACACACGGGTTTAGGATGTGTGCTAATGCAAGAAGGAAAAGTGGTGGCTTATGCTTCTCGTTAGTTAAGGCCGCACGAAGTCACCTATCTTCCTCATGACTTGGAATTGGCTGCGGTGGTTTTTGCTTTAAAGATTTGGAGGCACTATCTTTACGGTGAGAAGTCTATCATTTATACAGATCATAAGAGTCTTAAGCATCTCCTTACCCAAAAGGAGTTGAACTTGAGACAACGGAGGTGGGTGGAGCTGTTAAAGGATTATGACTTCTCAATCGAGTATCATCCTTGAAATGCTAACGTGGTGGCAGACGCGTTGAGTCATAGGGTGGTATCGGAGTTAAGAGCAATGTTTGCTTATCTCAGTTTGTATGAAGATGGCAGTCTGCTAGCGAAACTTCAGGTGAAGCATCTGTGGTTAGAACAGATCAAGGAAAAGCAGTTATCAGATGAAAAGTTGGGTCCGTTAATTCAACAAGTTGAAAGTGGTGTAATAGGGGATTTTGGAATGAATAAGGATGGAGTACTGTGCTTTCGCGAAAGAGTTTGTATGCCCATGGATTCGGATCTGAGACAAATGATTCTGCGAAAGGCGCATAACAGCCCTTATGCTATGTACCCTGGAGGAAATAAGATGTATCGAGACCTCCATGAACAGTATTGGTGGCCAAGGTTAAAGTGGGAGGTTATTGGTTTCGTTGGTAAGTGCTTGACTTGTCAACAAGTGAAGGCGGAACATCAATTACAGTCGGGCTTATTGAAACCGGTAAAGATTCCTTTATAGAAATGGGAGCGGATAACGATGGACTTTGTTAGTGAGCTACCCTTAACACCTACTAAGAAAGATTCCATTTAGGTGATAGTGGATCGATTGACGAAGACAGCCCATTTTCTACCAGTTCGTACGGATTACTCATTGCAAAAGTTGGCTAAGTTGTATGTATCGGAGATCGTGAGGTTGCATGGGGTACCAGTGTCCATTATATCGGACAGGGATCCTAGGTATACATCACGGTTTTGGAAAGCTTTGCATGAGGCTTTGGGAACAAAGTTAAACTTCAGCACGGCTTTTCATCCTCAGTCACATGTTAAGGGGTTGTATGATTGACTTCAGAGGTAGTTGGGAAGATTTTCTACCGTTGGCAGAGTTTACATATAATAACAGTTATCAATCCAGTATCCAAATGGCACCTTATGAAGCGTTATATGGTCGTAGGTATCGTACCCCTACTTGTTGGACTGAATTGGGGGAACGATAGTTAGTGGGTCCTGAAGGAAGAAAAGGTAAAAGTGACTCGAGCACGGTTAAAGGAAGCTTCAGACAGACAAAAGTCATATGCGGATTTGAAGCGTAAGGAAATTGAGTTTGTGGTGGGAGATCAGGTCTTTCTGAAAGCCTCACCTTGGAAGAAGATTTTCAGATTTGGAAGGAAGGGAAAATTGAGCCCTAGGTTCATTGGACCGTACTGTGTGTTGAAGCGTGTAGGACCAGTGGCCTATCAACTTGAATTACCTTCGGAGTTGAGTCAGATTCATAGTGTTTTCCATGTTTCTATGCTGAGGCGTTATAGATCGGATCCGTCTCACATATTACCGCTAGAAGAAGTTGAGATAAGGCCGAATTTGTCTTTCGAGGAGGAACTAGTGAAAATCTTAGACCGTGATGTTAAGGTGCTAAGAAAGAAGTCAGTACAGTTGGTTAAGGTTTTATGGCGTAATCACGGAGTGGAAGAAGCTACGTGGGAGCCTGAGGATGCAATTCGGCAACAATATCCTCACCTCTTTTAACCAGGTAAATTTAGAGTTTATGTTGCATAATTTTGGTGCTTAGTTAGTGAATGATTAAATTTGTGTGTTTAATATATTCTTGAGAAGGCTCGGGATTTATTCAGATTTAAAATAAATTTTAGTAATGAGTAATTTATTGAAGTGGAACAAGTAACCTTGTTGTTTAAGGAAATTAGGTGACAAAAGTTAGCATAAGTGAGCTAGTAGTAAAGTGGAGTTGGCGCCATAAGTGTTGCTTGAGGGAAGAGGTTCGAATCCCATGGTATGCATTTTGTGACTTTAATTTTTGCACTCTTCTAGCATGTGTCGGCCAAGCTCTATTTTTGGTAGGTTGGATTTTATATTTTTATGGCAAGATGGCAAATGGCTTAAGGTAAGAATTAAAGATAGGAAAGGAATCATGAGCTTATGGTATGTAGGGGGACATAAGGCACTCTTTATGGGTGTGTTTTGGAAAGTTTGGAATGGCCAAACTTTTTGCATGAACAGACGGTTTTGGGGGCTAGCGGGTGGCGAATATTGTTGGAAGCATTGGTAAGGATAGTAGCAAGTTTGGTCACTTTCATTTTGGTCATTTTGTCTTTGTTCACAAAACATTTCTTTTCATCTTTCTCTCCCAGTCGAATGCATTTTGTGCATTAGTGAACATCTTGTTTTCTTCTTTTGGTCATTTCTTTTTTGACCATTTGGTCTAAATTTTGCCTAACCTTTCAAGTTCTTTGTCCCATAGTGCCAAAATCACCAAAACACAAAGGCCATTTTCTTTTTCTTTTCTAACCCCTATGGCCGAATGGTGCTAACACCATTTTCTTCAATTTTTATTCATAGCCGAATCTCCCTCTTCACCTATATTTTCTTATTAATCATTCTTTCAACCTTCGTTTTAATCAATCGGTAAGAACCCTCTTCGATTCTTTATTTTCTTCTTTTGCCGAATATAAATATTGGTTTGGGAGGGTCTTTTGACCGAAAATAGCATCCTCTATCCATTTCTCTTAGACAATCTTTTTCGTCCTCGAAATTACTTACTAATTTACAATTCTACCCCCCTTAAAAATAATTTCGTCCTCGAAATTACTTACTAATGAATAGTCGTACATCTTAACTCACCATACTACGCTTATGCTGTGCACTCTGATCTTAATAAAACTATCTTACTTCCTAAGCACCATCTCTAAATTCACAACCAAGGTTTCCCACTACCCAGGGGTATTTCCGTAATTTGTCCTACAGTGGTATTTTCGTAATTTTTCAAAAATAAAATTTTCGGATGATTTTGTTAAAAAGCATTTTGAAACTCTTAAATTTTCGATGTATTTTGAAAAATTTTTGAAATCCGGGGGTATTTGGGTAATTTCGATGTTAAGGGGCATTTTGATAATTTTTCACAAATCAGGGTAAATTTGTAAAATTTGAGAAATCAAAGATGTTTCAAAAGTTGTAAGACTTTGAGGGTTATTTTTAAGAATTTATCTTCCTAATTGATAGTATTAAAAAAATTTGAAATTCAGGGTCACCTTGGTAATTTTGTCGGTTAGGGGCAGTTTTGAAATTTTTTGAAATCATGATGTTTTTGTAATTTAAGGTTTTTGGGCACTTTTTATGATGAAAATTTTGATCAAAATCGTGGGTAGTTTGGGAATTTCAAAAATCAAGGGCGTTTTAGTAATTTTACCCCTAGGGGTATTTTAGTAAATTCTGAGTAATCGAGTATTTTCACAAAATGATTCCCAAAAATTAGATTCTAAGTGATTTCACAAAGAAGGATATTTCAAAATTTCTATTTGAAAATTTTCATATGGAGGTATTTTGATAATTTACAAGCCAGGGATATTATGGTCATTTTTCAAACTGAGGGGTATTTTGGTCATCATTTTTTTTTCAAAACAAGGTTTCAATTTCTTCAAAACAAAACGGCTAATCCCTTTCGGGTTTTAGTTATCGAGTTTAGCCTGTGAGTGTGTCGTCTCATTAGGATGAACTGCTTACTACGCACTGTAGGATTCAAGTGAGTAGGAGGTGAGTCACGAGAATTGCTTAAATACCAAGCCCCCACCGAATCCAATCCTAGACATGCGTATAACGATTGCCACACCCTTTGCTCAGTGACAACTCACAGGGTTTGTTTAGGGAATTTATTAAATCTTATGCAATTTTTGTTGGGGTATGCTAGCCCTAGGGTTCAACAGTTTCTACTCTAGTAGTCTACGTTCCCATTTTACCCTTCTATCCCTCATCAAAAGAATTCACAAAATTTGATAGAAGTACTTACCTGGGCGGATAGGTGCCGGAGACTCGGTGCCATACTGTTCAAGCCAAAACAGTTTCTCAAAACATCATAATAAGGCCTACTAACAAAAACCAAACATTTTGGGCCTTGGGCCCCCCCACAGCCGAGTTTTGAACTGGGCTCTGATACCAATTTTGTAAAACCCCAAACTCGGCCCAAACGTTATGGCCAAATTCAGTATGTTACAGATGAAAACATTTTGAAAACCCTTGTTTAGCCGATTTTAATTTAGAGTAAAAGATGTTGTCTTATTTTAAAACAGTTGAGGTGTATAAAGAAAACAATACTTAGTTCATTTAAATATATATATATTAAGTCAAGTTGTTACCAATTTTGTCATTGTACTGATGGTACGAAAGAAAATCATTTACGTTTGAATTTAAGAAACTTGTGTAACCATTTTAAAGTTATTAAGCAATTTAAATAATTCATCCCAAACATGTAAAATAATAAAAATAATCTTAGGAAGCCTTATTACAACCGAACAATTAAAACCAAAATAAAAAAATACTTCAAAATAAACTCAAATTTCCTTTGCATGGCCACCTTGAGTCCATCGGGCTCTCATCCATGATCTACGTGTCACCGAAAAATGTTAAAGGAAAGGTGAGTCACCAAGACTCGATGTGTAACCCTTTTCCGGTTTAATGCATCATCATACACACAAATCACAAATTAATTTAACATGCACCCAACCTAACCATCCAAACACCTTTTCTACCCCGTGTGGTACCAAACCACTGGTGGTGCCAAACCACTGGTGACTTATAGTCACGATATCCAACAATATTGTGGTGCCAAACCACTGGTGGGGCCAACCCACGTGTGATACCAAATCACTGGCGTCGATCCCATAATATAATCCGTGGGGCCAACCCACTGTGGTGCTAAGCCACTGGGACGAGACGCTATGAGGTGCCAAACCTCTGGAGGTGCCAAACCTCTAGTGACCGTAGTCACAAAATGTGGTACCAAACCACTGGTCTCTGTCGACACGAATATTACTTCCCCCTCCTCTCATTCAACCCACAACAATCAATAACATGCATATAACAGGAATCATGCCCACACATTTATTTAACTACATACAAAATACGTCATGCTTCCCAAAAGCATCATTAAGTAACTCATAATATTAAGGACTTACCTGATTCCTTGCTTATACCATGATGGCATAAAATCCAATTCTACACAATCCAATTTAGTGTAATATATTTAGCACATTAATTAATTATTAAGTGTGTATGTACACACCTGTTACTAATGAGAGTCCCAAATCCCGAAGAATCAAGTCGGCCACACTAGATTTCCTTGCCCCTATATTCGGCCAAACACAAGGTTAGTGCCCTAGACCATTCGGCCAAACCAAATTAATTCCAAAGGGTTATCTTTTGAAACCCGAGACCTTACCTACACGTGATTCGATTTCCTACCAAATCCCGAGCCAAGCGATGGTTCACCTTTGACAATCGGCCACACCTTAAGACACAAAATAGTTAGCCTCCAAGCCTTCGACTTAACGAATACCTAAAGGAAAAAGATTACTAAATCAAGTCCTTACCACCACTTACCTTTCTCTTAAACCGGTTGGGGAAGAAAAGAGCACCCTTTGCTTTGATATTCGGCCAAAACTACAACAAATAGGGAGGGGGTTTCGGCTAAAGAGAAACAACAGAGCTGCTAGAATTTTCGAATAATTTTGGGCAATTTGTTTAAGGAAATTTCGGCAGCAAGGTAGTAGGGATTCGACTAATGGAGGAAGAAAAGAAAAGAAAAGATGTAGGGAAATCAATGGTGGTTTTCGCTAAGTAAAAGAAGAGAATCTGGAAAATTTTGAATAATCACCTAGGGAAAATTCAGCAGCAGCAGTGAAGAGAGAAAGAAGAAAAGTTGCTGGAAATTTTCTCTTAAAGAGGAGGTATATTCGGCTAGAAGAAGCAAGAAAAAAACTGGAAATTTTGAACAATTCTTGGCTATGGTTTAAGGAGATTTTGGCAAAGACCAAGAAAAGAGTTGCTGGAGTTTTTGACAATTCTTTCTTTGTACAAAACAGATATGGACACCTCCCAAGGTCTCCAATTTTGGCAAACACTCCCTATTTTGTGATAATTTCCACCACTAATTATCCAAGATAAAGCAAGGTTTTATCTTCCAATTAATCTCTTAATCTTCTCTAAACAATTTAATAGCAAATAAACTACTTATAATCGCCCTTCCAAATTAATATGTGCAAAAGAATAAGCTTATCCTTATCAAAATTTGAGTCCAAATTCATGCCATCACTCTCCTTAACGCCAAAGAACAAAGAAGAAAAAATAAAATAAAACTAAAGCTAACGCTATCTTTGGCTCGAACCAATGACTCAAGCAATGACCCTTCTCTCGACACGCCCCTGTGCCACTACTCCCAATTTGCCTTTCATGTCATAAAGCCTCCTTATTTAATTATAAGGCCTTCCTAGGCCTAACGCCTAAAAAGCCCACAAGGAAAAAACATTTCCCCTTGTATCTCCCATGGATCGAACCCAAGACCTCCTTGCCAACCACACGCTACCACCATTGCACTGAACCATTCTTGTGTCATAATTACCCCAAATTTTATTTAAGCCCTAACTTCACCTAGCTCCTCCTTTTAAGCCTTAAAAGAAATTTTAATTTCAACTCCGACCTAACTCGTGGTTATGTCAGGGCCTAAATATGCTTAGAAATCAAAATATTTATTTTTTCAAGCACATAAGGAAATTAATTAAATTTTTAACAACCCCAATTTAGGGTGTTACAATTCTACCCCTTAAAAATAATTTCGTCCTCAAATTACTTACTAACTAATAGTCGTACATCTTAACTCACCAGACTACGCTTATGTCACAAGACTCGATCTTAATAAAACTATCTTACTTCCTAAGCACCATCTCTAAATTCAACCAAGGTTTCCCACTACCCGAGGTATTTAGTAATTTGTCCTATGAGGTATTTTCGCAATTTTTCAAAATAAAATTTTGGATGATTTTGTCAAAAAGCATTTTGAAACTCTTAAATTTTCGGTGTATTTTGAAAAATTTTTGAAATCCGGGGGTATTTGGGTAATTTCGATGTTCAGGGGCATTTTGGTAAGTTTTTCACAAATCAGGCTAAATTTGTAAAATTTGATAAATCAAATATGTTTCAAAAGTTGTAAGACTTTGAGGGTTATTTTTAAGAATTTATCTTCCTAATTGATGGTATTAAAAAAATTTGAAATTCAGGGTCACCTTGGTAATTTTGTAGGTTAGGGGCAGTTTTGTAATTTTTTGAAATCATGATGTTTTTGCAATTTAAGGTTTTTGGGCACTTTTTATGATGAAAATTTTGATCAAAATCGTGGGTAGTTTGGGAATTTCATAAATCAAGGGCGTTTTCGTAATTTTACCCCTGTGGTATTTTAGTAATTTTACGTAATCGAGTATTTTCACAAAATGATTCCAAAAATTAGATTCTAAGTGATTTCACAAAGAAGGATATTTCAAAATTTCTATTTGAAAATTTTCATATGGAGGGTATTTTGATAATTTACAAGCCGAGGTATTATGGTCATTTTTCAAACCGAGGGTATTTTGGTCATCATTTTTTTCAAAACAAGGTTTCAATTTCTTCAAAACAAAACGGCTAATCCCTTTTAGGTTTTAGTTATCGAGTTTAGCCTGTGAGTGTGTCGTCTCACCAGATGAACTGATTACTACGCACTGTAGGATTCAAGTGAGTAGGAGGTGAGTCACGAGAATTGCTTAAATACCAAGCCCCCACCAATCCAATCCTAGACATGCGATAACAATTGCCACACCTTTGCTCAAGGACAACTCACGTGGTTTGTTTAGGAATTTATTAAATCTTATGCAATTTTTGTTGGGGTATGCTAGCCCTGGTTCAACAGCTTTCTACCTAGTAGTCTACGTTCCCATTTTACCCTTCTACCCTCATCAAAAGAATTCACAAAATTTGATAGAAGTACTTACCTGGGCGGATAGGTATCGGAGACTCGGTGCCATGCTGTTCAAGCCAAAACAGTTTCTCAAAACATCATAATAAGGCCTACTACCAAAAACCAAACATTTTGGGCCTTGGGCCCCCCACAGCCGAGTTTTGAACTGGGCTCTGATACCAATTTTGTAACACCCCAAACTCGGCCCAAACGTTATGGCCAAATTTGGTATGTTACAGATGAAAACATTTTGAAAACCCTTGTTTAGCCGATTTTAATTTAGAGTAAAAGATGTTGTCTTATTTTAAAACAGTTGAGGTGTATAAAGAAAACAATACTTAGTTCATTTAAATATATATTAAGTCAAGTTGTTACCAATTTTGTCATTGTACCCGATGGTGCGAAAGAAAATCATTTACGTTTGAATTTAAGAAACTTGTGTAACCATTTTAAAGTTATTAAGCAATTTAAATAATTCATCCCAAACATGTAAAATAATAAAAATAATCTTAGGAGGCCTTATTACAACTGAACAATTAAAACCAAAATAAAATAAAAATACTTCAAAATAAACTCAAATTTCCACTGCATGGCCACCTCGAGTCCATCCGGCTCCTCATTCGCGATATACGTGTCACCTGAAAAATGTTAAAGGAAAAGGTGAGTCGCCAAGACTCAGTGTGTAACCCTTTTCCCGGTTTAATGCATCATCATACACACAAATCACAAATTAATTTAACATGCACCCAACCTAACCATCCAAACACCTTTTCTACCCCGTGTGGTACCAAATCACTGGTGGTGCCAAACCACTGGTGACTTATAGTCACGATATCCAACAATATTGTGGTGCCAAACCACTGGTGGGGCCAACCCACGTGTGATACCAAATCACTGGCATCGATCCCATAATATAATCCGTGGGGCCAACCCACTGTGGTGCTAAGCCACTGGGACGAGACGCTATGACGTGCCAAACCTCTGGTGACCGTAGTCACAAAATGTGGTACCAAACCACTGGTGTCCGTCGACACGAATATTACTTCCCCCTCCTCTCATTCAACCCACAACAATCAATAACATGCATATAACAGGAATCATGCCCACACATTTATTTAACAACATACCAAATACGTCATGCTTCCCAAAAGCATCATTAAGTAACTCATAATATTAAAGACTTACCTGATTCCTTGCTTATACCATGATGGCATAAAATCCAATTCTACACAATCCAATTTAGTGTAATATATTCAGCACATTAATTAATTATTAAGTGTGTATGTACACACCTGTTACTAATGAGAGTCCCAAATCTCGAAGAATCAAGTCGGCCACACTAGATTTCCTTGCCCCTATATTCGGGCAAACACAAGGTTAGTGCCCTAGACTATTCGGCCAAACCAAATTAATTCCAAAGGGTTATCTTTGGAAACCCGAGACCTTACCTACACGTGATTCGGTTTCCTACCAAATCCCGAGCCAAGCAATGGTTCACCTCTGACAATCGGCCACACCTTAAGACACAAAATAGTTAGCCTCCAAGCCTTCGGCTTAACGAATACCTAAAGGAAAAAGATTACTAAATCAAGTCCTTACCACCACTTACCTTCCTCTTAAACCGGTTGGGGAAGAAAAGAGCACCCTTTGCTTTGATATTCGGCCAAAACTATAGCAAATAGGGAGGGGGTTTCGGCTAAAGAGAAACAACAGAGCTGCTGGAATTTTTGAATAATTTTGGGCAATTTGTTTAAGGAAATTTCGGCAGCAAGGTAGTAGGGATTCGACTAATGGAGGAAGAAAAAGAAAAGAAAAGATGTAGGGGAAATCAATGGTGGTTTTCGGCTAAGTAAAAGAAGAGAATGCTGGAAAATTTTGAATAATCACCTAGGGAAAATTCGGCAGCAGCAGTGAAGAGAGAAAGAAGAAAAGTTGCTGGAAATTTTCTCTTAAAGAGGAGGTATATTCGGCTAGAAGAAGCAAGAAAAAAACTGGAAATTTTTGAACAACTCTTGGCTATGGTTTAAGGGAGTTTTCGACACCAAGAAAAGAGTTGTTGGAGTTTTTGACAATTCTTTTCTCAGACAAAAGATATGGACACTTCCAAGGTCTCCAATTTTGGCAAACACTCCCCTATTTTGTAATAATTTCCAGCCACTAATTATCCAAGATAAAGCAAGGTTTTTATCTTCCAATTAATCTCTTAATCTTCTCTAAACAATTTAAATCCTCCCCTTCCAGCCGAATATGTGCAAAAGAATAAGCTTATCCTTATCAAAATTTGGGTCCAAATTCAAGCCATCACTCTCCTTCACGCCAAAGAACAAAGAAGAAAAAATAAAAAAACTAAACTCATCGCTATGTTGGCTCGAACCAATGACACGCAACAATGGCAGTGCCTCTCTAACACGCCTGTGCCACTACTCCCAATTTGCCTTTCATGTCATAAAGCCTCCTTATTTAATTATAAGGCCTTCCTAGTGCCTAACGCCTAAAAAGCCCACAAGGAAAAAACATTTCCCCTTGTATCTCCCATGGATCGAACCCAAGACCTCCCTTGCCAACCACACGCTACCAGCCACTGCACCAGAACCATTCTTGTGTCATAATTCGCCCAAATTTTATTTAAGCCCTAACTTCACCTAGCTCCCTCCTTTTTAAGCCTTAAAAGAAATTTTAATTTCAACTCGACCTAACTCTGGGGTTATGTCGGGCCCTAAATATGCTTAGAAATCAAAATATTTATTTTTTTCAAGCACATAAGGGAAATTAATTAAATTTTTAACAACCCCTAATTTAGGGTGTTACAATTCTACCCCCCTTAAAAATAATTTCGTCCTCGAAATTACTTACTAACGAATAGTCGTACATCTTAACTCACCGTACTACGCTTATGCTACGCACTCTGATCTTAATAAAACTATCTTACTTCCTAAGCACCATCTCTAAATTCACAACCAAGGTTTCCCACTACCCAGGGGTATTTCCGTAATTTGTCCTACAGGGGTATTTTCGTAATTTTTTAAAAATAAAATTTTCAGATGATTTTGACAAAAAGCATTTTGAAACTCTTAAATTTCCGGTGTATTTTGAAAAATTTTTGAAATCCGGGGGTATTTGGGTAATTTCGATGTTCAGGGGTATTTTGGTAATTTTTCACAAATCAGGGTAAATTTGTAAAATTTGATAAATCAAAGATGCTTCAAAAGTTGTAAGACTTTGAGGGTTATTTTTAAGAATTTATCTTCCTAATTGATGGTATTAAAAAAATTTAAAATTCAGGGTCACCTTGGTAATTTTGTAGGTTAGGGGCAGTTTTGTAATTTTTTGAAATCATGATGTTTTTGCAATTTAAGGTTTTTGGGCACTTTTTATGATGAAAATTTTGATCAAAATCGTGGGTAGTTTGGGAATTTCATAAATCAAGGGCGTTTTCGTAATTTTACCCTTAGGGGTATTTTAATAATTTTACAGAATCAGAGTATTTTCACAAAATGATTCCCAAAAATTAGATTCTAAGTGATTTCACAAAAGAAGGATATTTCGAAAATTTCTATTTGAAAATTTTCATATGGAGGGTATTTTGATAATTTACAAGCCAGGGGTATTATGGTCATTTTTCAAACTGAGGGGTATTTTGGTCATCATTTTTTTTCAAAACAAGGTTTCAATTTCTTCAAAACAAAACGGCTAATCCCTTTTGGGTTTTAGTTATCGAGTTTAGCCTGTGAGTTTGTCGTCTCAGCTAGGATGAACCGTTACTACGCACCAGGTAGGATTCAAGTGAGTAGGAGGCGAGTCACGAGGATTGCTTAAATACCAAGCCCCACCGAATCCAATCCTAGACATGCGATAACGATTGCCACACCTTTGCTCAAGGACAACTCACGTGGTTTGTTTAGGAATTTATTAAATCTTATGCAATTTTTGTTGGGGTATGCTAGCCCTAGGGTTCAACAGTTTCTACTCTAGTAGTCTATGTTCCCATTTTACCCTTCTACCCCTCATCAAAAGAATTCACAAAATTTGATAGAAGTACTTACATGGGCGGATAGGTGCCGGAGACTCGGTGCCATACTGTTCAAGCCAAAACAGTTTCTCAAACCATCATAATAAGGCCTACTAACAAAAACCAAACATTTTGGGCCTTGGGCCCCCCACGTATAGAAGTTTTGAACTGGGCTCGATATTAATTTTGTAACACCCCAAACCCATTTCAAACGTTATGGCCAAATTCGGTATGTTACAGATGAAAACATTTTGAAAACCCTTGTTTAGCCGATTTTAATTTAGAGTAAAAGATGTTGTCTTATTTTAAAACAATTGAGGTGTATAAAGAAAACAATACTTAGTTCATTTAAATATATATTAAGTCAAGTTGTTACCAATTTTGTCATTGTACCGATGGTACGAAAGAAAATCATTTACGTTTGAATTTAAGAAACTTGTGTAACCATTTTAAAGTTATTAAGCAATTTAAATAATTCATCCCAAACATGTAAAATAATAAAATAATCTTAGGAGGCCTTATTACAACCGAACAATTAAAACCAAAATAAAATAAAATACTTCAAAATAAACTCAAATTTCCATCGCATGGCCACCTCGAGTCCATCTGGCTCCTCATCCGTGATCTACGTGTCACCGAAAAATGTTAAAGGAAAAGGTGAGTCACCAAGACTCGATGTGTAACCCTTTCCGGTTTAATGCATCATCATACACACAAATCACAAATTAATTTAACATGCACCCAACCTAACCATCCAAACACCTTTTCTACCCGTGTGATACCAAACCACCGGTGGTGCTAAACCACCGGTGACTTATAGTCACGATATCCAACAATATTGTGGTGCCAAACCACCGGTGGGACCAACCCACGTGTGATACCAAATCACTGGCGTCGATCTCATAATATAATCCGTGGGGCCAACCCACTGTGGTGCTAAGCCACTGGGACGAGACGCTATGAGGTGCCAAACCTCTAGTGACCGTAGTCACAAAATGTGGTACCAAACCACTGGTGTCCGTCGACCCGAATATTACTTCCCCCTCCTCTCATTCAACCCACAACAATCAATAACATGCATATAACAGGAATCATGCCCACACATTTATTTAACAACATACCAAATACGGCAGCAATGAAAATTTGGAATAATCACCTAGGGAAAATTCGGCAGCAGCAGTGAAGAGAGAAAGAAGAAAAGTTGCTGGAAATTTTCTCTTAAAGAGGAGGTATATTCGGCTAGAAGAAGCAAGAAAAAAACTGGAAATTTTTGAACAATTCTTGGCTATGGTTTAAGGGAGATTTTGGCAGCACCAAGAAAAGAGTTGCTGGAGTTTTTTGACAATTCTTTGCTGTACAAAATAGATATGGACAGCCCCCCCAAGGTCTCCAATTTTTGGCAAACACTCCCCCTATTTTGTGATAATTTCCAGCCACTAATTATCCAAGATAAAGCAAGGTTTTTATCTTCCAATTAATCTCTTAATCTTCTCTAAACAATTTAATAGCAAATAAACTACTTACAATCACCCCCTTCCAGCCGAATATGTGCAAAAGAATAAGCTTATCCTTATCAAAATTTGAGTCCAAATTCATGCCATCACTCTCCTTAACGCCAGCAACAAAGAAGAAAAAAATAAAATAAAAACTAAACTACTGCTATGCTGGCTCGAACCAATGACCTGCAACAGCAGCAGCCCTCTCTAACACGCCCCAGGCCACTACTCCCAATTTGCCTTTCATGTCATAAAGCCTCCTTATTTAGTTATAAGGCCTTCCTAGGCCTAACGCCCAAAAAGCCCACAAGGGAAAAAAACATTTCCCCATTGTATCTCCTATGGATCGAACCCAAGACCTCCCTTGCCAACCACACGCTACCAGCCACTGCACTGAACCATTCTTGTGTCATAATTCACCCAAATTTTATTTAAGCCCTAACTTCACCTAGCTCCTCCTTTTAAGCCTTAAAAAGAAATTTTAATTTCAACTCGACCTAACTCTGGTTATGTCAGGCCCTAAATATGCTTAGAAATCAAAATATTTATTTTTTTAAGCACATAAGGGAAATTAATTAAATTTTTAACAACCCCTAATTTAGGGTGTTACAATATGCAATCTTAGATATGATATGCAATCCTAAAAGATATGGTATGCAATCTTAGAAGATATGATTTTTTAATCTTAGAGATTTAATTTGTAGATACCTTTTAATCTTAGCCGTTGATGTAATTGATCTGTACCGTTGGATTTGGGGAGGCTCAACTATAAATAGAGGCCTCCCCCTTCATTATAAGACACTTGAGTTTGGAGTAATAAAAATTCTTGAGAGCATTCACTCAAATTTCTTTCTTTTGCGTTCTTATTTTCTGTGGCTTGTTCTTATTTTGTTCTTCGCTCATCTTCATTTCTTTTTTAGTTGCTTCCGTTCGAGTTAGATTTTGGTGGAGGAATTTCGTCGAGTCCTCATATTGCGGGAGTTAGGTTGACTTAGGCGTTTTTAACTTTTTTATTATTTATTCATTTAATTGTTTTATTATTGATTATTCTTTTTATTTTATGCATTTATTTATTCATATACTTTTTCATTTATATATTGTTCATCCATTTAACCATTCTTATCATTCTTTTATTTTCTTCCATTAATTATATATTTTATTTGTTTTTGTTGTTATTAATATTATGTCACACATGTTTTCTTTTTAAAAAACTCATTTTATATATCATCCATTTTTAATTGTTTAATTATTTGCTTTATTTTTTTTTATATATTATCAATTGCAAATCTTTTTTATACTATCTATTTTATATACCATTTACTTTTTAAGATATTTTGTGTATAACTTGTTCTAAATTCCTTATTACACAATATTTATCTTTAAACTCATAATATTACTTTATATATTACCTATTTTCATTTTAAATATGTTATTTATTTCAAACTTATACATATATTACCTACCTATATTTATATATATAATTTTTATTTTAAATTGTTTTATATATTGTTGGTTTCAAATTTCTTTTCCTTATTTATTTTAAATTCATTTATCATCGTCTAAAAGCTTGTTGTGTTTTATTAGTGTTAATTTGCTTTTTATTTCTTTTAAAATTGTTTTTTAATTCATTAGTCTTTGAATGTTAATGTTGGTATTTATATAATGTATGACGTGAGCCTATTGCTATTGTGTGTATCTTAATTCGTTCTTTTGTATTTGCATATTATTGTTATTCACTTGTATAATATTATTGCTATGTATTATTACTTCATGCTTGTGACTAAACCCTTGTTTCATGTTATTGTGTCATGAATCAAATTCCAATATATGTGATCGGTATTGGTCATTTTATTTTCACCCCAAACAAACCAAATAAATGCATTTTGAGCCGGTTTTATAATTGTTTATTTAAAAGCTTATCAAAATAAGGCAATATTTTGTGTTAGGAAATTCGGGAAACCATGCCCTAACGTGTTGGGTTTCGATTTTCGTTTGACTAAATAACAAAATATCCCTTTTAAATTTCTTTTTTTTGCATGAGTTTTGGAAATCATGAGATGATTTTGGTTTCGAGGATTTAAAATGTCGTATCCTAACGTGCTGGATATGATATTTTGTTCTTTAAGAACAAGAGAATCTTAAATTCCAACTCGAATTGTTCAAGCATTTTTAAAGGGATCGTATTTTAAAAATTTTTCAAATTTTTGACATTAGGACATTAATTAATCAATTAGGTACCAATTTTGGACGTTACGAGGGTGCTAATCCTTCCTCGTATGTAACCGACTCCCGAATCCGTTTTTTTGAATTTTGTAGCCAAAATTAATATTTTAATAAAACAAAATGTTTTATAAGGTGATCCGATCACACCTAAACAAAAATGATTGGTGGCGACTCCATGTTTCATTTCAAATTCGACCCGTTCTTTAAAAAAAATGGTTTCAACAAATATGAATTGACGGATTACAGTTTTGCACACTTTGTGTGTCCCTTGTATCCATCGAGATTTTAAATGGTTTAACGGGCAAAGTTCTGATATGAGATAATATGGATTTGGCATGGATTATTATTGAATATATCAGAAATATATGGAAATAGTTTGTACATGTTATATGAATTTATGATATGAAAAGTATATGTATATGACAATTCTATTGTTATGAGCTCATATATGTCCCTTGATATTTCTATGAAATACATGTCTAACACGTTGACAAGGTTATGTGTTTAGGCTTTTGGTCAAGTTTTTTGGAATATGTTTTGTGTGCTTACATTTAATGTGATAAATGGTAAGTTAAATTCCTTGTTAGACGGACTTACTAAGCATTATATGCTTACTCTGTTTTATTTTCCTTGTTTTATAGTACTTGTGTAACAGCCTGGTTTTAGCTAAATCGAAACAGTGGTTTTGGAACCACAAATCCGAGGTCAAAAAATTATTTTAATATTATTTTTGGTGTTTATAGCATGTGATTATATATGTGTGAAAGTTTCGTGATTTAATTTTATCGATTGGATGTCTAATTTGATAAAATGACTAAATCGCGTAAAATGTAAAAGTTGAATTTTAATTGTTTAAGTGCTTAATTGCTATGAATAATTACATGTGAAGTCCTTATGTTGTTAATAAACCACTGATAGTGGAGATGGACATAAATGGCCTTGAATTATGTGATTTATAATGTTTTAACTAAAGGATAAAATGGTAATTAGTGAATTAAGTTATATTAAATAAAACAAAACCATTTTATTTCATCATTTACATCTTCTTCAACCAAATTAAGGAAGAAAAAAGAAAGCTTTGAAGTATTTTAGGGTTCGACTCTCATTATTCTTGATTAATGTATGTTCTTTGCTCGATTTTTTATGATTTTTACGTTTTTGAGATCGTTGCATCAAGTACTAGCTAGCCCGTGCCCTAATTTTCTAGTTTCTTGATGATTTTTTGAAGTGCCATTGATGAATAATTAAGCTTTCGAATGTTTGATGATGAAAAATGAATATTTGTTTATAGTTATACAAGTTTTGTAAAGTGATTTTTGATAAAAATGTCAAATAGGGATTCAATTGTGAAAATGTGTGAATAAATTATAAATATGGGCTGATATGTACACTAGAAAAATTCGGCTAGCATGTATTTGAATTAAATTGTGTGAATTTTGTGTATTTATGAAATAGGGACTAAATTGTAAAATTATGAAACTTTAGGGATAAAGTGGAAAAAGGCTCAAATATGTGTTTGTGGACTGAATTGAGTGATTTGATGAATAAATGAGTTAATTTTGAATGTATATAGATCAAGAACAAAAGAAATCAGATTTAGATCGGGGAAAATCAAATGTTATCGAATAGTCGATCCATTCTGTTTATCCCAAAAAAAGGTAAGTTCATATGCAAATAAATGTCTTTAAATTGAATTATATATGTTTAATTGTCATTGAACTATTATGAATGATGAATGATCAAATACGAGCAAGAATCGACAGGGTTACAATATCTAAAAGTCCCGTACAAACCTTAAGAATAGTATAGGATACAAATGTCATGACGTTAGGATTACCGAGATGTGATTATGTGTAAGACCATGTCTGGGACATTGGCATCATTATATGATTTTGTATAAGACTCTGTCTGGGACAGTGGCATCGATATGTGATAACATGTAAGACCATATCCGGGATATGGCATTGACGAGTTATATGTGATTTCTGAGTATCCTTAATGATTCCAAATGGTTCAACGGGAAAATTCAAGTCGAGAAAGAATGTGTGAATGAGTTAAGTGGCTCAGGTACATATGAGATTCATACGAATATTGAAAATGGAAGTATTTGATGAATTCACTTATGATTTTGAACATGTGATCAAAGGGAAAGGATTGTGAGCTTTTATATGCTTATTCATGATTTGCCTATTAATGAAAATGATATTGATTCATTTGGTAATTTTATTTGTAAATGGCTTAATAAACTTTTAAATCTTACTTTGTATGTTCTTTCCCTATTTTATAGATAATCGAAGCTAGCTCAAACTCGGGGATCATCAGGAACATCGTCACACTCTCAATCAACTTGTTGGTACTTTTGATGTTATGTATATATGGTATATGGCATGTATAGGCTAGTGTTAAGATGATATGTTTTGAGTTGTGATTTTAGCCATGAGAGTTGGCTTGTAAATGATGTACTTGTTGGTGTGTCTTTGGCCATCTAAGTTGGCTTAATTTATGAAATTGGTAAGTGATATGTGATGCATATATGGCCTTGTGTTTGGCATGTTTGGTATGATTGTTGTGATGGCTAAGTGGTTAATTGTTTTGATAATTTACCAATGATATATTATAGTTGATTTGGTATGACATAAGGATGATGAATTGGTATACTTTATGGCATGAATTAGTTGATAAAATGATGAGAAAAATGCATAGGGAAGATAGGTGAAATGGTTGGTAATGATATATTGTTTTAGTATGTTTACGGTTATGTTTTGAGTAGTGAAATGGTTGAAGATGAAATGGCATGATTTGTATATGAATTGCCATGTTTTGATTGCCTATAAATGTGTTGAAATGGTATTAATTTGGATGTATATGTGAACATGAGAAAGGGTGGCAAATTGGCCATACAAATGGCCTACTCTTGAGTATAAAACATGAAAACAACGGATTAGGAGCACCTATTTCCATAATTAAAGGGATAAATAATCCAAAATTATGCTAAATGTGGGATTAAAATATGTGTATATTATGGCCCCCACACTTAAGCTTTTGCTTGTCCTCAAGCAAAATTCTCAACTCACAATTAAACGAACTTCCTCAATTCATAATATTCATCGATAATTCATAGATAATTTATACATGGATAATTTAACTCAAAGAGTCCTAAATATTCAATCAATCAAAGTCATAAGTTTGTAGCAGGAAAACATAGGTGTTTCCCCTTATCCGAAAAATTACCTTTGATTCAAAACTGACAAGGATTGACATCCTCACTAAAGATTCACTCAAATCACTCAAGGTGTTTAAGGTTCAAAATAAAGCACTCAACAATCAAACATGAAAAGTTAATCCCATAGGCTTGTGTAACACCCCAAACCCGGTCAACACACCACGACCGAATCTGGCATGCCACATAGTGAAAACATTTCGAAGGAAACAAGTCACCGGTTTATTTTTAGAGAAAAGCTTCTTTGTTTGTTTGCAGAAACCCGGGGCATGCATAGTTGAAACCGTTAAGTTGCCTTGAAATCCCAAAAGGCTTTTTAAAACTCGTTTATCATTCATAAAGTTAAAATCTATTGGAACCCGAGTGAATTCTTACTTAGTTAATTTAAAACCGTTTGATTTTGAGCATGAAAAACTTAAACTTTGAAAATCATTTGAGTTAACCTTGTTATTCTCTTGAAAATATTGTTACCCAATGGTAAGATTTAGAAAACCCATTGTGTAGTATAATTTTCGAAACTCTGGTTATCAGGTTATTTTAAACATGTTAAACAGTTTACTTAGCGGCATTTAGAAAATTTAAGCAGATATAATAAAACCCAAAATAAAAATACTAATGGCCTTATTACAAACCCAAATAAAATCAGAATTTAAAATGAAGGTACCCAACCAAAAATCCAATTAAAAATCGATAATAAATGTCGCATGGCCACCTCGAGTCCACCTGGCTCCTCATCCGCAATCTACGAGTCACCTGAAAAGATAAGGGAGAACGTGAGTCACCAAGACTCAGTGCATAATCCCCCTCCCGATTATAGCAACATTCTTACACAGGTCATAATCAAGCAAACATATCATGCACCCAAACCTAACCATCCACCACTCCTTTTTCTACCCCGTGTGGTACCAAACCACTGGTGGTCCCAAACCACTGGTGACCCAAAGTCACTGATATCAATAATATTGTGGTGCCAAGCCACTGGTGACCCAAAGTCACGAATAATCCATATGTGGGGCCAACCCACGTTGTGATACCAAATCACTGGCGACAATCCCGTTTTATCACGTGTGGGGCCAACCCACTGTGGTGCGAAGCCACTGGGACGAGTCACTATGAGGTGCCAAACCTCTGGTGACCCAAAGTCACGAATATTATCTGTGGTACCAAACCACTGGTGACCCAAAGTCACAGATATCATTCTTCCCCCTCCTCTCATATCACCTACAATAATGCACATGCATATACATATCATGCCAACATGATTAATCATTAAACATATAATAAACCAGAGCATATGCGATTTCATCAAAATCAAATATCTTAAACTTATCGAACGGACTTACCCGAATCCTTGCTCATACCCATAAGGGTACCAAATCGAAACCTACACAGTTTCGACTTTTACATAGTTTTAGGTTATTAACAAGTTTACATAGATTATGAAATGTGTAAGATACACACCTGGTTACTAACACAACTATCGAATCCTGAAGATCAAGATCTAACGCACTAGATCCCCCCTTTCCTACATTCGGCCAAGACAACTGTTAACAAAAAGGCCATTCGGCTACACTTGTAAATCCTGAAAAGTTAACGCATCTAATAACAATCCTTACCTTAACGCTTTTAAATCACAGTCACAACTCGAGATCTACGAGATAGAGCCTTCCCTTGCAATCGGCCAACACTAAACACTTAATCTTAATAGCCTTCGGCTTTGCAAATCACTAAAAGAAAGATTGAGTCTGCATGAAACCTTAGCACTGGCTTACTAAGACCGATTGACAGAGAATAGGTGATCACAATCCACTGCTTCAAAATCCTGGAGACCCTAGAAGAAACCAATTTCACAGATGAATGAGAACCAAGACAAATGCCAAAATTCAGCTTTTGTTCTATGTATGCCGACAGAAAGAAAAGAAAAAGATAATAGAGATTCGGCCAAGAGCACTTACCCTGTCCAAAACCGATTAGAGAAGAAGACCAAAGAGATCTACCCTTTCTTAATATTCGACCAAAGTGTAGAAAAAGGAGAGGAGAGTAAAAAAGAGATCTTCAATGGTTGAGAGGGATTTCGGTAATGGTGGTGGAACAATCAAAAGGGGTTTTGGCTATGGCTTTTGAAAGAAGAGCAACAGAGATTCGGCTTTGAAAAGAATCAAGAAAAGAGTGATGAACTTGCGGCACAAAAGAAGATGAGGAGAAGAAGAGATGTTGACGGGGTTTTGAAACAAATATGGGAGAAAAGAAAAGAAAATAATTGGGGAGAGGAGATTCGGCTAGATGCTTAAGAGGGAATTCGGCAATAGCCTAGAAAAACCTTAGGCTTTTGATTTCAGTGGTGCACTAAGGGAAGAAATCAGCAAGGCTAAAGGGGGTTTCAGCTTAGCTCTCAATCGAATGTACCAAGGCCCTGACTAGCCGAAAATGCCACTAAGGAATTTCGGCAATCCCCCTCTAGTCTTCCAACCGATTACTCTTCTTCACACAAGAGTTCAAATTTTGGCAAACTCCCCAAATCACTCCTGGCCAACCATTCAAATCTGTTGACTCTATCCACATCCTCCCAAGAGAGTCCTTCCTAAGTCCAACTCCTCTTTGCTTCAAGGCGTCAAAACAATTAGCGAAGAAGGATCTCTGCAGCTCAACCCAAGCTCTCCTTCCCTTGCTTGTGGCGTCACCACCCTTGTACCTTAGTGGCGCCTCCCTTGCCACTTTACCACTAGGTTATTTGCATCAAGACACACCAACAACTCCTTTTAACCACTAACTTCCCTAACTCCCCCTTCCAAACACCTAAAATAGAAAATTTAGCCATGACTCAGGCCTGACCCGAGATCATGCCTAGACCCCAAGACACCTTGATTAACAACAATATCAAGCCAATCACATGCCATTAATGCAAGCATAATAGCCCCTAATTAAGGATGTTACAGTTCTACCCCCTTAAAAATAATTTTGACCTCAAAATTACCTGGTTAAAAGAGTTAAGGGTATTGCTGCCTCATCATATCCTCTGGTTCCCACGTAGCTTCTTCCACGCCATGATTTTGCCATAATACCTTCACCAATGGAACCGATTTCTTGCGCAAAACATTCACATCCCGATCTAGAATCTGTACTGGTTCCTCTTCCATGGTCAAATCTAGGCTCACCTCAATTTCCTCCACCGATACAACATGCGATGGATCTGAACAGTAGTGCCTCAGCATGGAAACATGGAATACATCATGTATTTAACTCAATTCTGCTGGCAACTCGAGCTAATAAGCTACTGGTCCTACTCGTCTCAACACCTTATATGGGCCAATAAACCTCGGGCTTAGCTTGCCTTTTCTTCCAAATCTCAGTACTTTCTTCCATGGCGAGACCTTCAGAAAAACCCTGTCACCCACCACAAACTCAATATCTCTTCACTTAAGATCGGCATATGACTTCTGCCTGTCCCAAGCTTCCTTTAGACGAGCCTGAATCAACTTGACCTTATCCTCGGTCTTAGCAACCAACTCTGATCCCAACATCTACTGCTCACCCAACTCCGTAGCATGTAGGTGTACGACACTTCCTACCATACAACGCCTCATAGGGTGCCATCTTAATGCTTGCCTGGTAACTATTGTTTTATGCAAATTCAGCTAACGGTAGAAATTCTTCCCAACTACCTCTAAAGTCCAAAACACGACCTCTCAACATATCTTCCAAGATTTGTATAACCCTTTCTCGATCGCTCCATCCGATCGGATGAAATGCCGATTAAAATCCAACCGCATACCTAACGCTCGATGCAATGCTTTCCAAAACCTCGACTTGAATCGGGATCCTTATCCGAGATGATTGATACTGGCACACCGTCCAACCTCACTATCTCTGCCACATACAGCTTATCTAACTTCTGAAGCGAGTAATCAACCCTTACCGATATGAAATGAGCTGATTTAGTCAAACGGTCCACAATCACCCAGATCGAGTCCTTCTTACTAGGCGTGAGGGTAACCCACCGACAAAGTCCACAGTGATCCTTTCCCACTTCCATTGAGGAATCTTCACCGGCTGAAGTAAACTCGACGGCAATCGATGTTCACTTTGACCTGCGACACGCGGACACTTACCTACAAACTCGATCACTTCGCGGCTTGGACTGCCACCAAAATCGCTTCTCAAATCCCGGTACATCTTGCTACCTCCGTGATGCATAGCGTATGGGCGCCATGTGCGTCTTGAAGAATCCTCCGCTTAACTCGACGTCCTTTGGCATACAAGCTCTCCCTTGAAAACACAACACTCTATCATTGGTCAAGCTGTAACCTTCCAAACCACCACTCTGGACTTGCAACCTCCGAGCATTCAAACTCTTATCCACCATTTATTTCTCTTTAATCTGCTCCACCCAAGTCGGCTTAACCTGTAATTATTCCAAAAGACTCCCTTCGTCATATAGGCTAAGTTGAGCAAATATCGCTCTCAAGTCTGACACTACCTTACGGCTCAATGCGTCTACAACCACGTTAGCCTTACCCGGATGATTCTCAATTGAACCATCGTAGTCCTTCAACAGTTCAATCCATTTGCGCTGTCTCAAATTTAAGTCCTTCTGAGTCAAAAGATACTTCAGACTCTTGTGGTCCGTGTAGACTATCAACTTCTCACCGTACAAATAGTGTCTCTATATCTTCAGGGAAAAAACCACTACAGCCAACTCCAAGTCATGTGTCGGGTAGTTACCCTCATGCGGTCTCAGCTGTAAAGACGCATAAGCTACTACTTTCCCTTCCTGCATCAGTACACATCCCATGCCAGTATGTGATGCATCACAATAGACAGTGAATACCTTTTCTGCCTCAGGCTGAACCAGAACCGGAGCTTCCGTCAGAATCTTCCTCAACTTGTCTAAACTTTCCTGTTGTTTCTCAGACCACACAAATGGGACTCCTTTCCTCAATAACTTGGTCAACGGTGCTGTGATCAGGGAGAATCCTTCTACAAATCTTCGGTAATACCCTGCCAGACCTAGAAAACTCTGAATCTTCAAAATCGACTTAGGCGGTTTCCAGTCCAACACTACCTCAATCTTGCGAGGGTCCACTCTAATCCCTTCAGCTGACACCACGTGACCTAAGAAAGTCACCTCCCTAAGCCAGAACTGGCACTTACTGAACTTGGCAAATAATTACTTTTCCCTCAGAATTTGCAAAACCACCCGCAAGTGCGCATCATGATCCTCCTCAGTCCTTGAGTACACCAATATGTCGTCTATAAATACCACAACAAATTGGTCCAAGTACTGCTGGAACACCTGATTCATCATATCCATGAATGCCGCCGGTGCGTTAGTCAACCCAAACGGCATTACCAGAAACTCGTAGTGTGCATAACGAGTGTGAAATACCGTCTTATAGATATCAATCAGCCTCTTTCACCTTAAGCTAATGATACCCTGACCTTAGATCGATCTTCGAGAAAACTGATGCCCCTTTAAGCTGATCAAACAAGTCGTCTATCCTCGGCAACAAATACTTGTTCTTGATCGTCAGCTTATTCAACTGGCGGTAGTCTATGCACATCCACATTGTACCATCCTTCTTCTTAACAAAGAGCACTGGCGCTCCCCAAGGTGAAACACTTGGCCGGATAAAACCCCGGTCCAACAACTCTTGAATTTGAGCCTTCAACTCCACCAATTCCTTTGGCGCCATTCTATACTGGGCAATAGACACTGGCGCAGTTTTGGGTAACAGATCTATACCGAATTCAACTTCTCGATTCGGAGGCAGACCAAGAAGTTCTTCTGGAAATACGTCAGCAAATTCCTTTACTGTTCAGACATTTTCCACGGCTAACTCTTTGGCCTCCAAGGCGCACAAATGAACCATAAACGCCTCAGAACCCTTCCTTACCATCTTCTCAGCTTTCAAAGCAGACACCACGTTGGATAGATAATCTCTTCTATTACCTATAATCACCACTTCTTCACCTCAACCATTTTCAAAACCATGCGCTTAGTCACAATAATCCAAACTTGCTTGGTACTTCACCAGCCAGTCCATCCCAAGGATCAGATCAAACTCCCCAAACGGTAGTTCATCAGATCAGCCACAAATACTACCCCTTGGAGTTCTAGGGGTACATCCCTATTTAGCTTATTTACTTCTATAGAGTGACCTAGAGGGCTAATTACTGTCATCTCCCGAGAAGTAGTTTCAAAGTCTAGGTTCATTGTCTCTACTATGCTACTGGCAACATACGAATGCGTCGAACCCATATCTATCAAAGTAGTATATGGTAATCCAAAGATTAAGAACGTACCGGTTATGACGTCTGATGCGTCGCCTTTCTCTTGACGCCTCGCTGCATATACCAATCTAGGTTGTCTTGTTTCGTTGTTGCTCGCACCTCTCGCTCTGGTGCTTCATGCCCCGACCGTAACCATTACCTCTACTACGTAACCACGACCCTCTCTGCGGTTGTGATCCTCGTGCTGAACCGAGCACGGCCCTAACCTCGATCAATCTCGCTAACTTCCGTGGGATGATCCCTCACACGATGATCCAAAGTGACCCACACTCAAAGCATCCTTTGCCACCGGTCCAACATCCTCCCTAATAAGATTTTCCATACCGATTACATCGCTACCGGTCCTTGATTAGTAGCAACAGGTCTCCCAGACTGATTCGGCCCACCATGCCTAGCCCTTTTCTGAGAGTTTTTGACTGATCCAGATGATCTAAAACCTCTCTTTTGACTATTCCTATTCGCATTCTGTCTCACATATTCCTTGATCCCTTCGGCTATCTTAGCCTTGTCTACCAACACAGCAAACTCCCGCTCTGGCGTGGAGCAATCGATAATCTCACCATCCCTCGATCGTCCTCGAACTCGACACATCGCTCATGCTCGTAGCCACAATACCTCGAGCATCTGGCTCAATCTTAAAATTTCGCCTCGTACTCCGTTACGAACTTACTCCCTAAACCACCTCAAAAATGCCTTCCTCTGCGCATCAATATAATCGGTCCCAACATACTTCTTCCGATCGCCACCTTGAAATAATCCCAAGTGAGATCATCCACGCAAGACTATCTCGAACCGTGAGCCACCAATGGTATGACTCATCCGGATAAGCGACACCACCCCTTTCGGTTTCTCTCGTGATCAAATCCAAATCGTCCATGATTCGCCGTCGCCTCCAACCAATACTCAGCCGTATTAGGCGCCACACCAGATACACCTCGGAATACCTTAGCTCTATTGGTTCGGAGTTGCTCAGATACAGATTTTCGAGCTCCTATACCTCCCCTGCTCCAGCCACCCTCTCAAGAACTCGCAGCATTGCCTGCGATACTGCATCATCCCCCGTCTGATCCTGGTACTCAAAACTAACAGCTGGTGGTGGTGGCATCTCATTCTCGGACCCTTGACTAGACCTAACGGGTTCCAATACGGTCATTCTGCCTCTACCACGCCTACGCACATTACGACCACGTCCCCTAGAACTCATGTCTATAATCACTATCTAATCTGCTTTAAAAAATTTTATGCATTAGCTTCTGTTCCACTGATTACCCACGAACAAGTTTTATGTAAAGAAGTTTAGTAGTAGTTCTTTCGATCATTACAAAGTTTTCATTTCAAGTCTCCTACCCCAATTCAGGGAATCACATTCATTCATCACTAACATCCACCACACACACTCACTACTTGCAGGGGTATTCTCGTCATTTCACTACTTAAGGTATTTCCGTAATTTGTCATATAGGAGTATTTTGGTAATTTTCCAAATCAGGGGTATCTTGTAATTTTGTAAAATATGGGTATTTTGGTCTTTTTGTAAAATGGGGATACTTTGGTAAAAACTGAGGGTAGTATGGTAATCTCATAAGCTGGGGGTATTTTAGTAATAAGTCGGGGAAATCTTTACAAATCATAGGTGTTTCAGAAATTTCAAAAATCGGGGTATTTTGGTAATTTCTTAGATCTAAGGTAGTTTTACAAATCAAGGGGGTAATTCGGTGATTTCAAAACTAGGGTTTTTATAAAACAGTGTAGCTAGTCCCTTTCGGGTTTTAATTATTGAATTTAGCCTGTGAATAAGTCGTCTCGGTTAGGGTGAACCATCACTACGCACCAGGTAGGATTCGATCAAAGAAGAGGTGAGTCACTAGGACTGCTTAAACACCAAGCTCCCCCTAAATCCATTCCTAGACATGCGCACAACTGTTGCCACACCCTTAACTCAGCGACGTACTCACAGTTTTGTTTAATTGATCTTTAAGTCTTATGTAATTTTGTGTTGGAGTAGGCTATTCCTAGGGTTCAATAAATCCTAATCTACTAATCTACGATCCCGAAATACCCATTTCTTCCACATACAAATCACACAATGGTTAGGGGTACTCACCTGGGCGGATTGGTGCCAGAAACTCGGTGCCATGCTGTTCAAAACATGTATATTTTCCATAAAACTTTTCAAAACCCTACTTTCAAACATTTTGGGCCTCGGGCCCACAGCCGAGCTTTTGAACTTGTCTCTGATACTAAAAATGTAACACCCCAAACCCCGTCAACACACCACGATCGAATCTGGCATGCCACATAGTGAAAACATTTCGAAGGAAACAAGTCACCGGTTTATTTTTAGCGAAAAGCTTCTTTGTTTGTTTACATAAACCCGGTGCATGCATAGTTGAAACCGTTAAGTTGCCTTGAAATCCCGAAAGGCTTTTTAAAACTCGTTTATCATTCATAAAGTTAAAATCTATTGGAACCCGAGTGAATTCTTACTTAGTTAATTTAAAACCGTTTGATTTTGAGCATGAAAAACTTAAACTTTGAAAATCATTTGAGTTAACCTTGTTATTCTCTTGAAAATATTGTTACCCGATGGTAAGATTTAGAAAACCCGTTGTGTAGTATAATTTTTGAAACTCTGGTTATCAGGTTATTTTAAACATGTTAAATAGTTTACTTAGCGGTATTTAGAAAATTTAAGCAGATATAATAAAACCCAAAATCAAAAATACTAATGGCCTTATTACAAACCCAAATAAAATTAGAATTTAAAATGAAGGTACCCAAACTGAAAATCCAAGTAAAAACTGATAATAAATGTCGCATGGCCACCTCGAGTCCACCTGGCTCCTCATCCGCGATCTACGAGTCACCTGAAAAGATAAGAGAGAAGGTGAGTCACCAAGACTCAGTACATAATCCCCCTCCCGATTATAGCAACATTCTTACACAGGTCATAATCAAGCAAACATATCATGTACCCAAACCTAACCATCCACCACTCCTTTTTCTACCCCGTGTGGTACCAAACCACTGGTGGTACCAAACCACAGGTGACCCAAAGTCATTGATATCAATAATATTGTGGTTCCAAACCACTGGTGACCCAAAGTCACGAATAATCCATATGTAGGGCCAACCCACGCTGTGATACCAAATCACTGGCGACAATCCAGTTTTATCAAGTGTGAGGCCAATCCGATGTAGTGCGAAGCTACTGGGACGAGTCGCTATGAGGTGCCAAACCCCTGGTGACCCAACGTCACGAATATTATCAGTGGTACCAAACCACTGGTGACCCGAAGTCACAGATATCATTCTTCCCCCTCATCTCATATCACCCACAATAATGCACATGCATATACATATCATGCCAACATGATTAATCATTAAACATATAATAAACCAGAGCATATGCGATTTCATCAAAACCAAATATCTTAAACTTATCAAACGGACTTACCCGAATCCTTGCTCATACCCATAAGGGTACCAAATTGAAACCTACACAGTTTCGGCTTTACATAGTTTTAGGTTATTAACAAGTTTATATAGATTATGAAGTGTGTAAGATACACACCTGGTTACTAACGCGACTATAGAATCCCGAAGATCAAGATCTAATGCATTAGATCCCCCCTTTCCTACATTCGGCGAAGACAACTGTTAACAAAAAGGCCATTCGGCTACACTTGTAAATCCTAAAAAGTTAACGTATCTAATAACAATCCTTACCTTAACGCTTTTAAATCATAGTCACAACTCGAGATCTACGAGATAGAGCCTTCCCCTACAATCGGCCAACACTAAACACTTAATCTTAATAGCCTTCGGCTTTACAAATCACTAAAAGAAAGATTGAGTCTGCATGAAACCTTACCACTGGCTTACTAAGACCGATTGACAGAGAATAGGTGATCACAATCCACTGCTTCAAAATCCCAGAGACCCTAGAAGAAATCAATTTCACAGATGAATGAGAACCAAGACAAATGCCAAAATTTAGCTTTTGTTCTATGTATGCCGATGGAAAGAAAAGAAAAAGATAACAGAGATTCTAAGAGCCAAAGTGTAAAAGACCAAGAGATCTAAATATTCTACCAAAAGAAAAAAAGGAGAGTAAAGAAGAGATCTTCAATGGTTGAGAGGGATTTCGGCAATGGTGGTGGAACAATCAAAAGGGGTTTCAGCTGTGGCTTTTGAAAGAAGGGCAACAGATATTCGGCTTTGAAAAGAATCAAAAAAATAGTGATGAACTTGTGACACAAAAGAAGATGAGTAGAAGAAGAGATGTTGACGGGGTTTTGAAACAAATATGGGAGAAAAGAAAAGAAAAGAATGGGGGAGAGGAGATTCGGCTAGATGCTTAAGAGGGAATTTGGCAATAGCCTAGAAAACCTTAGGCTTTTGATTCTAGTGGTGCACTAAGGGAAGAAATCGACAAGGCTAAAGGGGGTTTCAGCTTAACTCTCAACCAAATGTACCAAGGCCCTGACTAGCCGAAAATGCCACTAAGGAATTTTGGTACTCCCCTAGTCTTCCAACCGATTACTCTTCCTCACACAAGAGTTCAAATTTTGGCAAACTCCCCAAATCACTCCTGGCCAACCATTCAAATCTGTTGACTCTATCCACATCCTCCCAAGAGAGTCCTTCCCAAGTCCAACTCCTCCTTACTTCTGGCGTCAAAAATAATTAGCAGTAAGGGATCTCTGCAGCTCGAACCCAAGCTCTCCTTCCCTTGCTTGTGGCATCACCACCCTTGTACCTTAGTGGCGCCTCCCTTGCCACTTTACCACTAGGTTATTTACATCAAGACACACCAACAACTCCTTTTAACCCTTAACTTCCCTAACTCCCCCTTCCAAACACCTAAAATAGAAAATTTAGCCATGACTCAAGCCTGACCCGAGGTCATGCCTAGACCCCAAGACACCTTGATTAACAACAATATCAAGCCATTCACATGCCATTAATGCAAACATAATAGCCCCTAATTAAGGATGTTACAGCTTGCTTGAAAATCAAATCTCCACCACTATAAAATGAGATGATACACAAATCAAAAGGTCTTTAAAGGGGTTGGAATGGGGTTTAGGTTAAAGGTACGGATAAAGGCTGAATTAAAGGGTTAGAATCGAGATTGAATTGACAAATTACCTAACTAGAAAACTGAACTAATCTTGAATAATTAAATCAATTAAAAACTTGAAACTAATAATACAAGCTTCTTCTTCAAGATGTCAAAATTAAATGTATAAGCTCACTTAATCACAGAACTAATAATGAATATATATATATCGATTTTTTTAAGATCAAATCAAGTAAATACATAATATAAGAAAATTTCAACTACTGAAATAAAATAATTATGTAACTGATCGAATCAAGTCTTGATAGAAGGGAAGTCAAAATGAACGGTGATAACAAATACAAGATGGGTTTTGGGTTAATATTAGTGGGTGAGTCAATAAAAAGGGTTGTTAGGATCAAAGGGGTTCACTAGGGGTTAATTGTGAGGGTAGGCTTTTAGTGGAGTAAGTGGGTTAAATCCTAAGTGCCTTTATCATACCTGTATATTAAATCAAAGGTGTGGTCTCGACATGTATAATCGAAGCAAGTTCTAGAATAACAAATCAATGTTGACACACTTATAATCAATAAAGTGAGCACGAAAAGAATATATGCTCTAAAAGGCTTAAAATCTCAAAAAAATTATGAGTTTTTGAGGACAACCTTGCAAATTTCAAACTTCAAGGTAATAATTAGATTCAGGTAGACAACCTAACAAAATTTTAATTTTTGAAAATAGACTCATCATGCTTGATTCTCTAGTATCTTAAAGTTTAAATCATCACTGTATAATTATCTATGCCTTTATTTAAAACATATCGATAAAAATCATAAATCAAAGGAAATTTCACTCTAACCGTAACATGAGAAAATTCACTTAAGAACAAGATATAATTCAGGAATTTAAAAAGTTAGGCATAAAATTCACCCCCTCACACTTAAGATGTACATTGCCCTCAATGTACAAGGATAGATAATGATTAGTAAGAAAATCATAAGTTTAGGGAGAGAAGTGAATCTTCCTAAATTTTGAATGGAGTTACTGAAGAGAAACCGGATAGGATTGAGTAGAGGTTAACGTGGGGAGAGCCCTTGAGCCGTTTGAAATTGAATCCTCAAAGTAGCCGATTTAATTTTATTGTATACTAAGCTTAATCTAAATGGCATGAAGAATAAGAAGAAAATAATAAAGAAAATAAATATAAATATAAAAAAAGAATAAAAGTAAATACTAAAAAATGGATATGTGTTCAAAGAGAAAGGGGAAAAGGGAAGAAGACTTTAGGGAAGAAAGTGAGCAAAAGAAGGGGATTAAATAAAAATCATGGATCTGGTGGTTGCCCACGACCTTGTACCTACCTGTGGTGGCCACACAGCCACGGCCACGACCGTGTGGGTATGAAAATTTGCGCCTAAAAGTCTTGTTAGTTCTTAGTTTGGTGCTAAAATTTGAAAATATAAAAATTAATGGGCTTAATGCTCGGGTTGCCTCTCGAGAAGCACTCGTTTAAAGTCTTGAGCTAGACTTACCTGTTATTCATATGGCCATGGTGGTTCATGGAATCGAAACCTTTTTTTCTTACTATCAATTCTATCAACATATGGTTTGAGTCGGGTAATATTTACCTCAAAAGTGCCGAAATTAGAATGTGTTCCCTCGACTTTTCCGTATGGAAAGACCTTGCGTGTCGTAAAAGGAGTCACACTATTTGTAGTAAGCTCTGAAGCGGCTATTTGAGGGTCGGTGGCTTCTGACAGTACACGAAGTGTGAGCTCAAATGGTAGTTTATTTCGTAGAATTGCTGGGCACACTGCATTTAGCTCCACATACGACGTATCATCTAACTTCCGTTTGTTTGTCAAAAACTCTTTTAACAATTTCCTTGAATCTGTCATCTATGAAAGAGCTTCAAGAAACGGCAAGTTAATATGTAATTTCTTTGGAAGTTTAAGAATTTTACTGAATTGTTTCTCTGTGTGGTCTTTCATTATCGCATTGGGGACGAAACACGTGGTTGGTACTCTGTAATTATCGGGTTTGGTTTATCATTGCTTACCTCAACCTTACCTTCCTCTACCATATTCTCTTGCTTCAATTTTAATTCATCTAACCCTTCACTATTGTGAATAGTTATTGCTTGAGGTTGCTCTCTTGGGTTAGTTTCGGTGTTACTTGGCAAGCTTCCTTGTGGTCATTCTAAGATGATCTTGGAAAGTTGCCCTAATTGGTTCTCGATCTCCTAAATCGATGCTTGTTGATTTTTAAATGTTGCCTTGGTGATTTGAAAATGAGTTTCTGACACCGCAATGAATTTTGTCAGTATCTCTTCAAGGTTCAGGTTCTTTTCCTGCTAGTGATGTGGTTGTTGAAAATCTAAAGGAAGTTACGGTCTTTGATTACCTTGACCTCCCCACGAGAAATTGGGATGGTTCCTTCAACCTACATTGTAAGTGCTACTTTAAAGATTATTTTGAGTTCTAGAATAGCTACCCATATAGTTGACTTGTTCGTTCTCTGCGCTAGGGTTGTAGGATAGATATTCTATGTTGTTCACCCTCTTCCATCTGTATCGTACTATATTACTGGATGTACGTGTGTAGAACCATACAAACCATCAAATTTTTTATTTAAAAGCTCTACCTGGTTAGATAACATGGTGACCGCGTCAAGGTTGAAAACATCGGCTGCTTTAGTAGGCTTTGTCCTTATGACTTCCACTGATAATTATTCAGTGACATCTCTTCGGTTTCTGCGAGCGGTATGTTCTATTTCACTGTAAAAAATCAAGGGTCTTGAGGGGTTCCTCCTAGTCATAAACTAGAATTACCTGCCAGAAGCAAATAAAAGAAGAATTAGCAAAGTAAAAATAAAATAAAATTGCAAAAAATAAAATAAAAAATGGCTAAAGTAATAAAAATTAAGCGTTCTTAATATTTCAGTTCCCCGGCAACGGCGCCAAAAACTTGACCGTGTGTCAGAGTCTTAAAATTTTATAATATGAATTATCTAGCCTAAAAACTAACTGTGACAACAACTTGAGGCAAGCGCACCTATCGAACAGTAGTATAGTTTAGTGGCAAGATCGGATTGTCGAACCCAAAGGAACCAAAAGTACTAATACTAACTTTCTTTTTATTATTTAACCTAAGAATTAAAGAGATTGTTGTTTAACCTAAAATTAACTAACTACTAAGCTAAAGATGCTAAGACAAAAAAAAAAAAAAAGAATTGGGTAAATACTTGTGGGAAAAACCAATTGATTAACACAATACCCGAGAAAGAATCCACCTAGACTTCACTTGTTATTTAACTCTGAACGCATTTATTTATTCACTTGACTTGATCAGTAGGATTCCTTAATTTATATTAATACCTCTCTCGGGGCTACTAATGTCTAACCCTAGGTTGATTAATTGAAATCTCTTTCTAATTAAAACCCCTAAAATTACATTAACTCGATTTATGGACTCCCATATTACATTTGACCCTAATTTGGCAGATTTTCGTCATCGTATCACTAGAGTTGCGATCAACTCCACTTAACTATGCTAGATCTACTCTTAAACAGGGTCTATTCCTCCTCTACCTAAGAGCATAAATGCATGAATCAATATCCTGAAATATCAAAACAAGCATTAAGAACACATAGTTAAGAACAAATCAAGTATTTATCACACAGCTCAGAAAACAATAACAAGATCTGTCTTAGGTTTCTTCCCCCTTAGGTATTTAAGGGGTTTAGTTCATAATCATAAAAGAGTACATCTTAGAAGAAAATATAAAACAAAACATAAAGAAAACCCTAAACCCCTGAAGGAATTGAAGGAGAGATCCTTAGTCTTGAGTATGATTCTGGCTTCTTGAGATGAATCAACTGGCTTTCTTCGAGTTAATCCCACAATTCGGCCCCTCTGGCTTGGCTCATTGGCCTAGCTGAACACCCCTTCGAAGGTTGGCCTCTAGGGTGTTTATATGGGCTTTTGGAATGCCTTTATTTGCCTTTAAGTACCCTAATCCAATGAAACTCTTCTTTTCTACGTCAGGGATATGCCCGTGGCACACGCCATGTAAAACAAAGCCAGGCCATGGTCGGGTCTGTTAATGAGGCACGGCCGTGTCGTCTTAGGCCCAGGTCGTGCCGATTTTGTAATTCAACCCATTTACTCTATTTTTGGCCCGTTTCTCATTCTTTTCATCCTCCGATGCTCTCCTGAGTATAAATATGAAAACAACAGATTAAGAGCACCTATTTCCATAATTAAAGGGATAAATAATCCAAAAGTATGCTAAATTTGGGATTAATATATGTGTATATTATGGTTTATCATGTTTATAATGGCATGTATAAGTTAATTAGGCAAAATGTTGGCATGCAAATGTTTGATTGATAATAGCCATTTGAATGGCTTATGTTTGATATGTTTTAATGTATATATAAGTGGATTTATCATGCTAGAAGTATTGAGGTTGATTATGCAAGGCATTTGGTATTAGATAAATATGAACACTAAGTAGACATGATAATAATTTGTCATTTGAGGTGCGTAAGAGCACATTGGTTGTGTGGTAATAAGTTATGTTTAAGGCATGATTTTGGCTTGATTTGAATGTTTTGAATTGGTTGGTGAATGTGTTTTAAGTGTTAATGTAGGTGGAAGACAAATTGGGTGAGAAATGTGGCCTTGGAAATGGCCTATTTTTGTCCACAGGAGTAGAGACACGGGCGTGAGTCTCACACGGCCCAGCGCATGGGCGTGTGTTTCGGCTTTATGTCCCCTACATCTTTAAAATTCAAAACAGAAAGCTCAAAATTGATCACATGGCCTGGCATACGGACGTGTGGCTTGGTCGTGTGACCCCTGCACCTACACACGGCCTAACACACGGGCGTATGACTTGGCCATATGACCCAAGTCAAAGAGTTCCACAGGTATAGACACGAGCTGGGACACGATCGTATGCCCCATATCGAATGCCCACATGGCCTAAGACACGGGCGTGTCACACGGCCTGACCACACGGGCATTTATACCCTGCACCTAGGAAAAATTTTAAAATTTCGAGAAAAATTATTTGAGGACCCGGATTAGTCCCAACTTATTTTATTCAATATTTTGGGCCTCGAGGGCTCATATAAGGGACAATATGATTGATTATGTTTGATTTCTGATATAAATGAGAAATGATATGAAATGTTTGTACTTGATCTATAAACTCTGATAATGCTCCGTAACCCTATTCCGGCAACAAATATGGGTTAGGGGTGTTACAATATCACTTATATTTCTTCTTTTAAATCCATTTTCCTCTTGGCATTTTGCTATCTATGTTACTTCTCTACAAACAATCCTAGTTGGTCTCGTTTGACAAGCCCTTCTATAGAGTCCATCAAATTCATTCATTCTTTCATACTTTGCCTTGCTTCTCAATGATATTTGTATATTTTTTTCAATTGCATCTAAGTGGGTGATGGTTTCATTGGTATGGGATCTCCTAAGATTATTTTGTGAAACTAACCACTTTGCCTCAATGGTTGCTTCATTATTTAAGTTTTCCCTGTGAAGGGTTCCTTTCCTATATCAACTTTAAGGTGAGGACTCGTTCTTTTATCTTTCTGGTGTACTCTAGATGACTTTCTTCTCCTAATTATTAATTTTTGATTTCTTTTCTTGACTTGTTATTGCAAACCCCTAGCTAGAGGAATTTTGTTTTCCCACCTCTATACAGTGATGTGCTTTTTCATAAAATGCATGTAGTTTTTCTATTTGATGCTCTATCAATTTGTATCTCAAATGCTCATGGGGTTACTCAAATTGTTAAGGCTTAGATCACCCAGTCATATGCCAAGCTTTTAATTCGCTTTATAGTAATGTTAAATGGCTTAATTTTTTTTTATAAATGTTCACATTCTTCTTTCTTGGAAACGAACAAAGTGGTGGAGTCTTTTTATGCAATAATATTAGCCAAGTGATGTCCTTTGAACCAATAATCTAGTTCATCAAAGTTGCCTATGGACCTCATCGGGAGCGTTAAATACCAATTCTTAACATGCTCATATAATGTTAGGAAAAAGCAAGTTACATTTGTGAGTGTCAAAGGCTTCTATAATTCACATGTAATTGTTGTACTGGTGTAAATGGTCCTTAGGATGTCAATAGATCATTTTCCTTTTGAAAAGTTGAGGCTTCTCCTGACTTTATAAATAGTTCTAAAAGATACATTTATTTCTTCAATGCCCCTATTTAACATTCAAGAGGAGAGTCAGTTAGTGCCACGCCTAATCCTTCAAAGTTGTGCTCTACTTCCCTTCTTCATGTTCTACTTGGGGTAATAACTATGTCTAGTGCTAATAAAGCTATATCTTCATGTCTCGGTGCCACATTCATCATTTTTAAATTGCCTCATTTTTGCCTAACTCCAAAATGATTTGGGTGTTTTTCAAAATTATTTCTTGCTATTGGTTTTATTTTTTTCCAACAAAAGCTTAAGTTGATCATTGCTAGATTTGATTTTAAAAGTTTTTTTATATAAAAAATAACTTTAAATTTCCTTAATCAAATTTGCAAGAATTTATTTAATTATACTTCAAATATTTTCAAGTGTTATAAAACTCAAAACATATTTCCAAAACACATTAGACACTTGCAAAAAATTTAAATACTCTTATGATATTTAAAAAGTATTTTTAAGCCTTTTCAACATGTTTCTAAACATTATAGGTTTTGATACCCCTCAAATAGTATCTAACAAGGCTTTTTAGATATGTATGGTAGCGAGACTTATAGGAAAATATCAATACTTAGCAACCAAGTATCGATACTTAGGCTTGCAAGTCTTGAGACTTTGCAAGTTTGTAGTGATAGCTCTATTTAAAGGAACATGGTATCAAGACCTATTCTTCAGGTCCCGAGTGATAAATCATAAAAGTAACATATTTTAATCCCACATTTAGCATGCTTTTTGGATGATTTAGCCCTTTATTTATGTAGAAAGGTGCTCTTAATCCTTTCTTTTCATGTTTTATACTCAGGAAAGCACCTAGGGATGAAAAGAATGAGAAACGGGTTTAAAACGGGACAATTTGGGCCAAAGTAGAAATCGACAAGGCCTAAACTTCAAGCCACACGACCGTGCCTCGACAAATAACTAAGACATGGCCATGTCACGATTTACACAGCCGTGCCCCAATCGAAAAAATTGAGACACGACCTGAAAACGATTTACATGGGCGTGTACCATGGCCATGCCCCTACCGCAGGAGAGAGCAATTTCAATCGGATTTGGATACTTTGAGGCAAAGAAACACATTCCAAAGCCTATTCAAACACCGAGTAGGAAGTATACTTGAATTGGGACACTTAGAGGCCAAGTAAAGCATTCCAAAAGTCTATATAAACACCCTAAGTGTAATCTGAAAAGGGGTGTGGGTCGGAGGCCGAGACATTCAGAATTCGAAAGAAGCCAGAGCTTTTGTGGAAATTACTCGAAGATAGCCAGTTGATCCATCTCAAGAAGTCGAAATTCTACTCAAGACGGTGGATCTCTCCTTCAATTCCTTCAGGGGGTTTTAGGGATTTCTTATGTTTTGTTTTATCTTTTCTCTTAAGATGTTTTCTTTATTTGTTATGAACTAAACCCTTCAGATACCTGAAGGGGATGAAACCTAGATGAATCTTATTATTTTCTTCTGAATTATATGATAAGTACTTGATTTGTTCTTAATTATGTGTGCTTAATTCTTGTGTTAATGTTTCCGGGATATTAATTCAAGTCAGATGTTCTTAGGTGGAGGAGGAATAGACCACGCCTAAGAATAGATCTAGCATAATTAAGCGGAGTCATTCGCAGCCTAGAGATAGGGTGATTTAGATTTTGCCGATTAGGGTGAAACCTAATATGGGAGTCCATAGTTCGATTCTTCGCTATTCTAGGGGTTATTAATTGAGAAAGATATTTTTGTTAATTAACCTAGGGTTAGACGTTATTCGCCTCGAGAGCGGGTTTAATATCGTTAGGGAGTCTTACGGATCAAGTCAAGTGAATAAATCATATGGTTCAGTGTTAGATAATAAGTGAAGTCAGGTGGATTCTTCCTGATGGTATCGTCGTGATCAATTGAGTTCCTCTTCAAGATATTTCCCAATTCATTCTTTTTATCTTTACATCTTATTTTAGTAATTAATTAGTTAATCAACCAAATCATTTAATATTTAGGCTAAATAATAGAAAGAAAGTGAGTATTAGTACTTTTAGTTCCTTTGGATTCGATAATCCGGTCTTGCCTAAGCTATACTACTGTTCGATAGGTACACTTGCCTTAAGTCGTTGTTAGAGTTAGTTTCTAGGTTTGATCATTCTCTTTATAAATTTAAAAACTCGACAAAACAATGATCAAGTTTTTGGCGCCGTTGCGAGGAACTAGAATATTAAGAAAACTCTATTTTATTACTTTAGCCATTATTTTTATTTTTATTTTCACAATTTATTATTTTAGTCTTGCTAAATTTTATTTCTTTTCCTAGTAGGTACCTCTAGTTTATGACTAGAAGGAACCCAACAGGACCTCTAGTATACGATAGTGATATCGAAGCGACCACTCGTAGGAATCGCAGAGAAATCAGGCGAGCCTTAAATTACCAAGAAGAACAACAACAATGCGAATCCAATCCTACTGAAGGGATGGACGAGAATAATCCACCATGAGATGTGGCAGAAAACAATGCTCCGCGTACTATGTATGATTATGCTAAACCTAGTTTAACAGGAGCAAAATCTAGTATTGTAACACCCTAAAATTCGAGTATCGATTTTAATGCATGTTTTTGGTGCTTAGATTATGAAGGAAAATTTTCTTATTTTTTTCGTGTTTATTATAGTTCAAGAAGAGTTTAGAATTATTCGGAAAGGAATAAATTTGTAATTTTGAGAAATTAATGAAGTGGATTAAGTGACATTGATACTTAAGTAAAATAAGTGTCAAAGTGTAGCATAAGATGAGTAATGGTAAGGTGGTGTTGGCGCATGAGTTGTGGCATGAGGGAGTGGTTCAATCCCTTGGTTAGCATCTAGGAAATTTTATTTTTGCTTTAATCTATGCATGTGCTCAAGGGATAAGGATGGATGAGTTGTATTGTTTTATTTTGGTAAGTAGACTAAAGGAAAAAGGTAATTTTTAACTTATGGTATGGAATCAAGAAACTTTGGAAAGATATGGGGACATGAGGCAAGTATCAAGGAAAAGGTTTTGAAACAAATTCATGGCCATTTGACCATGAATTTAGACGATAATATGGCTAAGGGGAGGTTGGCGATTATGCTAGTAGCTTGGCTAGGGTAGGATTTTGTTTTGGTCATTCCTATCATCTTGTGCAAGTTTTGCATTTTCTCTCAACCTTTCTCCTTTGGCGAATTTGAGCTTTTGGTAAGCCTAAATTCTTTTGACCATTTGGTCATTTTTGCTATCACTTTAGTATTCTTTTGTGTGCCTTTTCTTAGTGCTTAAAATTACCAACACCAAAGATCATTCTTTTTCTTCCTTTCTCCATTGCTGAATATACCTTGCCCCTAAACACATCTCTTACTTTCTCTTTTCTCCTCTTTGAAAACTGAATCACCATCATCATCATCTTTTCCTCTCACCCTTTATTTTCTTTTCAATCATACCTTCTCCATTATATTCTCTCATGGCCGATTGTTAATGTTCCTTTGTCGAACCATTTTCTCTTTTCTTTGGTTTCTCATAGCAGAATCTCTCTCTACTCATAAACATCCTTCTCAATCGTTCTTCTCAACCGTGGACATTAGGTAAGAGTTATTTTTAGTTTATTTTAGTTGATGATGGTTTTGGCCGAATCTTGAGGATGATAAGAAGGATCTCTTAGATCGAATTTATCGTTCAATCTATTAATGTTTTCTTTCATTATACTGTAGTACAATAGAGGAAGACCGGAACTCAAGTGTTCGTGTGTATCTTAGAACATTGGAATCAATTTAAGGTGTTGAGGGAACGTTTTTGGTCGACTCTCTTGTTGAGGAGCAAGAATCTTTGTGGTAAGGAAATCTCGCCTTTAAAATCTTTAGTATTATTCCGATATATTATTATTAGGATTAACGATCTTTTGATATTAAAGGCATTCAAAATAGGGAAGAAAAGGGCGGTGTTTAGTCTTCGTAAGAGGGGCGGATCCACTATTTCCCCTAAGTATAAATGAAGGGCGGTTTCAGGAATCCGGGATTTTCCACCGGGTTGCGGACCATCAACCGAGGGAAATCAATTATTTGAAGTAGTTCGTACTTCCGAGCCTTTGTACGTTAGTGGGTTCTCAGCGAATAACGAATCGATAAACGAGGAGAAACCGAAAATTGAAGTGATTCAAAATCAAGAGGGTAAGGATTTGGATCGAATATCAATAGCATATTTTTATACATGATAGTGTCCTAATAGATCGTATTATGTTTAGGTGTTGAAGAGCGGGAAGGTTTAGTACTCACGATATCAAGATGTGTAACTTCACACTTTTCTCGGTTTGGACGTCATTCGTGGTATTGAGTAAAATCGTAAAAACGACTAGATCAGTATAAAACGTAATAACTGGTATTTGGTGAAATTACATGAAAACGGTTAATATGGTGAAAATTACGAAAAAGCCCTCGATGAGTTAGATGGTAAAATATAAATTTTCATGTCTTCGTAAAATGGGCCGATAAGTTTGATAATTAGTAGATGGGCAGAAAAATATTACTTGTTAGTAAAATGGGCCGAAATCTCTGATAAATAATAAATGGGCCGAAATCTCTGCTAGATCGATAATTGGGTTGAAATCTCTACTAGATCGATAATTGGGCTGAAATCTCTCCTAGATCGAAAATTGGGCCGAAATCTCTGATAAATCGTAAATGGGCCGTAATCTCTGTTAAATTGTTAAACGGGCTGAAATCCCTGCTAGATCGATAAATGGGCCGAACTCTTGCTAGATCGTAAATTTGGGCCTAAGACGTTAAATTGCTAAGTGGGCTAAATGTTATTTTGTAATTTTTGGGCCTTAATAAAAATTGGAAATGTTGACTCTTGTTAATGGGCCTTTTTAATAAAATCATGGTATGATTATAGACTACTTTGCATACATATTGCATTGGTTGGGAAAATGATGAAGAGAAGAAAGGCCTGTTGCCAAAATCTAGTTCGGTGGTTCTGCCACAAAAATATTAAATGGCTATTTGCCTCTAGTTCGGTGGCTCTGCCACAAAAATAATAATTGGCTCAATGCCTCTAGTTCGGTGACTTTGTCACAATCTAGTTTGGTGGCTCTGCCACAAATATAAAATGGCTTAATGCCTACGATTGGTGTGATGGCGAGGTGGGTTGACTTGATCCCCACAGTGTGATGGTTGGTACGGGGTGTGCAAATGGATGGAAATTAGGTTTGGGAGGAAAATTCATTTTGCATACATATCATTAATTATGTTGTTAATTACGCTAATGGGCTTAAGCCCAAATCCATAACTTGATAATCGGCCCAATGGATAAAGTAAGTGAGTTATACATCGAGTTCTAAGTAACTCACTCCTCAAATTTTTCATCTTAGGTAATGGAAATTGACGTGGACTTGGGCGAGAATGACTTCGTGGAGGCCATCTTTGCAAAACATGGGTTTATTAAACTTGAACTTTTTAATAAGTATTTTTTATAAATTACTATTTTGGGTTGATGTAATAAGGGCCACTATTAATATTTCATGGATTTTTATGTGTGGTTGGTTTAAACTATATTTTGGACATTTTAATATGGGTTGATGATTATATGATGTTTTTCTTAAAATAATTTGGGTTTTAAATATATGAAATTCCTTTATAAATTTTTTTAAGTATTTTGAACTCTTATAAAATTTACTTAAGGATTTTGATAATACAATATTAAGGATGTTTTCAACTAATATTTTCTAATATACATCAAATTTAAAATACTCTTTTGATTTTATTAAACCTTGTAATTAAAAATTATTTTGCTTCGACTCACTGTAATTATTAAGATAGTTCGATCCATGTAACAAACCAAATCTAGTCTTAACGTATAGACCGGGTTTGGGGTGTTACTTTTAATGGTATCAGAGCCAGTTTCAAAAACTCGACTGTGGTTGGGTTCAACAGATAATTTCCGTAGGAAAAATATTTCAATTATGTTTAAAGATCAGTATGGCACCACAAGCATCCGGCAACAAGTCAAGTAAGTATTTGTTACTTAATGATTATTATGATGATGATGATATGATCATATGGACACTCTAGAACTTCTAGTTTTAGATGTAAAAAATCGTAGAGATTGAGACTATAGGATATGTTGCGAAAAATAACTTTATCTCTTAAATCTCATAAAACATCATTAATAAACACTGAAACAATTTTTTGATTCATAAAACTTGTAATCAGATAAAAACGAATAAGCCATCATGAGCACTAGAGGACGTGGTCGTGGAAGCGGTAGACGTGGCCATGGTAGAGGCCGAGGTGCTACGACTGAAGCACCAAATCATATGCCGGAAATGGATGCACCTGCGTCATTTGAGAGTGAGACGGGATCACGCGATCACATGGAAGAAGATAATGCTTTGACACAAGCAATGTCTGCGAGTCCTAGAAAGGGTCGCGGAACTAGAATTGGGCCAACAACTCGTAGGTCAATTTCGAGCTAATCAAGTCAAATAATGCGAAGTTTTAGAGGAGTTTCGGTGTAGCTCGAATGTGGTGAATATTGGCTCAAGTCGTGGAACGGATTATGGATGATATGGAATGCATTCATTAAGCAAAACCGAAAGGAGCTTTGTCCTTGTTAAGAGACGAGGCGATCAATGGTGGCTCACGCTCGAGAAGGCACCAAAGTCGCCCGACATTTGGGAATTCTTTAAAGTCGCCTTCCAAGGAAAATACGTTGGAACAAGTTATGTAGACGCCAAGGAAGGAATTTCGAATCTTGTACAAGGAGTAAAGCAAGAGCAAGATATGAAGTCGAAGTTTTACGCTTGAGCCGCTATGCTTGGACAATAGTATCAACAGATCATGAACATTGTATACGTTTCGAGGATGGGCTTAATGATGAGTGAGGGTTACGATTGCCCACACAGAAGTTAGAACTTTTTCCACGCTTGTGGAGAAGGCCAAGATAGCCGGGAGGCTAAGAACTCGTAACGTCGAATCGAGAAAGATTTAGAAACAAGAGAGAGACACGCAATCTGGTTTTCAAGGAGATTTTAGAAGAGACCTCGGAATGATGAACCAGTTCAAGGTAGAACACCCAGAACTAATAATCGAAGTTGAGATTGTGCTGAATGTGGAAAAAGACATTTTGGAGAGTGTTGGAGGAAAACGGGCGCTTGTTACAAATGCGGTTCAATGGATCATCAGTATAGAAATTGTCCTCGATGTATGGATATGACTCAAGAAGTTCGTAATAATGATGCACAGCTAGCCAAAGGTACTCAGCAGCCACCGAGAGGTCGTGGACCAGGTCGTGGTGGTAATGAGGCTGGTTGTGGTCAAGGTGCACCGGGACGAGGCAATGGTCCTAGAGGGAGCACGGATGCAAGACAGCCTGGACTGGTCTATGCAGTTAGACGCCGCGAGGATGGCAATGCACCAGATGTGATAATCGGTACGCTTCTTCATCTTCGATGTACTGTTATTGCTTTAATAGATATTGGTTCTACCCACTCATATGTTGCTAGCGCCATATCCGAAACCGAATCTAGAATCAAATTACCGATAGTGGGATGATGAATTAGTCCTTTAGGACGATCAGAATTGTTAATAAAATGTTTAGAGGCGTGCCTTTAGAAATTCAAGAGGAGGTGTTCTTGGCGAATCTGATGGAATTGCCTTTCGTTGAGTTCGATATCATTTTGGGCATAGATTAGTTGGTTAAGCACCGGCGCAATTGGATTGTGCCGAAAAGCGGATGTCAATAAGGACCTCGGATGATAAGGAAGTCATCATGATTGGTGAACGAAGGAACTACTTGGCAAATGTGGTATCCGCGTTGAAGGCGGAGGTTGGTTCGAAAGGATATGGAGCATTCCCACCTTTTATCTCGTGCTTTTGATGCCAAAGAGTTATCTCGTGAATGATGTGAGAACGGTGAAGGAATTTCCAAATGTTTTTCCCAAGAACTTCCCGGTATACCTCAGATCGGAAGTAGAATTTGGCATTGAGATTTTGCTCGAATACTCCAAAGGTCCATTGCTCCTTATAGAATGGCACCGAAGGAGTTGGCGAGCTTAAAGCTCAAATTCAAGAATTGCTAGATCGGGATTTATTCGACCAAGTGTGTCTCCGGGAGCACCGCTTTTGTTTGTCATGAAGAAGGATGGATCGATGCGTATGTGCATTGATTATAGACAATTGAATAAATTGACGATCAAGAATCGGTATCCTCTCACGAGAATTGATGACTGTTTGATCAATTAAAAGGAGCTTCGCTTTTCTCAAAATTGATTTGAGATCGGGTTATCACCAAATTTCAAGGTGAAAGAAGGCACATTTATAAGACGGCATTTCGGACATGTTACGGACATTATGAGTTTGTAGTGATGCCGTTTGATTAACCAATGCACCAATCGCATTTATGGACATGATGAACCGAGTCTTTCAACCATATTTAGACCGGTTTGTGGTAGTGTTCATAGATGACATATTGGTTTATTCAAGAAATGATGAGGAGCATGACACGATTTGTGTATAGTATTACAGCTACTTATGATAAGCAACTTTACGCCAAATTCAAGAATGCGAATTTTGGCTAAAGAAAGTGACTTTCTTAGGTCATGTGGTATCACCAAGGAATAAGGGTGGATCCTCGAAAAATTGAGGCTATTCGATTGGAAACCACCAACGCTTGTAGGCTGAAATTCGAGTTTCTTGGGTTTGGTGGTTACAATAGACGTTTTGTAGAGGGCTTTCGTTGATTGTTGCACCCTAACTAAACTGTTACGGAAAGGAGTTCCGATAATTGACCGAAAACAACAAGAGAGTTTCGAGAAATTGAAGAAGATTCTCGACTAAGCTCCAGTTTTGATACAATGAGGTGAAAAAGAATTCACTATTTATTGTGATGCGCCTCACACGGTCCAGGTTGTGTGTTGATGCAAAATGGAAAGGTGGTGGCCTATGCTTCTCGTCAATTAAGACCGCACAAAGTAAACTACCCTACTCATGATTTGGAGTTAGCTGCAGTGATCTTTGCTTTAAAGATTTGGAGGCACTATCTTTACGGTGAGAAATCTATCATCTACACGGATCACAAGAGTCTTAAATACCTCCTTAACCAAAAAGAGTTGAATTTGAGACAAAGAAGATGGATAGAATTATTAAAGGATTATGATTTCTCAATAGAATATCATCCTGGAAAGGCTAACGTGGTAGCTGACGCGTTAAGTCGTAAGGCAGTATCTGATTTGAGAGCATTGTTTACTCATTTGAGTTTGTATGAGGATGGGAGTTTGTTAGCAGAACTTTAGGTGAAGCCGCTGTTGCTGGAACAAATCAAGGAAAAACAGGCATCAGATGAAAAGTTGGGACCTTTACTTTAGCAAGTTGAAAATGGTGGAATCGAGGGTTTTGGAATAAACAAGGAAGGTGTGTTGTGCTTTCGAGGAAGAGTTTGTATGCCTAAGGACTCAGATCTGAGGCAAATGATTCTTCGGGAGGTGCATAGTAGCCCTTATGCTATGCACCCCGGAGGAAATAAGATGTATCGAGATCTCTGTGAACAGTATTGGTGGCCAGGGTTGAAGCATGAGATTTCAGAGTTTGTGGGAAAATGTTTGACTTGTCAGCAAGTGAAGGTAGAACATCAATTACCGTCTGGATTGTTACAACTGGTAAAGATTCCTCTTTGGAAATGGGAGCGGATAACTATGGATTTTGTTAGTGGGTTACCTTTAACACCTACTAAGAAAAATTTTGTTTGGGTAATTGTTGATCGTTTGAAGAAGACTGCTCATTTTCTCCCAGTTCGTACGGATTATTCATTGCAGAAGTTGGTGAAGTCAGACGATCCGAAATTGTGAGGTTGCATGGGTACCCGTATCTATTATATCGATGGGATCCCGATTTACATCACGATTTTGGAAAGCTCGCATGAAGCCTTGGGGACAAAGTTGAATTTCAATACGGCTTTTCATCCTCAGTCTGATGGTCAGTCAGAGAGAGTAATTCAGATATTAGAAGATATGTTAAGGGGATGTGTAATCGACTTCAGGGGTAGTTGGGAGGATTTTTTACCACTGGCAGAATTTGCGTATAACAACAGTTATCAGTCTAGCATTCAGATGGCACCTTACGAAGCATTGTATGGTCGTAGGTGTCGTTCTCCTATTTGTTGGACTGAGTTGGGCGAACGGCAGTTGTTGGGCCCTGAGATGATATCTCAAACAGAGGAAAAGGTAAAAGTTATTCGAACACGGTTGAGGAAGCCTCGAGATGATGCGAAGTCGATCGCACTGAAGCGTAAGGACATCGAGTATGCCGTGGGGATCAAGTTTTCTGAAGGTCTCACCTTGGAAAAAGATTTTCGTGTTTGGAAAGAAGGGCAAGTTAAGTCCTAGGTTCATTGGACCATATCGTGTCTTTGAAGCGTGTTGGTCCAAAGGGCTTATCGATTGAGTTACCTCCGGAGTTGGATCAAATTCATAATGTTTTCATGTTTCCATGTTGAGGCGCTATAGATCGGACCTTTCGCACATAATGCCGGTAGAAGAATTGGAGTTGAATTCAGACTTGTCTTTTGAAGAAGAACCAGTGGAAATCTTAGACCGAGATATTAGAGTGCTAAGAAAGAAAACCGTGCCGTTGGTCAAAGTTTTATGGTGTAATCACGGAGCGGAGGAAGCTACGTGGGAGCCTGAGGAAACTATTCGGCAACAATATCCTCACAACTTTTAATCAGGTAAATTTCGAAGACGAAATTTTCTTTAAGGAGGGTAGAGTTGTAACACCCTAAAATTCGAGTATCGATTTTAATGCAAGTTTTTAGTGCTTAGATTATGAAGGAAAATTTTCTTTTTTTTTTCGTGTTTATTATAGTTCTGAAGAAGAGTTTAGAATTATTCGGGAAAGGAATAAATTTTTAATTTTGAGAAATTAATGAAGTGGATTAAGTGACATTGATACTTAAGTAAAAATAAGTGTCAAAGTGTAGCATAAGATGAGTAATGGTAAGGTGGTGTTGGCGCATGAGTTGTGGCATGAGGGGAGTGGTTCAATCCTTGGTTAGCATCTAGGAAATTTTATTTTTGCTTTAATCTATGCATGTGTCTGCAAGGGGATAAGGATGGATGAGTTGTATTGTTTTATTTTGGTAAGTAGACTAAAGGAAAAAGGTAATTTTAACTTATGGTATGGAATCAAGAAACTTTGAAAAGATATGGGGACATGAGGCAAGTATCAAGGAAAAGGTTTTGAAACAAATTCATTGCCATTTGACCATGAATTTGGACGGCAATATGGCTAAGGGGAGGTTGGCGATTATGCTAATAGCTTGGCTAGGGTAGGATTTTGTTTTGGTCATTCCTATCATCTTGTGCAAGTTTTGCATTTTCTCTCAACCTTTCTCCTTTGGTCAATTTGAGCTTTTGGTAAGCCTAAATTCTTTTGACCATTTGGTCATTTTGCTATCACTTTAGTATTCTTTTGTGTGCCTTTTCTTAGTGCCGAAATTACCAACACCAAAGATCATTCTTTTCTTCCTTTCTCCATTGCCGAATGTACCTTGCCCTAAACACATCTCTTACTTTCTTTTCTCCTCTTTGAAAACCAAATCACCATCATCATCATCTTTTCCTCTCACCCTTTATTTTCTTTTCAATCATCCCTTCTCCATTATATTCTCTCATGGCCGATTATTAATATGCCTTTGCCGAACCATTTTCTCTTTTCTTTGGTCTCTCATAGCCGAATCTCTCTCTACTCATAAACATCCTTCTCAATCATTCTTCTCAACCGTGGACATTAGGAAAGAGTTATTTTTAGTTTATTTTAGTTGATGATGGTTTTGGCCGAATCTTGAGGATGATAAGAAGGATCTCTTAGATCGAATTTATCGCTCAATCTATTAATGTTTTCTTTCGTTATATCAGTAGTACAATAGAGGAAGACCAAACTCAAGTGTTCGTGTGTATCTTAGAACATTGGAATCAATTTAAGGTGTTGAGGGAACGTTTTTGGTCGACTCTCTTATTGAGGAGCAAGAATCTTTGTGGTAAGGAAATCTCGCCTTTAAAATCTTTAGTATTATTCCGATATATTATTATTAGGATTAACGATCTTTTGATATTAAAGACATTCAAAATAGGGAAGAAAAGGGCGGTGTTTAGTCTTCGTAAGAGGGGTGGATCCACTATTTCCCCTAAGTATAAACGAAGGGCGATTTCAGGAATCCGAGATTTTCCACCGGGTTGCGGACCATCAACCGAGGGAAATCAATTATTTGAAGTAGTTCGTACTTCCGAGCCTTTGTACGTTAGTGGGTTCTCAGCGAATAACGAATCGATAAACGAGGAGAAACCGAAAATTGAAGTGATTCAAAATCAAGATTTGTAAGGATTTGGATTGAATATCAATAGCATATTTTTATACATGATAGTGTCCTAATAGATCGTATTATGTTTAGGTGTTGAAGAGGGAAGGTTTAGTACTCACGATATCAAGGTGTGTAACTTCACACTTTTCTCGGTTTGGACGTCATTCGTGGTATTGAGTAAATCGTAAAACGACTAGATCAAGATAAAATGTAATAACCGGTATTTGGTGAAATTACATGAAAACGGTTAATATGGTGAAAATTACTAAAAAGCCCTCGATGAGTTAGATGGTAAAATATAAATTTTCATGTCTTCGTAAAATGGGCCGATAAGTTTGATAATTAGTAGATGGGCCAAAAATATTGCTTGTTAGTAAAATGGGCAAATCCTCGATAAATAATAAATGGGTCAAATCATCGCTAGATCGACATCAATAAATCTCGCTAGATCGATAATCAATGAAATCTCGCTAGATCGAAAATTGGGCGAAATCTCGATAGATCGTAAATGGGCCGTAATCTCATTAAATTGTTAAACGGTGAAATCCTCGCTAGATCGATAAATGGGCGAACTCTTGCTAGATCGTAAATTTGGGCCTAAGATGTTAAATTGCTAAGGGGCCAAATGTTATTTTGTAATTTTGGGCTTTAATAAAATTGGAAATATTGACTCTTGTTAATGGGCCTTTTAATAAAATCATGGTATGATTATAGACTACTTTGCATACATATTGCATGGGTTGGGAAAATGATGAAGAGAAGAAAGGCTGTTGCCAAAATCTAGTTCGGTGGCTCGCCACAAAAATATTAAATGGCTATTTGCCTCTAGTTCTGTGGCTCGCCACAAAAATAATATTTGGCTCAATGCCTCTAGTTCGTTGACTTTGTCACAATCTAGTTCTATGGCTCGCCACAAATATAAAATGGCTTAATGCCTACGATTGGTGTGATGGCGGAGTGGGTTGACTTGATCCCACAGTGTGATGGTTGGTACGGGGTGTGTAGCGGATGGAAATTAGGTTTGGGAGGAAAATTCATTTTGCATACATATCATTAATTATGTTGTTAATTCGCTAATGGGCTTAATAACTTGATAATCGGCCCAAAGGATAAAGTAAGTGAGTTATACACCGAGTTCTAAGTAACTCACTCCTCAAATTTTTATCTCGTAATGGAAATTGACGTGGACTTGAATGAGGATGACTTCAGATATCGCAAAAACATGGGTTTATTAAACTTCAAACTTTTTAATAAGTATTTTTTATAAATTACTATTTTGGGTTGATGTAATAAGGGCCACTATTAATATTTCATGGATTTTTATGTGTGGTTGGTTTAAACTATATTTTGGACATTTTAATATGGGTGATGATTATATGATGTTTTTCTTAAAATAATTTGGGTTTTAAATATATGAAATTCCTTTATAATTTTTTTTAAGTATTTTGAACTCTTATAAAATTTACTTAAGGATTTTGATAATACAATATTAAGGATGTTTTCAACTAATATTTTCTAATATACATCAAATTTAAAATACTCTTTTGATTTTTATTAAACCTTGTAATTAAAAATTATTTTGAAGATTTCACTCACCGTAATTATTAAGATAGTTCGATCCATGTAACAAACCAAATCTAGTCTTAACGCATAGACCGGGTTTGGGGTGTTACAAGTATTGTTAGGCATGCTATAGCTGCTAATAATTTTGAATTAAAGCCTAACACTATACAAATGATTCAACAATTTGTTCAATTTGATGGTTTGCAGGACGAAGACCCAAATACTCATATAGCCAATTTTTTAGAGTTCTGTGATAATTTCAAAATAAATGGTGTTTCTGATGATGCCATACGGCTTCGATTATTTCCCTTTTCATTAAGGAATAAAGCCAAATAGTGGTTAAACTCGTTACCACGAGGGTCAATCACTACATGAGACCAAATGACCGAAAAATTTTAATTAAAATATTTCCCACCGGCCAAAACGGTCAAATTTACGGAATGATATCTCTTTTTTGTGTAGATGGATTTAGAGACATTATACAACGCATGGGAGAGATACAACGATCTCTTAAAAAGGTTTCCACACCATGGTTTACCCTTATGGCTACAAGTCCAAACTTTTTATAATGGTGTGAATCCCTCAACGAGACAACTAATTGATTCAGCCGCCGGTGGAACTCTGAATAACAAAACTCCTGAAGCAGCCTACGAATTTATTGAAGAGATGTCATTGAATAATTATCAATGGCAAGTTACAAGGACAAAACCGACAAGATCAGCCGGAGTTTGAACATCGATGCAGTAACCATGTTATCGAATCAGGTAGAGATGATGAATAAAAAGCTTGATAGTTTGTGTTCTTCGTAGGTACATCCTGTAATGCAGGACGACACAAGTGGAACTGTGGCGAATCCAGAGTACCCACCCTACCAACCATGCACAGAAAGTGAACAAATGAACTATATAGGTAATAATTTTCGATCCAATAATAATCCTTATAGTAATACTTACATTCCAAGTTGAAGGAACCACCCAAATTTTTCATGGGGAGGTCAAGGAAATCAAGGAAATCAAAGACAACAACCTCCCAAAATTCCCAAAATCACCCATATCCGCAAGAGAAGAAGCCAAACCTCGAAGAGATGTTGACAAAATTCACGGCAAGCACAGAAAATCGTCTTCAAGATACTGAGAAAACACTTAGAAGTCAACAAACATCGACTGAAGAGAACAAGAATCGAATCGAGGAACTTACTAAGTTAGTAGGGGAAGTCACTCAAGCAGTCGGATAACTTGTAAAATTAATGTCCGAATGACTGCAAGGGCATCTACCAAGCAACACTAAGATCAACCCAAAGGAGCAAATCCAAGCCATAACAGCTCAGAAAAATGTAAGGTTAGATGAACCCATCTCAACAAGCAAAAACAAGGACGAAGAAGGCAAAATTGAGGAAACACAAGAAAAGCCAAAACTGGTAATCAAAGAGTACCAACCCCATACCTTACGAAGCAATAAACATAGACGATACAGAGGAACAATTCGGTAAGTTTTTAAACTCTTAAAGAAATTACATATTAACTTACCGCTTCTTGAAGCTCTTTTTCAGATGACAGATTCGAGAAAATTTTTAAAACAACTCTTGACGAACAAACACAAATTAGATGAAGAGCCACATGTGGAATTAAACGCAGTATGCTTAGCAATGTTACAGAATAGACTACCACAGAAGCAAAAAGATCCAGGGAGTTTTAGTATCCCTTGTTTAATTAGTAGTTTAAGTGTTGATAACACGTTAGTTGATTTAAGGGCAAGCATTAATGTCATGCCTTATACATTGCTTAAACAACTAGGTTTAAGGAAACCTAAACAAACTAGGATGAGTATCCAATTAGCTGATAAAAGTGTTAGAATTCCTAGGGGTATTATCGAAGATGTTCTTATAAAACTTGACAAATTCATTTTCCCAGTAGATTTTGTTGTCTTAGATATGGATAAGGATAATTCAATCCCCTTAATTTTAGGAAGACCCTTCCTAGCAACTTCCAGAATTAAAATTAATGTTACCACAGGAGAACTCATTCTTCGTGTATGTGATGAATCAATCAGTCTTCCAAGCTCTTGACTCGACCAAGACTACAATAAATGAAGGTAAGAAAGTCAATTCAATTGATGATCAATTTGAGCAACCTTCATTGCAGAAAACACCACAAGGATATGAATCTAAGCCGAAGCACGGATCTAGTGCCAACAAAGAAGAATTATATGAGGAACGAAGCCCTAGGGTCGACAAACTAAAAGAATGAAAGACACAATTCAAAGAGGAATAGGAACCGCACGAAGTAAAACCTAAGGAACCCCCAGAAGAGCTCATAGGAACATCAGACCACTTCAAAATAAGAGATAATGTATGGATGAACAAAATAGATCCACAAGCAATCGAAGGAATCCTTTTTGAGGTATGAAATATCTTCCCATACGAAACAGTCGAGGTACGCAATCCAACATTTGACATTTTTAAGGTAAACGCTTCTCGACTTAAACTTTATCAAGAAAATAGAATTGTAAGCATGAAGGAAGATATTCAAACCTTTAAACCTCCCAAATCAAGGAAAGTTTTTATAAGCGAGCGCTTCTAGAGGCCTTCTTGATAACTTAGTTTTAAATTAACATAAAAGTATAGATTTTAAAGCCACACGGCCTTGCACATGGCCGTGGTCGTGGCCATGTGGACCACTAGAATCCCCATACTGACATAGCAAAGGTAGTACGAATCAAATCCCACCTAATTCTCAATGTCACAGATCCAACCACTCCTCTACGGGCACCAAAAAAATAGGCAAGGCCGTGCCCTACGACCGTGTGAAGCTACTGACTTACCAGACATGGGAAAGACATGCCCATACTACCCAATCGTGCCAAGACACTGCCTTTTTAGAAACAGTCGTGGGATCTGGAAAATGGACGTGGGTGAACCAACACGCCAAGACACACGACCGAGCTATGCGGCCATGTAATTCAACACACCTTCGGTGCACGGGCGTGGGAAAATATCAGAAGCCAAAATTCTATTTAACCCCACCCTCTTCCCCTCTTCTTCCTCACCCTCCTTCCTATTTTCTTTCTCACTTCTTCTTATCATATTTATTCTCTCCTTTTCTTCAAAATTTTTCCAACCCTTGGGCCACACCAAAGTCATGTAGAAGAAGCGTAAGAAGGCAAGCATAGTCTCCCCGACGGAGACCCCGACACATAAGTTCATGCCGGCCACTTCATCAGAACACCAAGCCAAGGGTCTTTGAGACCATTTAGTTTTTACTTTTCTTTTCTCTTTTGCTTCAATTTCCTTATCTTTAATTTTCTTCTACTTAATTTAGTTTATTTTGTTTTAGTTTCTTGGTTTTAGGTTCTAAAGGCTGTTTGGGAATCACGCCACCTTCGCCACCACCAACACTTCCACAGCCTTAGAAGTCACACCCACCTCATGAACCATCTATCAATAAGGACTCTTCAGACCATTAGTCTTTTCTTTTAATTTCAATTTTCTTCTTAGTCTCCTTCTCTTTATTTTTCTTGTCCTTAATTATATTATTAGTATATTTTTAATGTTTCTTTAGATTTCCTGGCTATATCTTCCTAGGCTATCCAATTTCTTCATCTAGCACAGTGCTTGTCAGTAGCCACCCCACCAGGCCTATAGAACACTCCACCACCACTCCTCCGAGCCCCATCTTCCACTACGACCACCGCTAACTCCCGAAGTCATCCAAAATTCAGGAAGGGTTACTTCTCCTCTTCTATTTTGATTACATTATTAGTTATCCATCTTTCTACACTGAGGGCAATGTACATCTTAAGTGTGGGTAGGTAAAAGTACCTAACTTTTTGCATTATTCTAAAATCTTGAATTTTAGTCTTGTTCCTAAGTAATTTTCTCATATTATCAATTAATGTGAAAATTCTAATGATTTATGATTTTTATTGATATGTTTTTGAGTAAGTCATTAATAATTGTGTATTGATGATTTACACTTTAAGATACTAGAGAATCAAGCATGATCAGTCTATTTTTTAAGAATAAAAAATTTTCTAGGTTGTTAAGCTGAATTTGAATATTACCTTGAAGTTTGAAATTTGCAGGGATTGATGTCAAATACCTATAATTTTTATGAGATTTTGAGCCTTATAGTGTATAAATTCTTTTTCGTGCTCACTTTATTGATTATGAGTGTGTCAACACTGAATTGTTATTCTAGAACTTGCCTTGATTATACATGTCGAGACCACATTAATTGATTTGATATACTGAGATGATAAAGGCCCCTAGGTTTTAACCCATTCACTCCACTACAAAGCCTACCTTCACAGATTAACCCTTAGTGAACCCATTTGATCCTAACAACCCTTTTTATATTGATTCACCCTTAATATTAATCCAAAACCCTTTGTATTTGTTGTCAACATTCCTTTGACTACCCTTCTATCAAGAATCGATTTGATCAGTTGCCGAATTAGTTTATTTCAATTGATAAAGTTCTTTCTTTATGTTTTTATTTTATTTGTTCTTAAAAAAAAATCAAAGTATATTCAGTAGTAGTAGTATAAAAAGTGAGCTTGTACATTTAAATTTTAATTATCAAAGAAAAAGCTCGTAGTATTATTAGTTTCAAAGTTTCAATTGATGTAATCATTTATTTTCCAGTTTATTGTTTTAAGTTAGGTAACTTGTCAATTCAATCTCGATTCTAAACCTTCTAATTCAACATTTGTCCACACCCTTAACCTAAGCCCCGTTAAAACCCTGATAAAGACCTTTTGATTTGTGTATCATCTCATATTACAGTAGTGGAGATTTGATTTTCAGGCAAGCCTATGGGATTACTTTTCAGGTTCGACTTATAAGTACTTATTCTTGAACCTTAAACACTTCGAGTGCTTTGAGTGAATCTTTAGTGAGGATGTCAATTCTTGTTGGTTTTAAATTAAAGGTAATTATTTAGATAAGGGGAGACACATATGTTTTCGTACTACAAATATATGACTTATATTGTTTGAATCTTTAAGAGTCCTTGAGTTAAATTATCCATGTATAAATTATCTATGAATTATGATGAGGCATTATTTATAGGAGTTATGAATTATGGAAAGTTTGTTTTAATTATAAGTTGAGAATTTTGCTTGAGGAAAAGCAAAAGCTTAAGTGTGGGGGTATTTGATAAACCGTAAAAGTAACATATTTTAATCCCATATTTAGCATGCTTTTGGATTATTTAGCCCTTGATTTATGTAAAAAGGTGCTCTTAATCCTTTATTTTCATGTTGTATACTCAAGAAAGCACCTAGGGACAAAAAGAAGGAAAAACGGGCCAATTTGGGCCAAAGTGGAAATCGACACGGCTTGGACTTCAAGCCATATGACCGTGCCTCGACAAATAACTAAGACACGGTCATGCCATGATTTACACGGCCGTGCCCCAATCGACAGAATCGAGACACGACCTAAAAATGATTTACACGACGTGTACCATGGCCGTGCCCCTACCGCGGGAGAGAGCAATTTCAATCGGATTTGGATACTTTGAGGCAAAGAAACACATTCCAAAGCCTATTCAAACACCGAGTAGGAAGTATACTTGAATTGGGACACTTAGAGGCCAAGTAAAGCATTCCAAAAGTCTATATAAACACCCTAAGTGTAATCTGAAAAATGGGTGTGGGTCGAAGGCCGAGACATTCGAAATTCGAAAGAAGTCGGAGCTTTTGTGGAAATTACTCGAAGATAGCCAGTTGATCCATCTCAAAAAGCCGAAATTCTACTCAAGACAATGGATCTCTCCTTCAATTCCTTCAGGGGTTTTAAGGATTTCTTATGTTTTGTTTTATCTTTTCTCTTGAGATGTTTTCTTTATTTGTTATGAACTAAACCCTTCAGATACCTGAAGGGGATGAAACCTAGATGAATCTTATTATTTTCTTCTGAATTATATGATAAGTACTTGATTTGTTCTTAATTATGTGTGCTTAATTCTTGTGTTAATGTTTCCGGGATATTAATTCAAGTCAGTTGTTCTTAGGTGGAGGAGGAATAGACCCTGCCTAAGAATAGATCTAGCATAATTAAGCGGATCATTAGCGCGCTTAGAGATAGAGTGACAAGATTTTACCGGATTAGGGTGAAACCTAATATGGGAGTCCATAGTTCGATTTATTGCTATTCTAGGGGGTTATTAAGTGAGAAAGATATTTTCATTAACTAACCTAGGGTTAGACGTTATTCGCCTCGAGAGAGGGTTTAATATATGTTACGGAGTCTTACGGATCAAGTCAAGTGAATAAATCGTATGGTTCAGTGTTAAATAATAAGTGAAGTCTTTGGTGGATTCTTCCTAATGGTATCGTCGTGATCAACTGAGTTCCTCTTCAAGATATTTCCCAATTCATTCTTTTTTCTTTGCATCATATTTTAGTAATTAATTAGTTAATCAACCAAATCATTTAATATTTAGGCTAAATAATAGAAAGAAAGTGAGTATTAGTACTTTTAGTTCCTTTGGGTTCTATAATCTGGTCTTGCCTAATCTATATTATTGTTTGATAGGTACACTTGCCTTAAGTCGTTGTCAGAGTTAGTTTCCAGGTTTGATCATTCTCTTTATAAATTTTAAAACTTGACAAAACAACGATCATCGAGACCTACTCTAGATTTCTTGAGACCTATTTTGAAGGTACCGAGACTCATAATCTTCTAACGAATGTTTTTCAACAAAGTACTGAGACCACCCTTGTAAGTATTGACTTTTGGCTCTGTACACTACATTTCATGAGTATAAATAATTCTTCCAATAGCTAGAAAGTCCCTCCAACATCTCCAAACATCTACAAATCAATTAAAGGGTATGACTAAAGACCAAGAACACTTCAAGGAAGACAAGAATCAAGCTTACAAAGATCAAATAGAAAAAATTCAAAACTTTCATTTGTTACACTTCTATTTCATTCAAAAATAACTTGTTGGTTTTACTTTTATTTCTTTGCACAAGTGTTTTGTTATATTTGTAAGAGCAATCATTTCATATTAACCTTTGAGAGGATTCATATTCATTCTTATTTCATTTCTCTTTTTGAGAAGTTACCTAATGTTTTTTGGTAGAAAACCTTAAGGAGTAGTGGTGCTATCTTATCAAGTTAAAAGATAGAGATTATATAAAAGTTATACATTTTCTTAAAAAGGTACCAATTAGTGAATTGGGAAAAATCCTTAGTTGAGGAAAGCTAAAGTATTATAGGTAGGCAATTAAAGCAAATCATTCTAAACTTCTTATGTCATCTTTGGTTCTTTCATTTTCTTAAAATTTTAAACACCAATTTACGCTCCCTCTTAGTGTAATTTAAGCTCGATACTCCTAGCTCAATATATTGTTTCGTGGGAGTATTACATTGTACAGTGGGATTGTAACAACCTAGTTTTTAGTCAAATCGAACAATGTGATTTTGGGACCACAAATTCGAGGTCAAAATATTTATGTTATTATTTTTTAATGTTTACATCATGGTTGGATGATTGTGTGAAAATTTCGTTAAGAAATTTTACCATTTGAATGGTCAATTTGATAAAAATGACTAAATCGCGTAAAGTGCAAAATTGATGTTCTATTAGCTAAAGGTGCCTAATAGCTATATAACTTAAAATAAGAAGTCCTTATGTTGTAATTAAACTATTTTATATTGGGTGGACATTTATGGGCATATTATGAATGTTTTAATGGTTTATGAATAAGGTTAAAAATGTAAATTAGTAAATAAGGTTAATACATTGAAATAAAACCAATTTTTTATCACCTTCTTCATCGAAAATTAAGAGAAAAGGAGATATTTTCTTAGGATTCTTTCGGCCATGCTATTTTGACTCAATTAGGTACGATTTTTGCTCGATTTTTAATGATTTCTATGTTTTTGTAATCGTTGCATCTAGTACTAGCTAGCCCATGGACTAATTTGCAAAATTGTTAAAGGTTTATCATGTTTCCATTGTTGAATTCTTGAGTAATTTGATGATTTATGATAGATTTGGAAAGTTAAATGTTAGATTAATAGCTTTTGTAAAGTGATTTTTGACAAAAAAGTCAAAAAAGGATTAAATTGAGAAAATGTGAAATGTTGTGGCTAAAATTTAGAATAAATTGAAGATATGGGCTGCTAGTAACATGTATTAAATTCTATTAAGCATGGTTAGTACTAAATTGCATGAATTTGTGATTTTTATGCAATAAGGAAAAAATTGTGAAAAATGTGAAAGCTTAGGGGAAAATGTGTAAAATAGCCCTAATCTATGTTTTGGACTAAATTGAATAAATAGTTCATTAAATAAGCTGATTTTGATTACCTATAGATCAAGAAAAGAGGAATTCGGACTTAGATCAGGGAAAAAGCAAAGTAATTAAATAGTCGGTCCATTTCATTATATCCGTACACGAGGTAAGTTCGATAATTGAACTTAAATGTGTAATTATTCAATTGGTGCATGGTATTGAGATTTAACTTATTCTATGGCTAAATGTGATGAATTTGATTTAAATGTACGGTTTAAGTTGACGAGATACTGAATAAGACCATAACTGGGCTATAGCAATCGGATAATAAGACCATAACCTAGTTATGGCATGTGAATGTAAGACCACGGTAGGGCCTTGGAAATGTATGTAAGACCAAAATCGATGTACTTATATCATAATCATTTATAAACTTAAAGTGATTTGATAAGCGAATTGGTGATAATAGATATGTATCAATACAGGTATGTACAGAAAACTGCTCGAATGATGAATTAAAAGAAGATGAGAACTTATGAGTTGCTTTGTAGTTAAACTTTATGTTATCTCATTGATTGAGATTTTAATTGCAAATTATGTATCTATTTGGAATTGTTAATGAATGATGTTGATTATTTCATATATACATACAAACTTACTAAGCTTTATAGCTTACTTTGTTTATTTTCTTCTATGCTTTATAGTATATTGAAGCTAGCTCAGAACTGGGGATTGTCAGAGACTTCATTGCACTATCGGACATCTATTTTGGTACTTTTGATTGTGTATATATGGTATATGGCATGTATAGGCTTGAGTCATTTTGGTATGTTTAATGAACATGTATTTTGGGCAATTTAAGTTGGCTTATGTTGATGATTTTGTTAATGTATAAAGATGTGTAAATTGCTTTGTTTTGAGTTAGGTAATTGACCTATAATGAATGAATGAGGTTGAATTTATAATGCATATTTGGAATGGTTTAATTAAATGAATCATATATGTGAATTATGTCTAGTAAAGCAAGATAAGTTGATAGGTATTTGAATAGGTAAATGGCATTGAATTAAGTATTGAAATGGTTGAAATGGATATAGTATCATTGTGTATTGGTTGATGACTTTTGGCTGCATATTTGTGTCTTGAATTGGTACCAATTGAGCTTATATAGGTATGTGCAAAATGGGTAGCAAAATGGCTTGGTAAATAGCCTATTTTTGTCCACACGAGCGTATGTCTCAACCGTGTGTGACACATGGTCATGTTACATGGCCGTGTGTCCCCTGGTGTTGAATTTGAAATCAAGTCAGTATGCTCACACAGTCTCACACACGGGCGTGTGATCGGCATTGTGACATAAGTTAGTATACCCCTTAATTGGCATACGGTCGAACACACGGGTGTATGACTTGGCCGTGTTGCATAAATCAATATACCTACAGGTTTGGCACAGCCTAATACACGATTTGGCACACGGGCGTGTGGTTAACCGTGTGACCCAAGTCAGTATGTACCCCCTGTTTCCACACGGCCTGTGACACGGGCGTGTCTAGTGGCCGTGTGAGACACACGGCCTGTCCACACAGGCGTGTGTCCTCTATTTGAAGCAAAAATTTTCTAAGTTTCAAAAAATTTCTCGAGCTATCAGTTTAGTCCCAAACCATTTCTAATGCATGTTTAAGGCCTCGTAGGCTCGATTAAGGGACACTATCATTAGTTGTGATTGAATTGTACTTGACATGATAATTGTATATGAAATGTATGTTTATAAGTGTTGTAAGTCCGGTAATACTCTATAACCCTATTCTGGTGTTCAATACGGGTGAGGGGTGTTACAGGGATTCTCCACCCCTTGAGGTTGTAGTTGTCGGTTCCCTCCAACAAGATCTAGTTGGATCAAGTAGTTTTGATAATATCTAGGTGGTTTCTCTACCTAAAGTTGCTTGTAGTATTCTCTTTGGCCAAATGATTAGCCATATTGGTTGTAATCAACATAATGCTGGTACTCCACCCTTGGTTGTTGCTAATGGCATTGCTTATAATCATCAGCGTACAATAATACTCCCATTGATTGTATTAGTTGTCTCCATATCCATATTTGGTTTTTTTTTTTTTTTTGCACTTCTAAGATGTTTTGGGTTAATCAAGTCATAGGTTTCATCTAGATTCCCACAGCCATCACTAATTGTTATAACAATTAAGTTATACAAGGTGTTGGGGTTGATAATAGCGGTGATTCACGTCGCGTATACTATGGAAAGTCATTAATGGTGGAGGTTTGAGGTGGTATTTCAGCAGAGTGGTTGCTAATGGTTCTTGTTCATATAACCCTTTTGATCATAGGAAAGAAGGTATTTATAGGAGGATAAGGGTTTGGAGTAGATCCATCCTACCATCATTACTTCCTTAGTAGAGTCCAATTTAGACCTATTTCAGGGTATGGCCTAAATGTAATCTAATGTGAGGTTGACAAGCTTGAGAAATTAGAAACATTAATGAGATTAGATCTAATGTAACGCTTGTCTTTGATAGCATTGTGGCGATGCTTTCTTTCTGTGACAAGGGGCAAAGATATTCACGTGTAGGGCTATAACATTGTTACAAGATAAAGTATAGATAATATATTGTGTATGTGCGTGAATGTACTTTAAAATTTTCAAAAAAAAAATAATTAGATAGGTAAGCACAAAACAACTTTCATTATGATGACACTAAAGGAAATTGTACATTTACAATAACCATTTTGTAATAGGCCAATTTAGCCCGGCCCATACAAAAAATAATAAACCCAAAATAATAAAACAAAGTCCAAGTCCATTCCAAAATATATCATTTGGCCCGATCGGAATGACCCATTAAAAGATTGAAAGTCCATCTACAAGCTTGACGTATATAGGAACACAATCTTCATGGATATGCAATCTTAGATATGATATGAAAAATCTTAGATATGATATACAATCCTAGAAGATATGATATGCAATCTTAGATATGATATGCAATCTTAGAAGATATGGTATGCAATATTAAAAGATATGATAATCTTAGAAGATATGGTATGCAATCTTAGAAGATATGATTTTGTAATCTTAGAGATTTAATTTGTAGATACCTTTTAATCTTAGTCATTGATGCAATTGATCTATACTGTTGGATTTGGGGAGGCCTAACTGTAAATAGAGGCCTCTCCCTTCATTGTAAAGCACACTTGAGTTTTGGGGAAGCAATAAGAATTCTTGAGAGCATTCACTCAAATTTCTCTCCCTCTTGCCTTTTTATTTTCTATGGTTTGTTCTTATTTTATTCTTCATTCATCTTTGTTTTTCAACCTTTTAATTTATCCACTCAATTGTTTAATTATTAATTATTCTTTTTATTTCATTCGTTTATTTATTATTTATGTATAGAGATTTATTTTATTTTCACACTTTTATTTTATTTATTTTAAGGCAATATTCGTGATAAACCGTAAAAGTAACATATTTTAATCCCACATTTAGCATACTTTTGGATGATTTATCCCTTGATTTATGTAAAAAGATGCTCTTAATCCTTTCTTTTCATGTTTTATACTTAGGAAAGCACCAAAGGATGAAAAGAATGAGAAATGGGCCTAAAACAGACCAAATGGGCCATATCACGAAATTAACACGGCTTGGACTTAAGCCCACACGGCCGTGCCTCTTAAGCCCACACGAAATCAATCGACACTCCCACGGTCCACGAGCATGGGGAGCGTTAAACCCCAAAACTCTATTTAAACCCAACCTCCCTTCCCCTTCTTCTAACCAATTCCCCATCTTTTCTTCCTTCCTTCTTTTTCTCAAATTTCCTCCTCTAACAAATCTCTAAATTCTTGAGCCTACACATATCCATGTCAAAGAAGTGGAAGGATTCAAATACAATCTCCTTGTGGGAGACCGATCTACATAAATTTATGTCGGCCGCTTCAACCCTCCAACACGCCAAGGGTCTTCGAGACCTTTTCGGTTCTATTTTTCTTTTCTCTTTTGCTTTAATTTCCTTATCTTTACTTCTCTTCTGCTTAATTTAGTTTATTTTACTTTAGTTTCTTAGTTTTAGGTTCTAAAGGCTGCTAGGGAATCATACCGGAACCACAACCACTGGCTCAACACAGCCTTAGAAATCACACCCACCTCGCGAACCATCCAACAATAAGGACTCCTCAGTCCATTCATCTTTTATGTTAATTTTATCTTACTTTCTATTTTCTTTCCCTTTAGTTTTCTTGTCCTTGAATACATAATTAGTTTATTTTAAATGTGTCTTAATAATTCTTGGCTAATCCGTCACGATTTTCCCAATTTTTTCATTTAGCACAGTGACTGTGGGCATCCACCACAGCACCACCGCCTCCTCTTCCAAATCAGGCCGGGAATAATGATCCCAGAAAAAATTCAGGAAGTGTCACTTCTCCCCTTCTCTTTTTATTACAGTATCACATGATTATTTATCTATCTTTGTACATTGAGGGCAATGTACATTTAAGTGTGGGGGGTAAAAGTGCCTAACTTTTTGCATGATTCTCAAATCCCTGAATTATATCTAATTCTTAAGTAATTTCCTCATATTACTAATTAGGATGAAATTTTAGATGATTTATGATTCTTATTGATATGTTTTTGAGTAAGACATAATAAAAAGGTATTCCCCTCACTTAAACATAATTTCGGCAACTACTTCTCAAAAATCGAAGATGCCCCTTTCGATAACTTAAAATTGATCAACTAATGAGGGAAAATTTCGGCACCCCTATAGTATAACAAAAATCGATTCCTCCTCCCCTTAGAGTTGGAAATTCAGCCACCACCTTGAGCAATAGATAAGTCCTAACTTTTCTCCCTTATCATTACCTGATCTCTCATCCACAAGTGACCCAAATATCACTACCTCTTCCTCCCTTTATCTGCCACATTATCAGCTATATTACCAACATTATCCCATTCATTAAATCTCCTATTTTTAAGCCTTGTTGCCGTCCAATCTCTTCCACTTAATTGCCGAAAATAAGCTAAATTAAATTAAAATACTTGGGCCTCATGCGACTCGAACTGGAGCCTCCACAATTGATGCCAACTTCCTTCCCTCTAAGTGGCGCCATTTTTCCATTGGGCCATAAGCCCATTTATGTCTTAATTTTACAGATAATATCTTTTAATCGTCTTTCTAACAGGCTTCCCTTTAAAGTGCCCAAGCAGAAAATTAAACTAAGACCTTGGTCCAATTCCTGAGCCATCCTGGACCCCTAACACTTATACTAACATAACCACACATTGCATGCAGAGGCCCATTAATTTAGGATGTTACAAATTCAGACGAAACTTGATGTTCAGTTTTCACTTGCTGACAACAAAACATTTCAAAACAAAGTCACAAATGTCTCGTTTCATACCAGACCACCAGTAGTGTTGCTACAAATCATGGTACATTTTAGTACTTCCCAGATGAACAGTTAAACGACTATTATGTGCTTCATTCAAATCAATTAAATCAACCCTGGATTTCTCAGAACACAGATACGATCTTGATATTTCAAACAATCATCCATAATTTGAAATTTAGATTCAAAATTCATTTCACACTAAGCTCATTTCACTAGTAATTCATTAGTAGACTTTTGAGCTTCACATATCTGTTGTAAAAATATCGGTTTTGCTCTCAATTCCTCTATTTCAGAACTATCAGCAGACAAGTCTAACAGAGCATTCAAAGTAGGTGATACAAACAATGACTTTCTACTTAACGCATCAGCAACAACGTTTGCTTTACCCGATTCTGGTTGTATTAACGCTGGAGCTTCTATTATAGAGTTTTCAACTGATTGAAACTTTTCTAACATTTATCCGACCATTCAAATCTGACATCTTTCTAAAGCAGTCTAGTCAACGGAGTAACTATCGCTGAAAATCCTTTTATAATTCTGCGGTAATAACCAGCTAGGCCCGAAGACTACGAATTAAAACACATTTTTCGGAGGTTTCCAACTCAAAATAGCATAAATCTTACTCGGATTCCAAAAGCTGACACAATATGTCCCAGAAAACTAACTTCATACAACCAGAATTTACATTTGATAAATTTCGCGTATAATTGTTTTTCTCTCAAAGTTTGCAACAAAATTCTCAAATGTTTAGTACGCTCCTTGTTCATCACGTGAATAAATCAAGATGTCATCTATAATTACCACAACAAATCGATAACAATTTCAACTTCACGAATCAGAGGCAAACCCGGTAACTCTTCAAGAAATACATCAGAAAACAATAGGCATTGATTCAACTTTCTTCTCAGATATTCTTGAATCAATCACATAAGCAAAATATGCTTCACAACCCTTTTTCACATAATTCTTAGCTTTCAATACTGATATTACAGCAGGAAATCTATTCAAATCATCCGAATCAATCCTTACAATCTCATTATTCGGACATCTCAAATTTATCGCCTTTCGCAACTGCATCATGCATAAATTACCAATCCATACCCAGAATAATATAGAATTCATCAAATGGGAAGAGCATCAGATCAGCAGGGAAACGGATATCTCAAAACATTAACGGACAGTTCTTGCATAATTAGTCAACCAGGACACTTTCACCTAAGGAGTTCAATACTTTTATGGTAAACTCAGTAGACTCCACAGGCAAAGTCTTACTGAATACTAAGTTCATGCACATGTATGAATGCGTAGAACCAGGGTCTATTAAAGCAATCACAGAAGTACCATAGAGAGTAAAAGTACCAGTTATTACATTAAGTGATGAAGCTTCCTCTCAAACTCGGATAACATACGCTCTGACAGGCGCTCTAGATTCGTATCTGACAACACTGTCTCTCATAGTTCTCTGACTACCAATGACGTTTCTTACATTCTTTAAAAATCTACCTCTCATAAGTGCATTACCAGATCTCGAATTCTAAACAGTCCCTGGCTTAACTGATTCAGGACGATCTGTGATAGAATGATCAAGCGATCCACATCTGAAGCAAGCTTTGTCGTTAAATCTACAACTTCCCAGATGCCTCAGCTTGCAAGCTTGGTCAATGAGTATAATGAACTCTTTTATTTCTAAAATCACAACTAGCAACGAATATCTTTATTAAGGACATCTTTGATTTTTTTTTTTTTTTTGCACATTATAGCTTCGGAGGATACACATTCTCAAACATACTGACTTAGTCTCACGAACTCTACTTCATACTTAGGAACAATCATTCAACCTTGTTTTAATTTCAAAAATTCTTTACATTTTTTATCAATGAATCTCTAACCGATAGATTTCTTATGAAACTCAATCTGGAAGAATTCCCAAATCACTCTCTCTTTTGGGTCCACCGGTACTAGTGTTTTCTACTAGTGGCATGCGGTGTCCTACAATAATGATATAGCACATTTTAAGCATTCATCTGGAGTACATGATAGCTCACCGAACACACGGATAGTATTATCAATACACAGCTCAACTCGTTCCGCATCATTATCATCATTAACTTTAAGCTCTTCTACCCATTATTTTCTGATTTTATCTACAAGAGGCCTGCTAATCTCATCGGATCTAACACTGGGGTATCATATGTATCGGAGATGGATCATTCAGAGATCGACTTAAGGTCAGGATATCACCAGTTAAAAGTAAAGGAGGTGGATATCCATAAGACAGCTTTCAGAACAAGATACGGCCATTTTGAGTTTGTGGTAATACCATTTGGGTTGACAAACGCCCCAGTCGCATTCATGGATATGATGAACCGAGTGTTTCAACCTTACTTAGACAGGTTCGTTGTAGTGTTCATCGACGATATTTTGGTATATTCTAAGTCTGAAGAGGAGCATAATGAGCATCTCCGGATTGTGTTGCAAGTATTAAGGAGAAGAAGCTTTATGCCAAATTCAGCAAGTGTGAATTTTGGCTTAGGAAGTTGATTTCTTAGGACACGTGGTGTCTGCCGAGGAATAAGGGTGGATCCTAAGAAAATCAAAGGCGTGTTGGATTGGAAACCACCTAAGTCGTTAAGCGAGATTCGTAGTTTTTAGGATTGGCGGCTATTATAGAAGGTTCGTGGAAGGATTCTCGCCGATAGCAGCGCCATTAACAAAATTGTTGAGGAAAGAAGTACCCTTTGTGTGGACGGATAAGCAATGAGAGTTTTGAAAAACTTAAGAAGGTATTATGAAGCTCTAGTGTTGATTCAACTTTGAGGCGAAAGGATTTTGTGGTGTATTGTGACGCTCACATACGGGTTAGGATGTGTTCTTATGCAAGATAGAAAAGTAGTCGCCACGCGTCTCGGCGCTTAAGGCGCATGAGGTGAACTACCCAACCAATGACTTGGAATTGGCGGCGTGGTTTTCGCTCTCAAGGTGTGGAGGCATTATCTTTATGGAGAAAGGTCAGTGATCTACACAGACCACAAGAGTCTCAAGTACTTGTTGACTCAGAAGGAGTTAAACTTAAGGCAACGAAAGTGGGTGGAATTATTAAAAGACTATGAATGTTCGATAGAATACCACCCGGGCAAGGCGAATGTAGTAGCTGATGCCCTAAGTAGGAAGATTGTGTCGGACCTAAGAGCAATGTTCGCCCATTTAAGCTTGTATGAGGATGGAAGCCTATTGGCTGAGTTACAAGTCAAGCCAACGTGGTTGAAGGAGGTGAAAGAGGGATAGTTGGTTGATGAGGATTTAAGTGTTAAGTTACAAAAAGCACAGAACGGAGAGTTGGAGGACTATGAGGTTAATGATGAAGGAGTATTTTGCTACAAAGGAAAAGTCTGTATGCTGAGGGACAAGGAGTTAAGATAGAGGATTCTTCGAGAAGTGCATAGTAGCCCTTATGCTATGCATCCCGAAGGCATTAAGTTGTACAGAGATCTAAGAGAACAATTTTGGTGGCCTGAACTTAAATGAGAAGTTACGAAACTCGTGGGAAGGTGTCTGACGTGTCAGCAAGTTAAGGCTGAACACCAAGTTCCATCGGGATTGCTTCAGCCAATCCAGATTCCGTAGTGGAAGTGGGAAAGAATTACCATGGACTTCGTTAGTGGGCTTCCCCTTACGCCTACTAAGAAGGACTCGGTATGGGTAATAGTGGACCGTTTGACAAAGTCAGCACATTTCATCCCAGTAAGAGTGGATTATTCCCTTCAAAAGTTAGCCAAGCTATATGTGGCAGAAATTGTGAGGCTACACGGAGTGCCGGTGTCAATTACTTCGGATAGAGACCCAAGGTTCACGTCTCAATTTTGGAGGGCACTTCATCAAGCTTTAGGCACTAAGTTGGACTTCACTACTTTTCATCCACAATCGATCGGGCGGTCGAGCAGGAAATACAAGTGTTGGAGGATATGATGAGAGGATGTGTGATGGATTTTCGAGGAAGTTGGGAGGATTACTTGCCTTTAGCGAGTTCGCCTACAACAACAGCTTATCGAGCTAGCATTGAATGGCACCATATGAAGCATTATGCAGACGAAAGTGTCGTACTCCTACTTGTTGGACCGAGTTAGGAGAACGTCGAGTTTTGGGACCGAAATGGTGGCGTAAGCGGAAGAAGGTTGAGATAATTGAGCGAGTTAAAGGAAGCCTCGAACATGCGAAGTCTTATGCCAACCTCAAGTAGAAGGAAATAGAGTTTGAAGTGGAAGACCAAGTGTTTCTAAAAGTTTCACCATGGAAGAAGGTGATGAGGTTTGGTCGGAAAGGAAGTTAAGCCCAAGGTTTATAGGGCCCTATCGGTACTAAAGTGAGTGGGACCAAGGCATATCACCAAAGTTGCCACCGGAGTTACAGTAAATGCACGAAGTGTTCCAAGTGTCCATGCTACGTCGCTATCGATCGGATCCCTCACGTAGTACCAAGAGAAGAAGTGGAGCTAAGGCCGGACTTAACCTCGAGGAAGAGCCGATTCAGATTCGAACGTGACGTGAAAGTACTACGAGGAAGTCGGTTCCTCTAGTCAAAGTATTGTAGGCGCAATCATGGATCGGAGGAAGCTTCGTGGGAGCGAGAGGAGGCAATCGACAACAATACCCTCAATTATTTAGTTAGGAAATTTTGAGGACGAAATTATTTTAAGGGGTAGAAGCGTAACATTCTAAAAGGGCCTATGCATTTTGGCCTAATTGTACGAAAAGACATGTTTTATGTGTTTTGGAATAAATTTGGAATGATTTTGGAAACACGAGAATGTATGGAAATGTTACGTTGAAAGTAGGAAAATGACCATTTTTGGAAACCTAAGCAAATGAGGAAAGTGAACATTTTGGAAACCTAAGTAAATTAGGAAAGTGAACATTTTGGAAACTAATCTAAAAGAGGAAAGTAAAACATTTTGGAAACTAAGCCAAAAGAGGAAAGTAAACATTTTGGAAACTACGCTAAAAGAGGAAACTAAACATTTTGGAAACCTAGGAAATGTCAAGTTATAGATCCGCGCGAAAATTTTTGGAAACTTAAAAATGACCCCGGAATGTCGAATTTTAAAGTTCAAAGAGGAACTTAGGGCCAGGTGACCCTAAAATAAAAAGCACGTGAAATTTGACCCAAAAACGGACTTGGAAAAGTGGCCTGAAGATGCCACTTAAGGCCTCAGGAAATAGCCCACATACAAAGGGTGTTGGGCCTGAGTTCGAGTCACCTAGGAAGCAAATAAAAGAAGTTTTATTTTGCCTCCATGAGCAGAGAGTTGACTGACACAGGAGATCTAGAAAGAAGAGTTTTATTTTCTTTGGAATTTTAGCTAATTAAGAGATAATTATTGGAATTTAATTAAGTAAAATTTTATCACATAAGAAGAGTTGGCCGATGAGGATTCTAAGCCTAGTAGTTTCGCCAAAGAGGAAAATAAGGACCAATCTTCATTCTTTTCTCTTCAAGAGAACCCTTGTCAAAAATACTCTAGCAAATTAGCATCAATCTTTTCTCCTCTCTTTAGCAGAATTCTCTCTGTCAAAACTCTCTCCATCTCCTTTCTTTTCTTTTCTTCTCTTTTCTTCTACTATCCCTTCACAAAAGTCGAAACTTTGTGATCCATAAAAGAGCCATAGCCGAATAGTATAAAGGATCATCCGGATTTGAAAGCGAGGTAAGTACATCTATGTACATTCTACCAAAAGGTCTCTTCCATAATTGAATGGTAGATCAAATCTAACATGTGATTTGGCGAGAATCTAAAATAAAGATCAATTTAGGATTTGAGAACTCCAAGGTAAGTGAGTTTATACATTCGGCCAAGGCCAAATCTTAGGTATTTAGATCAAATTAATCAAAAACTAACCGATTTAGGGATCTAGGATTTGGCTGATTTCAAGGAAGATGAAGGTGAAGTTTTCGGGATTTAAAATCCATAAGGTAAACACCCAAAAGTATTCGGCAAAGGCTTGTATGCTTACATAGATCAGTTTTTTAATTATTAAAAAGCTGAAAACTAACCCATATTGAGATTCAGAGTTGGCCAAATATCAGGTGAAGGAAAACCAAGTTTTCGGGATTTGAGTAAACATCAAATCGGCATCAAAGGTAAGTCTTTTTACAAATCCTACTAGGATTTGGATATTATAGCCAAATAGAATTTATGCTAAGTAATAAATGATAAATCAAATGTAGGGACTAAGGATCTAAACATTAGACCTAGCTTTTGGAATCTCAAGGAATCGCTAAACAAATCGGTGTGTACCCACACTAATCTTAATAGATTTATGGCTTAAATATGATATATATGCTAATATGAAAGTGTAAGAATATGGCTAAAGTACCATATTATGGTACAAAGTACTCAGTGCGTTTCCTACTCCTACTAAGATTTGAAATATGTTATATTTAACATGTGAAAAGTGATGTGAAAGTGAAATTAAATATGATATGCATGATTTGTATAATTTGGGGCATTCGGTTATTTGAGAAAGGGAAGTGAATGTGATGACTTCGGTCTCACTAAGTGAAACATGATGACTTGGTCTCACTAAGAATATGTGATGACTTGGTCTCACTAAGTGAATGTGGTGACTTGGTCACATTAAGTGAATGTGGTAACTTTGTTACATTATCGAAATGTGGTGTCTCATAACACAAATATCAGGTGGCTATGCCACAATATTTTAAGTGGGCGATGAGCACGTCGACTGCAGCGACTGCCTTTGATGGTGTGTAGCGGATGGAGGGTTGACTTAGTAGTCCCCACGGTGTGCAGGTTGGTACGGGTGGAGTGTAGTGGATGGCATATAGGTTTGGGTTTGGGTTTGCATCATTATCTTGAATTTCTATATGAATATGATATGTATGGTGTGCCTATTTCTATTATGTTTTGGTGTTGGTTACACATTGAGTCTATCGACTCACCCGTTGTAGGAACATGTTTGGTGATGAGCAATAATGGATCGACGGCGAACTTGTGGTGGCCATGTTCACTTTGAAGTTTAATTTAATTTGAATCTTTATTTTATTTTAAGTCTTGTACAATTTTATTTTGGGTTTCATTTTATGTAATAAGGCCATCGTGATTTATTTTTATTTACGCTTTAATTACTATGTTATGAATTTAGGGCTTTATAAAGAATAAGCCCATTTAATTTAAAATAAGTTAAAACATTTTGTCACACGAAATAAATGGGTTTTGAATTAAAATAAATTTGTTTTCAACTCGAGCCCAACCCACAACAAACTATCTTCCAAGACACACAAGTTTTCCTAAGTATCCAAAGAATTTGAACCGGGTTACTTCGAGGAACATACCAGATCCGGTCCATTCTCGTGGGCCGGGTGTGGGGTGTTTCAGTTTGGTATCAAAGCCCAGTTTTAAACTCTCGGCCTGTGGCCTAAGGCCCAAAACGTTTTCAAAACAAGCCCAAATGAGTTTTATGAAAATAATTTTGAAAATGGACAGGTATGATGACATGGCCCCTAAGTCTCCGACCCATGATCCACCGGTAAGTACCTCTATCTATCTGTGTGATTATGTGAATTATAGAAGGGTAGAAAAGGAATGGAACGTAGAATAGCATGATAGGATCTTGAACCCTAGGATTAGTATACTCAAACACAAATACATAAGACTTAATACACTAAACAAACCTATGGCTAAGTCGGTCAAGTTAGGGTGTGGCAACCATGGTACGCATGTCAGGATTGGATCCTCAAGAGCTTGGTATTTAAGCGGTCTAGTGACTCACCTCCTCTTCAGGAATCCTACAGTGCGTAGCTTCGGTTCACCCTAACCTGAGGACTTAGTGGGTGTGGCAACCCCAGACGCATGTCTAGGAATGGTTTCATGGGAGCTTGGTACTTAGCGATCCGTGACTCACCTCCTCTCCACTCGAATCCCGCCTGCACAGTGCGTAGCTTTGGTTCACCCCGACCAAGAAGGCTCGGTCATAAAGCTAAACCCAATAACTAAAACCCGAAAGGAACTAGCCATTTTGGAACCTTAATATTAAAATTCTTAAATCATTTTCTTTTTCCTTAATTCACAAAAACTATTTCTTATACACAATTTTCTCCGAAAATTTCTGACTTATAAAATTACAAACATACCTCTAGTGGTAAAATTACAAAAATACCATTGGTTTATAAAATGCCCAACTACTCAACGGTTTTGCCAAAATTTCATTATTTCACAAATGTTCAAAAACCCTAATTTGCAAACTATCAGGAAAATTCCTTGATTTTTTTCAAAAATTACAAAATTGCCCCTAACTCACTAAAATTACCAAAACGACCCTGATTTCCAAAATTTTTGCAACAGCATCGATTTGGAAAGTACAATTCTCAAAAAGAACCCTCAAAATTTTGCAACTTCTGAAATATCCTTAATTTATTAAAATTTTACAATTTACCTCGGTTTGTGGAAAAAATTACCAAAATACCCCCAAGGTTCAAAAATTTTTGGAATACCCTCAGATTTCAAAAATTTTCCAAAATACCCCAGAAACTTAAAAATACCAAAAATACTTTGTGACAAAATCACCAAGGAACCTTATTTTGACAAATTACGAAAATACCCCTGTAGGATAAATTACGAAAATACCCCCCGGGCAGTGGAAAAATAACAAATGAAAAACTACAACGTTTCTCTAAATGAACTAAGGTTCATAATTGTTTGATGGATGTATGAATGAATGAAAAGAATGTGTGCATGTATGAATACGAAAGAACCACTCCTAAATTCCTCTTCATAAAATTTCTTCGCGAGCAATAAAGTGAAACAAAAGTACTAATTTATAAAAAACTTCTTAATCAGATCTCAATGTTAGAAATGAGTTCTAGAGGACGCGGTCGTGAAGGACGCGATAGAAGAAGAATGACTGTGTCAGAACCCGTTAGATCGGGTCAAGGTTCTGACAATGAGTTACCACCGCCACCACCACCCCCTTGTTAATGTCGAGCGAGAGGCTCGACGGGGATGATCTTTGTGTCGCAGGCTATGTTACGAGTTTTGGAAATAGTGGCTTGCATAGGTAGAAATACGGAGCTCGTAAATCTGCATGCGGCGACTCGAGCCAACGGGCCGAGGTGTTTAAGTGGAGTGTCGGTGTGGCACCCAAGATGAGTATTGGTTGGAAGCAACCGAGCGTATTATGGATGAGCTCGACCGACCCTCAAGAGAAGTTGAAGGGATGGTGGCAATCATTACGTGATGAAGCGTACCAATGGTGGTTAATCGTCCGGGATGGTGCCACACCGAGGATCGACACAGGAGTATGCTAAGGAGGCATATCGGAAAAAGTATGTCGGCTGCGCTATATTGATAAGCGAGAAAGCTTTTCTAGGACTAGTTCAAGGGAACAAGTCGGTGGCGACATATGAGGCTAAATTTACGAGGTTAAGCCAATATGCTCGAGGGGTAGTCATGAATCGAACATGAATGCTGTGTCCGTTTTGAGGACGGATTAAGGGATGACCTAAGATTATTGATAGCTCCACATCAGGAACGGGAGTTCTCCGCGTTGGTTGAAAAGGCTAAGATAGCTGAGGGAATCAAGGACTCTACTAGGCAGAATACTGATAGAAATAGACCCAAGAGGGGTTATGGATCGTCGAGAAATGTGCAGAAAAGGCCCAGAACTGAGGGGTCGAAAGGTCAGCAAGTTGGTACCAGAGGGCAGTATCGTCCTTATGAGTATTGTGGAAAGAAGCATTTAGGTGAGTGTTAGAAAAGGCAGAGCATGTCTTAAGTGTGGGTCCAAGGACCATATGCTCAAGGACCGTCCAAAGATATCGGATGACAAACGACCAACAACTCGTAATGTTAATCGGTAGGTAGGGGGGACATGAACCTCAACGAGGTCGAGGTTCGAATAACAGAGGTAATGGTGTTGGCAGAGGACGTGGCAGAGGTGCCACTAATATTAAGGCAAGACAGCCGGGTTTGGTTTATGCAGTTCGCCGTAGGGAGGATGGAGACGCATCGGACGTCATAACCGGTACGTTCCTCATTCATGGCAAACCTTACTATGCTTTAATTGATGTGGGCTCGACCCATTCTTATGTTGCCTGTAGTGTAGTTGAAACACTAGGCCTAGACTTTGAACTTTCTGATAAGGAGATGACGGTAGTAAGCCCATTAGGCCAAACCATAGTGGTAAATAAGATCTTTCGAAATATACCCCTAGAAATTCAGGGAGTGAGCTTTCGGGCTGACCTAATGGAGTTACCCTTTGGGGAATTTAACCTCATACTTGGTATGGATTGGTTAGTAGAGCACCGAGCCGTGTTGGATTGTGCGGCTAAACGAATGGAACTAAGAACCCCTGAGGATGAGGTGGTCATTATGATAGGAGAAAGGAGAAACTACTTGACCAATGTAGTTTCGGTGCTTAAGGCTGAAAGGATGGTTCGTAAAGGGTGCGAGGCGTTCTTAGCCTTTATAAGTGCATTAGATGGAAAGGAGGAAGGTGTCAAAAGAGTCAGAACGGTAAGGGACTTTGAGGATGTGTTTCGAGAGGAATTACCAGGATACCCCAGGATAGAAAGTCGAATTTGGAATAGACTTACTACCGTGAACAAAGACTGTGTCAATCGCTCCATACCGAATGGCGCCAAAGGAGTTAGTGGAGTCAAGGCTCAAATCCAAGAATTGTTGGATCGTGGGTTTATTCGACCCAACAGTCTCCATGGGGAGCACCAGTCCTGTTTGTGAAGAAGAAGGACGGAACCATGCGTATGTGCATAGACTATCGTCAATTGAATAATCTGACCATCAAGAACAAGTATCCCTTGCCTAGGATTGATGACTTGTTCGACCAAATGGCGGTGTTCTCAAAGATCGACTTAAGGTCGTGGATATCACCGCTAAAAGTAAAGGAGGTGGATATCCATAAGATGACTTCGTAACAAGATACGGCCATTTTGAGTTTGTGGTAATGTCGTTTGGGTTGACAAACGCCCACCGCATTCATAGATATGATGAGCCGAGTGTTTCAACCTTACTTAGACAGTTCGTTGTAGTGTTCATCGACGATATTTTGGTATATTCTAAGTCCGAAGAGGAGCATGATGAGCATCTCCGGATTGTGTTGCAAGTATTAAGGAGAAGAGCTTTATGCCAAATTCAGAAGTGTGAATTTTGGCTTAGGAAGTTGCTTTCTTAGGACACGTGGTGTCTGCCGAGGAATAAGGGTGGATTCAAAGAAAATCAAGTCGTTTTGGATTGGAAACCACCTAAGTCGATGGCGGAGATTCATAGTTTCTTAGGATTGACAAAGCTATTCTGAAGGTTAGTGGAAGGATTCTCGCCGATAATGCGCCATTAACAAAATTGTTGAGGAAGGAAGTACCCTTTGTGTGGACGGATAAGCAATGGGGAGTTTTGAAAACTTAAGAAGGTATTAATGAAGCTCCAGTGTTGATTCACTGAGGCGAAAGGATTTTGTGGTGTAATTGTGACGCTTCACATACGGGGTTAGGATGTGTTCTTATGCAAGATGGAAAAGTAGTCGCCACGCGTCTCGGCGATTAAGGCCGCATGAGGTGAACTACCCAACCCATGACTTGGAATTGGCAAGATGGTTTTGCTCTCAAGGTGTGGAGGCATTATCTTTATGGAGAAAGGTCGTTGATCTACACAGACCACAAGAGTCTCAAGTACTTGTTGACTCAGAAGGAGTTAAACTTAAGGCAACGAAGGTGGGTGGAATTATTAAAAGACTATGACTGTTTGATAGAATACCACCCGGGCACGGCGAATGTAGTAGCTGATGCCCTAAGTAGGAAGGTTGTGTCGGACCTAAGAGCAATGTTCGCCCATTTAAGCTTGTATGAGGATGGAAGCCTGTTGGCTGAGTTACAAGTCAAGCCAACGTGGTTGAAGGAGGTGAAAGAGGGACAGTTGGTTGATGAGGATTTAAGTGTTAAGTTACAAAAAGCACGAATCGGAGAGTTGGAGGACTATGAGGTTAATGATGAAGGAGTATTGTGCTACAAAGGAAAAGTCTTTATGCCGAGGGACAAGGAGTTAAGACGGAGGATTCTTCGAAGCGCATAGTAGCCCTTATGCTATGCATCCGGAGGTATTAAGTTGTCTGAGAGATCTAAGAGAACAATTTTGGTGGCCTGAACTTAAACGAGAAGTTACGGAACTCGTGGGAAAGTGTCTGACGTGTCAGCAAGTTAAGGCTGAACACCAAGTTCCATCGGGATTGCTTCAGCCAATCCAAATTCCGCAGTGGAAGTGGGAAAGAATTACCATGGACTTCGTTAGTGGGCTTCCCCTTACGCCTACTAAGAAGGACTCGGTATGGGTAATAGTGGACCGTTTGACTAAGTCCGCACATTTCATCCCAGTAAGAGTGGATTATTCCCTTCAAAGTTAGCCAAGCTATATGTGGCAGAAATTGTGAGGCTACACAGAGTGCCGGCGTCAATTATTTCAGATAGAGACCAAGGTTCATGTCTCGATTTTGGAGGGCACTTCATCAAGCTTTAGGCACTAAGTTGGACTTCACTACGGCTTTTCATCCACAATCAGACGGGCAGTCTGAACGAATAATACAAGTTTTGGAGGATATGTTGAGAGGATGTGTGATGGATTTCCGAGGAAGTTGGGAGGATTACTTGCCTTTAGCAGAGTTCACCTACAACAACAGTTATCAGGCTAGCATTCGAATGGCACCATATGAAGCATTGTACGGACGGAAGTGTCGTACTCTTACTTGTTAGACTGAGTTAGGAGAACGTCGAGTTTTGGGACCAGAAATGGTGGCAGAAACGGAAGAGAAGGTTGAGATAATTGAGCACGCTTAAAGGAAGCCTCGACGATGTAAATCTTATCTGACCTCAGCGGAAGGAAATAGAGTTTGAAGTGGGAGACCGGTGTTTCTAAAAGTCTCACCATGGAAGAAGGTGATGAGGTTTAGCGGAAAGGGAAGTTAAGCCCAAGGTTTATAGGGCCTATCGGTACTAAAGCGAGTGGAACCATGGCATATCACCTAGAGTTGCCCCGAGTTACAAAAATGCACGACGTGTTCCATGTGTCCATGCTACGTCACTATCGATCGGATCCTCACACTTAGTACCAATGAGAAGAAGTGGAGCTAAGGCGGACTTAACCTACGAGGAAGAGCCGATTCAGATACGGGCGTGGCGTGAAAGTACTACGGAGGAAGTCGGTTCCTCTAGTCAAAGTATTGTGGCGCAATCATGGATCGGAGGAAGCTTCGTGGGAGCGGAGGAGGCAATGCGACAAAGAATACCCTCAATTATTTAGTTAGGAAATTTCGAGGACGAAATTATTTTAAGGGGTAGAAGCGTAACATTCTAAAAAGGGCCTATGCATTTTGGCCTAATTATGCGAAAAGACATGTTTTATGTGTTTTGGAATAAATTTGGAATGATTTTTGGAAACACGAGAATGTATGGAAATGTTACGTTGAAAGTAGGAAAATGACCATTTTGGAAACCTAAGCAAATGAGGAAAGTGAACATTTTGGAAACCTAAGTAAATTAGGAAAGTGAACATTTTGGAAACTAAGCTAAAAGTGTAAAGTAAAACATTTTGGAAACTAAGCCAAAAGAGGAAAGTAAACATTTTGGAAACTATGCTAAAAGAGGAAACTAAACATTTTGGAAACCTAGGAAATGTCAAATTCTGATCCATGTGAAATTTTTGGAAACTTAAAATGACCCCTAATGTCGAATTTTAAAGTTCAAAGAGGAACTTAGGGCCAGTGACCCTAAAATAAAAAGCACGTGAAATTTGACCCAAAAGCGGACTTGGAAAAGTGGCTCAAGATGCCACTTAAGGCCTCGTGAAATGGCCCACATACAAAGGGTGTTGGGCCCGAGTTCGAATCACCTAGGAAGCAAATAAAAGAAGTTTTATTTTGCCTCCATGAGCAGAGAGTTGGACGGCACAAGGGATCTAGAAAGAAGAGTTTTATTTTCTTTGGAATTTCGGCTAATTAAGAGATAATTATTGGAATTTAATTAAGTAAAATTTTATCACATAAGAAGAGTTGGCCGACTGAGGGATTCTAAGCCTAGTAGTTTCGGCCAAAGAGGGAAAATAAGGACCAATCTTCATTCTTTTCTCTTCAAGAGAACCCCTTGCCGAAAATACTCTAGCAAATTAGCATCAATCTTTTCTCCTCTCTTTAGCCGAATTCTCTCTGTCAAAACTCTCTCCATCTCCTTTCTTTTCTTTTCTTCTCTTTTCTTCTACTATCCCTTCACAAAAGTTGAAACTTTGTGATCCATAAAAGTGCCATAGCTGAATATTATAAAGGATCATCCGGGATTTGAAAACGAGGTAAGTACATCTATGTACATTCGGCCAAAAAGGTCTCTTCCATAACGAATGGTAGATCAAATCTAACATGTGATTTCTACAGAATCTAAAATAAAGATCAATTTCGGATTTGAGAACTCCAAGGTAAGTGAGTTTATACATTCACCAAGGCCAAATCTTAGGTATTTAGATCAAATTAATCAAAAACTAACCGATTCAGTGATCTAGGATTTGGCCGATTTCAAGGAAGAGGAAGGTGAAGTTTTCGGGATTTAAAATCCATAAGGTAAACACCCAAAAGTATTCGGCCAAGGCTTGTATGCTTACATAGATCAGTTCTTTAATTATTAAAAAGTCGAAAACTAACCCATATTGAGATTCAGAGTTGGCCGAATATCAGGTGAAGGAAAACCAAGTTTTCGGGATTTGAGTAAACATCAAATCGGCATCAAAGGTAAGTCTTTTTACAAATCCTACTAGGATTTGGATATTATAGCCAAATAGAATTTATGCTAAGTAATAAATGATAAATCAAATGTAGGGACTAAGGATCTAAACATTAGACCTAGCTTTTCAGAATCTCAAGGAATCGCTAAACAAATCAGGTGTGTACCCCACACTAATCTTAATAGATTTATGGCTTAAATATGATATATATGCTAATATGAAAGTGTAAGAATGTGGCTAAAGTACCATATTATGGTACAAAGTACTCAGGTACGTTTTCCTACTCCTACTAAGATTTCGAAATATGTTATATTTAACATGTGAAAAGTGATGTGAAAGTGAAATTAAATATGATATGCATGATTTGTATAATTTGAGGCATTCGGGTTATTTGAGAAAGGGAAGTGAATGTGATGACTTGGTCTCACTCGTGAAACGTGATGACTTGCCTCACTAAGAATATGTGACGACTTGGTCTCACTAAGTGAATGTGGTGACTTGGTCACATTAAGTGAATGTGGTAACCGGTTACATTATCTAAATGTGGTGTCTCATGACACAAATATCAGTGTGGCTATACCATAATATTTTAAGTAGGCGATGAGCACGTCATTGCAATGACGCCTTCGATGGTGTGTAGTGGATGGAGGGTTGACTTAGTAGTCCCACTGTGCGAGGTTGGTATGCAGGTGGAGTGTAGCCGATGGCATATAGGTTTGGGTTCGGGTTTGCATCATTATCTTGAATTTCTATATGAATATGATATGTATGGTGTGCCTATTTCTATTATGTTTTGGTGTTGGTTACACATTGAGTCTATCGACTCACCCGTTGTGGGAACTTGTTTGGTGATGAGCAATAATGGATGGGACGGCGGAACTTGTGGTGGCCATGTTCACTTTGAAATTTAATTTAATTTGAATCTTTATTTTATTTTAAGTCTCTGTATAAATTTTATTTTTGGGTTTCATTTTATGTAATAAGGCCATCGTGACGATTTTATTTACGCTTTAATTTCTATGTTATGAATTTAGGGCTTTATAAAGAATAAGCCCATTTAATTTAAAATAAGTTAAAACATTTTGTCACCTGAAATAAATGGATTTTTGAATTAAAATAAATTTGTTTTCAACTCGAGCCCAACCCACAACAAACTATCTTCCATGACACACAAGTTTTGCTAAGTATCCAAAGAATTTGAACCGGGTTACTTCGAGGAACATACCAGATCCGGTCCATTCTCGTGGGCCGGGTGTGGGGTGTTTCAAAGTAATCCATACGACATAATAGGCATACATATATATATACACACACATAAGTATCTCCATATAACCACATACAATTGAAACAAGTTCTAACTTGCGCTCATTTTACCATAGCCACATTAAATATTTATGGACACAAAGATCATTAAATAACATACCAAACACGTATGCTCTATAACTAATCCAAAATACATAAGTACAACCGATCCATTAACCATATATTCATTCCTCAAACTAAATCTCCAATGATCAACCCAAAATATTCATAAACATTTTTATTATTCATTATCGAATCATATAACCAAACACCACAAGCATATATATATATATCTTAAGACATACTTTCGATATAAACTTAAATCATGACCAAATACACACAACCATTAACATCGTAATCAAGCCATTTTCGCATGGCTTAAATACATCATCAAAATGGTATTCAAGCATTAAGCTAGCCTATACATGCCTTAAGTTCGAATTCTAAACTTTAAATGTACCAAAATAGGTTGATAGTGTGGATGACTTCGTTGTGATCCCCGAGCTCGTAGCTTGATCTAAATCTATAAAACCAACAATGAACACACAGAGTAAGCTTATTAGCTTAGTAAGTCTTAAACAAATGTATTAAATCAAGTGATCATTCAATCATTTTCAATAACATACATAATATCATAAAATCTAAAACTTAATCCTTATTTGGTCTACTAATGCCGAATGCTAATGCTCATTTAGCTCAACTATCATCACTATTTTACCTTTAAAATTCAATATATAATCTGATCATATAGTTCAAATATAAATTAATAACTCTTTTCCAACTACTCATATTTTTGATACACATAATTCAATAGGATCACATATATATGTATATACAATTAAGTATATACTTTACACTTAGTAATTTCACAAAAAAGAAAATATATTCACATATATATCCATTTGACATTTCATACATTCATATACATGGCATCAAAGTAATCTCAATATGGTCACATAAACATAAGCATAACGTCGAATATACAAGATCAATTAGTATCATTCGCGTCCGACAACTGAACACAATTATATATTTACCCTATTGATCAAATATAGAAGATCAATTTAATAACTCGTAGGCACTTACCTGTATGGCCGATCATACATATATAACTTATAATATCAACTTCCTCGATGATTACATAGCTAGAAAAGTTTATGTCTTGAAACTTAAAATTTCATCACCGGTTTAAAAACCTACTAGGCGTAAGCCTAAATTACTCACCGGCACTAAGCCTGCTAGACCGAGGTCTGAAATTAAATCATCGGCATTCACACGCTAGGCAATAAGCACGATAAACTTCACCCAAGCACAAGGCCCGCTAGGCCAAGTCCGATATTGAATCACCATTTAGCACGCTAGCAATAAGCACGATAAACTTCACCGACACAAGGCCTGCTAGGCTTGAAGCCCGAATATTCATATTATTGAGTCATCTCATTCAGATCACATATTACCAATATCACATATATCACACATAATTCATATCACTTTCACATAATGAACACAATTAAGTTTAACCACATTTCATTGTTTAAACACTATATCACATTCGGCTTTGGCCAAATTTCCAATCTATAAATTCAATTTTAACATGTACTCAAGGCTATAACCGATATTAACGGTAATAAATTGCTTAAAGACTTACCTTGACTATCGACAGACGACGAAGACCGACTATTAATTAACTTTCGCTTTTCCCTGATCTAAGTCCGATTTTCTTTGTTCTTGATCTAAACACATTCAAATTAAGCTCATTGAAGCACATTTCATTTTAATTTAGTCCAAAATAACTTAAATGGATAATTTACCATTTTGCCCCTAATGTTTCACATTTTTACAATTTAGTCCTATTTGCACAAAACACAAAATATGCAAAATCTCCCAACAATATAGATAGGCCGAATCTTCCACATAACCATATAGGTCCATTGTAACACCCCAAACCCGGTCAACACACCACGAATAGAATCGGCATGCCACGAGGTAAAACGTGTTGAAGAAAATCAAGTCACCGATTGAAAACTAGAAAACCCTTTGTTGTTCGTGTTTGTAGAAACCAGGTGCATGATTAGTTAAAAATCGATTGCATTTGAGTGTAGAACTTAAAATTTGAAACCATTTAAGTGGTCGAAAACATTCGAGTTGTCATTTATTACCAAGTGATTTGTATTACCCGATGGTAAAGTTTTGAAAACCATTGCGCTTTGTAGTTTAGGAAACCTTGCGCCAAAGTTATTAAATTAATCAAGTAACTTACTTAACCATGTTCAAATCAAATCCAAAACATATAAATAATTCAAAACATAATTTAGAAGGCCTTATTACAAACCCAAATAATAAAAATGAAATATGAAATAATACCCAATTTAAAAATCCAAGTAAAACCAAATGTTTTAATGCATGGGCCACCTCGAGTCCATCCGGCCTCATCCGCGATCTACGAATCACCTAAAATATAAGGAGAAGGTGAGTCACTAAGACTCGATGCATAAATCCTCCTCCGGATAAAGCAACATACTTACACAAATCATAACCAAGCAATACATATAATGCAATCAAACCTAGCCATCCAGTACTCGTTTCTACCCCGTGTGGTACCAAACCACCGGTGGTGCCAAACCACCGGTGACCCAAAGTCACGATATCCAATAAAAATGTGGTGCCAAACCACTTTGGTGACCCAAAGTCACGAAATATCAATAATCAAGTGTGGGGCCAACCCACGTGTGATACCAAATCATGGCGACAATCCCAATAAATCAAGCTGTGGGGCCAACCCATGTGGTGCTAAGCCACCGATGAGTCGCTATGAGGTGCTAAACCTCGGTGTCCCAAAGACACAAAATAATCTGTGATACCAAACCACCGGAGGTGCCAAACCTCCGGTGTCCCAAAGACACGGATATCAAATCTTCCCCCTCCTCTCATATCACCCATCACAATGCAAAACTTATGCAAATCATGCCATCATGATTTATTATGAATCATATAGCAAATATATCACAGATCATGGTATTAAGCATCATATAGCAAATCATATCGAAACGGACTTACCCGAATCCTTGCTCATACCCTTATGGTATCATATCAAGATCCACACAATTTTCGGCTTTTAACATATTCAGGTTTTAATATATTTACTTAGTTATAAAGTGTGTAAGTTACGCACCTGTTACTAACGCAAGCACTAAATCCCAAAGACCTGATCTCCCACACTAGATCTCCTTGCCCTACTTTTGGCCAAACCACAAAACCATTAACAAGGCCATTCGGCCCTACCAATAAATCTCGAAGGGTGAGATTACGCACAAACAACTCCACCCTTACCTTTCTGCCTTACGAAACAAATCACAATACCAAAATATGTGAGACTGATTCTCCCCCTACATTCGGCCAACAATAAAGCTTAGTCTCAAAAGTCTTCGGGTTTTCAAACATCTAATGGAAAGATTGAATCAGCATAACCCTTACCACTAACTTAATGAATCGCTTGACAGAGAAAGAATGGCTCAGATATACTGCTTCCCAAGTCCCAAAGAATCTAGGAGAAATCGGTTCCTATATATGGTTAGAAATATTGATAACAAATGCCAAAATTTGGCTTTTGCATCCACCAGAGTGTCTGAAAGGAGAGAAAAGAAATAATGAAATTTGGCCAAGACACTTACCTTTCCTCAAAATCGATTAGAAAAGAACCCAAAGATGATCCACCCTTGTTGCTATTCGGCCAAAATAAGACAAGAAGAAACCAAGGAGATTTCGGCACAGAGTATGGTGGATGGAAGAGAAAAAGCAATCAATATTCGGCTAACACCAAAAAAAAAAGAAAAGAAAAGGAATAGATATGAATGGTGTTCGGCCTTGGGTTCAAAGAGAAGAGACTAAGGGGTTTCGGCAAAAGAAGTGAAGAGGAAGATGTGGTTTGGAGTAGTTATGAAAAGAAAGAGAAAGAGAGATGGGAGAAAGAAAGGTTCGGTCAAACACTTGAGAGGAAGAAAAGAAAAGAAGAGAAGAGGGTTACTTTGACTTCAAAGAAAAATAAAAGATGAGAGGGAGTTCAAGTGGAGATTCGCCAAGTACCTAAGGAAATTCGCACTCTCCTCTCTTAGCTTCCCAAATCAAACATTCCTCTTCCATCAAGAGTTCGATTTCGTCAAAATTCCTGAATCACTCTGCCAATCATTCAAATGAGTTTGACTTGCTCAATGCTTATCGACACGCTTTGTCTTTGAGTACAACTCTTCCCTCTTGGCGTCAAAATAGTAAGCGAAAATTGAATTTCTGTAACACCCTAAATTAGGGGTTATTTGTAAATTAAATATTTTCCCATGTGTGTGCTTGAAGAATTAAGTTCTAGGATTATTTGGCATGTTTTAGGGTCTAAAAATAATCCCGAATTAGGTCAGATTTGGAATTTAAAAATTTCTTTTTTAAGGGTTTAAAAGGAAGGAAGCTAGGGGATAGGGGTTAAATAAAATTTTGGGCAAAACATGACACCAACAGTAAGCTTGGCACAAGTGGCTTGGTGCGCCTAAGGGGGTTGCTAGGGAGGAGGTTCGAGCCTCGGCAGTAACAAGGGGTAAATGTTTTTTTTCCCTTGTGGGCTTTTTGGGCGTTAGGGCTAGGGAGGCCTTATAATTAAATAAAGGAGGTTTGTGACATGAAAGTTAGGTTCGGTGGAGTGGCATGGGGCGTGGCTTAAGGGCCTTGGTATGAGGTCTCAGGTTCGAGACATGAAGGAAGCAAGAAGTTTTATTTTTTGGGCTTTGGCGTTAAAGGGGTAAGGGCCAGGAGGAAGGTTTATAATTAAATGGTGGGGTAAATTGACATAAAAGTCAATTGGGAGAGTTGGTCAGAGGCGCTTAAAGGGGGCGGCGGCAGTTGCCTCCACCAGGTCTTGGTTTTGAACCAAGGCAGCAGCAGGGTTTTATTTTTTTTCTCTTTTCTTCTTTCCCTGTAAGCTGGCATTAGAGGTAAGTTGTTGGTTGCATGTTGGACACTTTAAGTAATGAGATTAGGCTTAATTTTTGCACATTAATTTCGGCTGGAAGGGAATGTATTAGAAGTTTATTTTTTTTCAAATTGTATGAAGAGAGGATAGGAGATTAAGGTAAGATAAATCTTGTATTATCTTTAATTAAAAGCTGGAAGTTTTATCTCATGGGAGGGATGTTGTTGGCTGGAATAGGGACTCTCTAGGGTCATCTATTTTCGGTTTAATGATTAAACAAGGGAGTCTTGAAAACATTCAAGAAATTTCTTCTTCTTTTTCCTTTCTGCTGTCGAATTTTTCCTTGTTCTTAAGCCAAAATTGTTCAAAATTTCCAGATCTTTTTCTTCTACTTTCTTTGCCAAATTTTCCTTGTTCTTAAGCCAAAATTGTTCAAAATTTCCAGCATCTTTTTCTTCTACTTTGCTGCCGAATTTTTCCTTGTTCTTAAGCCAAAATTGTTCAAAATTTCCAGCATCTTTTTCTTCTACTTTGCTACCGAATTTTCCCTTAAACCATAGCCAAAATCATTCAAAAAAATTTCCAGCTTCTCTTGTTCCTTTTTAGCCGAATCTACCTCCTCTTTTAAGAGGAAAATTCCAGCTCCTTTCCATCTTGTGATTAGCCGAATTCCTCTAAGGTAAGTTGCTATTTCGGTTCCTTTCTCTTCTAAAAGGGTAGTCGAACCCCTCTCACCACATTAAGAGGTGCTACCAATTTTTAATAAGTGTGGTAAGGTGGTAATCATCTCTTTTAGGTTCAAGGTTATGGCCGAATGGCCTAAGTTTCTTACTAATATGATCAAACCAATTGTAGGGAGGCCATAGTCGATTAAAGGGAAACTTTCAGGATTTATTCTCCTAAGGTAAGTGGTGGTAAGGATCTACTTTAATAGACTATATTTTTAGTGTTCAAAAGTCAAGGCTACTAATATGTATGGTTGCTGATTGTAGGGAAGTGAAGCGGATTTACATATCGTGAGGTGGTTAGTGTTCAAAGGGCGTGTAGGTAAGGTTTGGGTTCGTGTGAAACCCTTTGGTACAATCTTGTTTTGGCGAATAGGCCTTTGGTACTAACGGTGATGATTGGTCGATTATAGGTCAAGATCTAGCGTTGTAGATCGGATCTTGAGATCTAGGAATTTCGGTAGAAACAGTGTGTAAGATCTCTCTACACACTTTATTAATTTACATGACGTTATTGTTTGCCTTAAATCTTTTGGTTGTGGTTAGCTTGTGGCATAATCATGGATTTCGAGTAAGTCCCCTAACTTGTGATCTTTGATATATGTTTTGCATGCCATCACATGCTGTTAAATGCCATGCCTAAATACATGATTAAATGATATGTTGTACATAAAGCATGATGATGGTGGGATTGTTGAGAGGAGGGGGATGATTTTCTGGACTGTCGTCAGTGGTTTTGACCACAAGATGGGTTGGCCCCATCGATTATTTGTGACCTATGGTCATCGGTGGTTTTGACCACATCGATTGATTATTTGCGACTAAGTCCCGGTGGTTTGGTACCACCGATGGTTTTGACCACACTTGATTATTTGTGACCGATGGTCATCAGTGGTTTTGACCACACGATGGGTTGGCCCCATCATTTGATTTGTGACTCTAAGTCATCAGTGGTTTTGACCACCAGTGGTTTTGACCACACGGGGTAGTTAAAGAGTATGGATGGTTAGGTTGGGATTGCATGTGCATGTTTATTAATGACTTGTGTGTGAGTTACTATACCGGGTGGGGATTACACATTGAGTCTTGGTGACTCACCCTTTCCTTAACATTTTGCGATGAGTAGATCGCGGAGATGGAGCCAAGAGGACTCGGGCGGCCATGCTTGTCGATGGATTTAAATTCATTTTATTAAATTAATATTATTTACTTTCTAAGTTTTTTTTTTATTTTGGGATTGTAATAAGGCCGCTAATATTATTTTGGATGTTTATTTACTGTTTAAGTTTACTTATGATATATTACAAATGGAATCTTATAAATAATAATTGAACCTAGTTAAAAGTATTTTTTAAACTTAATAAACTTTTACGGGTTTTCAAAGATGTTACCATCGGGTGACAAAAATTAAACTAAGTCAATTATAACCCCGATTTATTAAATGTTACATGATCGAGATGTTTTCAAAGGATTTATCAACCCAACTGTATTTATAAAAAGCCCAACTGAGTTTTCAAACCCCTTTTACACCTTAGCCAAATTTTATCGAATTTTCACCAAACTTTTAAAATGACTCAAATTATTTTACCAAGAATATACCGATCCGGTCAGGACTCGTGAATTTGGGTTTGGGTGTTACAATTCTGTTTGCTCGAAGTTCTCCTTCCCTACATATGGCGTCAATTACAGGCCCTAAGTGGCGCTTTGCCTTGCCACTTTTCCAAGCCCAATCTTGTGCTTAAATCCCCACTAATTATACTTAACCCCTAGTTCCTTGACTCCCTTTAACTAACACTTAAAAACAAAATTTTCCTATAGCTCTAGCCTACCTTTGGCTTATAACTAGCCTCTAGAACACCTCGCACAACAACACAACAACCACACTTATGCAAAACAATTCAATCACAAATAACCCCTATTTCAGATATTACGCTTCTACCCTTAAAACTAATTTCGACCTCGAAATTACCTGGTCAAAAAAGTTGGGGTATTCTTGTCTCATCACATCCTCTGGTTCCCACGTAGCCTCTTCCACGCCATGATTCCGCCACAAAGACTTTCACTAATGGGACCGACTTCTTGCAAAACCTTCACATCTCGATCTAGAATCCGCACTGGTTCCTCCTCTATGGTCAAATCAGGACTTGTCTCAATTTCCTCCACTGCTACAACATACGATGGATCTAAACGATAGCGCCTGAGCAAGGATACATGGAACACATCATGTATCTGACTCAGCTCTGCTGGCAACTTAAGCTGATAGGCTACTGGTCCCACTCGTCTCAACACCTTATACGGGAAAATAAACCTTGGACTTAACTTGCCTTTCCTACCAAACCTCAACACTTTCTTCCATGGCGAGATCTTCAAAAAGACCCTGTCACTCATGGCAAACTCTATATCCCTCCGCTTGAGATCAGCATATGACTTTTGCCTGTCCGAAGCTTCCTTCAGATGAGCCTGAATCATCTTAACCTTATCCCCGGTCTCTACAACCAACTCTGGTCCCAACATCTGACGCTCACCCAATTCTGTCTAGCAAGTAGGTGTGCGACACTTCCTACCATACAACGCCTCATATGGTGCCATCTTAATACTTGCCTGATAACTATTGTTGTATGCGAACTCAGCTAATGGTAGAAATTCCTCCCAGCTGCCTCTGAAGTCCAAAACACAACCCTTTAGCATATCCTCTAGGATTTGTATAACCTTTCAGATCGCCTGCCGATCATGGGTCAAAAATCATTTGAAATCAACCTCGTTCCCAAAGCCTGATGCAAAGCTCTCCAGAACCTTGACGTGAACCTTGGATCCCTATCCGAGATAATTGATACTGGCACACCATGCAACCTCACTATCTCGGCCACATACAACTTAGCTAACTTCTAAAGCGGATAATCAACCCTCACTGGTATGAAATGAGCTAATTTGGTCAAACGATCCACAATCACCCAGACTAAGTCTTTCTTACTAGGCGTGAGGGGTAGCCCGCTGACAAAGTCTATGGTAATCCTTTCCCACTTCCATTGAGGAATCTTTACCGGCTTGAAGTAAACTGACGGTGGTGATGCTCGACTTTGACTTCGACACATCGGACATTTACCCACAAACTCGGCCACTTCCCGCTTACATTCGCCACCAAAACTGCTTCCGCAAATCTGGTACATCTTGTCGCCTCCGGGATGCATAGCGTATGAAATTATATATGCATCCCAAGAATCCTCCGCCTTAACTTGACATCCTTCAGCATACAAGCTCTCCCTTGGAAACACAATACTCCATCACTGGACACACTATAACCCTCTATACCACCATTCTGAACTTGCAACCTCCTAGCATTCAAGCCTTCATCCACCAACTGTTTCTCCTTGATCTGCTCAACCCAAGTTGGCTTAACCTGCAATTCTGCCAAAAGACTTCCATCATCATACAAGCTAAGACGAGCAAACATCGCTCTTAAGTCCGCTACTACCTTAAGGCTCAACGCGTCTGCCACCACATTAGCCTTGCCCGGATGATACTCAATCAAGCAATCGTAGTCCTTCAACAGCTCAATCCATCTCATACTGCCTCAAGTTCAAATCCTTCCGAGTCAGAAGATACTTGAGACTCTTGTGATCCGTAAACTATCGACTTCTCTCCATACAAATAGTGTCTCCATATTTTCAGAGCAAAAACCACTGCAGCTAACTCCAAGTCATGTGTCGGATAGTTAACCTCATGCGGTCTCAACTGTCGAGACGCATATGCCACTACTTTCCTTTCCTACATCAGGACACATCCCAAGCCAGTATGTGATGCATCACAATAGACCGTGAATACCTTTTCGCCTCAGTTGCATGCAACCGAGCTTCAGTCAAAATCTTCCTCAACTTATCGAAACTCTCCTCTCTGTTTCTCTGACCACACAAATGAAACTCCTTTCCTCAATAGCTTGGTCAACGGTGCATGATCGGAGAAAATCCTTCCACAAATCTCCGGTAATACCTCGCTAGACCTAAAAACTCCAAATTTCTGCAACCGACCTCGGCGGTTTCCAATCCAACACCGCCTCAATCTTGCGAGGTCCACTCTAATCCTTCAATGGACACTACGTGACCTAAGAAAGTTACTTCCTAAGCTAGAATTCGCACTTCATCAACTTGGCAAAGAGTCGCTTCTCCTCGAATTTGTAATACCACCCGCAAGTGTGTATCATGATCCTCCTCGGTCTTGAGTACACCAATTTGTCGCCTATGAATACTACGACAAAGCGGGTCCAATCTTCATTGAAACACCCGATTCATCAAGTCCATGAATCTCACGGTGTATTAGTTAACCCAAACGGCATTACGAAACTCGTAATGCCCATACCGAGTACGGAATGTCATCTTATGAACGTCTGCCTCCTTTACTTTGAGTTGATGGTACCCTGACCTAAGATCTATCTTCGAGAAAACCGATGCACCCTTAAGTTGATCAAACAAGTCATCAATTCGGGGCAACGGATACTTGTTCTTGATTGTCAACTTATTCAGCTGGCGGTAATCTATACACATCCGCATTGTACCGTCCTTCTTCTTAACAAAAAGCACAGGTGCTCCCCAAGGAGATATACTTGATCGGATGAAACCTCGATCCAACAACTCTTGAATTTGGGCCTTCAGCTCTACCAATTCCTTCGGCGCTATTCTATACGGGCTATAGAACACCGGCGCATTTGGCATAATAGATCAATTCCACTTCCGATGCGAGGCGGACGAAAGTTCTTCTGGAAATACGTCAATAAATTCCTTTACTGTTCGGACACCTTCTACAGCAACCTCCTTAGCCTCCAAAGCACACACTCGAACCAAAATCACCTCACAACCCTTCCTAACCATCTTCTCAGCCTTCAACGCTGATACCACGTTGGATAGATAATCTCTTCTATTACCTATCATTACCACTTCTTCCCCTTAGCCGTTTTCAAAACCATGTGCTTAGTCATAATCCAAACTTGCTTGGTACTTTACCACCATCTATCCTAAGAATCGATCGAACTCCCCAAACAGTAGTTCCATCGGATCGACTCTTAACACTACCCCTTAGAGTTCTAGAGGTACATCTCTATACAGATTATTTACTTCTACAGAGTAACCTAAAGGGCTTATTACTGTCACCTCCCTAGAAGTAGTTTCAAAGTCTAGGTTCATGGTCTCTATTATTCTACTAGTAACATATGAATGTGTCGAACCCACATCAATCAAAGCAATATACGATAATCCAAAGATTAAGAACATACCGGTTATGACGTTCGGTCGCGCCGCCCTCCTCTCGATGTCTCATTGCATATACCAACCCAGTGTCTTGCTTGATGTTGCTCGCACCTGCACTGGTGCTCATGCGCCTCTACCAGAGCCATTACCTCCCCTAGGTACCACGACCCTCTGCGGTGGTGGTCCATCATTCTGAACCGAGCACGACCACGACCTCGGTGAATCTGGCTAACTTACGTGGGCGATCCTCACACAATGATCCACCGAACCACACTCAAAACATCCCTTTCCACCACCCAACATCCTCCCCAATGAGATTTCCCACATCGATTACCTGCGTTGGTCCTCGATTAGTAGCGATGGGCCTTCCGATTGATTCGCCCACTCTGTCTTGCCCTTTTCTGCGAATTACATCAACCCGAAGATCCAAAACCTCTCTTGTGTCTATTCCTATCCGATTACATCTTACGACTCCTTTACCCCTTCACTACCTTGGCCTTTTCCACCAAAGACAAAGAACTCTCGCTCCTCTTGTGGAGCGATCAGAACCTTAGCTCATCCCTCAATCCATACTCAAACCTGACACATCATTCATGTTACAGAGCCACGATGCCCCTAGCATACCGGCTCAACCTTAAAAATTCGCCTCGTACTGAGATGCACTTACTCCCTAAACCAGCCTTAGAAACGCATTCCGCTGTGCATCAATATAGCTGGTCCTGACATACTTCTTCTAATAAGCTGCCTTAAAATAGTCCCAAGTGAGATCATCCGCTGTTGCACTATCCCGAACCGTGAGCCACCACTGGTATGACTCATCCCTAAGAAGCGACACTATCCCTTTCAGTTTTTCCTCAGCAGTCAGATCCAGGTCATCCATGATTCGCTCCGTTTCCTCTAACCAATACTCATCTGTATTGGGCGCCTCACCAGATACACCACGGAAAAACTCAGCTCCATTAGCTCAGAGTCGCTCAGGTACCGACTTTCGAGCTCCCATGCTTCCACCTGCTCCAGCTACCCTTTCCAAAACCCGCAGATCGCTTTGTATCTTGCATCATCCCGTCGATCGATATTCCACATCAGTGGTTGGTGGTGGTGGCATTTCATTTTCGGACCCTTGACCAGACCTAACGGGCTCCGACACGGTCATTCGGCCTCTACCACGGCCACGCACATTACGACCCCATCCCCCAGAATTCATGTCTATGGTTGTGATTTATCTGTTTAAGAGATTTTTATGAATTAGCTTCTGTTTCACTGATTACTCACGAATAAGTTTTATGTAAAGGAATTTGGTAGTGGTTCTTTCGATCATCACACAGTTTTCAGTTCAATTTCCTACTCTCACTCCACTTGTAGGGGTATTCTCGTCATTTTACTACCCGGAGGTTTTTTTCGTAATTAACCTATCAGGGTATTTTAGTAATAAAATAAAGTTAATTTGAAAACCTTTACAAATCATAGATATTTCAAAAATTCCAAAAAATTGGGGCGTTTTGGTAATTTCATAAACCAGGGGTATTTTCGTAATTTTCATAATCCAGGGGTATTTTCGAAAAAAAATTTCAAAATATGGCTCAAGGTGATTTTACAAAATAAAGGTATTTTGAAAATTTTCAATTCGAATTACTCGAAATTTTCCCATCTTGAGGCATTTTGGTAATTTTACAAGTCAAGGGTAATTTGGTTATTTTTTTCAAATCGGGGGTATTTTGGTCATTTCTTAAATCAAGGTTAATGTGGCCATTTCAAAACCAAGGTTTTAAAGCGTTTCAAAATAAAACGACCGGTCCTTTCGGGTTTTAGTTATGAAGTTTAGCTTTGTGAATAAGCTGTCTTAATTGGGTGAACCGTCACTACGCACTAGGTAGGATTCAGGTGGAGAGGAGGTGAGTCACTAGGACTGCTTAAATACCAAGCTCCCCCCTCAGTCCAATCCTAGACATGCGCACAACAGTTGCCACACCATTAGCTCAGTGACATACTCACAGGTTTGTTTAGTGGATCGTTAAGTCTTATGTACTTGCGTTGGGGTAAGCTATTCCTAAGGTTCAATAATTCCTATTTTACTAATCTACGATCCCTAAATACCCATTTCCCCACATATAAATCACACAATGATCGTACTTACCTTGGCAGATTAGTGCTTGGAGACTCGGTGCATCTTTGTTCAACCCATGTATTTCAACCAAGAACATTTAAAAACCTTACTTTAAAATGTTTTGGGCCCTGCCCACAATCGAGCCTTTGAACTTGGCTCGATACCAAAATGTAACACCCCAAACCCGGTCAACACACCATGACTGAATCTGGCATGCCACAGAGGTAAAACATGTTAAAGAAAATCAAGTCACCGATTGAAAACTAGAGAAAACCCTTTGTTTTTCTATGTTTGTAGAAACCAGGTGCATGATTAGTAAAAAACTGATTGCGTTTGAGTGTAGAACTTAAAATTTGAAACCATTTAAGTGGTCGAAAACATTTGAGTTGTCATTTATTACCAAGTGATTTGTATTACCCGATGGTAAAGTTTTGAAAACCATTGCGTTTTGTAGTTTAGGAAACCTTGCGCTCAGGTTATTAAATTGATCAAGTAACTTACTTAACCATGTTCAAATCAAATCCAAAACATATAAATAATTCAAAACATAATTTAGAAGGCCTTATTACAAACCCAAATAATAAAAATAAAATATGAAATAATACCCAATTTAAAAATTCAAGTAAAACCAAATGTTTTAATGCATGGGCCACCTCGAGTCCATCCCATTCCTCATCCACGATCTACTTAATCACCGAAAAGATAAGGAGAAGGTGAGTCACCAAGACTCAATGCATAAATCCTCCTCCGGATAAAGCAACATACTTACACAAATCATAACCAAGCAATACATATAATGCACCCAAACCTAGCCATCCAGTACTCGTTTCTACCCGTGGTACCAAACCACCGGTGGTGCCAAACCACCGGTGACCCAAAGTCACGATATCCAATAAAATGTGGTGCCAAACCACCGGTGACCCAAAGTCACGAAATATCAATAATCCAAGTGTGGGGCCAACCCACGTGTGATACCAAATCACTGGCAACAATCCCGATAAATCAACTGTGGGGCCAAGCCACTATGGTACTAAGCCACTGGGACGAGTCGCTATGAGGTGCCAAACCTCCGTGTCCCAAAGACACAAAATAATCTGTGGTACCAAACCACTGGAGGTGCCAAACCTCTGGTGTCCGAAAGACACGGATATCAAATCTTCCTCCTCTCATATCACCCATAAAATGCAAAACTTATGCAAATCATGCCATCATGCTTTATTATGAATCATATAGAAAATATATCATAGATCATGGTATTAAGCATCATAGAGCAAATCATATCGAAACGGACTTACCCGAATCCTTGCTCATACCCTTACGGTATCATATCAAGATCCGCACAATTTTTGACTTTTAACATATTCAGTTATTAATATATTTACTTAGTTAAAAAGTGTGTAAGTTACACACCTGTTACTAACACAAGCACTAAATCCCGAAGACCCGATCTCCCACACTAGATCTCCTTGCCCTACATTCGGCCAAACCACAAAACCATTAACAAGGCCATTGGGCCCTACCAATAAATCCCGAAGGGTGAGATTACGCACAAACAACTCCACCCTTACCTTTCTGCCTTACGAAACAAATCACAATACCAAAATATGCAAGACTGATTCTCCCCCTACATTCGGCCAACAATAAAGCTTAGTCTCAAAAGCCTTCGGCTTTTCAAACATCTAATGGAAAGATTGAATCAAGATAACCCTTACCATCGACTTAATGAATCGCTGATGGAGAAAGAATGGCTCAGATCCATCGCTTCCCAAGTCCCAAGAATCTAGAGAAATCGGTTCCTATAGATGGTTAGAAATATTGATAGCAAATGCCAAAATTCACTTTTGCACCCACCGTAGTCGATGAAAGGAGAGAAATGAAATAATGAAATTCGGCCAAGACACTTGCCTTTCCTCAAAACCGATTAGAAAAGAACCCAAAGATAATCCACCCTTGTTGCTATTCGGCCAAAATAAGACAAGAAGAAACCAAGGAGATTTCGGCACAGAGTATGGTGGATGGAAGAGAAAACACCAAAAAAAAAAGAAAAGAAAAGGAATAGATATGAATGGTGTTCAGCCTTGGGTTCAAAGAGGAGGGACTAAGGGGTTTCGGTAAAAGAAGTGAAGAGGAAGATGTGGTTTGGAGCAGTTATGAAAAGAAAGAGAAAGAGAGATGGGAGAAAGAAAGGTTCGGTCAAACACTTGAGAGGAAGAAAAGAAAAAGAAGAGAAGAGGGTTACTTTTAGCTTCAAAGAAAAATAAAAGATGAAAGGGAGTTCAAGTGGAGATTCGGCCAAGTACCTAAGGAAATTCGGCACTCTCCTCTCCTTAGCTTCCCAAACCGAACACTCCTCTTCCATCAAGAGTTTAGATTTTGTCAAAATTCCCTGAATCACTCCTAGCCAATCATTGAAATGAGTTTGACTTGTTCAATGCTTATCTGACAGAGTTTGTGCTGAGCACAACTCTTCCCCCCTTGGCGTCAAAATGGTAAGCAGAAAATGGAATTTTTGCTGCTCGAACCTGAGTTCTCCCTTCCCTACATGTGGCGTCAATCACAAGGCCCTAAGTGGCGCCTCCTTACCACTTTTCCAAGCCCAATCTTGTGCTTAAATCCCACTAATTATACTTAACCCCTAGCTCCTTCACTCCTATAACTAACACTTAAAACAAAATTTTTCTTACAAATTCAGCCTACCTTTGGCTTATAACTAGCCTCTAGAACACCTTAGACAACAACACAACAACCACACTTATGCAAAACAATTCAATCACAAATAACCCCTATTTCGGGATATTACATCCATACATTTCATTTGTTTTGCAATTTAACCCCTCAAAAATTTATTTTTACAAATTAGCCCTATTTAGCTAAATTCATCAAAAATTCAAGAACAAAGTTTGTTTATCCATTACATATCTAACATCTAATACCATAAAACATCACAAAACTCAACATAGCATCAATGGCATTTTAGACAAACATCATCAATTCATGAAATTGAGACATGGGTTTTAAAGCTCTTGAAGCAACGATTACAAAAACGTAGAAATTATCAAAAACCGATCAAAAACTAACCTTTGATTTAGCTAAATAGGTGACGAACCTTAAGCTTTCTCAATCTTTTTTTTCTTTTCATACATTTGGCCAAGAGAGTGTAAAAAAAATGATAATGGCCTATTTTGGTTTATTATTACATATTATAATATACATATAAATTCATTTGCCTTATTAACCTTATATAATAAAATTATAAAACAAAATTTTCAAGGTCATTATTGACCATAACCGTCCACTATTTCTAATGTTGGCATAATTGCCTATTAAGGCCTCCTCTTTTAAAAGCCACATCCATTAAACCACTTAATCAAATGGAAAGCCATTTTTAAATTTTATACAATTTAATCCTTTTGTCAAAATTAAACACACAAACGAGCGAATTAGCTTACGGAAATTTAACACATGCTTACCCACATATCAACGACATAGAAAATAATATTAAATTATTATACGGACTCAGATTTGTGGTCCCGAAACCACTGTTTCGATTAGGGTCAAATTCAGACTGTTACAAATCTTGTTATTGTTTTCTAAACTATATGATAAATATTTGATTTGTTCTTAATAATGTGAGCTTAATTCTTGTGTTAATATTTCTGGGATATTGATTCAAGTTGAATGTGCTTAGGTGGTGGAGCAAAAGTCCCTGCCTAAAAGTAGATCTAGCATAATTAAGCGGAGTTGATCGCGCGCCTAGAGATAGGGTGACGAGATTTTTTCATATTAGGGTGAAACATAATATGGGAATCCATAGATCGAGTTAATACGATTCTAGGGGTTTTAATTAGAAAGAGATTTTAATTAATCAACCTAGGGTTAGACGTTATTCGCCTCAAGAGAAGGTTTAATATAAATTAGGGAATCCTACAGATCAAGTCAAGTGAATAAATCGTCTGGTTCAGTGTTAGATAACAAGTGAAGTCTAGGTGGATTCTTCCTAAGGGTATCGTCTTAATCAACTGAGTTTTCCCAAAACTTATTTCCCCAATTCATTCTTTTTGTCTTTGCGTCTTTAGCTTAGTAGTTAGTTAATTTAGATTAAACAACCAATCACTTAATATTTAGGCTAAATAATAGAAAAAAGGTTAGTATTAGTACTTTTAGTTCCTTTGGGTTCGACAATCCGGTCTTGCCTAAGCAATACTACTATTCGATAGGTGCACTTGCCTTAAGTCCTTTCCAGAGTTAGTTTCTAGGTTCGATTATTCTCTTTATAAATTTTAAAACTCGACACAACAATGATCAATTCGATATTTGGGAGTTTCGAGAAAATCGTGCCCTAACTTACTGAGTTTCGATTTTTCTCATTAAGTCCAAATGATTGAGTACCCTTTTTGAAATTAAACATATGAATTTTTAAATAAAAAACCTATTCTCGAGAATTTAAGATGTTGTGTCCTAACTCACTGGATGCGATGTTTTATCATCTCGAGGCAAGGATTTCTAAAAAGCAAAGGATATTCAGTGTTTGGAAAATTCGAAATATCGTACTCTAACTTACTAAGTTTCAATTTTTCTTTTAAAATCCAAATAATTGAATGTCCATTTAAAATTAAAGGACATAAGTTTTAAAAATCAAAAGGATTGTGTTTTAAAATCTTTTCAAATTTTTGACATTAAGACATTAATTAATCAATTAGGTACCAATTTTAGGGCGTTACGAGGTGCTAATCCTTCCTCGCATGTGAATCGACTCTGAGCTGCTTTTCTCAAATTTTGTAGACCAAGATCATTACTTTAATAAATCAAAATGTTTTATTAAAATGATTAATCTCAAGGTGACCCAATCACACCTCAAAAAAGATTGGTGGCGACTCCATTTTTGTTTTTAAAGTCGACCCCGATTTTATAACAAAAACTTTAAAAATGGTTTTGACAACTTGGCGACTCCACTAGGGAACTAAGAGAGTCAAGCCGTAAAATTGATTATTTTCTGTCCTTTGTTGGAAATTTGAAAATTTGATTTGAAAATTTAAAAATTTTGATTTGAACATATGATTATTATTTTCTTGCACACATTACATTGCATGATCGTTGTGGTCGCACCCTTAAGTGGGAGTGAGAAACTATGCCTTCGTGAGGTTTTCACCTCCGCATGGGCTAGTGGACTGCTTCCGGGATACATCCGTACCTGTCTCCGTGAGGTTTTCACCTCCGCATGGCCATAGGGAAATGTATTCCCCTGAACTAAACCCGATCCATATGAGCCTATAATGGGTGAGGATTGAGGAATCTGCTAGTTCGGTACCTCAACTTTAGAGCTAAGCCACATATAGTGATCCTTAAAGAGCCAACCCTAGATAGAGTTATGTTGAACCCTAGTGGTAACCCAGATAGGTACCCTATTTTGTTATTTATTTCTCTTATACTAACGTGCTTTTTTTTTGTTTTAATTGCATTGCATTCACATCATAAAAAAGAGGTGTTGATTCAAATTCAATTGCTAAATAGAATAGTTTGTCATAAGAAAATGGATTTTTTGATAAAGTGGATTATAATACGGTCGCTCGAATATGGTCCAAGTAAACGAGAGAAGACTGATAGTCCGTGAAGGAATACAAGACTTTATTCCCCAAGGATTCAAGATGATAAAGACTATTCGAGAATCACCACGTCTCGGCTTTCTGGAAGAGGCTAACGAGCATTGCGGGGATAAGTAAGTAATGAGTCGCGGCCCAAGCAAAAAGGAGCTAGTGGAGACATCTATTAGAAGTTTGCAAGATTTGACCTTTGCGAAGAAGGAGATTGATGTTTTGCTTAGAGTATGAGGGCAAGGCCGCATATGTAATCCGTTTTATATAAAGAAATTTGCTTTCTAGAAAAGTTGTTATAATGTAACTGAATTCAAAATCAATGCCTCTCTTTCTTTGCATTCATGCATTTGCATTACATCATATCATATGCATTTAAGTCCATAGAGAAAGTCTAATTAGTTGAATTTATAATAGAAAGAGAGAGAGAGAGAGAGAGAGAGAGATAAGGAAAAGCTGGAAGCTGAACACCCTTATGGTACACGCGCCAAATCAAAGAAAATGGATCAAAGACTTGAACAATTTCAGATGGATATGCAAGATCAGATGCAGGAACAATTGGCAAAGCTTCAACAAGAAATGAAAGACCAAATGTTGGAAGCCCAAAGGAACATGATGGCTCAAATGGCCCAGATGCTGAGTGGGGCAATGGACAAAGGAAAGGGTCCCATAGTTAACGCTGAAGACAATAAGAACTTTCCTCGGGGTTTCACCTCACCTCATGTACAACCTGAGGAATATCCCCAAAGGCCATCTGTCACAATTAGGCCTCAACAGGGGCAAGCGGATCCTAGACCACCCATAAACTTCCAAGTGGGTTCAGGATCTAACCTAGGAGATAACCATGTTAATCCCGTTATCCCTGATTTGGACATAGCAGAGAGGGAAGGCACAAGAACTGAATCATCGAGGAAGCTAGAGGATCACTGTAGATGGTTAGAAGAAAAATTTAAGGCTTTAGAAAATGTCAGTCATCCCCATCATATTGATAATAAAGACTTGAGTTTGGTTCCAGATTTGGTGCTTCCTCATAAATTCAAGATGCCAGAATTTGAGAAGTACAATGGGACTAGCTGCCCTGAAGCCCACATCATTATGTTCTGTAGACGGATAACTAGCTACGTGAACAATGATCAACTTTTGATTCATTGTTTCCAAGATAGTTTAGCGGGGGCAGCATCCAAGTGGTACAACCAACTCAGCTGTACTAGGATTAGCTCTTGGAAAGACCTAGCCCAAGCCTTCATGAAGCAATATAATCATGTCACAGACATGACGCCTGATAGAATCACTTTGCAAAACAAGGAAAAGAAGTCAAATGAAAGCTTCAGGCAGTATGCGCAAAGATAGAGGGAGGTCGCCATGCAAGTTCAACCTCTACTCCTAAAAAAAGGAGACTACAATGCACTTTATCAATACCTTGAAGGCTCCATTAATCACTCATATGATAGGAAGTACCACCAAGAGCTTTGCAGATATAGTGATGGCAAGAGAGATGATTGAAAATGCCATAAGGGATGGCAAGATTGAAGCAGGGGAAACCACTAAAAGGTTTGCTCCTAGGAAAAAGGATGACGAGGTGAATAATATGAGTACATACAACAAAGGGTACTCAAAAGCAATTCTCATTAACCACCAAAGGTGATCACTGCTGGGCAATAAGGGTCAGTAAGATAAGAGTCGGGCACAAGGCAAAACTCTGAAAAGCTCCTATTTATGTCAATCCCAATGACGTATAAGGAGCTATATCAAAGTTTGTTTGACGCACACATGGTGTCCCCATCTTATTTGAAACCGTTGAAACCTCCGTTCCCAAAATGGTATAATGAGAATGCCCAATGCGAGCACCACGCAGGAATAAAGGGTCACTCAATTGAAAACTGTAGTACATTTAAAAAGTTGGTTGAAAGGTTCATTAAAATGGAAATTGTGAAGTTCGACGATTCATTAAAACCTGATCACTTTGACGAGGTAGTAAATGTGATAACTGAGGGAGGAGACAATAAAGTTGCGACCCCTTGAAGAAATCAAAAGCGAAGAGGGAACCGAGAAATGAAGTTTCCAAGCCCTTACATATTTGGGAGTGTTTTGAATAATGGGATTATGGAAGAGATCCCTGTATTTTTAAAACTGATCTAGAGTAATATCTAAAACATGCTTGTTGCCTTAAGCCTAGAGGCAATAAGAATCCTTTTTGTGAAATAGGCTATTGTCAGGAATTTTTATTTCAATAAAATGCGTCTTTTAAGCAAATATTCTTTTATTCTTTCCATTTCATATTGTACATTCTTTTTTTTACAACATTCTTTCATTCTTTATTCATGACCATAGTATACAAATAATCATCCTTAGAATCATTTATTCTTTGGATTTTTTTCCTTCGTACCTAGGTACCCAGATATCAACGACATGAGCGATGTTGTTACAGACTCCCTTTTTGAATGAGATATGGGACTAGAGGATCTAAGGACTTTGAAGATGACAGAGATTGTAACTTATCTTCTAATTTGTTAATAATGGTAGAACAAGGGGAAAAATGGATCCTACCTTACATAGCGTCAGTTAACATTGCGAGCCTAGGAAAGGGGTGAAGATTAAAGCCCAGCTCACCACAGAAATAAGGCAAGACATCATTGAGTTATTTTCGAGAATTTCAAAGATGTTTTCGCACGATCAAATCAAAACATGCCTGGGCTACTATGACATGAGGATCGGGCACTGTTGGTCTACCATTGAAGGGGATTGCATCAGTTATACCATAATTGAAGAAGACGAGATTTATGTGACTCTTTCATTTTCTTCACAGACTTTTCTATATGTGGGCCATGGATATTATGGGGCTAATCTCATCAAAAGCTTCCAGTTGATATTGATTCATCGTCTGGTTATCGTCTACTTCACTATGAGGGGGAAGTAGCTTCATATGCCAATGTTACAAAGTCGATACTCATAAAATTCATTCAAAAAAAAGATCAGGTGCTGACAAAGAGTGCTAAAAGGGTAATGTCAAAAGTTTAGAAGTTTGTTCAAGGATCAGACGCCATATCATAGAGCAACAAAGGCAGCAAAAAAAAAAGGATTGTAGAAAATATGATGGAGACTTGTAAAGATTGGTACAAAGAAGTTACCATTTACCTTCTGTCTTATCGAATGTCGGCTAGAACCTTCGCTGGGGCAATACATTGGAATAGAAACAGTTTTTCCAATTGAACTTGATCGAAGAACAGGTTAAAAGCTATCCATCATGGTTAGATGATGCAAGCTTACGACAAAGAGATTCATCCTAGAGAATTCCACGAGGGGAACCTGATGTTGAGGAAGATCCTTCTTATACAAAAGGATTTATGAGGAAAGTAGATGTCAAACTGGGAAGGACCTTTATGAAGGGCTTGTTCTAGAGATATTCATCGAGACGGATGCCAAAGACGTGCCTAATCCAGAGAATTCAAGTTTAGTCAAGAAGGATTTTACTTGAAAAGAGAAGGGCCAAGGTGAAAACCTGCAAAGGGCGCCTTGAGCTCAAATTCATTCAAAAAAAAAAAAAAAAAAAAAGGAGAGGCCAAGGCGAAAACCCGCAAAGGGTATTTTGAGACCAAAAGGGTTTTGAGCCGAAAACCCAAAAAGGGAGGCTCAAATTTTGATCAAAGATAGGGCATGTGGTAGTCTTGCAATGCCTGAATTAACAATGAGGAAGAATGATGCGTCTTGGGGCATTGACAAAGTATTCCGGATCCCCTAAAGACATATTAAGCTTAAAATGGTCCTCAAGAAGTTTGAACAGAAAAGCTCAAGCTGCGATATCTGGGGTACCTAGCTTCTATCTTACCCATTTTTGAATTTGTTATCTTTGATTGCTTTATTTTTTTCAAGATAATCCCAAATCAATTTCTTTGTTTCGAGCTATGCTCCTGATTAATTTCTTTCTTGTCCATTGTTGTGATCTTTTTCAAGCATTTTATATTGAAATAATGATTATTGGACTAATAATATTTTCATAAAAGGAGTTTCGTACATTACTCTGGAAGTTTTTTAAATAATATAGGAACCTGAAATAGGACTATTATTTAGAACACACCAAGCCTAAGGGTTGGAAATATTGAAAAATGATTATCTCTTCAGATTTTTATTGGGTAACCCAGGTGTAAAAAGGGATCATTCTTCGGAAAAGAAAATGATACCTTGCAAATTTTAGGTACATACATCTGGTCGTTACACCTATGGAATGGTGTAATAGATTGACTTGATTGAAGATCATTCAAATTCCATACCTCTGAGTGGTAAGTGGATGGATGGCAGAAGCCACATGTTATTCCCTTAAAGTTACAGTGGGAGGAACAAATTTTATGTCTTAAGGTTCAAGGGAAGGGACTCTGGAATTATAGCGGGGCAAGCTTGCTGAGCAGAATATGATCGTTTTTTGGGTTTTCTATCAAAGGTACAAGCTGAACGAGAAAGCATGGTAACACATTAGTGATAGAACATTGATAAACTATGAGCAGTGATAACTCAAACAGTAAAAAAGGGATCGTTCTCATGTAAATATCATTCATACACTTCCAATTATGAGCATTTGATTCATTTTGATCATTGTATCCTAATCATTTAAAAAAAAGGAGATCATTCTAATGACATTCTGCATTCATGAAAATGTCATCCTTAATATTTTTAGTTAGGAGCATTAGATTCATTCCGATCATTACATCCTAATCATTGTACATTTTGGGACATTCTCATGACATTCTACATTCATGAAAATGTCATCCTTAATATTATTTAGTTAGGAGCATTAGATTTATTCCGATCATTGCATCCTAATCATTGTACATTTTGGGACATTCTTATGACATTCTACATTCATACAAATGTCATCCATAATACATTTGAGTCTACAAGACATGTCCCTCAGAGGACGGTAAAGTAACACCAAAAAGTTCAGATTTTGTTCCCTAGAGATATTAGTGGAGCAAACTGAAGATTGAAGTCTTCCTGAAGATAGTAAGAAAGCAAACCAAAAGTTCAGATTTTGTTCCCTAGGGATGTTAGTGGAGCAAACTGAAGATTAAAGTCTTCTTGAAGATAGTAAGGAAGCAAACCAAAAAGTTCAGATTTTGTTCCCTAGAGATGGTAGTGGAGCAAACTGAAGATTGAAGTCTTCCTAAAGATGGTAAGGAAGCAAACCAAAAAGTTCAGATTTTGTTCCCTAGAGATGTTAGTGGAGTAAACTGAATATTGAAGTCTTCCTGAAGATATTAAGGAAGCAAACCAAAAAGTTTAGATTTTGTTCCCTATAGATGGTAGTAGAGCAAAATGAATATTGAAGTCTTCCTGAAGATAGTACGGAAGCAAACCAAAAGTTTAGATTTTGCTCCCTAGAGATGGTAGTGGAGCAAACTGAAGATTGAAGTCTTCCTGAGATAGTAAGGAAGCAAACCAAAAAGTTCAGATTTTGTTCCCTAGAGATGGTAGTGGAGCAAACTAAAGATTGAAGTCTTCCTGAGATAATAAGGAAGCAAACCAAAAAGTTCAGATTTTGTTCCCTAGAGATGGTAGTAGAGCAAACTGCAGATTGAAGTCTTCCTGAGATAGTAAGGAAGCAAACCAAAAAGTTCAAATTTTGTTCCCTAGAGATGGTAGTGGAGTAAACTGAAGATTGAAGTCTTCTTGAGATAATAAGGAAGCAAACTAAAAAGTTCAGATTTTGTTCTCTCGAGATAGCAGTGGAGCAGACTAAAGATTGAAGTCTTCCTGAGATAGTAAGGAAGCAAAGTAAAAAGTTCAAATTTTGTTTCCTCGAGATGGTAGTGGAGCAGACTGAAGATTGAAGTCTTCCTGAGATAGTGAGGAAGCAGACTGAAAAGTTCAAATTTTGTCCTCTCGAGATAGTAGTGGGGCAGACTGAAGATTGTAGATCTGGCATTCCTGAGATTGCAGTGAAGCAAATCGAAGATACTAATCTGACATCCCTGATTTTACAGTGGAGCAAATTAAAAATAGCAGATCTGGCATTCCTGAGTTTGCAGGAAGCAGATTGAAGATACCAAGCTGGCATCCCTGAGTTTGCAGGGAGCAGATTAAAATAGCAAATCTGGCATTCCTGAGTTTGCAAGAAGTAGATCGAAAACATTAGATCTTGTCTCCCTGAGTTTGAAGTGGAGCAGATCGAATATAGCAGATTTGGCATTCTTGAATCGATCGAATATCTAAAATTTAGTTAAAGACCACATCAATTAACCTCTTCAATAGTTGAATTTCCAGCTTAGTTTGAAGTCTATCTAAAATTTGAGAGGATTTGAACAAAAATATTAAATCTAAGAAATGATTAAAAAAAGACTAATTTAAAATATCTGCTTTTAGTCTTGAGTGTAGCTCAAACCAGGTCTAATTTTAAATATTAGAATAAAATATATTTTACATAATATGTAATTTATTTCACATAAAAATTATAATTATAATATAAACATTTAAAAATATGTTAAGTTGTCTTGTTTAAAATTTTAATTACAATTATTAAATATTAAATTAAAATTAAGATAATTTCTAAAAAATTACTATAAGTGGGCTTGAGTTAGCGATTAATAAAATTAAACGAGTTTTGACAAAATATTACGATGAAGTTGGTTCTGGAGAAGTAATGCCTGCACCAGTTGGCATTGAGTCTGGAACTCCAAGATGTCTTTCAACTTTCAAGCGAAGAATGTTACAGCATTTGGATACTCAGATTTCTTATTTGTGAAAAATATAAAGTCGGTAATGACAATATATATCGCAAAGAAAAGAAAAGAGAATAAAGAACACACAGATTTTACGTGGAAACCCTTTCGGAAAAAACCACTAGCGAGGAGAAGAAAATTTACTATGTCGAATTCAATCATTACAAGAGGAATAGACTATGTCTATTTATAGGCTTGTAAACCCAATTCTAATCAAAGTAAAAATATATTATGCTAATAAATGCTAAATATATTATACTCATAAATACTAAATCTTCTAGAAAGAAGATATATTTTGTTTAACTTGACTTGCAAGCAATATCTTAGAATTTGGGTCACACAATTCTAACAATCTCCACCTTGACACGAATTCTCAACAAACAAGTTCTTCATCGCGAACTCTCAATCTAACAAATTCTCCACCTCTTCCATAAAACCCCTTAAGGGTTTAACTTCAACAATAATCACCAACCAAGTCTAAGAAATGCTCAAACTTGGTTATAGGAAGTGACTTAGTCATCATATCTGCAGGATTTTCATGAGTACTAATTTTGCTCACAACTATATCACCACGAGCAATAATATCACGAACAAAATGATATCGAACATCAATGTATTTTGTTCTCTCATGAAACATTTGATCTTTTGTAAGGAAGATGGCACTTTGATCGTCACAAAATCTCGTCTTGATTTGAAGGTCTTCATTGAGCTCACTAAAGAGTCCCTTCAACCAAATAGCTTCTTTACAAGCTTCAAGAATCGCCATATACTCACCTTCAGTGGTAGACAAAGCGATCAGTAGTTTGCAAAGTAGCTTTCAACCGATTGCACAACCTCCTATTGTAAAGACATAACCAAGTGAGAGATCTTCTTCTATCAAGGTCTCCAAAGATACCCAATGACTCCATCTCTAGTTCTTCCAAACGTAAGCAAACATCGTAGTACCTGTAAGTATCTTAAAATCCACCGAATCGCTTTCCAATGTTCTTTGCCGAGATTCGCCATGTATCGCTAACCGACCGACCGTGATATGATAAATCGGGCGTGAACAAACCATAGCATACATGAGAGATCCCATCGCACTCGAGTATGGAACATGTGACATGTACTCAATCTCATCATCGATTGTGGAGACAAAGCCAATGAAAGTCCGAAATGGTCGCTAAAGGAGTACTAATGTGCTTAGCACTCTGCATATTGAACTCAGAAGAACTTTCTCAATGTACCCTTCCGACTTAGGTACAACTTACTTGTTTTTCTATCTCCGAGAATCTCCATACCAAGTATCTTCTTTCTTTGGTCCCAAATCTTTCATCTCAAATTCTTCACTTAGTTGGGCTTTGACCTTTCTTATCTCTACTTTATCTTTTGTCGCTATCAACATGTCATCAACATAAAGAAGTAGATACACAAAAGAACTATCACTATTTTTCTTAAAGTAAACACATCTATCAAAGCTACTTCTTTTAAAATTATGAGAAGTCATAAAGGAATCAAACCTCTTGTACCACTATCTTGGTGATTGTTTCAAACCGTAAAGAGACTTTTTCAGCAAGCAAACATAGTCCTCTTTTTCTGAGACTGTAAAACCCTCTAGTTGTTGCATGTAAATATCTTTCTCAAGCTCTCCATGCAAAATGCGCTTTTACATCTAACTCGCTCAAGCTCCAAATCTTGCATGGCCACAATACCAAGCAAAGCTCGAATCGAACTATGCTTCACAACCGGGAGAACACATCTCAGAAAGTCCATTCTCGAATTTGATGTAACCTTTGCAACAAGCATTGCTTTATATCTGGGTTCTTCAACTCCTGGAGTCCCTTCTTTCTTTTTAAACACCCATTTACAGCGAACAACCTTTTTACATTTAGGAAGTTTCACAAGATCCCATGTTTTGTTTTTGTGGAATGATTCTATTTCCTCTTGCATAGCAAACATCCACCTTTCTGAGTCTTCACAGCTAACCGCCTCAGAATAATTAGACGGCTCTTGGTTTGCATCTATATCTTCAGCCACATTTAAAGCATAAGCAACTAGGTCAGCCTCAGAATACTTCTTTGGAGGTTTAATTTCTCTTCTAGTTCTGTTTTTGGCGATAGAGTATTGTGGTGAAGAAGTAACTCTATTCTCAATTTTTGTACTTGCTTGAGGAGTTGACCTGTATTAATCTGATGCTCCACCTGCCTTTTATTTTCTTTATTGGAAGAGTCTTTAAGAGATAAGTTAGGTAGCATAGCGCTTCATCAAAACAACATCTCTGCTAATCACAACTTTTCTATTTTCAGGACACCATAACTTATACCCTTTTACACCAGCTTTATAACCAAGAAAAACACATTTAATGGATCTTGGTTCCAATTTTCCATTATTAACATGAGCATACGCAGGACACCCAAAGATCTTTAAATCAGAATAATTAGCAGGATTACCAGACCATACCTCTTGTGGAGTCTTTTTCTCAATGGCAACGGATGGAGATCGGTTGATTAAAAAACATGCAGTAGAGGCTGCTTCGGCCCAAAACGACTTTGGTAAGTTGGCATTTGACAACATACATCGAACCTTTTCCATGATCGTTCTGTTCATTCATTCTGCAACGCCGTTTTGTTGTGGAGTATGACGAACTGTCAAGTGTCTCACGATCCCTTCTGACTTGCACAGTTTATTAAACTCATCAGAACAAAACTCTAAGCCATTGTCTGTGCGGAGATATTTTATTTGTTTTCCCGTATATTTTTCAATCATAGTTTTCCAAGACTTAAATGCGGAAAACACATCGCTTTTACTTCGGAAGAATGCCCAAACTTTCTGGAAAATCATCAATAAAAGTTAGCATATAATTAGCTCCACCTCTCGAAGGCACCTTGATGGCCCCACGATTCGAATGAATATACTCCAACGTTCCTTTCGTGTTATGGATTCCTCCGTGAATCGAACTCTTTTTGCTTCCCAAAACACAGTGCTCACGAACTTGGCTTGCAAATTCCTTGCCCATCAAGAAGTCCTCTTTGCTCAATTCGCTATGCCATTCTCACTCATATGCCCTAGGCGATATGCCAAAGTTTAGTAATATCATCATCGACAAAGAAGAGGAAGCGGCAATTGCATCACCAATAACAAGAGAACCACGCAAAACATATAACTTGGTAGTCTTTCTCCGCCTTTCATCACAATGAGGAACCTTTGAAATCTTCAACATCCCACTTTCACCGTGTATTTGTACCTTTTGAATCAAGAGTACTCAACGAAATTAAATTTCTCTTCAATTCGGAACATGCCATACGCCACTAAGTGTTCGACAACTCCATCAAACATCTTAACTTTAATTGTTCCAACACTGCGATTTTACACGAAGCATTATTTCTCATCAAAACAACACCTTGAACCTTCGTTTCATAATTTGTAAACCAATCCCGATTGGGACTCCTGTGGAAGGTGCAACCCGAATCAAGTATCCACTCTCGCTCACTTTTGAATTATTGACCGAAGCGACTAGAAGTTCACCATCGCTGTAGTCTTCTACACCATCAGCTTCACCGAAATTTTCTGGTTGCTTTCCTTTTTGATTCGCAGCCTCCCTTTTAATCTTGTTCTGTAGCTTATAGCACTCAGATTTAATGTGCCCTTTCTTCTTGCAGAAGTTACAAGTTTTACCTCTGTTTGAAGACTTTGATCTACCCTTAGTTTTACCGCGAGGATCCCAATCCTGTGTCCTTCCATGATCATCATCAGCATTCCGATCTTGTCTCCCACGAACAATAAGACCCTCTCCTTGGGAGTCGGGTTTAACCACAAGATGCTTCATCTTATCATACGAGGTCAAAGAATCATAAACCTCATCAACTGTGAGAGACTCGCGGCTATATAAAATTGTGTCTCTAAAGGTTGAATAAGACGAGGGCAACGAACAAAGTAGAATCAACCCTAGATCTTCCTTATCATCTTGAACCTCCATGGCCTCCAAGTTTGAGAGAATTTCTTTAAACATCATAAGTGTTCGTACGACGCACCTTCCTCCAAACGATGAGCATAAAGACGCCGCTTCATATGCAACTTGCTAGTTAAAGTTTTCGACATACATATTTGTTCTAGCCTCTTCCATAATGCTGCGGCAGTCTTCTCCTTCATCACATCCTGCAAAATTTCATTAGACAAATGCAGATGTAACTGTGTTAGTGCCTTTCGATCCTTGCGCTTCTTATCTTCCTCCGTCAATGTCGAAGGCATCTTATCTACCCCTAGCAGGGCTTCCTCTAAATCCATCTGTGCAAGAACTGCCTGCATCTTTATCTGCCACAACACGAATCTGGTGTTACGATCTAACAGCGGAATTTCATACTTCAATGACGCCATTACCGTGATCGAGATGAAAACCCGAAAGCTCTGATACCAATTTGTGAAAAATATAAAGTCGGTAATGACAATATATATCGCAAAGAAAAGAAAAAGAGAATAAAGAACACACAGATTTTACGTGAAAACCCTTTCGGGAAAAAAACCACTGGCAGGAGGAGAAGAAAATTCACTATGTCGAATTCGAATCATTACAAGAGGAATAGACTATGTCTATTTATAGGCTTGTAAACCCAATTCTAATCAAAGTAAAAATATATTATGCTAATAAATACTAAATATATTATACTCATAAATACTAAATCTTCTAGAAAGAAGATATATTTTGTTTAACTTGACTTGCAAGCAATATCTTAGAATTTGGGTCACACAATTCTAACATTCTTAAAATGAGTCATTCAACAACTTCAAGCCAATGTTCATTTTTTAGGAATTGTTTATGGACTATTTTTCTTCTTAAAAATGAGCATTTGTTGGCCAAACAACTTCAGTATCTCTTTGGCAGAACTATTGAACAAAAAAGGGGAACAACTTGGAAGAAAGTTGGGATGCTGAAAATGATTTAGCTTTTTTATTTTCAAAGTTCATTTTTTAGGAATTGTTTATGGACTATTTTTCTTTTACTTTGGTTTGTTATTTTGTGAGCCATTTTCAATTCTGCTTAATATAATATAATTTATAGTATTTTTTTTATGACATTAATAGTTTATTTGTTTGATTATGTTAATAGTTAAGTGTAATTGATTAAGGGGAAGTTACTTGGGGGAACATTTGTATCTTTTGTTGCATATGTTCTTCTATTATGGTTTTGTTCAAAAAAATTTCAAATGGGGAGAATGTTGAGGCAATTTTTGATCAATGCTAAGTAGTAATGTCTATTGGTGGTTGGCATTGCTCCGCTCAGAAACTTGTCATGTTTTGTGTTGACAAATTTTGGTAACAAAATCCTAGGATTTTGATTCTTGTTGATACTTTGGACAACTACCAGCTCACCTATGATATGCAAACCATTATAGTAACGTATCTTGAAGATTAGTTTGGATTGAATTAAGGAAATCAACTTCCCAACTTTGAAGAGATTGGATCAGATTGGGTAAACTTGGAAGCATACCCCAAGATTCAAAACTTACCCTAGCCTCATTGGAGATATTCCACATGTAGGTTATCCTGCTATTTATTTGGGAAGATCGATTGTAATTTATATGACATGTTAGAAAGGCTCGATTACTTAAAAATTGAGGAAACTTATATAGGTGATCTACTGATCTAAGAGCAGTTATTTTTGTTCAAAGATGAACATTTTCTATGAGACCATTGAATGCAAAATCAAGTGTGTTACTTGGTTATTATTTTAAGTTGAAAACTTAGAGGAGAGTTGTCTAGATTTTAAGTGCAAAAGTGAGGAGTCTAATCTAATGAGCATTAGATGTTGAAATCACTTGTTATACAAGTTGTTAAGATAATAAATTCTCCTGAAAAAACTCCATAAACGTAAAAAAATCGAACTGTGCAAACATATTGAGTGTCCATTGTTTTCTTATTTTGTTCATCACATGGTTGTACTCATTAGTACTATTTTTTTCACTGCTTCAATTTACTTGCAAATAATTTCCCGTAATATATATAAGGGACTTGTTTAAGATCATTGGTATTGTTGTAACAATTAGGTTATATTGAGGGGAAAGAATTGTATGAAACAGTGACGCCACGTCATCTGTATCCCTTTTCCAATAGATTTATGCCACATTAGCATTTTCATATTGAATTTCAACATTTCCATCCTGAAAAAAATCAAATCCAAATTAAAATCCTAAAATTCAGGATAAGAATACTGATGTGGCATAAAACTATTGAAAAGGGATAATATTCCTGTTTCATACAATCCTTTCTCTATATGGAGATAATTAAATTCCATTTTTGCTATTTTTTTTCTTAAGATATGTATAGTGAAAGATAATTTAATGAATATAAGAACAAGAACCTTGGTAAATTTAATTTTGACATACATTGTTGATGTAAAAGGGACGAGGTTATCTTTCTTTTTTCGACTCCTAAAACAAAATAAGTAAAAATAATATTCATTGACCCATTCAAACATTAATGATTATTATAGTAATAAAGAGCAATTACGGTAACAAAAGTTCTACCTTTAAACTTTAAATTAAATTAATCCTATCTACAATAAAGGAATACAACTATAATTTAAACTTTAAGTATAAATCATTATCCATAAGAAGTAAACAATTAAATAAAATATACCCTATCAATAATTCAGAGAAATATTTTAAAATGCCAAATTATTAACTCTTAAATCTCAAACTATATCTATAATATTATCCATTTAGAATTGTTTGAAATTTTAAGTATTCAAACCCATTTAATTAGATAATGATGATTGAAATAATTAAATCATTATTTATAAGTAAAAACAATTATTATTTAATTAACCATTTATAGTGCTTAAAATATTTGTATTATAATGTAATGTTTAATGTACTATTAAATTTTAATAATATCCATAAAGTTCTTCTTCTATATTAACAGAACTTAACAACAATTTTAAAATATAAAATAATGTTTTAAATTTGATTTCAAGTATTTTAATTAAATAAATAAAATTCACCCATGCATAGCATGAGTCGTAAACTAGTTTGTATTTGTACTGTAAGCTTGTAATATTGAGTAGAGTATGTCTATCCCCGGAGTGAATTAGTTTCACCAACACACACACCTAAAATACTATGAATTAAAGTCTCATTTATTTATTCGCATAAGATTCATAAAGTCAATATATTTTTATGTAAAATATTACGATATATATTTAATAACTAATTTTCAAAGTCATTAAAAATAAATAATAAAATATTATAAAATATATGTAAGATGTTTTACACTGCAATGCATCCCTGCTGTGTATCATCCACATAAAATAGTTTTTTTCACAACCCTTAAAATGTAAGGGAGTGGAGATGTTAAAAAACGGCGGAGCACATTTGAAACAGTGTTTAGAAGTGGGGACGGATAGCTTTGTGTGCAGACATCATAAGTGTGGTGTAGCCAGGCAGCAGTTAAAAAGGAAATGCAATTAATATGGAAATGGTGAAAGTGGAATGAATACCAACAAGAATGAATGTAAATTTTTCATTAAAAAAAAAACAGGGAAACATGTGAATTGGGTTTCATGCATGTGAGCTGATGGCGGCACCTGGATTCTAAGGACACATGGCGCCCACTCCTCCATTGCCCTCTCTTACTTTTTACTGTCTCTCTGCTCGGATTCAAGCATTTAAGAGAGAGAGACATGTTTTGACAAGCACTGCGAGTATGGCCCCTACCCACCACCCCCACTATTTCTTTTTTTATTTTAATTCCTTCTTCTGTGTAATGGAATAAGTTTTATTAATTAAACAAATCTAATTAATCCATCACTACTCTTCTATTTTCGCTTATTTTTTATGATGGATAATTATTCTGACAATAGAGTTCCAGAAAATCCTGCTAATTCTCCTTTAACTTGTATTACAAAAGTTAACTTATTTATTCCTACCTTTTTTTTAAACTATTTGATAAATTAAAATTAAATTGTTAAAAATAAGAAATAATTAAAATTTTAAATTATATAATATATTATTTATAATTGGTTACTAAATAGAATTTAGTGTTTGACAAATAAAAATTTTAAATTATAAAATTTACATCCTTAATTTTAAACATTTTACTTTATTCTAGATAAAATTAAATTTTAAACATGATATTTTTATGAAATAATATAATGTAAAACAAATAAAATAAATTTGAATTGATTAAAAGATTTTACTTATTTACATATCATGTTCCACACTTTTTTATAGAAAAAATCTATCAAAATTATTTGTTATTTTGAATTGTCAAAGGTATATAAAAATAAATTATTGAAAATACTGATTTTGAAGTGTTTTAATTTTTTTTTCTAAATCACTAACAAGAGATTTGTTTTTAATGTCAAGTTTATGGTTGACTTCATGTTCATGCTCAAGATCTATTCTTTAGGCCACCTTTTGCTTTATATATAATAGAACCTATTAAACCAATCAACTGAAGTCAGTTTTCTGTCAAATAAAAAAACAAAAACAAAAAAACTGAAGTCAGTTTCAGTTCCTTTAAGTATCAATTGAATTTCGGTTTCACAAATTAAAAATCCAAACGACCTCCCGTCAGAGTCTATAAGCACAAAGGAAAGTAGAAACCAAACCTGAACAAATCAAAAGATTCATGGTGTCACTTTTAAGCAGGAATTTTCTTTTCTTTTGGGGGTAAATTTTAACCATTTAACCTACAAATAATGACAGCAAGTAAAAGAGACGGTTGGAGGTCACGGGCAGCCAAATTTTCTCCATCAATCATCATTTTCATCAAAGCCGTAAAAAGATTCTCTAACGTGAAAGAGAAAGAGAGAGAGAAAGGAGATGGGGATGGACGCAGCAACAAATTTCTTTAAAATGGAATTTTAAGCGACATTACATTCCAACTAACAACTTTTCCATGTTTTTCCCATTCCCAAACCCCCTCTTTTAGTATCATTGATTGATGGACTCACTCATTTTACCTCCTCCATGCAACCCATTTATAGATTCTGGACCATTGCTTACCTAAAACCACGCCTTTATATCTACCATTAATTTTCGAAGGTGGGCGTTACTTATCCAATATTAAAAATTAATCCAAAATTTGAGAGGATTTCTCTTTTATTTTAGTATTCAAAAAACATATGTACCTTCTAATCTCGACTTCTTAATCATTAAAGTATTTAACATTTCGTATCAACAGTACCTTAGAAATAACATTTTATCTTTTATTTACCTTAAAATATATCATGTGAACAAAGGAGACATGAATTACCTCGGTATATATATGGTAGTACGGTCCAATGGTGATGGCAATTGTTATTTGGTGGGGTAGGCCGTAGACGAGAAGTAAATTGTAGGGCGCCCCACCCTGGAGTGGCCCCTGCCTCTTTTCTCCGCCTCCAGCCCTCCACATGGGGGGGCTGCTCTCCATCCCTATCCCACAAATATTCCCTCCCTCGTGCCTTGTATTACAAACCTTATGCCTACCATATACTACATGCCAATTACAAGATTTAAAAAAAGCAAAATTTGCAATTTGAACTAAATATAGTTTACGCATGAAATTTTATCACGTGGTATGTTTGAGTCAATCAATAGAGAAGTGTTCATTCTTGTGAAAATATATTCCTGCCCTCAACTTTTCCATCATTCAAACATCAGAACGCCAATTAACAGTTCATATCATCTGCATATCCAAATTCCCTAAACTCCGAGGCATCTTCATAGCTTACCAGAAAATTTACCAATTTACTAATCTATATTACTCAGATGCTTTATTTTCTCTAAGGTACTCTTCATTCATCTTAATATCCAAGTAATTTATTTTTCCTAAAATACACATGTTCAATAACTATATTTGACCCATTTGGACATGAGTACAAAATATAATCCTCTGAACATAAAGTGGGAAATAATACTTTGAAAAGAAAAAAAATACTTAAGCCCATCAAATACATACCCATATCAAATAATCACCTCCAAAGATAACTTAGCTGCCAACTACCAAAATTTGTTCATACTGATGTAAATCCACCTCCACCAAGTAAAAGGGTTCTAAGATGATAATAATATTGGTACTCTTTACCATATCAAATGTAAGATCACGAATCAATTAGTTTCTCTTTAAGGAGAAGATGGAGCCATTCAGGAGGTGGGGTTTTGATACTTCTATCTGAAAGGCACCGAAAAGTCACCATCTCTCCTGCTAATAACTTTCTCATAAATATTCTTCTATGTTGGTGTTGGCTAATTAATACCTATGTAAGGCATGCCCTAAAAATTTTAAAGGTTGATTTTACCCTCAAATGATCCTAAATCTAATAGATCAAGACAATTTTCTCTTCATCTACGAACTGATACAACAATGGGTCTTATGTGTACAAAGAATAAGCAAAAGTAAAGAAAACAAAAATCTATCACATACTAGTTTAGTTCTAGTCCATCAGTAGTGATGTCAGTATTTGTCCCATCGTTTTCTCAGATGTGTCACCTTCATTCTCTATATCAATACCTGACTCTAGAACTGCAGCATCCAGAGTCAACTTCCTTTTTGCAATCTCATAAACATTCTCATCAACAGTACCTTTAGTAACCAGCCTGCAAATGATACGAAACTATGTTAATTTTGCATCTACAACTTCAAAATGAATTGATGAGCCAAGAAGAAATACAAAATGGGAAAAGAATGGTATTTCTGAGCACCTGTATACAGTAACTGGCCTAATTTGGCCAATTCGATGGCAACGATCTTCAGCCTGCCGGTCAATCTGTGGATTAAAATCCATGTCATGGATAATTACAGTATCAGCTCCTGTCAAGTTCAAACCCTGCCCTCCAGCTCTCGTGGACAACAAGCACACAAATATTGAAGTGTCATTATTGAAATCATCAACTATAGTCTGCCTATCAGTCACCTGAGTACTGCTCAAAGTAAGATATATTCAATGCACAGATAATGTTAAAGAATGTATAGGAAAAAGAAACTGGAACAGTATGTTTATCTGCCCGTAAAAAATGCCTGCACTAGTTAAGCCTCATAGTAGAAAACTGGAACCAGCAATTTAAAAGAAAACAACAAAACTTTTATCCCATAGAGGAGGACAAAGAAAAGTCTAGTGAAGCAGAATGTAAGCAACACCTTCCATCGAGCCGTTTATATGTAACTCCAATAACATCTAAAGTCCACTCTAAGATATCAAGCATTGATGTCCATTGGCTAAAAATCAGAACTCGATGCCCACTTCTCTTGAGTGAAGGGAGAAGCTTTGCTAAAGCCTGCAGCAACATAAAGCACACGCAAATGTAATTGATGCATGACGGTTAGGACGATGAGAGAGAAAGAGAATAAAGAATACCTGGCATTTAGCTGAAAGCATAACATACTCATCAGAAAGAGTTCCTTTACCACCAGTAATTCCATAGCGAATTAAAAGCTGTATTAATGATGTTTAAAACAAATATATGAATACCAAAACTAGAATAGAAAAAAAATTATAATTTTGGTCACACTAGATTTAAAATTGCAAAAAGAGACACCAGCATAAACTTAGCAGTTATAGCCATCATTACGCAGAGAAGAAGAATAAAAGGGAATTGTAAGCACAAAAGGTACTCATCAGTTTCCAATCCACTAGTCACGATTGAAATGGAATAAGCTATTTGGAAAGATAAGTTTAAATATGAATAATCACACTTGAACATACCTAATAATGAATGATCACACTTGAACGTACCTAATATTTTAATAAAAATAATGGCATTCTCTTAAGCATAAATTAATGATGGCATTTAATACCCTATGCAGTCGATGCTAAAGAGAGGGAGTAGGCTGAAAGAACCAAAATAGTCTCTGTATTAGATACCTGATATCCATTTGGAATCTTCAAAATTGTGAGCTATGATTCAGTGTCAACACTGAGGTCTAAAACAAGTAAATTTGTGGAATAATAGCATTTGGATAAAGTGATCAATACGTGATAAATTTGTAGTTTATTGCATTCATTATGGTCTGCTTAGAACTGAAATAAATATAATATCAATTCTAACCAGTACTTCATAGAAACTGTAACAAAACAAGCCATCCAAAATAAAGCCCTGCAAATAGGTATGTATTTCGTTTTCATTAGGTTGTTTAAACGTCGTAATTGTAACTACATTCGATCTTTGAAAATTACGTAGGTATCAGTATGCTAAATATTATATGGACGGTGAACACCACAAGGAAGCATCCATCAACCTACTTTTATGGTTGACTGATGCTGATGGATCCATTCCACATCATAATGACCTAATATGCTTTAACCTCATGCCTCAAAGGAGAAAAGAGGACCCAAACTGGAAGACCAGATAAATCTAAAATGAACTCGGAGCAAAACCACTAAGACTGTCCAAAAGTCAATCCACTCATATGACCTATACAGGCCAGACCTTGGACAAGGTTTTTACAAATTTGGACCAGATCAAATTAGTATTTGTATCCAAATTCCTTCACAAATACCTTGTGCAAGTGCTCGATACTAAACTTACGCTTTCTTGCGTGCTACCACAATTGTTTCTTACTCCTCCATGTCACTAGATTACCCCAAACATAGCTGCAATAACCATTGGTTGATCGTCACATCATTAATAGAGCACCTTGATCGACATCGGTATACACTTCTACATTTCGCTGTCATTTTTCTTGATGTATAGGCCTTACCAGATTTCCCTTTAGGTACCTTAGTATCCGATATCACGACTTCTAGGTGTTTTTCCTTGGGGCATGCATATATTGACTTATGACGCCGACACTAAAAGCAATGTCGGGGACGAGTGTGAGCCAAGTAGATAAGTCTCCCTACTAGGCGTTGATATCTCCCCGTGGACTTCTTCTCCATCTTCATTAGTACCCGACTTGAGATTAAACTCCATAGGAGTTTCAATTTGGTTTACAACCCATCATTCCAACTTCTGATAGCAGATCGAGGACATATTTCCTTTGGGAGATAGAAATACCTTTTTGAGACCTTGCTATCTCCATGCCAAGAAAATACTTAAGATTTCCCAAATCTTTAAGCTCAAAAACTGTTCCAAGAAATTCTTTTAACCGTCCAATTTCACTTGTATCATCGCCTGTTACTATTATGTCATCCACATAGACAATTAGAATACAACATTTTCCTTGTGCCGAATGCTTGTAGAACATGGTGTGTGCACTGCCCTGAGTATACTTCACCTTTCGTCATAGCTTTTGAAAACCGATTAAACCACGCTCTTGGAGATTGTTTCACCCATACAAAGATTTTTCAACTTACACACTTGGCCCTTTCTTTCTTCAAACCTGTGGGAAGTCCATGTAAACTTCTTCATTTAACTCCCCATTGAAAAGCGTTTTAACATCCAATTTGGGTCAATTGCCAATTAAGATTAACAAATGGACAAAAGAACTCTAATTGTGTTTAGTTTGGCAACCGTGCAAATGTCTCCTCATAATCCAAACCCATAAGTTTGAGTGAAGCCCTTAGCCACTAGACGAGCCTTGTATCGATCAATCGCCATCGGCTTGAATTTGGTAGTAAAACCCATTTGCACCTCTTGTCTTCTTTCCTTTAGGCGGATCCAAACTTCCTGTGTTCCATTATTTTGAGAGCCTCCATTTCCTCCATCACGGCTTGTCTCCATTACATTGACTCAAATGCTTCTTCTATAGTTTTTGGAGTTTTATAGAATCAACATTAGTCACAAAGGTTTGATAAGACTTAGATAAGTTACCATAGGATACAAACCGAGAGATAGGATGTTGAGTGCAACTCCTTGTCCCTTTTCTCATTGCAATTGGAAGATAGATGGATGGTGATGGTGGTGAGACTTCATTTTCAGAACAGTCCTCGGTTGAAGATGTGAGTGGCACTTCTTGTATCGATTTGGGGCGTCGATTAAATCGAATAAACTCAGATTCGGGCTTTTCTTGTTCTTTTCTTTGTTCTTTTCTTTTCTTGTTCTTTTTTTCCTTGTTCGAGGGCTCAGGTGTTAATTTCTTGCGGTATAGGAGAAGAAACAATGATATCAAGGGTGGTAGGGTCGGAGGTATAATAAGAAGGGTATTAAGGTTTTCATCTTCATTAAAACTCTCCCCGAAGATGAGAAGGTTTAAAGAAAGGTTCGGTTTCAAAGAAGGTGACATCCAGAGACAAATAGCCGGTGTAAGGTTGGTGAGTAGCATTTGTAGCCTTTACGGTAGGAGAATACCCAACAAATATCTGAGGATGAGCTCGAGGATCAAGTTTGGATTGGTTGGGTTGATGATTATGGACAAAGGCTTTGCACCGAATATTTTAGTTGGAATAGTGGGAATATGAAATAGAGGAAATGATTTGTGAAGAGTGTTTAGAGGAGTTTGGAAATTAAGGACTTTTGATGGCATCCTATTTATTAGGTAGCAAGATGATGGACAACTTCCCCATAAATATTTAGGGACGTTCATTGTGAACATTAAGGCTCGAGCAACATCAAGAAGGTGTCGGTTTTTCTCTCGGATATCCCATTCATTGAGGAGTGTTTGGGCATGAACTTAGGTGTATAATTCCTTGATGCGAAAGGTATGACTTTAGGACGAATTAAAGTATTCTCTCCCATTATCGGTGTGGAGAGTTTGGATGGTAGAGTTGAATTGGGTTCGAACCATTGAGTGGAATTTTGAAAACTTTGGGAGTTTGATTTGTCTTTTAAAAGATAGACCCAACATACCCTAGTGTGATCATCAATAAAGGTAATAAACCACTTCTCACGGTAATATTTTTCACTCGGCTAGCTCCTCATAAATCACTATGTATCATTGAAAAAGGTTTGGATTGTGCATATGGTTTGAAAGGATATGGAACACGGTATGTTTGGACAATTCACAAATATCACATTGTAAGGAATTTATCTTTTATTTGAAATAACAATGAAGATGCTTTTTAGGTACAAAAGATTTGGATGTCCTAACCTCGATTGCCATAACATAATAGTATCCTCTTTTAAGAGATGAGCTAATCCCCTTGTGTGTGTCTTTATTCCACATACATCCATCATCAACCTTAGCAGTGCCAATCATCTTCCCGATTTACTTCAGTATTACACAACCAAATGCGAAAATTCAGCAAGCATTTTCCCATCTTTAGTAAGTTTACTTATTGAAAGTAAATTAATTTTGGAACATGTAGAACATTATCAAGGAAAAATTCTCAGCTACTTTTACTTTCCCTACTCCAACCACAGGTGAGTATGAACCATCCACAATCCTGATTCGGGAATTGTTATGACAGGTGGTGTAAGTTTGGAATAGAGTGAGGTTACCTGTCATATGGTCCGAAGCACCCGAATCTAGTATCCATGGAGATTGGTTATTAGATTCAAGAGCAATATTGAGAGCAGTACCTTGAGTGGCTAAATTCCCATGACTGGTAGAGGTACTCAGAAATTTCTGAAGATTTTCGAGTTGCGTCTTGGTTAGGCCCACATCCAGCACTTCATCAGCAGTATTGGAAGATAACAAAGCAATTTTCTTGTTTTTCTGTTTTTTATCTGGATAGCCATGGAGTTTAAAACATTTTTCCTTTGTGTGACCAACACGATTGCAATGACTACACCATGGTCTGTTAGATCCGGACTCATTCCCAGCACGAGTTTTTTGTGTTTGAGGACCTTTGGACACAAGAGCGGCGGAGATTCAATGAGGCTGGTCGATCGAGATTTTGGGTTCCCCATCATGATAAGACGGCGTTTCTCTTCTCTCCTCACTTCGCAAAGGCTTCACTAATGGTTGGGAGGTGATCGCCTGATGCACTCGCCACGAACCTCGTCTAACTCATGCCTTAGCCCACTAGAAACTCATAGAGACGCTCATTGTTGAGGTGAGTCATAAACCTAGTGTGTTCTAGGCCTTCCCCAATTAGCTTCATAATACATGTCTAACTCCCGCCACAATATTTTGATTGTTGTAGTAGTGAGTTACCTCAAGTGTCCCTTGTCGAATGTCTTTCAACTTGAGTTTGATCTCAAAACTTGAGAAGCATTTTCAAGATCGAATAGTTCTCTTTGTTGCATCCCACATGTCTTTCGCGATCTTGAAGAGAAGGTAAGTTAAACTTATATGGCCTTCCATGGAATTGATCACCATGCCATAACAATTGAGTTATTGAGTTCCCAAGCGGCATAGGTAGGGTCTCTACATCGGGACGTGGGAGGTCTCCATTGATATATCCCATCTTGCCACGACCACGAATCACCATTAGGGCGGATTGAGAAGTATTTAATAATAAAATTATTAAAAATTAACTATAAAAATATATAACTTTTTTTTCCTTAGTGGCTGACTACCGACTAGGCTTAGGTAAAGAACTTAAAAGGAAAATTTTGGACCACAGCCTGGCCTATGGACACCCAATAACATATATGACAAAAAAAAATAGCCTACATTATCATTGAAGTTGTCAGCAATTAAAATCACATCCTTGATCACTAACATAGCAATTTAGGTTGACTAAAATATTCAAATCTTGAGTTCCCTCATCTCAGTTTCGACATAAAGTCAATTATGGGCTCAGAACATATTGGTGTTGAAAACCAGTTTCAATCACTCACCTCAGAATTTAAGCTTTTAGGTTGAATCAGTCTGCAACTGTTTTTATACTACAAAACAACTTAAAATAGGTTCACTACTAAGGGAACTATTGCAGAAAGAGAACTAAACTACAGGTCTTCACATTGAGTGGAAAATTTAGGGAACATGCTGATAAAATGAAGAGAAACTACCAACCAACCTGCAACCCTGAAACTCAAAGATATTCTCATCCTTTTCCAGTACTTAAAAGTCTTCCTTGTTAACTCTGATCTATCTTCTTTTTCAACCTTCACAAATAATTTAAATTTCCTATTCTATAAACTACTTCAGATACATTGAATGACTCTCGTTTCTTGAAAGAGGAACTAAGAAACAAACAGAATGAAGAATAAATATACATAAAACAAACAGTAATCATCGCAAGCCTCAAGTATTGAAAAGGGAAAAGGAAATTTTTTAATCAAAAGAACTACCTGATTAATAGAGAAGTCATTGTAATTCTTTAGTTCCTCAATTACTCTGTCCAAGGTACATTCAAAAACACCCATTGAATGTAACCTTTTAGCAAAGCCAACAACGTCCTCATCATTATAAATTCGCCTCACTAATAATGGATGATTTGCAATCTAGAGAAGTTTAAAGCAAAGATATTAGGTTTAAGCACCAGAGACCCTTTTGAAATTAAATAGGGAGAAATAAGGAATATAAATGAAGCACCTTTCTAAACTGAACAAAATAGTTTGAGATCTGACGTTGAGGAAGAATCCCAACAATATTATTCATATCAGATTCTGAAAGCTTAGCTATCCGTGCTCGTGAGATTGTACGATACTCCTCTATGGCTTCCCTATATGCATCTTCTTGTTGCTTCTCCATCATTACATGCTCAACCTGCAAAAGGGATACTTAGCTACACTAGAATATTGAAACAGTTACCGCTACAGAGGAATTTTCAAATTAAAGTCCCTCAATAAAGTATACAAAATATCTAATCAAAACCTAAGAGTAAGAAAGCATCTACCCGTTGCATCTTTGGGACGAGTTGCTGCATCACATCAGATTTCAGACGCCTCAAGATGAATGGTCCCAGAATGGACTTCATACGACCAACCAACTTCCTATCTTCTGCATTTAGTAGCTTCTTCAAGTCTACATCCTCAGTGGCGAATAGATCAGGCATCATGAACTCTAGCAACGACCACAGCTCCTGCAACAAAAAGCTATCCACTCAGCAGCAACAAAATAACATGTACAATACTCAGAAGCATATTTAGAAAACATATTTTCTAATAC